>CM076186.1:37336200-38536200 GCA_038277355.1 Encarsia formosa | reverse complement strand
GTTCCAATTATAAATAAATGAACAATCCTCGAAGCTTCAAACCCACAATACCCTGAACGTCTAAGTTCAATTTTTAAAGAAATAAATGATCCCCCAAGCTTCAAACCCACAATACCCTGGGCGTCCGAGTTAAATTTTTAAATAAATAAATGATCCCCCAAGATTCAAACCCACAGTATCCTGGGCGTCCGAGTTCAATTTTTAAAGAAATAAATGATCCCCCAAGCTTCAAACCCACAATACCCTGGGCACCCGAGTTCAATTTTTAAATAAATAAATGATCCCCCAAGCTTCAAACCCACAGTACCCTGGGCACCCGAGTTCAATTTTTAAATAAATAAATGATCCCCCAAGCTTCAAACCCACAATACTCTGGGCGCCCAAATTCAATTTTTAAATAAACGAACAATCCCCCGAGCTTCAAACCCACAATACCCTGGGCGTCCGAGTTAAATCTGTAAATGAATAAATGATCCCCCAAGCTTCAAACCCACAATACCCTGGCCGTCCAAGTTCAATCATTAAATAAATGAATGATCCCCCAAGCTTCAAACCCACAGTACCCTGGGCTTCCAAGTTCAATCATTAAATAAATAAATGATCCCCCAAGCTTCAAGCCCACAATACCCTGGGCGCCCAACTTCAATTTTAAATAAACGAACAATCCTCCAAGCTTCAAACCTACGATACACTGGGCACCCGAGTTCCAATTATAAATAAATGAACAATCCTCGAAGCTTCAAACCCACAATACCCTGGGCGTCTGAGTTCAATTATTAAATTAATAAATGATCCCCCAAGCTTCAAATCCACAGTACCCTGGGCGTCCGAGTTAAATTTTTAAATAAATAAATGATCTCCCAAGCTTCAAATCCACAATACCCTGGGCACCCGAGTTCATTTTTTAAATAAACGAACAATCCCCCAAGCTTCAAACCCACAATACCCTGTGCACCCAAGTTCAATTTTTAAATAAACGAACAATCCCCCGAGCTTCAAACCCACAATACCCTGGGCGTCCGAGTTAAATCTGTAAATGAATAAATGATCCCCCAAGCTTCAAACCCACAATACCCTGGCCGTCCAAGTTCAATCATTAAATAAATGAATGATCCCCCAAGCTTCAAACCCACAGTACCCTGGGCCTCCAAGTTCAATCATTAAATAAATAAATGATCCCCCAAGCTTCAAGCCCACAATACCCTGGGCGCCCAACTTCAATTTTAAATAAACGAACAATCCTCCAAGCTTCAAACCTACAATACACTGGGCACCCGAGTTCCAATTATAAATAAATGAACAATCCTCGAAGCTTCAAACCCACAATACCCTGGGCGTCCGAGTTAAATCTGTAAATGAATAAATGATCCCCCAAGCTTCAAACCCACAATACCCTGGCCGTCCAAGTTCAATCATTAAATAAATGAATGATCCCCCAAGCTTCAAACCCACAGTACCCTGGGCTTCCAAGTTCAATCATTAAATAAATAAATGATCCCCCAAGCTTCAAGCCCACAATACCCTGGGCGCCCAACTTCAATTTTAAATAAACGAACAATCCTCCAAGCTTCAAACCTACGATACACTGGGCACCCGAGTTCCAATTATAAATAAATGAACAATCCTCGAAGCTTCAAACCCACAATACCCTGGGCGTCTGAGTTCAATTATTAAATTAATAAATGATCCCCCAAGCTTCAAATCCACAGTACCCTGGGCGTCCGAGTTAAATTTTTAAATAAATAAATGATCTCCCAAGCTTCAAATCCACAATACCCTGGGCACCCGAGTTCATTTTTTAAATAAACGAACCATCCCCCAAGCTTCAAACCCACAATACCCTGTGCACCCAAGTTCAATTTTTAAATAAACGAACAATCCCCCGAGCTTCAAACCCACAATACCCTGGGCGTCCGAGTTAAATCTGTAAATGAATAAATGATCCCCCAAGCTTCAAACCCACAATACCCTGGCCGTCCAAGTTCAATCATTAAATAAATGAATGATCCCCCAAGCTTCAAACCCACAGTACCCTGGGCCTCCAAGTTCAATCATTAAATAAATAAGTGATCCCCCAAGCTTCAAGCCCACAATACCCTGGGCGCCCAACTTCAATTTTAAATAAACGAACAATCCTCCAAGTTTCAAACCTACAATACACTGGGCACCCGAGTTCCAATTATAAATAAATGAACAATCCTCGAAGCTTCAAACCCACAATACCCTGGGCGTCTGAGTTCAATTATTAAATTAATAAATGATCCCCCAAGCTTCAAATCCACAGTACCCTGGGCGACCGAGTTAAATTTTTAAATAAATAAATGATCTCCCAAGCTTCAAATCCACAATACCCTGGGCACCCGAGTTCATTTTTTAAATAAACGAACAATCCCCCAAGCTTCAAACCCACAATACCCTGTGCTTCCAAGTTCAATTTTTAAATAAACGAACAATCCCCCGAGCTTCAAACCCACAATACCCTGGGCGTCCGAGTTAAATCTGTAAATGAATAAATGATCCCCCAAGCTTCAAACCCACAATACCCTGGCCGTCCAAGTTCAATCATTAAATAAATGAATGATCCCCCAAGCTTCAAACCCACAGTACCCTGGGCCTCCAAGTTCAATCATTAAATAAATAAATGATCCCCCAAGCTTCAAGCCCACAATACCCTGGGCGCCCAACTTCAATTTTTAATAAACGAACAATCCTCCAAGCTTCAAACCTATAATACACTGGGCACCCGAGTTCCAATTATAAATAAATGAACAATCCTCGAAGCTTCAAACCCACAATACCCTGAACGTCTAAGTTCAATTTTTAAATAAATAAATGATCCCCCAAGCTTTAAACCCACAATACCCTGGGCACCCGAGTTCAATTTTTAAATAAATAAATGATCCCCCAAGCTTCAAACCCACAGTACCCTGGGCGTCCAAGTTAAATTTTTAAATAAATAAATGATCCCCCAAGCTTTAAACCCACAGTACCCTGGGCGTCCGAGTTCAATTTTTAAAGAAATAAATGATCCCCCAAGCTTCAAACCCACAATACCCTGGGCACCCGAGTTCAATTTTTAAATAAATAAATGATCCCCCAAGCTTCAATGCCACAGTACCCTGGGCGTCCAAGTTAAATTTTTAAATAAATAAATGATCCCCCAAGATTCAAACCCACAGTACCCTGGGCGTCCGAGTTCAATTTTTAAAGAAATAAATGATCCCCCAAGCTTCAAACCCACAATACCCTGGGCACCCGAGTTCAATTTTTAAATAAATAAATGATCCCCCAAGCTTCAAACCCACAGTACCCTGGGCACCCGAGTTCAATTTTTAAATAAATAAATGATCCCCCAAGCTTCAAACCCACAGTACCCTGGGCGTCCGAGTTCAATTATTAAAGAAATAAATTATCCCCAAAGTTTCAAACCCGAAGTACCCTTGGCGTCCAAGCTCAATTTTTAAATAAATAAATGATCCCCCAAGCTTCAAGCCCAAATTGCCTGGGCGCCCCAGTTCAATTTTTCAATAAACGAACAATCCCCCAAGCTTCAAGCCCACAATACTCTGGGCGCCCAAATTCAATTTTTAAATAAACGAACAATCCCCCGAGCTTCAAACCCACAATACCCTGGGCGTCCGAGTTAAATCTGTAAATGAATAAATGATCCCCCAAGCTTCAAACCCACAATACCCTGGCCATCCAAGTTCAATCATTAAATAAATGAATGATCCCCCAAGCTTCAAACCCACAGTACCCAGGGCCTCCAAGTTCAATCATTAAATAAATAAATGATCCCCCAAGCTTCAAGCCCACAATACCCTGGGCGCCCAACTTCAATTTTAAATAAACGAACAATCCTCCAAGCTTCAAACCTACAATACACTGGGCACCCGAGTTCCAATTATAAATAAATGAACAATCCTCGAAGCTTCAAACCCACAATACCCTGGGCGTCTGAGTTCAATTATTAAATTAATAAATGATCCCCCAAGCTTCAAATCCACAGTACCCTGGGCGTCCGAGTTAAATTTTTAAATAAATAAATGATCTCCCAAGCTTCAAATCCACAATACCCTGGGCACCCGAGTTCATTTTTTAAATAAACGAACAATCCCCCAAGCTTCAAACCCACAATACCCTGTGCACCCAAGTTCAATTTTTAAATAAACGAACAATCCCCCGAGCTTCAAACCCACAATACCCTGGGCGTCCGAGTTAAATCTGTAAATGAATAAATGATCCCCCAAGCTTCAAACCCACAATACCCTGGCCGTCCAAGTTCAATCATTAAATAAATGAATGATCCCCCAAGCTTCAAACCCACAGTACCCTGGGCCTCCAAGTTCAATCATTAAATAAATAAATGATCCCCCAAGCTTCAAGCCCACAATACCCTGGGCGCCCAACTTCAATTTTAAATAAACGAACAATTCTCCAAGCTTCAAACCTACAATACACTGGGCACCCGAGTTCCAATTATAAATAAATGAACAATCCTCGAAGCCTCAAACCCACAATACCCTGAACGTCTAAGTTAAATTTTTAAATAAATAAATGATCCCCCAACCTTCAAACCCACAGTACCCTGGGTGTCCGAGTTCAATTTTTAAAGAAATAAATGATCCCCCAAGATTCAAACCCACAATACCCTGGGCGACCGAGTTAAATCTGTAAATGAATAAATGATCCCCCAAGCTTCAAACCCACAATACCCTGGCCGTCCAAGTTCAATCATTAAATAAATGAATGATCCCCCAAGCTTCAAACCCACAGTACCCTGGGCCTCCAAGTTCAATCATTAAATAAATAAATGATCCCCCAAGCTTCAAGCCCACAATACCCTGGGCGCCCAACTTCAATTTTTAATAAACGAACAATCCTCCAAGCTTCAAACCTACAATACACTGGGCACCCGAGTTCCAATTATAAATAAATGAACAATCCTCGAAGCTTCAAACCCACAATACCCTGAACGTCTAAGTTCAATTTTTAAAGAAATAAATGATCCCCCAAGCTTCAAACCCACAATACCCTGGGCACCCGAGTTCAATTTTTAAATAAATAAATGATCCCCCAAGCTTCAATGCCACAGTACCCTGGGCGTCCAAGTTAAATTTTTAAATAAATAAATGATCCCCCAAGATTCAAACCCACAGTACCCTGGGCGTCCGAGTTCAATTTTTAAAGAAATAAATGATCCCCCAAGCTTCAAACCCACAATACCCTGGGCACCCGAGTTCAATTTTTAAATAAATAAATGATCCCCCAAGCTTCAAACCCACAGTACCCTGGGCACCCGAGTTCAATTTTTAAATAAATAAATGATCCCCCAAGCTTCAAACCCACAGTACCCTGGGCGTCCGAGTTCAATTATTAAAGAAATAAATTATCCCCAAAGTTTCAAACCCGAAGTACCCTTGGCGTCCAAGCTCAATTTTTAAATAAATAAATGATCCCCCAAGCTTCAAGCCCAAATTGCCTGGGCGCCCAAGTTCAATTTTTCAATAAACGAACAATCCCCCAAGCTTCAAGCCCACAATACTCTGGGCGCCCAAATTCAATTTTTAAATAAACGAACAATCCCCCGAGCTTCAAACCCACAATACCCTGGGCGTCCGAGTTAAATCTGTAAATGAATAAATGATCCCCCAAGCTTCAAACCCACAATACCCTGGCCATCCAAGTTCAATCATTAAATAAATGAATGATCCCCCAAGCTTCAAACCCACAGTACCCTGGGCCTCCAAGTTCAATCATTAAATAAATAAATGATCCCCCAAGCTTCAAGCCCACAATACCCTGGGCGCCCAACTTCAATTTTAAATAAACGAACAATCCTCCAAGCTTCAAACCTACAATACACTGGGCACCCGAGTTCCAATTATAAATAAATGAACAATCCTCGAAGCTTCAAACCCACAATACCCTGGGCGTCTGAGTTCAATTATTAAATTAATAAATGATCCCCCAAGCTTCAAATCCACAGTACCCTGGGCGTCCGAGTTAAATTTTTAAATAAATAAATGATCTCCCAAGCTTCAAATCCACAATACCCTGGGCACCCGAGTTCATTTTTTAAATAAACGAACAATCCCCCAAGCTTCAAACCCACAATACCCTGTGCACCCAAGTTCAATTTTTAAATAAACGAACAATCCCCCGAGCTTCAAACCCACAATACCCTGGGCGTCCGAGTTAAATCTGTAAATGAATAAATGATCCCCCAAGCTTCAAACCCACAATACCCTGGCCGTCCAAGTTCAATCATTAAATAAATGAATGATCCCCCAAGCTTCAAACCCACAGTACCCTGGGCCTCCAAGTTCAATCATTAAATAAATAAATGATCCCCCAAGCTTCAAGCCCACAATACCCTGGGCGCCCAACTTCAATTTTAAATAAACGAACAATTCTCCAAGCTTCAAACCTACAATACACTGGGCACCCGAGTTCCAATTATAAATAAATGAACAATCCTCGAAGCCTCAAACCCACAATACCCTGAACGTCTAAGTTAAATTTTTAAATAAATAAATGATCCCCCAAGCTTCAAACCCACAGTACCCTGGGTGTCCGAGTTCAATTTTTAAAGAAATAAATGATCCCCCAAGATTCAAACCCACAATACCCTGGGCGACCGAGTTAAATCTGTAAATGAATAAATGATCCCCCAAGCTTCAAACCCACAATACCCTGGCCGTCCAAGTTCAATCATTAAATAAATGAATGATCCCCCAAGCTTCAAACCCACAGTACCCTGGGCCTCCAAGTTCAATCATTAAATAAATAAATGATCCCCCAAGCTTCAAGCCCACAATACCCTGGGCGCCCAACTTCAATTTTTAATAAACGAACAATCCTCCAAGCTTCAAACCTACAATACACTGGACACCCGAGTTCCAATTATAAATAAATGAACAATCCTCGAAGCTTCAAACCCACAATACCCTGAACGTCTAAGTTCAATTTTTAAATAAATAAATGATCCCCCAAGCTTTAAACCCACAATACCCTGGGCACCCGAGTACAATTTTTTAAATAAATAAATGATCCCCCAAGCTTCAAACCCACAGTACCCTGGGCGTCCGAGTTCAATTTTTAAAGAAATAAATGATCCCCCAAGCTTCAAACCCACAATACCCTGGGCACCCGAGTTCAATTTTTAAATGAATAAATGATCCCCCAAGCTTCAAACCCACAGTACCCTGGGCGTCCAAGTTAAATTTTTAAATAAATAAATGATCCCCCAAGCTTCAAACCCACAATACCCTGGGCGTCCGAGTTCAATTATTAAAGAAATAAATGATCCCCAAAGTTTCAAACCCGAAGTACCCTTGGCGTACAAGCTCAATTTTTAAATAAATAAATGATCCCCCAAGCTTCAAGCCCACAATAGCCTGGGCGCCCAAGTTCAATTTTTAAATAAACGAACAATCCCCCGAGCTTCAAACCCACAATACCCTGGGCGTCCGAGTTAAATCTGTAAATGAATAAATGATCCCCCAAGCTTCAAACCCACAATACCCTGGCCGTCCAAGCTCAATCATTAAATAAATGAATGATCCCCCAAGCTTCAAACCTACAGTACCCTGGGCCTCCAAGTTCAATCATTAAATAAATAAATGATCCCTTAAGCTTCACACCCATAATACTCTGGGCGCCCAACTTCAATTTTAAATAAACGAACAATCCTCCAAGCTTCAAACCTACAATACACTGGGCACCCGAGTTCCAATTATAAATAAATGAACAATCCTCGAAGCTTCAAACCCACAATACCCTAGGCGTCCGAGTTCAATTATTAAATAAATAAATGATCCCCCAAGCTTCAAATCCACAGTACCCTGGGCGTCCGAGTTAAATTTTTAAATAAATAAATGATCCCCCAAGCTTCAAATCCACAATACCCTGTGCACCCGAGTTCAATTTTTAAATAAACGAACAATCCCCCGAGCTTCAAACCCACAATACCCTGGGCGTCCGAGTTAAATCTGTAAATGAATAAATGATCCCCCAAGCTTCAAACCCACAATAAACTGGCCGTCCAAGTTCAATCATTAAATAAATGAATGATCCCCCAAGCTTCAAACCCACAGTACCCTGGGCCTCCAAGTTCAATCATTAAATAAATAAATGATCCCCCAAGCTTCAAGCCCACAATACCCTGGGCGCCCAACTTCAATTTTAAATAAACGAACAATCCTCCAAGCTTCAAACCTACAATACACTGGGCACCCGAGTTCCAATTATAAATAAATGAACAATCTTCGAAGCTTCAAACCCACAATACCCTGAACGTCTAAGTTAAATTTTTAAATAAATAAATGATCCCCCAAGCCTCAAACCCACAGTACCCTGGGCGTCCGAGTTCAATTTTTAAAGAAATAAATGATCCCCCAAGATTCAAACCCACAGTACCCTGTGCACCCAAGTTCAATTTTTAAATAAACGAACAATCCCCCGAGCTTCAAACCCACATCACCCTGAGCACCCGAGTTCAATTTTTAAATAAACGAACAATCCCCCGAGCTTCAAACCCACAATACCCTGGGCGTCCGAGTTCAATTATTAAAGAAATAAATGATCCCCAAAGTTTCAAACCCGAAGTACCCTTGGCGTCCAAGCTCAATTTTTAAATAAATAAATGATCCCCCAAGCTTCAAGCCCACAATAGCCTGGGCGCCCAAGTTCAATTTTTAAATAAACGAACAATCCCCCGAGCTTCAAACCCACAATACCCTGGGCGTCCGAGTTAAATCTGTAAATGAATAAATGATCCCCTAAGCTTCAAACCCACAATACCCTGGGCCTCCAAGTTCAATCATTAAATAAATAAATGATCCCTTAAGCTTCACACCCATAATACCCTGGGCGCCCAACTTCAATTTTAAATAAACGAACAATCCTCCAAGCTTCAAACCTACAATACACTGGGCACCCGAGTTCCAATTATAAATAAATGAACAATCCTCGAAGCTTCAAACCCACAATACCCTGGGCGTCCGAGTTCAATTATTAAATAAATAAATGATCCCCCAAGCTTCAAATCCACAGTACCCTGGGCGTCCGATTTAAATTTTTAAATAAATAAATGATCCCCCAAGCTTCAAACCCACAATACCCTGGGCACCCGAGTTCATTTTTTAAATAAACGAACAATCCCCCAAGCTTCAAACCCACAATACCCTGTGCACCCAAGTTCAATTTTTAAATAAACGAACAATCCCCCGAGCTTCAAACCCACAATACCCTGGGCGTCCGAGTTAAATCTGTAAATGAATAAATGATCCCCCAAGCTTCAAACCCACAATACCCTGGCCGTCCAAGTTCAATCATTAAATAAATGAATGATCCCCCAAGCTTCAAACCCACAGTACCCTGGGCCTCCAAGTTCAATCATTGAATAAATAAATGATCCCCTAAGCTTCAAGCCCACAATACCCTGGGCGCCCAACTTCAATTTTAAATAAACGAACAATCCTCCAAGCTTCAAACCTACAATACACTGGGCACCCGAGTTCCAATTATAAATAAATGAACAATCCTCGAAGCCTCAAACCCACAATACCCTGAACGTCTAAGTTAAATTTTTAAATAAATAAATGATCCCCCAAGCTTCAAACCCACAATACCCTGGGCACCCGAGTACAATTTTTTAAATAAATAAATGATCCCCCAGCTTCAAACCCACAGTACCCTGGGCGTCCGAGTTCAATTTTTAAAGAAATAAATGATCCCCCAAGATTCAAACCCACAGTACCCTGTGCACCCAAGTTCAATTTTTAAATAAACGAACAATCCCCCGAGCTTCAAACCCACAATACCCTGGGCACCCGAGTTTAATTTTTAAATAAATAAATGATCCCCCAAGCTTCAAACCCACAATACCCTGGCCGTCCAAGTTCAATCATTAAATAAATGAATGATTCCCCAAGCTTCAAACCCACAGTACCCTGGGCCTCCAAGTTCAATCATTAAATAAATAAATGATCCCCCAAGCTTCAAGCTCACAATACCCTGGGCGCCCAACTTCAATTTTAAATAAACGAACAATCCTCCAAGCTTCAAACCTACAATACACTGGGCACCCGAGTTCTAATTATAAATAAATGAACAATCCTCGAAGCTTCAAACCCACAATACCCTGAACGTCTAAGTTAAATTTTTAAATAAATAAATGATCCCCCAAGCTTCAAACCCACAATACCCTGGGCACCCGAGTACAATTTTTTAAATAAATAAATGATCCCCCAAGCTTCAAACCCACAGTACCCTGGGCGTCCGAGTTCAATTTTTAAAGAAATAAATGATCCCCCAAGCTTCAAACCCACAATACCCTGGGCACCCGAGTTCAATTTTTAAATAAATAAATGATCCCCCAAGCTTCAAACCCACAGTACTCTGGGCGTCCGAGTTAAATTTTTAAAGAAATAAATGATCCCCCAAGCTTCAAACCCACAATACCCTTGGCACCCGAGTTCAATTTTTAAATAAATAAATGATCCTCCAAGCTTCAAACCCACAGTACCCTGGGCGTCCGAGTTAAATTTTTAAATAAATAAATGATCCCCCAAGCTTCAAGCCCACAATACCCTGGGCGTCCGAGTTCAATTATTAAAGAAATAAATGATCCCCAAAGTTTCAAACCCGAAGTACGCTTGGCGTCCAAGCTCAATTTTTAAATAAATAAATGATCCCCCAAGCTTCAAGCCCACAATAGCCTGGGCGCCCAAGTTCAATTTTTAAATAAACGAACAATCCCCCGAGCTTCAAACCCACAATACCCTGGGCGTCCGAGTTAAATCTGTAAATGAATAAATGATCCCCTAAGCTTCAAACCCACAATACCCTGGGCCTCCAAGTTCAATCATTAAATAAATAAATGATCCCTTAAGCTTCACACCCATAATACCCTGGGCGCCCAACTTCAATTTTAAATAAACGAACAATCCTCCAAGCTTCAAACCTACAATACACTGGGCACCCGAGTTCCAATTATAAATAAATGAACAATCCTCGAAGCTTCAAACCCACAATACCCTGGGCGTCCGAGTTCAATTATTAAATAAATAAATGATCCCCCAAGCTTCAAATCCACAGTACCCTGGGCGTCCGATTTAAATTTTTAAATAAATAAATGATCCCCCAAGCTTCAAACCCACAATACCCTGGGCACCCGAGTTCATTTTTTAAATAAACGAACAATCCCCCAAGCTTCAAACCCACAATACCCTGTGCACCCAAGTTCAATTTTTAAATAAACGAACAATCCCCCGAGCTTCAAACCCACAATACCCTGGGCGTCCGAGTTAAATCTGTAAATGAATAAATGATCCCCCAAGCTTCAAACCCACAATACCCTGGCCGTCCAAGTTCAATCATTAAATAAATGAATGATCCCCCAAGCTTCAAACCCACAGTACCCTGGGCCTCCAAGTTCAATCATTGAATAAATAAATGATCCCCTAAGCTTCAAGCCCACAATACCCTGGGCGCCCAACTTCAATTTTAAATAAACGAACAATCCTCCAAGCTTCAAACCTACAATACACTGGGCACCCGAGTTCCAATTATAAATAAATGAACAATCCTCGAAGCCTCAAACCCACAATACCCTGAACGTCTAAGTTAAATTTTTAAATAAATAAATGATCCCCCAAGCTTCAAACCCACAATACCCTGGGCACCCGAGTACAATTTTTTAAATAAATAAATGATCCCCCAGCTTCAAACCCACAGTACCCTGGGCGTCCGAGTTCAATTTTTAAAGAAATAAATGATCCCCCAAGATTCAAACCCACAGTACCCTGTGCACCCAAGTTCAATTTTTAAATAAACGAACAATCCCCCGAGCTTCAAACCCACAATACCCTGGGCACCCGAGTTTAATTTTTAAATAAATAAATGATCCCCCAAGCTTCAAACCCACAATACCCTGGCCGTCCAAGTTCAATCATTAAATAAATGAATGATTCCCCAAGCTTCAAACCCACAGTACCCTGGGCCTCCAAGTTCAATCATTAAATAAATAAATGATCCCCCAAGCTTCAAGCTCACAATACCCTGGGCGCCCAACTTCAATTTTAAATAAACGAACAATCCTCCAAGCTTCAAACCTACAATACACTGGGCACCCGAGTTCCAATTATAAATAAATGAACAATCCTCGAAGCTTCAAACCCACAATACCCTGAACGTCTAAGTTAAATTTTTAAATAAATAAATGATCCCCCAAGCTTCAAACCCACAATACCCTGGGCACCCGAGTACAATTTTTTAAATAAATAAATGATCCCCCAAGCTTCAAACCCACAATACCCTGGGCGCCCAACTTCAATTTTAAATAAACGAACAATCCTCCAAGCTTCAAACCTACAATACACTGGGCACCCGAGTTCCAATTATAAATAAATGAACAATCCTCGAAGCTTCAAACCCACAATACCCTGAACGTCTAAGTTAAATTTTTAAATAAATAAATGATCCCCCAAGCTTCAAACCCACAATACCCTGGGCACCCGAGTACAATTTTTTAAATAAATAAATGATCCCCCAAGCTTCAAGCCCACAATACCCTGGGCGCCCAACTTCAATTTTAAATAAACGAACAATCCTCCAAGCTTCAAACCTACAATACACTGGGCACCCGAGTTCCAATTATAAATAAATGAACAATCCTCGAAGCCTCAAACCCACAATACCCTGAACGTCTAAGTTAAATTTTTAAATAAATAAATGATCCCCCAAGCTTCAAACCCACAATACCCTGGGCACCCGAGTACAATTTTTTAAATAAATAAATGATCCCCCAGCTTCAAACCCACAGTACCCTGGGCGTCCGAGTTCAATTTTTAAAGAAATAAATGATCCCCCAAGATTCAAACCCACAGTACCCTGTGCACCCAAGTTCAATTTTTAAATAAACGAACAATCCCCCGAGCTTCAAACCCACAATACCCTGGGCACCCGAGTTTAATTTTTAAATAAATAAATGATCCCCCAAGCTTCAAACCCACAATACCCTGGCCGTCCAAGTTCAATCATTAAATAAATGAATGATTCCCCAAGCTTCAAACCCACAGTACCCTGGGCCTCCAAGTTCAATCATTAAATAAATAAATGATCCCCCAAGCTTCAAGCTCACAATACCCTGGGCGCCCAACTTCAATTTTAAATAAACGAACAATCCTCCAAGCTTCAAACCTACAATACACTGGGCACCCGAGTTCCAATTATAAATAAATGAACAATCCTCGAAGCTTCAAACCCACAATACCCTGAACGTCTAAGTTAAATTTTTAAATAAATAAATGATCCCCCAAGCTTCAAACCCACAATACCCTGGGCACCCGAGTACAATTTTTTAAATAAATAAATGATCCCCCAAGCTTCAAACCCACAGTACCCTGGGCGTCCGAGTTCAATTTTTAAAGAAATAAATGATCCCCCAAGCTTCAAACCCACAATACCCTGGGCACCCGAGTTCAATTTTTAAATAAATAAATGATCCCCCAAGCTTCAAACCCACAGTACTCTGGGCGTCCGAGTTAAATTTTTAAAGAAATAAATGATCCCCCAAGCTTCAAACCCACAATACCCTTGGCACCCGAGTTCAATTTTTAAATAAATAAATGATCCTCCAAGCTTCAAACCCACAGTACCCTGGGCGTCCGAGTTAAATTTTTAAATAAATAAATGATCCCCCAAGCTTCAAGCCCACAATACCCTGGGCGTCCGAGTTCAATTATTAAAGAAATAAATGATCCCCAAAGTTTCAAACCCGAAGTACGCTTGGCGTCCAAGCTCAATTTTTAAATAAATAAATGATCCCCCAAGCTTCAAGCCCACAATAGCCTGGGCGCCCAAGTTCTATTTTTAAATAAACGAACAATCCCCCAAGCTTCAAGCCCACAATATTCTGGGCGCCCAACTTCAATTTTTAAATAAACGAACAATCCTCCAAGCTTCAAACCCACAATACCCTGGGCACCCGAGTTCAATTTTTAAATAAATAAATGATCCCCAAAGTTTCAAACTCATAGTACCCTCGTCGTCCAAGCTCAATTTTTAAATAAATAAATGATCCCCCAAGCTTCAAACCCATAGGACCCTCGGCGTTCAAGCTCGATTTTTAAATAAATGATCCCTTAAGCTTCACACCCATAATACCCTGGGCGTCAAAGTTTAGTTTTTAAAGAAATAAATGATCCCCCTAGCTTTGAATCCACAGTACCCTGGGCGTCCGCGTTCAATTTTTTCAATTTTTTTTTTTTTCTATTTTTCGTATTGTGGGTTTCAAGCTTGGGGGAACATTTATTTATTTAAAAATTGAACTCGGACGTTCAGGGTACTCTGGGTTTGAAGTTTGGGGGATAATTTATTTATTTAAAAATTGATTTCAGTCGCCCAAGGTATTGTTGGTTTGAAGCTTGGGGGATCATTTATTTATTTAAAAATTAAACTCGGACGTTCAGGGTACCGTGGGTTTGAAGTTTGGAGGATCATTTATTTATTTAAAAATTGATTTCAGACGCCCAAGGTATTGTGGGTTTGAAACTTGGGGGATCATTTATTTATTTGAAAATTGAACTCGGATGCCCAGGGTACAAACCCTGGGCGCCCGAGTTCAACAAAAAAACTGATCAGCTATCCCCCAAGCTCCAAACCCCCAAATACCCTGGGCGCCCAGGTTCAATAAATTAACTGACCAGCTATCACTCAAGCTGTAAACTCCTAAGTACACTGGGCGCCTGAGTTCAACAAAAAAACTTATCGTCTATCCCCCAAGCTCCAAACCCCCAAATGCCCTGGGCGCCCAGACTCAATAAATAAACTGATCAGCTATCCCCCAAGCTCTAAACCCCCAAAACCTTGAGTGCCCGAGTTCAACAAAAAAACTGATCAGCTATCCCCCAAGCTCCAAACCCCCAAAACCCTGGGCACCTGGGTTCAATAAATTAACTGACCAGCTATTACTCAAGCTGTAAACTCCTAAGTACACTGGGCGCCTGAGTTCAACAAAAAAACTTATCGGCTATCTCCTAAGCTGTAAATCTCCAAATACCCTCGGCGCCCGAGCTCAAGAAAAAAATGATCAGCTGTCCCCCAAGCTCTAAACCCCCAAAAACCTTGTGAGCCCGAGTTGAATTATTCCAAAAATATGAGTACATTTTAGTTAACCTAAGCATGGTACCTAATCATGCTGCACTGGTGCAATAGAGCTTGAGGGATAGCTGATCAGTTTATTTAAAGAACTCGAAGCCCAGTGTTTTGGTGGCTTAGAGCTTGAGGGATAGCTGATTAGTTTATTTATTGAACTCGGGCTCCTAAGGTTTATGGGGATTTGGAGCTTGGGGGATAGCCAATAAATTTTTTTGTTGAACTCGGGCGCCAAGAGTTTTGGGGTCTACAGCTTGAGGGATAGCTGATCAGTTTATTTATTTAACTCGACGCCCAGGGTATTTGGGGGTTTTCAGCTTGGGGGATAGCCGTTAAGTTTTTTTGTTGAACTCGGGTGCCCAGGGTTTTGGGGGTTTGGAGCTTGGGGGATAGCTGATCAGTTTTTTTGTTGAACTCGGGTGCCAAGAGTTTTGGGGTCTAGAGCTTGAGGGATAGCTGATCAGTTTATTTATTTAACTCAACGCCCAGGGTATTTGGGGGTTTTCAGCTTGGGGGATAGCCGTTAAGTTTTTTTGTTGAACTCGGGTGCCAAGAGTTTTGGGGTCTAGAGCTTGAGGGATAGCTGATCAGTTTATTTATTTAACTCAACGCCCAGGGTATTTGGAGGTTTACAGCTTGGGGGATAGCTAATCAGTTTTTTTGTTGAACTCGGGCGCCCAGGGTTTTGGGGGTTTAAAGCTTGGGGATTAGTTAATCAGTTTTTTTGTTGAACTCGGGCGCTCAGGGTTTTGGAGGTATAGAGCATAACATTAAAAAATATGTATATATCCATCCCGCTGTCGTACTTAAATATTTATATATATCAACTACCCAATTCGACTTTTAGAAGTACCCATATTTCATTAAAAACTATCCTTTTGGTTAGAGGTACCCGTTAATATATACACTACTATACGCCAAGGGTATTTGGGTTCAAAGGCTTCGGGGTTAAACAATTACTTTCTTTTTTCAAATCGACGCCCAGGGTATTTAAGTTTTAAAGCTTGGGGGATAAACAGTTACTTTTTTTAATCAACTTACGCACATAATTTTTTTGTTTAAAAATAAAGAATTACTTTTTTAATTTTACTTATGCCCTGGGTTTTTTAGTATAAAGCCTCTGAAAGAAACGATTCGTTTTTTTTATTCAACTCGACGCCCAGGGTATTCGGGTTTAAAGGCTTGGGGATAAACGATTACTAATTTTTTTTTTTTTTTTTTTAGTTCGATGCTCAGGGTATTTTATTTTAAATGTTTGGTGGATAATTCCCTTAATCATCAATTATTATTTCTCGGAGGTTATTTTTTAATTTTTTTTCCAATCTTAAAGAGTTATTTAGTTTATAAAAATGAATAAATAATTTTTTTTTTTTTTTTCATAACTTTACGAATCTGCAATGTCGATAACGTTCGAAACTCATAGCCTATAAACCGCTCAATATATATAGACCGTTTGTTTCTTGGTACGATTGTACGCCCTGAACACAGCTCACCGTCCCCACGAAGGAATATCGTATTCAACCCTGTGAAAAATCACTATTTTGGACCGCGCATGCGCAGTAGTGGGTATACAAAATTCTGGTTCGCGCCAAAAATTTTCTTTTTTCATGCCCTTTCGAATGATATATATATTGTAGGGGTTCGCGCTGGGGGCCGATTCGACTATCTTACCCGGCTATACCCTTTGTTACTTAAACTGCAATGGTATTTTTTATTTAAGCTGGTGCATATTTAAGTAACATGATTTTTCTATTATCGACTGGTAATGATTTTTTAACACTATAAGCAACCTTTTTTATCTCAAAATATTTTATAAAATAATTTTTTTTTTTTTTTTTTTTTTGACATTAAAATCATTGAAATTATTAAATTTAAATACTAAGGGTATTCTATTCTAACAGTCGATTACTTGCATAATTAATACTTACTCAAATTATAATTATAAATTCTGTGTATTTAAATAACAAAAAGAAAAATGTTTGTAAATTTTTTTTTTATTTTTAGTTACAATGAAAAACAAAAATCTAAAAAGTGTGTGATACGAAAATTTTTTCATTTGTTTTATAAAGATTGTGTGTAGGGAGTTGCTAAATTTTTTCATAATATTTGGCAACTTTTGAATGGTTGCTGGATTTGTTTATTGCAACGTGCGAAACAGTATATTAAACACCTGAGAGAAGGCAAAAATAAGCAAGCCCAGAGAAAACCCAAATTGACGCCTGAGCCAAGGGTTTGCTCATTTTTACACTCCTTCGTGTGTTTTTATTATTACTAGAATAACTATTTATAATACATTTATTACTACTAAAATAACTTGGCAAAATTAAATTTATTACTTTATTTATTACATACCTTAAATCAAAACTTAGTAAAATTTTTATCACAATTTTTTTTTTTAAGCTATGCCAAAAATTATAAAATTTTTTACATCGTACATATCAAAAATCTCGAAAATCAATCGTAATGTCTTCTGCTAAGTAGAATGAGTTCCACACATTATTCTCTGCCCAATAATCATTTCTTACGATAAACTTTCTACTAATTGTCCATTAACTTACAGAAAAAATGGCGCGTGAAAAAAAACCACGGTGGACGTATTCACTTAAGTTGCTGGCATTGGTATTTACATCGATGACAGTGAGTTACAAAATGCTCTATTATATACTGCGCTTTACTAAAAAAACTTTGTAGGGATGAAAACCGTTACATTTTCAGAAAGTCTCAAAAAAAATTTTTGATTACAGTCAGTTAAGGAGGCTTGGCAGTTTTTTCAAAATCCAAAAGTAAGAACCCAAAAAATTCCTGTAGATTCCTTGAAGTAAGACAAACAACTTTCCTATTTAACACAACAGTTGTCGGACTCGTTTTCAAGAAAAAAATCAATTTAGAATTTTTTTTTTAACATGGGCTCTTATGGAAAAAAACATTTTAAAATTTGGCAAATCATCAAAATCTACAAGTTTACTACGAGTCAGGTGTCATTTTCAAGATAAAAATTTGAAGATTATTTTAAAATTATAAAAATTTAAGATTATCGGACTAATTTATAAGAAAAATAGAAAATTGCGGTACATAACCTTCAAAACATGCAATTTTTCAACGTTTTTAAAAAATTTTTATCTTAAATTTTGTTTTAATATGTTTAAAAGTGATAAATAATCACTTACTAATAAAAATAAATAAAAAAAATACTTTTTTTCTTATTTTCAATTTCATGCACCCGCAAGGGCCCCCGCTAGGTACGACCCCTACGCTGCCAAGCCTCCTTAAGAAAGAACCACCCTGATAATAATGTTATTAAAAATTTAATCAAATAAACGGTTTATCGATATTAATTACAGAATATTTACGAGATCTAAGGTGTTATAGAAACTGTAATTTATAGGTATTCGATTTACTGCCCGGAAAGTCTGCAAGTACCAAAAGATTCTTCCACGGTGGATTTTGCTATCACCAAGATAGTCGGAATCCATTGATATATAGATGTTCCACTAGATCAAGTACAGAATGCAGAGGAAGAGTGAAAGTTGATGAAAACTGTGAGAACATAGTGAAAGCTGAAGAACACACCGAGTGCGAAGAAGATGAAAACTTATTCAAAAGAGAACAGTTTAAAGAAGCGTGTGTTGAAGAAGCTGTTAAGTCAAAGATTGATTGTATAGATATATACAAGGCCATGATGGTTAAGTGAGTTCAAATTATCCACAAAGATTTCAAATTATTTAACGTAATTTCAATTTAATTTTTTTTTTTTTTTATCAGGCTAGAATTTATAGACGTTTTATTCGAAGAAGTGGAGGAATCTATGAAAAATGCTAGACATAGGGCGGGTCGGAGAACCCCTACTGATTTAACTGATTTCGGAAAACTTTTGGAATCGTACGAGCCAGCACAAAATTTTTATCGTGGTTGTGTGACCTCGAAGGACGAGCAGACAGCGCTTATCTTTATTTCTGATATAATGGTTGAAGCTTTAAAGAAAGCAACGGAACTGTTGATGGACGGCACATTTTTTGTAAGAAAATTTGAGTCCACTTAAATCTTCATATTTTTGTTATTTTGTACAATAGTAACTTTTCATTTTTTGTTTTTAGTGTCTTGCTCGTGAACCAGATACTCATCAATTGTACACCATACACTTCAGAGAAAACGACACTGTAAGTGTACATAATTATGATAACATTACTATGGGAAGGTCCCTTGTCTAGGGTTGTTGGTAATAACAATATGGCCTGGCTCATGACATACGAAACAAACCTTATCACCGCCGCTTGGTTTTTCTCGAGTAACAATAGTTTCTCTCTGGTTCGACTGAAGAATATTTAGCATTCGATTTCGTGTTGATGCAGTCGCGATCATTACTCTTAGACGCGGATCATTAGTTACCCCACTCGCGATAAAACCCATCAAGTCCTCTGACGACAGGCCCTCTTGATAACCCCAACTTTTCATCTTATGTACGTACGCGATCACGTCTTCTCTTTTTCCTTCCCGGTTGTCTCAAGTTTCCGAATGATATCCAGTAACGACGCTTTTCTTGAGTAGCATTCAAGTAAACGCGCTCGGAAAGTCAACCAAGAATTTACCTATTTTTAACTATACAACCATTGACCCGCTTTTACTTTCGGCGCTTTCTTAGCAGCCAAAAGGGCCTCAGACCACCCGTACATTTTCGCTTCATCTTTTCACGTGTTCAACCCAACCCTTTACCGGTTACGTAGCATCCTCCCCGTTAAATTCCCGTAACACGTTCATGGTCTGTAAATTATTTACTCTATCTTATTATGAGAATTTAATTTTTGAGATTAGAACAATCTTAGTTAATTTGAAATTACCCATACATCAAGAGATCTTTGAAATTATTATTATTTAGAAATTTTATTTTTTTATATTTTAGTAAATAGAAGCATCGACCTGGAGCGCGAATTTGTCGTGCATGACAGATACCAAAGAGGTCGTGGTCGAGGCCGCGGACGTGGTCGCGGTCGCGGTGTCGGACGCGGTAATGGCCGTGGTCAAGAAGTACAAGCTACCATTGCAGAACAAGATGAAACTTTTGAAGAACCTTCTGCAACGGTTCCAACTTCTACTAGACAACAACGTGCTGGTCGTCGCAGTGGCGGACGGGACCGCGGTGTAGGAGCTGGTCGCGGTGTCGGACGCGGTAATGGCCGTGGTCAAGAAGTACAAGCTACCTGTACAGAACAAGATGAAATTTTAGAAGACCCTTCTGCAGCGGTTCCAACTTCTACTAGACAACAACGTGCTGGTCGTCGCAGTGGCGGACGGGGTCGCGGTGTCGGACGCGGTAATGGCCGTGGTCAAGAAGTACAAGCTACCTGTGCAGAACAAGATGAAACTTTAGAAGAACCTTCTGCAGCGGTTCCAACTTCTACCAGACAACAACGTGCTGGTCGTCGCGCGGGGCGACTACAAGCAGATGATAGAACAATTGATGGTATCTTCCGTTTTTTTTTTTTTTTTTTTTAATGATTTGTAACCTTAATTAAAAAGTTATTTTTATTCAATGTTCCTTAATTTTTCAGAAATTCTCGATGGTATCGGGACTTCTTTTCTCACTGCTGAGGAGCTTCATAATGAAGAAAATTTGCTAGCATCCCAAACACCTGAAAGTGGGACGATCGAAAAAGGTACAATTTAATATGATGCTATTTTAATATTTTGCTAACTCAGTTGCTAGGAAAACGAAAAAATTTTTATTTTGACAAATAAATATAAAAATATTAATTTTTAAAATATCGCACATTATTACAGTAAATTTACGAAAATTTTAGATCAGTCAGATTAAAAAACAAAGACATTGACAATCAATAAATTTTAACTAATTTTTTCAAGCTTATTACTACTGACAGTGGTAATATTTACGACTTATAAATTATTCGAAGAAACAAATATATACCTTTGTTTTAAAATATTTGAATAACAGGGTGTCCAGGTATTGGTTTTGAATACTCAGCAATTATTAAATTTTTTTTTTTTTTTTAGTCAATCAACTTGACAGAGAAACACCCATTAATGTTTTTTAAACTTAGAATAGTAATCACAGGTACTTGAAAAAATTTTGGTCATCGATATTATTAAAACATAGTATTAAATTGTTTGCATTTAAAAGCTTCATTTTTTATTTTGTAAACTAAAAAAAATATGTCAATAATTAATGATTTTATAAATTTTTGATTTTCGAATAATTTATTTTAATCATTGCAGATGTAACAAGTTTGGAGCTTACTGTTGACACAGTTAATGAATCCATGCTAGAAAATGTTACAAATTTATACCCACTTGAAGTCTCGAATGGTGTAATGCGCATGGAAGTAGCCATTGAAGGTATATGTGAATTATTTTTAAAGTCTGTTCCTGTAGTTTAAAGCTAATTTTTGTAGTGACAATTTTTTCATTTGATAATTAATATGAGTTTTTTTATTATTCAAGTGTCTTAATTTTTTTCACTCTCTATTTATAAATTTTAAAAAATTCTAATACTTTTATAACGTCAAGTTCAAAAGGAAACTTCTAAATCAAGCAAAGGAAAGAAAAGTGGACGAGGACGCAGTAAACAAAACTTGAATCAACCAACAGTGGCTGCTGAACAACATACAGCATAAGGTAAGATTTTGTTACTATAATTTTATCATGATTTTAATAATGAACTAGAATAGTGTTTTTAAAAATGTTACTTATATTTATATTAATAATAATTTTTCGCGTAATTTTTATAACGTTCAATAATTTATTATGTTTCATTAAAAATCTGCTTGTTCATTCATCAGATACTTCGTGTTTGGTATCAGAGTCTCTTGCTGCTGACGATGATGTTGTGGAACAACGTATTGTTCCCGAACAAAGTTTGAATGAAGCTTTACTACAAGAAAGTTTTCAAAGACAGTTTCCAAATTCATCATCAACCACAGAATATAGTAGTTGTTCTCAGCCTCTAAAAAATAGCAAGGAAAGAAACGAAGGAAATGTCCCAGTTAATCAAATCGAGGAGAAAAAGAAGAAGAAAAGGAAAAGAAAAGGGGCCGTGTCAGGTGCGCAGCTAACGACTTTGAAGATAAAGCTAATAAAATTTTAAGTAATTTACAAATAAATGACATTATAATTTTTTTACAGAAGCTGAAATATGCAAAAAATTTCTATTTTTTGGAAATCGGTAAGTAATTAACACTAAATGAAAATTAATCATTAATGGTATGTACAGTCATTTTTGAAATCTTACTTTAAAATTAAAAAATTAAATTTATAGCATGTGCTTCTATAGAGTAAAAGTAAATGTATATGGTTAATTTTAATTGAACTCAAATGGACCTACTTTAAAATTTATTTATGATTTGAGAATATTGTTTTATTTTGTGAAAACAATGAAGGAAAAATATTTGTATTAAATTGTAAAGTTCAATTGTTAAGGGTATCAACCTACTTAAAAAGTAAACTGTTACAGCAACTTCCACCTACAATTTTCAACGCTAAAATGAAAATAGGTTTGATACTTAAAAAACTGATAAAACTAAATCGAACTACTCTTTCAAACTCTCCTTCTTTTTTTCACAAACGATCTTCATTTGTTTCACTTAATTTTAAACTAAATTTTGTAATAATAATGAAAGTATTTAGATTTTATATTCAAATACAATTATGAAAATTAGCTACATTTGAGTCAATTTAAATTTAGTTATAAAAATAACGTAATTAAGTAATGCATGTTGTTAAAATAAAATTAGAAGCATGAAATAAGTATGCATGTTGAAAAAATAATACTTTTTTCTTTGTAAATATTTATAAATTTAATATACAAATAAAAAATGTTTCGAATGATTATCGACAGCATCAGTACATTAAACGTAACAAATTGTTAGTACCATTAAAATAAAAATTTTTTCATGCAATATACTTATATAGTGCATGAAAAAAGCCTGAAGCTGTGCAGTTTTGAAAACATAAAAACAAGTTGTGATGTAAAAATTTAAATTAAATACGCTATCAATTAATGTCTAAATTTTAAATCTGAATAAAATTTTATTTTATACTTGAAACTTAAAAACCGAAGTTTCGATTCGCTAACAGACGCAATTGCGTCGAACAGATAGTTCCGCAATTATTTCGGTGGCTTATGGCGTTGAATAACCGATCATGTGCCTTGTCGTTTGTATACCACGGTGTTGTTTTATATTTCACGTAGTTGGAACAAATTTTATAATTATGATTTTTCGAGTGAAATTTACGCAAATCCTTACGTAAACAACTTTTCACATTCAATACGAGTACTCTAAAAATAATAATTGACAAAAAACTGTAACGCTGTAGGCTGACTGACCGATAAAATTGCCATAATTATTTTGAATTTCAGGGTAGGAGAGCAAAAAATTTTCCAATCGTACTGCGGGATCGCGCGTTATTCCGACAGCTTTGAATACCGCTACTGTTCGTCTTTTCTTTGAAAATTGACCTCGATGCTGACTTCTAATCTTAACCTAATCATGTCAGTTTTTTAATAGTCAAGCCGAGCGTCGTGGCTTTTTTGTTAATTCGCTATATTAATTGAAACCGTATTTGATGTAAAAAATAAAAAAATAAAATTTACACGTAGTACATTTTCCCGAAATGTCCGAGGGGAAATGGACTCGCGCTTTTTGATTTCGATTCCGATACACTTCCGACGCGTAAAAATACATCAACTTCGGGAAAGTTGATTGATATATCATATCGGGTACTCGCTTTCAGACGAGTCTGCGTCGAACAGATAGTTCCGCAATTATTTCGGTGGCTTATGGCGTTGAATAACCGATCATGTGCCTTGTCGTTTGTATACCATGGTGTTGTTTTATATTTCACGTAGTTGGAACAAATTATAGTTATGATTTTTCGAGTGAAATTTACGCAAGTCCTTACGTAAATAACTTTTCACATTCAATACGAGTACTCTAAAAATAATAATTGACAAAAAACTGTAACGCTGTAGGCTGACTGACCGATAAAATTGCCATAATTATTTTGAATTTCAGAATTCTTAGTCTCGTTCGATTATTGAAACAGAGACGAACGCTATTGTCGTTTTTGGCTGTTTCTCGTGATGTGTGGTCGCAAAGTATCGATTCCAAAATTTTTAGTAGCTCTTTTTCAGCAAATTTGTAAATTTATTTTCATTAAGCTAAACTACCACCGTCGAGTTGAGGTCGGTTTCTTAACCTTTAGCTGGCACCGTGGGGTACTATAGTACCCCACTGTCTTCTTTACCTATCTTCGGTACCTAAAATTTCGTAAACTGGGTTTATAGCGACATCTACCTACACTTGAGGGATCAGGCTTGCCTTTCCCGCCATAATTAGTGCTCGATGACCGTTAGTCTGCACGTAGCAGTTGTCGAAAGCGGTTTGGGGTACTGCAGGACCCCACGGTGCCATCAACGTTGATACAAGTAAAATTTGAGCATTTTTTTTTCTTTTATTAATGCGTTAAAACACGTTTGAAAGGTAAGTAATTATTAAATCAGTCACTAAAAATTTTTTTTTCTCGATGCCATGAGTCCTACGACGTTTTATGTATATTCTCAGCATGGCGTATAATTTGCGGCCACGACTTTTGCGAGAGCACTTACTAGAAGTTGACAACAATGATGAAGAAGTTGAAAGCGATGGTCAGGATGAACCGTCTTGCTCTGAATATTCTTCAGAAGAATCTTCTGAAGAAGAAGGAGAAATGGACGTCGATATGGAAGTCCCGAGTGAGAATCAACGGCTTTTGCAGAGTCGAGAAAATCCATAGCGTGGTCGCCCGTCATCGAAACTTTATGAAAAAAATGGTTTCCAGTGGAATGTAAAATGTCCTTCTCGTAGATCAGGTAAGCAGCACACCAGGGGTTTTTTTCATGTGCGCGCTGGGATTGAGCGCTTCTCTCTGTCTCTTTTTCTCTTTTTCTCTCTCTGTTTTTCTCTTTTGCTTGCACGCGTATTTTTGTAAAATGTTCACAAACTAACTTCAAGTTTTTTTTCTCGTTATAAAATTTATTCAGCCGAAATAATTTAAATATTATTAATTTTTATTTACAACAATTTTATTACTATAAAATTTTTATTATTTTTTTCGCCTTTTACAGACAGGCAGTCAGATATTTTACCAGAAATAAAACCTGGTCCGGCTGGTAACGCTGCCGATGCAAAAACAATTATTGATTTTTGGAATTGTTTATTTACCGATGAAATGATAAATTTAATAGTTGATAATACCAATTTAAAAATAGAAGAGGAAAGCTTACATTATGTGGTTGAGGAGCGACAACAATCGTGGCATTATCACACTGATCCAGTTGAAGTAAAAGCTTTCATTGGAATTTTATATTACTCTGGTTTATGGAAATCGGCTGATGTTGATGTGAACAGATTATGGGAAAAAACTAATGGCTTATCTATGTATCGTAGTGCTTTTTCAAGGCACAGATTTACGTTTTTATCAACGTGTTTGCGCTTTGACAATGCAGATGAAAGAGAACAAGATGATAGATTTGCTCCTATCCGAAATTTATGGAACATGTTCATCGGAAACTGCGATAAGAATTACACTCCAAGTCGTCAATGCACCGTGGACGAGCAGTTGTTAAGTTTCAGAGGACGTTGTAAATTTAGAGTTTACATGAAAGATAAGCCCGATAAATATGGCCTCAAAATTATAAGTTTGAATGACTCTCAAACAGCTTATATGGTAAATATGAATAAGTTTTTATTTTTTAATTTATGAAACCAATAGTTGAAAAAAAAAAAAAAAAAAAAACTAAATTTTATTTTTATTACAGATTAATGCTATTCCTTGCTTAGGAAAGAATACTGAAATCTTGGAAGATAATGAAAGTGTTCCTGAATACTATTTTAGACTGGTAACTGTGCCAGTTTACAACACTAACCGTGAAGTGACTTGCGATAATTGGTACACCTCGATTCCCTTACTTCACAGAATGCTGAAGGATCCGTATAATTTAAAAATTACGGGTACTATCCAAAAAAATAAGCGAGAAATACCAGTTGATTTCGTGGTCAAAGTTCCCAAAAAAGATCGTCCCATGACTAAATTTTGTCATACTGAAAACATTACGCTTTTAACTTATGCGCCAAAGAAAAAAAAATCTGATAAGATAGTTCTAATTGCTTCGTCACTTTTGAAAACTGAAGAAATGACAGGTGACAAATCGAATATTGTCCTTCATTATAACAAAAATAAAGGAGGAACGGATACTTTTGACAAGTTATGCCATTCCTACAGTGTGCGTAAAAGATCTCATAGGTGGCCTGTTCGATATTTTTATGGGATCTTGGATCAAGCGATCGTTAATGCGAGAATTTTATTAGCTTGCAAAGAAGAACAGAGTGAAAATATTGAAAAAATCACTGCTATTTCTTGCTTGGAAACCCTTTCTTTTTATTTAATAAAGCCGCTTTTGGAGCAGCGACTTTCAATTTTAAAACTTTCAAAAGAGCTAAAGTTTGGAATCCGATCTATTCTAAAAATATCTGAAACATCGGTACGCTCTATAACTCAAGTTAATCTTGTAATTAAAAAAAGATGTAATTTTTGCACTAGGGGAAAAGACAAAAAAACTGATAAAGCCTGTGGCGTTTGTTCGCGTCCGATTTGCCCGGACCATAGATTTTTAATTTGCCAAGACTGCGCTGGCACTTGAATAAAATGTTTTTTTTACAGTTTTTAACTTCTTCATGTAATATTTTATTGAAATGTACAGTTTTTTTGTATGAATTAAATAAAAAAATTGAATGACATTAAATTTTCTAAAAATACCTAATGGTTTTTTTTTTCGTAAACCTCAGATGGTAATTTCTGAGAATAAATACCTTCTTTAAATAACCCATATAATCTATTTTTTTTTTTTATAGTCCACTACTTGGAGATAACCCAGCTAAAATTTTAGACCTTTTTATGAAAAAACAAAAAAGTTATGATTTTGTGAATAAAAACGGTTTTTTTTCTATTTTTTTCGACTTGTTGGATTTTTTTTTAGGACCGACTTTAGGTTATCGTTATTAAAACTATTACACTCTTTAATAGAACCTCTAAAGATCATGTCTGGATTTTTTTTAGTTCAAATAATGCATGTAACCTCTATTTTTTTCAACTTTTGTCCGTGGGGTACTATAGCACCCCACGGTGCCAGCTATGTTACACCACAGAAGCATGCCAGCTAAAGGTTAACCCGAATCGTCCTCAAGCAGAGATTGTAGTTATTCATAACGATTTTAAAATAGCACTGGAGCCGTAGGAGAGCAAAAAATTTTCCAATCGTACTGCGGGATCGCGCATTATTCCGACAGCTTTAAATACCGCTACTGTTCGCCTTTTCTTTGAAAATTGACCTCGATGCTGACTTCTAATCTTAACCTAATCATGTCAGTTTTTTAATAGTCAAGCCGAGCGTCGTGGCTTTTTTTTTAATTCGCTATATTAATTGAAACCGTATTTGATGTAAAAAATAAAAAAATAAAATTCACACGTAGTACATTTTCCCGAAATGTCCGAGGGGAAATGGACTCGCGCTTTTTGATTTTGACTCCGATACACTTCCGAGGCGTAAAAATACATCAACTTCGGGAAAGTTGATTGATCTATCATATCGGGTACTCGCTTTCAGACGAGTCTGCGTCGAACAGATAGTTCCGCAATTATTTCGGTGGCTTATGGCGTTGAATAACCGATCATGTGCCTTGTCGTTTGTATACCACGGTGTTGTTTTATATTTCACGTAGTTGGAACAAATTTTATAATTATGATTTTTCGAGTGAAATTTACGCAAATCCTTACGTAAATAACTTTTCACATTCAATAAGAGTACTCTAAAAATAATAATTGACAAAAAACTGTAACGCTGTAGGCTGACTGACCGATAAAAATTGCCATAATTATTTTGAATTTCAGAATTCTTTGTCGCGTTCGATTATTGAAACAGAGACGAACGCTAGCGTCGTTTTTGGCTGTTTCTCGCGATGTGTGGTCGCAAAGTATCGATTCCAAAATTTTTAGTAGCTCTTTTTCAGCAAATTTGTAAATTTATTTTCACTAAGCTAAACTACCACCGACGAGTTGAGGTCGGTTTCTTAACCGGAATCGTCCTCAAGCAGAGATTGTAGTTTTTCATAACGATTTTAAAATAGCACTGGAGCCGTAGGAGAGCAAAAAAATTTTCAATCGTACTGCGGGATCGCGAGTCTGCGTCGAACAGATAGTTCCGCAATTATTTCGGTGGCTTATGGCGTTGAATAACCGATCATGTGCCTTGTCGTTTGTATACCACGGTGTTGTTTTATATTTCACGTAGTTGGAACAAATTTTATAATTATGATTTTTCGGGTAATATTTGCGTAAATCCTTACGAATATTTGTATCGGTATTACAGTCGTATACTGAAGGACCGATATAAATATCTTATAATTATAAAGAATCTAGACTAGATTGACAAAGAACTGTAACGCCTTCAGCTGACTTGTAGTAAAATTTTCTTTATTATTATCCTCTTTAATTTCTAAACAATTTACGGTACATTTTGATCTGTTACGTTTAATCAACTGCCTGCTAAATTTTTTGATTTTTTAATGATAAGATCACTTACATTCATAGTTATTTAGTCTAAAGTAAGTTGCACTCACCAGTGTTAGGTGTACAAAATATATAAGATGAATTGCGTTTTTTCCCCGACAAGAAGAACATAGTGTGTGGGGGGTCCACTTCATTCACAATAGTCCTTGAAGCGATACGAATCCGAAAAAAAGTTTTTTATTCACTGCGGAAGACACTGTCTATGTAGGTTTTTATTTAATTTAAAATCTATAAAATTTATTTTGCTGAACCGTACTTATGGTATAACTACATAACATATAGTTATATGTTCGGTAGTTATACATATGTTGTTTAAAGCTTTCAAAAAAAGGAAGAATTCTGTATGAACCGCACCTCGATCACTTTAAAATTGCCTTCACGCGACTCAATAAACCAACTAAAAAACAGTTTTCAATCCACGAGTAATCGCTTTTTTGCGAAACGGAGATGTTTAAAATTTGTTAAGCCTACCCAAATCATATGTTTTTTAAAGCTTTCAAAAAAAAGAAGAATTCTGCGTGAACCGCACCTCGATCACTTTAAAATTGCCGTCACGAGACTCTCTAAACCAACTAAAAAACAGTTTTCAATCCACGAGTAATCGCTTTTTTGCAGAACGGAGACGTTTCAAATTTGTCAATCCTACCCAAATCATATGTTTTCTTAAAGCTTTCAAAAAAAAGAAGAATTCTGCGTGAACCGCACCTCGATCACTGTAAAATTGTCTTCACGCGACTCTAAAAAGCAACTAAAAATCAGTTTTTAATCCACGAGTAACCGCTTTTTTGAGGAACGGAGGTGTTTAAAATTTGTTAAACCTGCCCAAATCATATGTTTTCTTAAAGCTTTAGAAAAAAGAAAGAATTCTGCGCGAACCGCACTTCAATAACCTTAAAATTGCCGTCACGCCAAAAAGCGACTAAAAAATCAGTTACCATTCGTTAAAAATCGGTTTTTTCGGAACGGAGATGTTTAAAATTTGTTAAACCTACCCGAATCATATTTTTTCTAAAAAGTTTAGAAAAAAGGAAGAATTCTGAGTTAACCGCACCTGGTTAACTTTAAAATCTCTTTCACGTGACTCTATAAACCAACTAAAAATCAGTTTTCAATTTATGAGTAATCGCTTTTTTGCGGAACAGAGATGTTCTTAATTGATCAAATCAGGACAAGTCATGTATCGTTCGATAGCTATAAAAAAAGGAGGCTCCTTGCTGGAAGCGCAGCTCGATATCTTAGAAATTGGCTTGTTGCGGTTCAAAAAACATAGTAAAAAAAACAACAGTTCTAGTATACTATTGGTTCTATAGTTGCGGTTGAAGTCATAATTTTTACTAAAAGTTTATTGTACCAATAAAACTAAAGCTTTTATTTATTGTTTGGATTCATTTGTAAGAGCTCTCAACAGTAGTGTATCAATTATCGTATTGATTTGTGCGAAAAATGATGTAATTTTGTGGTTTATTTTCAATTGGGTTAATTTTCTTGGTACTAATGCAAATTAAATAGGGAAGTTGCATGAGTCTAAAAATGAGTTTTTTTAAATAAACATTTAAAAAATGGGTCAGAAAAAATAAAATTAGCAAAAGAATTTTTAATTTTTATACAATATTGAAGGAGGTATTGACTGATGGAGTTTCAGCAATTTTCATAGCTATAGATATACTTCCCAAGGTTAAATATCCCTCAATGACGTCACTAAGGGGTAAAATGCTCAAAATTCAATTAATAATATCTTCAGTAATTTTGACGTAAAAATTATGAAAAAAATTTTAAAATTCAAAAAAATTTAAAAATCGCAAACTTTCAGAACAAAATGTTTTTGAAAAATATGCAATTTCTCTATTGAATAGTCTTGTTTCTGATACAATATTTTTATTAAAAACCACGAGAATGGTAAGAAAGTAACTGTCATAAGTATATATAATATGATTTTTAAAGTATTGGTAATGGCTACTGTTCAAGAGTTAATACTTTTATGAGTTCACTATTACTACATTGTACATATTTTATAATACCTACCTTGTACGAACTTCAAAAAATTTTGACTTCATCTCAGAGAAAACCCACCAGGTTTTTTCAAGTCGCCGACAACCTGGTTGTCCGTCTTCGTCTGCATCATTAGGCTCAATTTGAGCTTCGTACGAATGAATTAATAAAAATTATTTCATTTTCAGCAATGCTGGGAGTATTTATGCAATCAGACAATTTAATAAATTTTTTAAATTATAAGTCAGACATAAGCGCGCGGAAATTCGGTTAAATACTCTTTACGAAATATCTAATTATTTTGCATGTACTTGCCATCTATATTTTAATTTAAAAAATTAAAAATTATTGTCAATTTAATACTTACTAGACCTACAAGTTTTACCATTTTATTAATACTATTACAAAAATATCTCTTTTCATTAATAATATCATAAAGCCCCGATAATTTTAGTACTTTCAGCTCCATCTAGCGGCCAAAAGTGTTTTTTGAATTCAGTGTGTGTAGGACTTTTTTGTGTAGGATTATTTTGTGTAGGACTTTATTGTTTAGGATATTACTGTGTAGATCCAATTCGGTGTAGTGTGTATGAAATTTTTCGTGTAGGAAAGCCATGGGGCCCTGATTAAGCATATCATCATCTATTGAATTCTTCATTAATTTTTTATTAAAAACGGATTTAGCGTCAAAATTCCATTTTGAGTGTAACATTCCAACTAACTTTTAACTTTGGTGTAAACACTAATTCTTTTGGGTGTAATACCCATAATTATTATCACTTAACTTTGGTGTGAGCACTAAACCTTTTATGTATAAACTCGCAATGGTGTGGGTGTTGACACCCAAAAGTTAAGTTTTAATACTTAACTTCGGTGTTAACGCTGAACATATTGGGTGTAAACTCCCATTGCGAGTGTCAACACCCAACAGTTGAGTGTCAACACTTAACTTTGGTATTAACACTGTACCTAGTAGGTGTAAACTCCCAATTGTGGATGTGAACACCCAACAGTTGAGTGTCAACATTTAACTTTGGTGTTAACACTGAATTTATTGGGTGTAAACTCTTAATTGTTGGTGTCAACACCCAACAGTTGAGTGTCAACACTGAACTTTCGGTGTTAACACTGAACCTATTGGGTGTAAACTCCCAATTGTGGGTGTCAACACCCAACAGTTGAGTGTCAACACTTAACTTTGGTGTTAACACTGAACCTATTGGGTGTAAACTCCCAATTGTGGGTGTCAACACCCAACAGTTGAGTGTCAACACCGAACTTTCGGTGTTAACACTCAAAATCTAGTGTTTAGGGGTCATTCACAAAGTACGTCACCACAGGGGAGGAAGGAGGGGTTTTTGAGATGTTACTATTAGTGACTTGGGGAGGAGGAGGGGTTAGTATGATTGTCACGTCCCAAAAAAAATTTTTTTTTTAACAAACAAAAGTTTTTTTTAAGAAATGATTTCTGTTAAAAAAAATAAATATTTTTAAATAAAAAGTTAAATAAAAAAATTATACTTATATGAATTTTGTTGATGAAAATTTAAAACTGAGTAAAATTGCACATGCATACAATTTTTTTCTTTTCTTTTACTTTCTCAAGATTTAATCGCACCAAAATGAATTGCACGTCTTCTAACAAGCATATTAAAGAAACGCCCAAAAAACATCGGCTCGTGCTACCAAAATTCGACCCGTTAAAATTGCAGCTCAACGAGCACGCGAATGAATGATTATAATAAAAGATCAAGAAACAGGAGCAGAAGATACTGAATGGATCGAAGAATCCAATGTTGAGTATGATTCTTTAAATATAGACAAAACTGATCCATCAAATAATTTTCCTGTATTAGAATCTATTGAAAATTGTATGGAAAATCATTGGCAAGATGTAAAAGAAAGATAAAAATTGGTTTTGTATGTTACCGTCAAAATTTTTCAGCAATACTTAAAAGCAGGCGCGCAACAACGGGGGTGGGGGGGGGTGTCCTGACACCCCCTGAGCTAGTAGAGGACACTTTTTACAATTACTTAGGGGTGTCCAAGACTCTGGGCGCCCAAGTTCAACAAAAAAACTGGTCGGCTATTCCCCAAGCTCTAAACCCCTAACTACCCTGGGCGCCCGAGGTCAACGAAAAAACTGATCAGCTATCCCCCAAGCTTTAAACCTCCCAAGACTCAGGGTGCCCGAGTTCAGCAAAATAACTGGTGGGCTATCCTCCAAGCTCTAAACCCCCAAATACCATGGGCGCCCGAGTTCCCCCTTGGGGGATAGCTAACCAGTTTTTTTGTTGAACTCGGGCGCCCAGGGTATTTGGGGGGTTTAATGCTTGGGGGATAGACCACCAGTTTTTTTGTTGAACTCGGGCACCCCGATTCTTGGGAAGTTTAAAGCTTGGGGGATAGCTGATCAGTTTTTTCGTTGACCTCGGGCGCCCAGGGCTTTTGGGGGTTTAGAGCTTGGGGGATAGCCGACCAGTTTTTTTGTTGAACTCGGGCGCCCAGGGTATTTAGGGGTTTAATGCTTGGGGGATAGCCCACCAGTTTTTTTGTTGAACTCGGGCACCCAGGGTATTTGGGGGTTTAATGCTTGGGGGATAGACCACCAGTTTTTTTTGTTGAACTCGGGCGCCCAGAGTTTTGCGAGGTTTAAAGCTTGGGGGATAGCTGATCAGTTTTTCCGTTCACCTCGAGCGCCCAGGGTATTTTGGGGTTTAGGGCTTGGGGGATGATTAACCAGTCTATTTATTAAACTCACATTTTTTTTTTTTTTTTTTTAGACGTCAGTTTTATTGAGGGAGAGGGGGGAGGGTTGGACCTCAGGACGCCCCCCAGCTGGAAGGAGTTGTTGCGCCCCTGCTAAAAAGTATTATAGTTTTAATTTACTTTAAGGATCTGTGGTACTTACAAAAAAATGCAGCCATTTTGTCAATTTTAATTGAATCTTCTAATAATTTATATTAAAATAAACGTTGGATTTTTCTCCTATTTTTCTACGTTTTGGTTTTTCAAAAATTGAAATAGTTGTTTAAATAATTGAACACGTAATCTTATGAAAAATTTTATTAAATAAAAAAAATTTTAAATTCAATATTTTAAAAATATTAAAATTTTCTTTGAAGTGTCACCGAAACTACCTCACAGTTTTTTCAGCGATCTCTGCATATTTGAGAGAGTTACAAGTGATTAAGAAAAAAAAATGCTTGATTTTTTTAGACCACCTCTTCAATTGTTTAGACAAATAATTCGATTTTTCTAAAAACTAAGATGGACAAAAATAGGGAACAACTCCAACGATTATTTTGATATAAATTACTAGAAGATACGATTAAAATTGACAAAATGGTTGCATTTTTTTGTAAGTACCAAACATCCTAAATTAATTATTGATTTAAACCTAATGCACCAAGTATTAAAATAAAAATGAAAGTAATAATAAAATAAGTAATGTTATAATTATGACTAAAACTAAACATACTATCTAAAAGTTTTTGTTTTCATTTATTATTACGGTTAATTTTTTAAACACTTATTAAAAGTTATAATAGTTCATTTCCCAGAAAAGGGGGGGGGGTGTTAAGGATAAAATGGTGACGTACTTTTAGGGGGAGGGGTTTGCGAAGATGTGACTATCTGTTACAGGGGGGGGGGGGCGGGCGTCAGAAGTGTCTAAAAAATTGGTGACGTACTTTGTGAATGACCCCTTACACCGAAAAATCAGTGTTAACACTGAAAACCGGTGTTTACACCGGTTTTTTCCACAAGGGTAAGATAGAAGAAGTTCCTGCAAGCTATTGGGTTTGAAAATGCAGTCGTACTGTGGATGAGGTCACGTCGTTCTTGCGCTCTTCTGTTGACTATAGAATAGTTCTCGGTAGCCATGTTGAAAAATAGATATATGTCATGCCAGCAGATCGCACGTGCCAATAGTTCTGGGCAGACATATTGCTTTCTCCACCACGAATGCATTTTCAAACTCAATAGGCCAAGAGCATGACCCGTGGCATCCTCAAATCGCACCTCATTCCCATGGAATATGGATCTATTTTAGTTTTAGTGTTGGCCACTATATAATTTCTCATATCACCCGCTAAATTGACGTTGTCTGCTTATTAAAAAACCCTATTCGCTATGAGGGTGACTGTAGCGCTCGGCGAGAAACGGACGCTTTTGTAAGTACTAACGAAAATACCAGGCTACGCCTGTTAAATTATTAAAATATTAAAAAACGAAATTGAAAAAATAGATTTCTGAGAACTGTTAACTTAAAATAGAAATGAGTGGCAAAAACATCTGCCTAATACTTAAAATATTTCTTTTAAAATATAAAAGAATTATAACATTTCTTTTAAGAATGAAGTGATAAACACCAGGATTGTCTCTAATTGCATGAGAACTTAATTTTAAAAAATTATTCATAAAAAGTTTTTTCTTAATGTGTTTCTAAAGATGCTCTATTCAAAAAATTGTTCGGATAAAAAATAGATTAAATCGAGTGTGCTCGCTTCGTATAATGGATTGGTCCTCAAGTTCAGCCGAGATTAGGTTAGTAAAAATTTTTGAAAATTTTTTTCTGTTAAATCACTTGCTAAAAGTGAACATAATTAATTTTTTTACAAAGATACTATTCTTAATTCAATAACATTTTTTTTAAATGTCAAAAGTAATTTGGTTATGTGTTATAATTTAACTGAAAAAAATTTCAAATTTGCAAAATAAATTGTAATAGATTATTTGCATAAAAACAAAGAACATAGTTTTTGAGTTGAAAATCAACAAGTTTTAATGAATACAACATTGAGAGATAAACTTGTTTAAGTATTTTGTCTTTTTTTTCATGCAAAAAATCTAAAACAGTTTTTTGTTTGGAAAATTTTGAAATTTTTTTTTTAAATTAGCTTACAGCAAATTACCAAACTACTTTTGGCAATTTTTAAAAATTTTATTGAGTAAATAATAGTAACATATTTGTAAAAAAATTAGCTTTGTTCACTTTTAGCGATTTATCATAAATAAATTCTCAAAAATATTAACTTCACTAATCTTGGCTGTACTCGAGGACCAATACTTACAAAAGCTGCCGTTTCTGGCCGAGCGCTACAGTCGCCCACATAGGGAATATGCAGAGAGATTGAGAGAAAGGAAAAGAGAAAGAGAGACGAACGCAGCGGCAGCACTGCCAACAAGGCTGCAGCAGCCAACGCCGTGCGCGCACTCCACAGCATGTTCAGTAGTCCGGCGCAGTCCGGCGAACGCGCGTCAACAGACGTCTAGTCGCGCGCTGCTCCGCGGTCGTGTTTACATGTTCCTTTTTCGCGTCGTGTTGTTGTCATTTTCTCCTTTCATATCTTTTAAAATGTTATGTATAGTACTCGACCAGTACAAGCGCTGCAGCAGTGAATTATGCTTTCTCGGCCCGAGCGCGACAAGACCCATTACCATGTGAGGTTATAAATATACTCTGGTATATGGGTTTAGATTAAACGCCTCAACTTAAAGCTGTCGTTTATTGTCGTGAGAGTGCCATCATGGTAGAAAGTGAAGTGCAGCCTGATGATAATTTTGAAGAAAATGTGTGATTTTAATAGTGATTGAAGTGTTGGTGATTTGGTGACATGCTTATAGTTGTAGTTGGGGGATTTCACATTAACATTAATCAGACCTAGTAAAGGTCGAATCTAGAGCTGTAACCCGAGATGATGATGACCCCGCAAGTCGTGGGTGTCCTTTTGAAAAAGCCCGGTCAACAGCCGAAAGCCCAACAGCAGCAACAGCGTAAGGCCAATTCTGCGGATGTTAGCCAGCATCCCGAGATACCTCCACTCGATCCTCAGGAGACCAAAATCAGAGGTGAGCGCAGTGCTTTACTTGCCGGCTTAGATTTTTCAATTGTTTCAAAGAAAAGGTAGACGTACCAATGCCCGGACACGTCCCAAACTATTGTGGACACTTTTTCTTTAAATAATTTTCGGATAAATAAAAACCTTTAGTGTTTATTTTTAATTCGCGCCGCTCTGTCGCAACGCGAGTTTGGTAAACTCTTTCTGGTTCAGCAATTACTCCTACACAACGTCAACTTTTGTTTTGACTAATTAGTTTACTTTTGATTGTATGTATCCCTCAAATGGATAATTCTGCCATGTGGCCTTTCTCGAAAAAAATGTAAACTACATAATTTTTCTTCGTATTTACGTAAACAACATAGTTCTGCTTGTAAGATGCGTCAACAATATGAAAAGTACAATCGATTTTAAAAATTACACTCGGCCTTGCAATAAGCGAATACATTGCAATCTTGGGTTTTATATTTTTTAGTTAGTCATGAATTTAGTTTAATCTTGTTTTCATTTTTATTCGAACCTGGTATCTACAAATTTTAATGCGAGGTAAAAGCACAAAACTTATTCTTCAATTGAATCGTTGTGTCTGTAAATCAACTATTTTAGTAAAAAATGAATGCCGGATAATTACAGCTAATGATTTCTCAAACCCGCAAAATTGTTTTGTATTTACTAGAGATGGACGTTACTCAAACGCTTCAATTTCAAATACATTAAAGAAAAATTTAAATTTTTGACGAGATTTTTGATTAGGTTTTCATTGATAAACTCGTTTTAAAACTTTTCTGTCTCAACGGTGTAAAAAAAAACGAAAGTATTCGTCTGATAAAATTTCTTTATTCGAAAACATATACGAATACCGAAACTTTATAAGAAAATCGAAAATTTAATCGACGAATAAAGTTTCTAATAATAAGATTATTCGACAAATTATTCGTGAAATAAAAATTCGAATATTTTTAAAATTTCTTTTTTTTTTTTTTTTTTTTTAAATAAAGTAAATATTTATATAAATAATATGATAATATGATATGATGAAGTCGCACAATGCAATAACACATGTAAAATTTGAAATGATTTCAAAACGATGAGAACGTATGAGTGATAAAATTTGAAAGTTTATTAAAAAAAAAATTTATCAAACAATAGTATATCAATAGTTCAACAGTAAATGTTTATAAAATTCGGAGCTTACTGGGAATTTTATTTTAGCAAAAAATACAAGTTTGTTTGCAAAAGATACAGAAAGTTTTCACGTTTTTCGTCGTGTGTTGAAATAGTATTTTGCCGAGCATTAGACCACGCTCTATCTCGAACTCTGTGTGGTCTACGTTCGAAAGTAAGTGCATGTGCTAGGCGTTTTAGTAATATACTATATAGGTGTACAAGTAATTTTTTTCTAACACATTCTCCAATGCGAAAACCTCGGCGAAAACTTAATCTTAACACAATGGTTTAAATAGTAACAGAACGATTTAATTAAAAAAGTTTTTACACAATCTTTTGAGAAAAAACTAAATCTGACTGAAACCTCAAAACGATCGGGTAACATCAAGCTGAGATCAAGCTGACGTATAAAATACTGATTTAACTCGGTCTCATATGGGATATATATATTATAAATCTTTTTATTTTATATCCATTATACTAACTAGAAGAGGTCACAGCTTGCGGAACGCTGATCTTGACGAAACTTTGGGATCGTTTTCTTATGCCAAACTATGAACTAAACTACCAATAACTCTTTCCAATGGGTCTTTTTTAGTGATCTGCCGTATGGCCAATAAGGAATTTTTAGCCCTATAACTTTAGTAGCGACTGCAATTTTTATAAAACGTAATTGAACAGAAATTAAAAAAAAAAGTTTATCTGTTCAAGCTTTAATATAAGGAACATCTTTTATATACTATACGTCATCGATAAATTAATATATTTATACATATTGAATAGATATTTGATGCATTAGTCTTACCAGTTGAGTTTATTTTTTTGCTGAAAAAAAAAATAGGACGAAGAAATGATTATTAAATAAATGTGTAGTTGTTCATGCATCGTACACACAGGGTGCTGATAAAATGCAATAACAATAACTTTAGGTATTTCGCAAATATCTTCTCGCACCAGTGAGCCGCGCTTCGCTGCAGCCCATCACCTGCAGTGGGTGGGAAGGTCATAAGTCTTTTCATTGATAACCTTCTCATTGTTTTCTTTTTTTTTTTTCTCAGTTTATTCGTAAAAATCTAAACAATTTGCATGGTTGTATGCCTCGTCTGTACGATTATTTATTAGTACTGTATCATCGTAGTGAAGAAACAAAGCTGACTGACTGTGCTCGTCTAACGCTTATCGCTATTGATCTTTTTAACCTTCTAATTTAAGGTTTGCGTGGTCAAAAACACTTCAAATTTCAATAATGCGAGTCTTAGTGTAAGGTTTTTTTTTTTTAAACACAGTATAATAAATTTATAAAAAATTGTAATTTATTTCATAGAACTGTCTTGAAAACAGTCAAAATCTGAGAGAAGAAAAATCAAAATAAAAAATGTATGAAACCTATTATGCTGGTGTTTTTTCCTTCTGCTTCTTTTTTTTCGCCTTATTTGCAAACGCTTCTCTCTCTGAAATATGAGTGCATTATGACAATAATCAAATCCAATTACGTCAGTTTTTTTTTTTTTTTTTTTGGCTTTTCTGCGAAAATTTATACTTCTTCATAGTATAGCGTAACATTGTAAAAGAATAATATTTGATGGTTTCTTTGTCGAGTTCGTAATATGAATTTGTGATGGGCAAAGAAGGAAAAAATAATGAAAACAGTTGTGTAACTTAGAAAGTATATCAAAAACTTTGTGAAGCACTTATTTACACGTAATTTCTTACGATTTTTATGTAATGTCAGAGCTATAAAACAGACCACTCCCGCTTCCTCGGTTATCAAAGAACAAAACTGCATAATTGTACAGGAGTTAATTCAGCCATAAGCTGATTTGAAAGCTACACAAAATGCAATTAAGCTGTTTTGAAAGATCGAAAGATACCATTATGAGGTTTTGGTAAAATTAGTACTATCCACGTCATGAAAATATTTAACGAGCGACTGTTGAAAAAAATTGGGATTTATTAGAATCCTCTTACAAGCTTTAACCTGGCACCTTTTAAATATTAAAGCGAGTGTTAAAGCAAAGCCGGAAAATCGCGGTTAACTTCGAGGGCTATAAAAACGGAAATAACAATTAGGGAAGAGCAGGCAGGAGAGAGGGGGAGGAACAGCTGTTGCCAATCTTAAGGCCGGAACACCGGAACACGCCTCTCTGAGTTTGTGACGAGCCGGAAAAGGTGTAATTAGAAGTGTAATTGGTCATCGGCTAATTTTCCATGGTAAATCTTAACCTCAAGGCGGGCAGAACCATCGACATTTAGGTACCTCCCTTTAAAAAGACCCATAAATTTCGAGTTTTCAATTTAACGCGGATCTGCAGCCAATAAGGAAAAAAAAAAATTTTCATTGCGGTCAGTGAAGTCAAGAGCACTGATTTTTTTTTTTTTTTTTAATGATTGAATTGAATAAATTATACAATTTTTATTATAAATTTCATGTAAAGAGTCATTTATTACCAGGGACGTTTCATCTAAAAATGATCACGTTTTGGAGCAGAATATGAATTATTATTGAATTATTGAAATTTGTTATGCATAATGGGGTTCGAACCAAGTATTTTGGTAAAATATAAAATGTTTATCTTTAACTTTTCGAAGTTACAGCCCTTAGAGCGTTTTGGGGGCTAAAATTTTCAAAAACTTATAACTTGGCATTGGTGTGGTTTTTTTTAATGCGTGCTTTTTCTCTAGTTTTATGAAAAAACTTTATAAAAAATGCAAAAAGTTTGTGTTTAAAAATTCTCGGCGTACCAACGCTGCCGTCTTGTTGAGACTTATGAACCTTAGCACAAAATTTGCCACAAATATAGTTACAATGGGGAGACTTCTGGTGACTAAAATGTCTTAAAACCTGCACTTTATTTATGATTTTAACATTGTAATTGTGAAAAGAAGTAAAAATGATCTTTGCTAATAATTGTGATCTCAAAATACAGTTTTTTTAATTTTTAAAAACTTCACCAATCAGCTCATAAATAAAAATTTTGCGCAAGGTGGCGATAGCTCTCTTTTACAATGGGATTTCATTCAGCTACTGTACCTGTCTATTTTGTAAACTAAATATTATTTTTACTAACTTCCTGATAAGTTCAGAGAACCTTCTGACAAAACGTCGCATTTAATAAAATTTATCGAGAAGAAAGAAGTAATATTTTGATTTTTTACATCCTTGGGTCTCTCCGTTTCCGGAAATATACATATTTTAATAATAATTTTGATTTTTTTATTCTTTATTTCAATGCGGTATCTGGTCTTGTTAAGGCTTGCATCATCGTTGTAGTCTGTCATTACCAGAAGTCACTGCTGCTTTAACGGGACCCCGCCAACTCTAACACAAGGTTAACGTTTAATTAAACCAGTGTCGTTTTCGTGCCACACTTTAATTTATTCATCTTTCTCTTTTTGAATCTTCTTTTGTCTCGACTATACATGCCATTTACTCTGGACCGAAATTGAAAAATTTTCAAGCTTGAAATGACAGTGCGTGAGTGACAGAAAATGTGTTTTACAAATAAAGATTTTACAGTTACATACATATATATATTAAAATGCGATTTTAATAATGATTTTTTGGAACCCTTCAAATTGGAGTAGAATGCTAACATTATCAGGACTAACTGATCATAGACAAAATTGAAATACTCCGAAAAAAAATTTTGCAAAAAGGAAACTGAATTATTTAAAATACTATTTATCTGAGATCACAAGTCATCAATTAGTACGAGAGTCGAAACGGAGACTTTTTTTATTTCACTATGGATTCAAACGGATTCAGATAACGCGTTTCGTGCGATGTTGATTTTGTAATTGCAGTCTATTATTCTTTAAAATAAAAAAAAGTTTTTTTCTAATTTGATTAGTTTTTTCTCTACAATACACTTGAAGGGTCCAGAGGAAAAACCGGGAAACTTAAAAAAACGTAATTTGTGGAAAAAGCGAATATTTTTTGTACAATTTTAAGTGTCTACAAATTTGTTTTGAGTAGGATGATGATTAAGACCTCTTTTCCTTTCTTTTTGTATATTTCCACGTTTCTTCTTCGGCTTTGACACCTGTTTCAGATTTTTCAACAAACTTTTCTTACCTTAGTTTTTTTTTTTTTTTTTTTGAGAATTTTATTCTTGTCTGGCTGTATCCAAAGGTAATTTTCTATCGACAAATTTTTCATTTCTTTAAATGATCTTTGAGTTTTTTTTTTTTATGTTCAAAAACTGGGTGCTTCAAAATTTTAAAACTATTTTTCGCCGTATCGTTACTATCATGTAGTAAGCCTCGTAGTAAGCCAAAACGTTTTATTCCTACTGCAGAGAAGACTGGAAAATATACCAGAAGATAATGAGTCAAATAGTTTATGAGTGTTCTGAATAAAAATCGTTTGGTTTATCTGCAGGTTTGCTATTTTTCATTATATCAGCGTTTAGTTTTTGAAAATGTTTATAATAAAGAGAACTTTTCATTTTTCCCATTAATTTTTTCGTGCATCCTGATCTTCAATTGCTTTAAATCTTGTTCAACTTCATCCATTTTAAAATTTATATATTTTTTCGATCATGTCCACATCTTCTAATAAACTAGCACCTTCAAATTTTAAACCAAAAATTTTTATAAAATACTCAAATATTTTGTCAGTAGTCTCTAAACTTTCAGAATGGATAAATGTGAAAAATATTTTAAAAACTATTTTTTGCTGTTTTGCCTGTTTTTTTTCCGGAAAATATTTTATTGAATTAAATTTAAAAGCTTTTATTAAATGCGAAGAACATGAGTGCAGTGTTGTCAAATCTTTCGAATTTTTTTAATTTTCGCTTTTTTCTTCTTCAAAGAAGAGATTCATATCATAAAGAGATAATTCATTAAAATTTGACATACGGATTTTAATAAAACCATACAAAACTCCGTTTCAATTTTTTGTATTTGTTATGTAGTTATTAATCTAAGTTTATCTCGCAAAATGGATAAAATGGTAGTCACTGTTGGTTCTGTATAATAATGGGCATATTCGCCTAAGCTATTTCTAGTGGGCTGTTCCTTTTTCCACCTGTTAAAAATAGTACGTGGTAATGCATAGTAAGCTCGCCACAATAACCGTCAGCTGCTGAACTATACTTCCAGCTGTTTTAATGGAACCTTCATGAACAATACTATTTCATGAATGTATCAAAATCAGGATCTAAATCTTTCCTTCTTTGCGTCGCTTTTCATTTTAGCCAACAACGGACCCCTCGGTGCTGAAGTGAAATTACCTTTGCGCAGAAAAGGTCTGGGCGTTTCATCCTTTGCGGTTAACTTGAATGTTATTATAGAGTTTTTTCTAATTTTTCGACCCACTTTTCTCTTTACGGTTCACGTATGAAACGCCGGTGTCTCACTTGGGGAGAATGGGCACATCTTTTTTGTATAAAACGCAAGCACATCGACATCGCGAAATGGTTCTATTATGCGTTGTGTAACAGCAAAAATAGCTTTTTTCGTATATGGCGAGCATGCGCCAAAGAAGATAGAGAGAGAGAGACAGGCATACTTTGTCATAGTTTGTGGACATTTGTGTACTTGCTGAGTTTATATCTTATCAGTTGATCGACAATTCATGCGTTAAACTATATTTTTCTAATTTCAAACATTTAGTTTTTAATATCATGTAAAAAAAATAGTAGTCAAGTGAACGAATTAGTAGCAGCTACCAAAGTTTACCAAATTAAAAAAGAAAAAAAAAACCTTGATAAGTTCTCAGGAAGTAAAGTTATCAAAGTTTCTTCTGCACGCGTCAATTTTGAAGATGAGCGAACGGTTTTCGAGTTGCCGGAGAAAGCTGCTCCGCGGCACGGCCCCGGCATCCCCACTTCTGGGTCTCGCTGCTGGCGGGGGCTTCCAGTGACTTTTTTACAGGTTCATTGAATTTTGAAAACAACAAGAAAATGTCAAAATAAATTTTTCTTTTTGTATTTAAAAAATAAATACTTTAAGCAACCTGCAAATATTTTTTTCACCGCTCGGAACCCCTTTTTGCTTTTGTAAATAATTGTCAACATTGTGGCACTGTCACTTCATTTCTGAAGCTCCGATCACGGGGTTTGTTCTGTGATAGGCGTAAATACAGCCTGTCTGTAACCTGTGACAAACTCAGTTTTTATACTACATTAAATTTCATCCTATGCATAAATATTGACACCAATTAAATCATATTGCATCAATCTTTTCTTTGATTACTAAACTAACATACTAAAAAATTTTAAAGTGTAAAATTTTAATTTTTTACAAACTTGCACTAGTTTATTTATGCTTGTTTTTGAGTCCTGAAAAACTTGGAACCGTTTTGCAACTGTTGAAGTCATTTCAATAGCCCGTGCGAAGAAAAACTTTAGCCTAAAATCTGCCACGAATAAAGTAACAACGGGGGTACTTTTGGGGACCAAAATGTCTCGAAACCACTTTACTTATTATTTTAGCCTGCGATGAAAAACGTGAAAATAATCTTTGCTATAATCTGTGGATAAATTAAAAAAAAAAAATTTCTTGATACTCACATTTTTTTATATTTTATGAATTGCTAGAAAAAAATTTTTTAGATCACAATTCGATGATTCTGACTGTGTTCAATTCAGACTTATAAATACCAAAAAACACTCATAAGTCTGACAAAATCATCAAAAATGAATCAAAAACAATTTTTTCTGAAAATTCGAGTGAGAACTCAATAAAAAACGAAAGCACAAGAGATAACAGATCTCCTTAAATGCATCAAAAAAAAAGAAAATAGTAACTATTTATTATCACATGGAAATGAAAGAGAAGAATTTTTAATTGTAGTAAATATTCGTTGTTACATTGGTTTTTTCATGTGCTGAAACTAAACATCATGTATATATTTGATTAGAGAGTTTAATATAATCTAAAATTCATTAACTATAAACGAGCTTTCTTTCGAACTCCTATTAACGAATAATCCGTAACAGTTATAATCTTAAAAGATTAACAGTTATCATTCTTTTTATCAGTGTGCAATAGGCTAAGAGTACGAAATTTTTAGAATATATAGGCTAAAAAATAAAAAGAAAGCATATAAAAATGCTATTTGACCTGTGACTAAATGCTAAAATTTTTAAGCGCAATGGGCTCTAAGCACAACTTTTGGCTAAAGAACTAAAAAAGTGTTAAATATGCTTATGAGCTATACAGTATAAAATGAGAAAAAGCGTCTAACTGCTCATGCATGAGCCCATGGGCATTAGGTACTTGTGATTTTTTCATCATCAGGTGTATAGAATTGAGTTCTGAAGTTTTGTTAAAATAAAGATAAAATAAATATTAAAAATTTATTTCTTTGTTATAAAAATAATATAAGTAAAACTTATTTATAATATTGAATCTTTTTTCTAAAACTATTTTTTCTGTTCTATTTATAAGAGTGAAGCTAATTTTTTAAAATAATAAAATTAATTGCGCAACCCAAAACTTGTGAAAAGTAAATATTAAAAAAATACAATAGTTGCAATTTATGATTCATAGTTACCTGTTACTAATGCGCGCATAGGCCCCATCAATGCAACATGTTATAATTAAGTAAATTGCTTTCAACTGATTCATCCTATCCATTTAATGAAGTTTTTATGCGATTATTATTAGACAGTGAGTCATAAAAAGGTATGACCGAATCAATTGACACATTCATATTTATATCTTGAAGGTACCAATTACGATTACATCTAGGTCAGCATAGCATTAAAATAATTTTCCAACATCTCAGATGTACTGCAACAGTACCTGATAGACTTAACAATTGTTCTTTTCAATTAACTTTTTGGAATAAATATTATTTTAAAGTCAGTTATAATAAAGTTATTAATGCAAAAGTACTTATGAAAGTGGTTTTAATCAAGTATAAAAATAAACAAATTTTTAAATTAGAAAAACAATGGAATCTGACAAAGGCAAGAGGTTCAAGTTAAATAAAAATCAGACTAGCATCTTTCAGCGTGCAAGTGTGTTCATTTATTTATTGATTGAGGACCTGGATTTACACAAAAAATTCGTATAATAAGATATGACTCACCTCAGATCTTGATTATTTACATCCTAAAACGATAATTAAATAATATTCCTCCTAGCTGCCGTACACTTCTGTACAAATTGGTGGATTATAGCGGACGCTTCTTCTGTAGGTTAGTATACCGCTGTAGGTTATACACATTTCAGATCCCAATCCCCAATACGCGTACTGTATAAGTCAGAAAAAAGCTATAAATAACCTGGAGATGCTGTTATGGCAAAAAAATTTTCGCAAAGTGTTAATCCCTTTATAAAAGAGAGGTATCGCCATCTTGCGTAAGATTTTTATTCGTGAGCTGATTGGTGAACAAGTTTTTAAAATATTCGAAAAGTGCATTTTGAGGTTACTCTTATTGTTTTTTCCTATGTGCGCTTGAAGCGCGCTCAGAAGAGCTAGTTGAATATGAAAGGAAACTTTTTTATTCAAAGCTGCCAGTATGATCATTGCTCAATGGAAGATCATGTTAAAAATTTATATATGGGTCAAAATAATACTTTTTTTAAAAACCGTCCGCACGAGGTTCACCGATTTTATTGCAATTTTTTTTGGCAAAAGTACTATTTAATAGAAGACTTTTGCCACAAACTAGAGGTCTCTATCTTATTTCTGCTTGGTGCTAGATTTTTTCAAAGATTGAAAAACGGCCTATTTTTAAGCTGTTTTAAGCAATTTTAAGGTATTTTTCGAAAAATTCTAACTTTTGATCAAAATGAGATAGAAACCTCTAGTTTGCGGCAAAATTTTGTTCAAAATAAGTTCTTTTTTGTAAAAATATTTTGACAACATAGTTTGGTTATTTTTATAATAATACAGTCCTACACAGATATTGCTATTTTTGCTCATTTGCAGGTATCTTCAAACGACCGTAGCTTTTTCTAGGCTAAATTTTTGTGCATATTAAAAAATTGTTAAATATTTTTTATGAAAAAACAAAAATTTTGCGACCAACCGGAACCCTGTACGATCTTCCACTTCCAAGATACAGCTGTTTAAAGTTGTCAAAAAACACAAAAAACGCGTTTTTTACGATTTTCACACGCATTTTTGAACGGTTTCGACCTTTTTTTTTCTCTCAAAAATATGTGGAATCTTCTCTTCATATGTTTCCAAACAAGCTCCCATAGTAATTGTAGTGCGGATTTGGGGTTTTAGTTGACTCCAAAGCATACACTTTTGACACATTTTATGTGCTAAACTAGTGTTTTTTTAACAATATACACGCTACATTTAACTTTTTCGTTCATTATAGATGTTTTGAAATTATTTTTTGACAAAAAACTATTCAAATTCCAGCCAAAATTAGGTCACCTGCTTTGAAAAAATTGATACTCAACGAAATATTGATCTCAATATCAAAATGACATACTACTTTTATTCATTTTTTTAGTTTTTTGATTCGTAAAAAATCTATGTTCAAATATTGTAAATAATATACCATTTGTTTATTTATTTTTTTCTATTTTTGAAATTACAAATAATTGATCATAGTTTATCAATTATTCTGATAAAACAATCATGGATTACTATTGCTTACTCTGAAAAAAATGAGTCCAAATTAAAAATGTTATTTTTTGAATTCTATGAAGCATGCAACAATCTACCAATCTACATTCTACTTATAATTATGTCCACTTATGAAAAAGAGAATGAGAGATTCGATTAGAAAGTTGAGTCGATATATCGAATCGAAACTTGATCTTTGATTCTTGGAGCAAGAGTGCCGCCTTAAAGGCCTCTTGAAAGTGTGAACCAGCTGGACGCGCCAAATTGGAAAACTTCAGGCATACACGGACAGAAAAAAAACAGGAATTTACTGTGTTAAGCTAACACGTAAATTTTCTGCGAGCGCCACACATAAAAATCGTGTGTTAGCTTTACGCAGAAAAAATCTTAAGCGGCACTGTAGCGGAACCAATCAGGTGCGACCGGAGTGATTTTGATTGGCTCCAATACAGTGCGCTTAAGATTTTTTCTGCGTAAAGCTAACACACGATTTTTATGTGTGGCGCTCGCAGAAAATTTACGTGCTTTAGCAGCACACAAGTTTCTCGTGTACTCCACAGTAAATTTCTGTATTTTTTCTGTCCGTGTACCTGATTTGAGGTTTTTTTTTTTTTTTTTTTTTTTTTTTTAATTAATAAAGTGAGTAACGAAATATAAATCTTTAATAGACAAATAAGCGGACAAGCTTACAACCCCATAACCCTAGGCGTAGTGAATAACAAATAATTAACTTTAGTAAAAATAATTAATTTTTTTTAATAAACAAATAAGCCAATAAGCTATAACCCCATAATTTTGGGCATGGCTGAAAAAAATGTTAATATTTTTAATAAACCGATAAGGCGACAAGCTACAACCCCATAACTTTGGGCAACGCTAAAAAAAATGTTTATATTTTAATAAACAAATAAGGCGATGAGCTACAACCTTATAACCTTGGGCATGGCTAAAAAAAATGTTAATATTTTTAATAAACAAGTGAGGCGATGAGCTACAATCCCATAACACTGGGCAGAGTGAATGAAAAATAATTAAATTGTCTAATAAACAAATAAGCCGATGAGCTACAACCCCATAACCTTGGGCATGGCTGAAAAAAATGTTAATATTTTTAATAAACCAACAAGGCGATAAGCTACAACCCCATGACGGTTGGCGTAGCGAATGAAAAATAATTAATTTTTTTAATAAACAAATAAGCCGATGAGCCACAATCCCATAACATTGGGCGTAGTGAATGAAAAATAATTAATTTTTTTAATAAACAAATGAGCCGATGAGCTACAACCCCATAACATTGGGCGCAGCGAATATAAAATATGTGAATATTTAAATAAACAACTAAGCAAACAAGTTTACCACCCCATAACCTTGGACATGGATAAAAAAAAATTTTGAGCCATGCCCAATGTTATGGGGTTGCAGCTAATCGGCTTATTTGTTTATTAAAAAATTTAATTATTTCTCATTCACTCCGCCCAGTGTTATGGGGTTGTAGCTCATCGCCTTATTTGTTTATTAAAAATATTAACATTTTTTTTAGCCGTGCTCAAGGTTATGAGGTTATAGCTTATTGGCTTATTTGTTTATTAAAAAAAATTAATTATTTGTTATTCACTACGCCTAGGGTTATGGGGTTGTAAGCTTGTCCGCTTATTTGTCTATTAAAGATTTATATTTCGTTACTCACTTTATTAATTAAAAAAAAAAAAAAAAAAAAAAAAAAACCTCAAATCAGGTATGCCTGAAGTTTTCCAATTTGGCGCGTCCAGCTGGTTCACACTTTCAAGAGGCCTTTAAGGCGGCACTCTTGCTCCAAGAATCAAAGATCAAGTTTCGATTCGATATATCGACTCAACTTTCTAATCGAATCTCTCATTCTCTTTTTCATAAGTGGACATAATTATAAGTAGAATGTAGATTGGTAGATTGTTGCATGCTTCATAGAATTCAAAAAATAACATTTTTAATTTGGACTCATTTTTTTCAGAGTAAGCAATAGTAATCCATGATTGTTTTATCAGAATAATTGATAAACTATGATCAATTATTTGTAATTTCAAAAATAGAAAAAAATAAATAAACAAGTGGTATATTATTTACAATATTTGAACATAGATTTTTTACGAATCAAAAAACTAAAAAAATGAATAAAAGTAGTATGTCATTTTGATATTGAGATCAATATTTCGTTGAGTATCAATTTTTTCAAAGCAGGTGACCTAATTTTGGCTGGAATTTGAATAGTTTTTTGTCAAAAAATAATTTCAAAACATCTATAATGAACGAAAAAGTTAAATGTAGCGTGTATATTGTTAAAAAAACACTAGTTTAGCACATAAAATGTGTCAAAAGTGTATGCTTTGGAGTCAACTAAAACCCCAAATCCGCACTACAATTACTATGGGAGCTTGTTTGGAAACATATGAAGAGAAGATTCCACATATTTTTGAGAGAAAAAAAAAGGTCGAAACCGTTCAAAAATGCGTGTGAAAATCGTAAAAAACGCTTTTTTTGTGTTTTTTGACAACTTTAAACAGCTGTATCTTGGAAGTGGAAGATCGTACAGGGTTCCGGTTGGTCGCAAAATTTTTGTTTTTTCATAAAAAATATTTAACAATTTTTTAATATGCACAAAAATTTAGCCTAGAAAAAGCTACGGTCGTTTGAAGATACCTGCAAATGAGCAAAAATAGCAATATCTGTGTAGGACTGTATTATTATAAAAATAACCAAACTATGTTGTCAAAATATTTTTACAAAAAAGAACTTATTTTGAACAAAATTTTGCCGCAAACTAGAGGTTTCTATCTCATTTTGATCAAAAGTTAGAATTTTTCGAAAAATACCTTAAAATTGCTTAAAACAGCTTAAAAATAGGCCGTTTTTCAATCTTTGAAAAAATCTAGCACCAAGCAGAAATAAGATAGAGACCTCTAGTTTGTGGCAAAAGTCTTCTATTAAATAGTACTTTTGCCAAAAAAAATTGCAATAAAATCGGTGAACCTCGTGGTTTTTTAAAAAAGTATTATTTTGACCCATATATTACAAAATTTTTATGTCACATTCAAAATGTCGATACAGTTTGAATAAATTATCAAAAAATTGATAATATATTGTCCATGTAACCAGGTATGTTCAAGCAAATATGCCAATAGTTATAATTTAATGTGATCAAGTTCATAAATGTTGAGTCGACTCGTAAAAATGTAAAGTACATCAAAACAATAAAAGAAGCTACGATAGAAGCAACAAATTAACTTCGGTTGATTGCGCACCAACAATCGCAAGTGATGCAGCGTAGCGTTGTCGAGCTGTGTAAATAATCAAAGAAAAATCGAGTTCATATACGATATGGTACTTCCTATCCTAAGTCATAAAATTTCAGAACATAAAAATTGAAATTATCTTAAGGTAGTTACCTATAGTTTTGGTGTTTCTTAAAAAACTTTTCGTTTGCACAGAGATGGTTTTTTGTGTCCTTCATACGTTGCTAATTTACAGATACCCCCAAGCGGGGCTAAATTTTGAGATACAGAGATCATTTGTTTCAACTTTTTACATTGCTGAGCGCGTAGACCCGTACAAATTTTGAGGTTATTCTTGGATTACAAATTCAATTTTCTTAAAATATTTTAAAAAAACAGGTTTTCTTACACGGCAAGATCTAAGGAGTAGTGTGGTACAAAGATAAATATAGCAAGCGGTATGAATTTCTGAGTTAAAGAATCAAAAAGAATGAAAAACGCACGATTTCAGTAGGATTTGGAGCAGCACCGGCAGCGGCGTCGGAGTGGGGGTAACGGAGCGTCTATACCTATATTTGTGCTAGCTATATCTACTATAGGTAACTACCTTAAGTTATTGCAAAAATAAACAAACGAAACAAGAGGATATTGAGCGAGCGGGAAAATAAGGAACTACTTACTTCCGATTGGTAGTATACGAACATGCGTAAAATTCACCGACCTCGATACAGCTGCACTCACTTTTTGATTTTTTCCCACGCTCCTCACTCGAAGTGGCCAAAGCGATGCTTGGACGCATTTGACTCAACTTTCGCTGCTGCTGCTGTTGATTTGTCCTCGCTGTTGGAATCAAAGCATTGGGATTTAAAAATCCAACTGCTCTTCAAGGAGAAGGGTCATCATGAGCTGTATTTAAAATACTCTCGTGTTTAACACAGACCTATGCTTAATTTACCTATCTGGATCGCGGGAATTCGATTGACCGATTTTGTATTGTAGCCCGCCTTGTCGCTCGATTTGTAGTCAAGTATTGTGCTGCTTTTTATCTGTTCGTGGAAATTCTTTTGTTGACCACCATTTAGGTGCGTTTTTAGGTTTGTGCGACACCCGCTCACTTGAGTCATGCCGACCTATTTAGTGTTAACTGTTACTGTAGTTTAAACCGTTTTTCTTGTTTCTCTTTTATTTTTTACCTTTTTTTTCGTAGGGAATTTTTTAATTAACAAGTTTTTATTTAATTTAAAAAAACATTGCGTTAGTCGCTTTTATTAAGTAAAAAATAAATAAGGTAGCTGTTACTATTATGGCCATGTAACTCTTTTGCTGTCTCGAATATACGCATACTCCGTAACCGTCATTCCGCTTAAGAAACTAATTCAAAACGAGAAAAGGATAAGCTGGGGATAGGGTAAGAGAGGGCGTTTGTACGAACAAAAATGGTTTTGTTATTTGGATAGAGTAATTATTTAGTTAGATACTTAGAAAAAAATATTTTTAATGTATTGTTGTTAAATAAATACTTTTGTCACATAACTTTTTAAAAATATTTATTTAATTGAAAATAAAAAATCAATTTCATGTTCAAAATTCGTACTACCGCTCGCATTCGGTCTTTTTCGGGTTGTTGCGGCTGATAGTACGAGGAGAACCATAACCTCCATTTCAACAGTTCTTCAATAAGCAAGTATAGCAAATCTTATTGCGTCAACGAACTTTTAAATTTAATAAATAAATTAATTAAAGTATATTCAAAAGTATCGTTATTAGTTGCTTTGTATATCCTAATCCAACCTAACATCTAACTAATCAACCGTTCGTACTAACAGCCTCGTACTAACGTCCGCCTTCGTACAAAAGGCCTCGTACTAACGGCCTCTCGTTCGTACGATTAGCCGGACTTGTTTTTTTCTTTTTTTTTTCAAACCAATTATTTTATTGTTAAACTAAAAGTATACTCTCTGAAAATTACGCTATTATATCTAATAAGTTCAATTATTCATTTAAAAAAAAAAAAGTTAAATATTTTGAAATAGTTTTTAATTTATAAGCGTTTAAAGTTCGCGGTACATCTCTCATTCATACTAACGCCCTCTCTAACCCCACCTCAGCATAAATGGGCAAAGCATAATTTTACTAAAAATATTTTTCAATTTTTGTTTATGTAGTTGTAAAAGTTTTATTCTGGTGCTATTTTCATTAAATTATAAAATTACTTATTCTTTCCGCATAGAACCATGCGTGCTACTATAAAATAAACTTAGATGTAATATATATAGCAATATAAATAGTGCAAGACTCGTTTGCTTACATTTTCTTTTCTATGTTTTACAAAATTATTTTTATTATAAATATATTTCGATGAAAACTTCCAAATATATGATTTTTATGTTCAACGAAGACCAGGTTAAGGTAAAGATGCCAATTATGATCACATAAATCGTTACTTTTCAGCATTTTTAATTTTATTGAAAAAACAAAGCATGTTAGAGTAAATCTTTTTTTACATACTTAAATATTAGGTTCTTAGGAACTTAAATAAATTTTTTTTATATGAAAATTGTATTTATTAATTGAATAATTACTGTTCAAAGACAAAACCTTTTGACCCCAGTTTATTAGACAACTTCAGATTTGGCCCCAGTTCATGGAACACTTTTACACGTAAAATCTCGTCTGTGACTTAAGTACCCCAGTTGATGGAACGGTTTATCTGATTTTAAGATTAGATTTGTAATTTTTTCGTGTTTGGGAGTGATGAAACCCTCGATTTTTGTTGATTCCGTTCCATCAACCAGGGTACACAAACGGGATTTTACGTGTAAAAGTGTTCCATAAACTGGAGCCAAAGCTGAAGTTGTCTAATAAACTGGGGCCTTGACTTTAAAAAGGGGCATAAAAGGTCTTGACTTTAAACATTAATTATTCAATAAATAAATACAATTTTCATATAAAAAAAAATTATTTGAGTTCCTAAGAACCTAAAATTTAAGTACGTAAAAAAAGATTTACTCTAACATGCTTTGTTTTTTCAATAAAATTCAAAATGCTGAAAAGTAGCATTTTATGTGATCATAATTGACACCTTTACCTTATAAGAATCAAAGTAATTTATTTTTCTTTAAACGTCACAGAAAATTTTATTTTTCATAATACATTTTTAATTTTGATTGGAATCAGTTACGGGTCATTTCGTAGTGACTGGTGGGACATATGTACATCGTTAAAATGAAATTAAACCAACTAAAAAAAAGTTAATTTTGATAAATCATTTAACTATTAAAAATCTTACAGCTTGTAGATAAATTTTCAATATTTACTTTTCAAATTATTTCGATTATTCTAGAAGATTTTTAACAAATTGGTGTCGTGACTGGCGGGACACGAAACTTTTTTTACGGCTTTCAATTACGTTAAAAGTCTGCAAATTCTGTTGAGATTAAAAATAAGAAATAAATCATTAAGTAATTAGTATTTTGATGTATGTACTAGATTTGAATTAAATGTATTTTTATAAGTAAGTACACGAAAGCATAATACTAAAAATGAATATTCTATTTATGTTTCAGGTGAGTAAGAGCATCCTTGGTTGATAAAACCGTAAGACTGGTTGCGGTTTGAGGTTCTGAGTGATATATGTATATATATACTAATGGTGCAGAGTATATTATGTTGTGTGTAGAAGCCAGTCGTTCGCTCATTCAAGCGCTGGGCATAGCGTCAGACACACACACCTCATAGATACTTGTACTGCAGACTTATACAGCTATAAGATAGAGTGAAAGGTAAAACACGTCTGTGTGGCTGGCTGGCCATTGCAGTTGGTGCTACGTGTTTCGGTACTTACCTCATGGCTAGCACTTGTTGTTGGTGCTACATTGCATACAGCAGCAGTCTACCGAGCGCGACATTATACTCCTGCCGCCTATCTGCTGTCTGCACGTGCTCCTTTCGCGGACGCGGCTCTCCGTTGAATTTATTTTGCTAGGCGAGTTTCACTTAACCAACCCAACTTTTCGTACAACTTTTCTACTGTAATTGTTTACTCTATTTACTCACTGAGATACTCTAAATTTATAACTCCCTACCTCTATTCTTTATTGATGTATAGCTTATATACATAGCTAGGACTCTTACTTACCTAATTTATAGTAATCATCCAGGACAGTAGTAAATTTAAAAAAGTACATGTCCACATCGACACGCGACTATGTATTTCTCTTATTTCGAAATTGACAAGCTCAAATTTAATTATACGTCACCGAGTGATACATTCGATCAACAATTTATAAAATAACTACATTTTTATAAACAAAACTTTTCTGTAAACTTCTTTTCTCTAGCCCCCTTCAACTATAAGACATAAATAAAAGTTAAAAAATCACCATTTTGCTCTGACTATGCGCAGAATAGGGGAAAAAATTTCTCACTGGTGCCAAAAACTTTCTTTTTTTAAGTCTTTTCTAAACCTTTCATCGCGACGCGAAGCGAGGTTTTGGGCCGCCACGCCTTGAACCTCGTCCTCACTCATACTCCAGTCAATAAAGGAATATTCTGCGCATTAGGAAAAATACCGGACCTAGCTAATTTTTTGAAAGAAATCGAAAAAAGATACTTTGTAAAAAATGCACCAGTTTCCGAGGTGTAGAGATAGAGTTATAAACAATATAAATGGTAAAAAAGCATTTTTATGGGTTTTTCTGAGTTTAAAAAAAACTATTGACTTTAGAAAAAAATGTTCACATTATAGTTATAGAAAATTTAAAGATCTAAAATTAGAAACCAATCACGTTTGTTAATATTTATTAGTTTTGTTTAAAAGTTCAAAAAACCACTCAAAACTCCGTTTTTTAAATAACTAATAACTGCTACTCGAGTAATTTTTTTAAAATGATTATTTTCTCTATATATAGATTTTTTTGAGACGAAAAAAATGAGACCTCGTAGACCCCCTAATATTTATTAGTTTGAGATATCCTAATAGGGTTGGCAACCGGTACTTTAAAAATATATTTTTTTAAAAGTACGCGATTTTTATCGAATTTTAACATTTTTTTAGAACTTTAAATCAAAATTGAGCAAGAAGAAAATTAAGAAAAGTTTTTAAAACTACGGGTTGATGACGTCATTAACCCGAAATTCCATTAAAAGTATATCTATATATATTGAAATTAAAAAAAATTTAAACACTTGTAGTTCTTTTAATTTTAGTTTTTTTTTTTTTAAAGAAAAAATACGTGTCAATTATTTTTCGATATTTTAACTAAATAAGCAAAAAAATATTATAAATTTCAAAAAGTTGCCAACCCTATTGTTTATCTCAAAGAAGTTTTTTTCATGTGTAAATATTGATTTGAATATTTTTTTTTTAATCATAATTAATAATGATAAAATTATTATTAAATAAAAATTATTATTATTTAATTTTTTTTTTAAAGGTTTTAATCTATAGTAGACAAGACAAGGTTACATTTATCAAAGGAAATAAGTAAAATTTTCGAAAAATTAGTTGTTTATTTTAACGTTAAAAAAAGGGCTTTTTAAACGTTATAAACAATTAAAGCTGGAGCTTCGGGTAATTGACATAAAAACCTCTAGATTTAACTGTCAAAACGGGTATTTTTCCGCAATTTTTAAGCTTTTTAAAATCATGCTGCGACTTATAGGAGCCGAGTTGCGTTTTTTTTTTTTTTTTTTTTTTAATTATACCATCATTGTTTAATAATATGGAAAGATCAGTCCAACGGCATTTGAATGATCAAAACTGATATTTTCCAATAAAAATTAATTGAATAATAAAAACCATTAATAAACTATGTTTAATTGCGGTTAAAAAGTTGGTCTGGCTAGTAAGCCAGGAGTGGGGGGAGAGCGCTGCTTCAAAGCAGATAGAATACGCGTTGAAAGTTTCAAATCGACTGGCCGGGAAAAAAGGCCTTATCTCGGTGAATTATGCATCGTTTTTGATATATTTTTTTTTTTTTTTATCTGGGTAAGCGTGAAAAATCATTAACAACTATTGAATAGATATTTTAATTCAACCATTATTTTGTTAATAATTTTACAACTATTTAGAAACTTTTATTTGTTACGAAAAATAAGGCATTTAAAAAATAAAGAATGATTTATTTATTAATTGTACACAAATATATATTTTTTAGTCATGAATTTTCATAGATACACATACATGACATATGAACACATATCATTCATATATACACATAAAAATATTTTTCTATATACAAATTATGGCTTATTTTTAACAACGGTAACTTTTTAATTTTTAAATTTTTTTCTCGGTGGACAGTATTCTTCGTCGCTGCAATCTTCATGATAATTTCCTTTTTTTGTTGCTTCTGTACTAGAGGAGAAAGAAAACTTATTGCCCTGACAGAAGAAATGAGCATATGCTCAAAAGTTAAAGTTTTATTATGAAGTTTTATAATAGTACTATCACTTTTATCTTTTTTATGGCTTTTAGTAATGATATCTAAAAATGTTTGTAACGTCTTTGGTATATCCTCTTCGCAATTCTTAAAAATAATCAATTGGTGGCTTATATTTTTTTGTTTCATACTCTTGGGCTCTAATATCTTCTAAAATAATTCGTGAAGCGATCTCAACAATACGTAACCCTCTTCTTAATTATTCGTTTTTTTTTTTTCTTATCATGACTCATTAAAATCATTATTAAACTTTCCCAAGAATGTAATAATCAGATCCGTGTTTTAACTACTAATCAAAACATCGTCACCGGAGTGAGTCTCCAAGTTAAATTTTATCGAACGCAATCGAGTTAAACTACATTTTTTGTTAACAAAATTTTCAGCATACTGCGTTTCTCTAGCCATCTAAGGTAAAGTTTACAAATATTAATAAAAGTTAAAAAAGCACTATTTTTCTCCGTGCATGTGGTGTGGAGGGGAAAAAATCGAGTAAAAAATTTTGCGGTTTGCGCCAAAAATTTCCCTTTTCAAAGACCTCTCGATTGATATAGATACACATATACTAGGGCTTCCCCTCTGATCACTTTGCTCGCCAAGCCCCCTACACATAATCAGTAGTAAAGTTTAGTAAATAGCATACACGGAGGGAAAAAAATTGTTGATTTTACCTACAAGTAGGTAGTTACAATTAAAAAAAAAAAAAGTGGCAGATTCTACACTTCCGAATCGTAGAACCAAAACTGCAGTTTTTAAAATCTTTATATGTTAGATCTCCAATCACCCTGAAAATCGGAACATGATAGTTTATTGATCAGGTTCATTAATTTCAGTCTAATTCATTTGCTTTCAAAGTTATTAATATAATGCTCTACTTCCCACTCATGCAAAGATTTTTAAAAAAATACATTCACTCTTGTCTAACACAATAAAATAAAATAAATTTAAATATCATTTTAAAAAATTGCGAGTAAAAAATCTTAATAAGCTTCAGAGTAGGTAAGATTACAAGTAAAAATTGTAGAAACTACAATTTTTGCTTGTAGATTCTACAAGCGGGTATACTTTACGTGCTACATACTAAAACTTGTTGATACTACAATTTTTTTCCTTCCGTGTAGAGATACTGAAAATAGCCCGCATGGATAGAAATTTTTAATTTTGATTGACCGCGTGTAGGCAGGCAGGTAAGTGTCGTGAAGTGAAAGCTCGCTTGCGACAACTCTACCCTCCTTTACATTTATGTGTTTTCTTCTCTATACTATTAGAAAATGCTTCGAACTGGCTGACAGTATCATTTATTTATCTTATGTATCCAAAAAGCAACAAATAATTTTGATTTGTTCAGTGCTTATTCGCCGTAAAGATTATGTGGGTATTGTGAAAAAATCGTTAATAAAAAAAAAAATAAAAAAAATAAAAAAAATAATGATAATAATAATTTCAATTTGGCAGCCTCAGAAAATTTGAAGGCAAACTTCGTAAAACATTGGTTTATGGATGTTTCCGAACTGAACGTACCAGAGATACTTACCAGTAGAGCAAGGTTTTATTCGATTTATTTTTTAATTTTCTGTAAATTTGGGCATACATTATAGATACTAATGGCCGTGTTGCATTAACTGTTGACCAGCTAAAAAAATATTTTTATAAAATATTTTTAGATTCATAATTTTTCGCTGATCATAATTACTATAATAGTATATTTTATTTTCAATTCGTTTTTTTTTAATGAGCGATTGAAAATATGTAAATAATTTAAAAGTGAGGTTCATAAAGAAAGAATGACGCGACCTCAAAAAAAAAAAAAAAGCTATCTGTATGTATCATATAAGGCTTTTTCATAGCAGACTACATCTAGCAGAACATGGAATAACCAAAACGTTATTAGCCAGTTTTATTTAATTTCATGACCTTTATAATTTTTTGTATTTATTATTTTCCAATCTTATCATGATTTTCTATGATTTTGACAACTTCATTGAAAAAAGATCTATGCTCTTTTCACTTTACAGTTGATTGAAGGTCTTCGCCGACCCCGAGCATTTGACCAAAAATGCTCGGGGTCGGCGAAGACTTTCAATCGACGAAAAAGTAAAAACAGCATAGATCTTTTTTCAATGAAGTTGTCAAAATCATAGAAAATCATGATAAGATTAAAAAATAACAAATACGAAAAATTAAAAAGTTCATGAAATTAAATAAAACTGACTTATATCGTTTTGGTTATTCTATGTTCTGCTAGATGTAGTCTGCTATGAAAAAGCCTTATACATAACCATTAAAAGTTCGGTGTACACGTGTGATATAAGTTTTTTGGTTGTTGCTGTTTCTTTACGTCAAAATTTGATTAGGTGCCACCATGTGCCACCGGGGCGCTCCCGTGGGCCGTGTGACGTCAACTCTGACGTTTGCTTGCAGGCTATACTCGCTGCGGACTGCGTTGCAGCTTGCAAGGGAGAAAGGGTACGGGGATGATCATGATAATGTAAATAATTAAATAATTTTAATATTTATAATTAAATTTTTGATATGCACAGTTAAAAATTGTATTATTATTACTAGTGTGACAGATGAAACTGCAAGCGATAACAAAGGAGAATATAAAAAGATTTTTCTTCTTTTTTTTTTTTTATTTAAGGGGATCTCCAAGTGAATTTTCAGCCTATGGATAAAATAATCTCATGGAGGTGAAAATTTGGGAAAATACTCTTTAAATTAATGCATTTTACGTGAAGCAGTCAAAAAAATTTTGAAAATTTTTTTACGCCTTTTAAAGATTTTATTTTTGTCCCTAATTGAAATTTCGTAGAATCCATGCGTGAAGTTGTTTAAATTTATATCTAGAAACTGTAAAAAAATTTCTATTAAAAAATATTAAGATTTGTGGAACAAGAAGCATTTTGAAGTCATGATATTTATAGGAATTACTAGTAATAAAATTTTATTTTATGGTTCTAATCAAAATTTTGCAAAATCCACCCGACAGGGAATTCTTTCCTGGCAGCCCAGCCAATGTGCCTGGCCCCGTACGGGCAGCCACTTCACAGACCGTACGGGGTGTAACGCGGCTAGAGCCTGGCAGCCCCATCGTGCTTAGAGCACTATTCCGCGTTCTACAAAAAAACAAAAACAAAAATCGAAAAAAGGGCTTTGAAGCACCCTTGCAAAAAGTAGCAACAAGAGCGCTACAAAGTCCTTTTTTCGATTATTGTTTTTGTTTTTTTTTTAATGCGGAATAATAACTGCCGTCGAGCATGAGGCTAGTAGGTTACATCTTCACCAAAAATGCGGCACTGCACATGCGCGCGCGGTCACGCTGCTATCCCTGACCCCTGTCATTAGGTACCTACTGATCATGTAGATATTATGATTGTCTTTTAAAATATTTAATGTTTGTTTGGTTAATTTGCATGAAATTAACTTAAATAAAAAAAAAATACTAATCAATATTTACTAATCAGTGCTACTGATATGTATAAATAAGAATAAGATTCTTTTGTAACTTGTTTCATTTCTAACCTTATTTCTTCATTTAAAAAATTTTATTAAAGAATTTATGTTTAATTATAACAACTTGTTTAGCATCAGAATCCATCTAAAGTAAAAAAAATAATAAAAAAATAAATAAATAAATTTCCTAACCACAAACATTAATTTTTTTTGAACATTCTTTCATATAAATACGATTAATGACCTTTGGAATGTGTAATTAACGATTTATTATTAATACTTAACTTTGTTGAAAATATTTAATTCAAGTGTCAACACAAGCCGATTACAATAACGAATGACGTAAATAAGCACATACAAGTCCTACGAATAGAGTTGTATATCTATATATAGTGGCAAACCGGGGAGCCCGTACTGGGCCCGGCCACCGCCGCGTTTCTTTTTTGCGGTTTTTAGGGGTTCAGCCCGGTCATGCCCCGTTCGGGCAGCAGGGCAGCCCGTACGGGCCCAGGCTCCAGCCCGCACAGCAATTCCCTGTCGGGCATGCGTGAAGTTGTTTGAAATAACAGTAGAATATTGTCAAAAAATTTTCATAAAAAAATTTTGAAAATTGTGGAACTAGAAAGGTTTTGAAATTTTGCCATTTTTGAAAGTTTCTAGCTTTTATAGCTTGAAAATTTTTTTTTTAATTTTTGACCACACCATCAAAGATTCTTCAATTTTTAGGAGTATTTTCCACAATTTTCATTCCTCTAAGTCTATTTTATCCCTAGGCTGAAAACTCACTTTGGGGTCCACTTAAATTTGATAAATTGAAGATACTGTACACGGTGATTCATCGGGAATGACGAGGAGAAAAAATTTACTCTTGGAGTCAAAATTGAACTGCTCGGCCCGACCTGAAATAGGTGATCCGTTACCAAAAAAAAATATAGCTTGATTTTTTCGTAATTTTGAATCCGAATGGAGCCCTCCGAGTCAAAAAAATCATTCTCTAATAAATTAGCAAATATTCAAGTCAATCTCAAACAGACAACCTGTCTCAGGTGAGCTATTCCGGGCTCAAAAAGCATCGAGCTTTTTTTTTAAGAATTCTTGCTTGACCGCAAGTCATTTTAATCAAAAAAATCTTTTGTCATTTGATCAGCATCTCTCAGAGCCAAAATTGAACTGGTCAGCCCAACCTGAAATAAGTGATCCGATACCGAGCTTGATTTTTTCGTAATTTTGAATCCGAATGGAGCCCTCCGAGTCAAAAAAATCATTCTCTAACAAAATAGCAAATATTTCAGTCAAATTCAAACAGTCAACCTGTCTCAGGTTTGGTATTCTGGGCTCAAAAAGGATTTAGCTTTTTTTTACAAGAATTCTTGCTTGATTAAAAGGCATTTGAATCAAAAAAATCTTTTGACATTTGATTAGCATCTCTCAGAGTCAAAATTCAACTGCTCGGCCAGACCTGAAATGAGTGATAAAATACCTAAAAAAATCGAGCTCGATTTTTTCGTAATTTCAAATCAGAATGAAGATCTCCGAGTCAAAAAAATCATTTTCCATTAAAATAGCAAATAATTGGGTCGATCTACAACAGTCAACCTGTCGCAGGTAAGGTTTTCCGGGCTCAAAAAGGATCTACCTTTTTTTTAAAGAATTCTTGCATGACCTGAAATAAGTGATAATAGACCGAAAAAAATCTAGCTTGTTTTTTTTATAATTTTAAACTCAAATAGGGGCCTCCGAGTCAAAAAATCCTTTGTCAACTGAATACAAAATATTAACGTCAAACTCAAACATTCACCCTGTCGCAGGTTAAGTTTTCTGGGCTCAAATAGGATCTAAATTTTTCTTCAAAAATTCTTGATTGATTAAAAGGCATTTGAATCAAAAAAATTTTTTGTCATTCAATAAGCATCTCTTGGAGTCAATATTTAACTACTCGGCCCGATCTGAAATAGGTGATCTGTTACCAAAATAAATCTAGCTCGATTTTTTCGTAATTTTGGACCCAAATGGAGCCCTCCTAATCAAAAAAATCATTTCCAATAAAATAGCAAATATTTGGGTTGATCTCAAACAGTCAACCTGTCTCAGGTTAGGTTTTCCGGGCTCAAAAGAGATCTACCTTTTTTTTCAAGAATTCTTGCTTGATTGAAAGTCATTTCAATCAAAAAATCTTTTGTCATTTGATGTAGGCCCCTCAAATATGTTTTTTTATGAATTTTCATGAACTTTGATAAATATTCTAGGTGAAATTGTATTTACTTTTACGTTAGGCATGAAGCCAGAGCCATTCTAACTACAGTTCGAGATGGTAACAGCGCGTTCCGATATCAGTTTGATCTTTGAGGTCGGAAAAACTGACGCCTTGCTAGGGACCTCTCTGACGTGTCTTTTAAGAATGATCATGAAATTTTAAAAAAAATATTCAGGTGGAAGTGTATTTACTTTTGGATTAGGCATGAAGCCAGAGCTATTCTAACTACAGTTCACGATGGTGACAGCACGTGCCAATATAAGTTTGATCATTGGGTCGGAAAAACTGACGCCTTGGTAGGGACCTCTCTGACGTTTTTTTTATGAATGATCATGAAATTTTAAAAAATTTCCAGGTGTAATCGTATTTATTTTTGGATTAAGCATGAAGCCAGAGCCATTCTAACTACAGTTTAAGATGGTAACAGCACGTTCCGATATCAGTTTGATCTTTGAGGTCGGAGAAACTGACGCCTTGCCAGGGACCCTTCTAATATGTAATTTATGAATTTTCATAAAATTTAAAAAAACCTCTAGGTTGAATAAATTTTACTTCAACGTTAAGGATGAAGCCATAGCTATTCTAACTACAGTTCACGATGGTAACAGCACGTGCCGATATCAGTTTGATCTCAAGGTTGGAAAAACTGACGCCTTAACAGGGACCCTTCTAATATGTTATTTCTGAATTTTCATAGAATTCAAAAAAAGCTCTAGGTTGAATAAATTTTACATTGAGCTTAAGAACAAAGCCAGAGATATTCTAACCACAGTTCACGATGGCAACAGCACGTGCCAATATAAGTTTGACCTTTGAGGTCGGAAAAACTGACGTCTTGGTAGGGACCTCTCTGACGTTTTTTTTATGAATTTTCATGAAATTTTAAAAAATATCCAGTTAAAATTGCATTTACTTTTCGATCAGGCATGAAACCGGAGCCATTCTAACTACAGTCCACGATGGTAACAGCACGTGCCAATATAAGTTTGATCTTTGAGGTCGGAAAAACTAACGCCTTGCTAGGGACCTCTCTGACGTGTTTTTCATGAATTTTCATGAAATTTTAAAAAATATCTAAGTGGAATTGTATTTACTTTTGGATCAGGCATGAAGCCAGAGCTGTTCTAACTAAAGTTCACGATGGTAATAGCACGTGCCGATATCAGTTGGACCTTAGAGGTCGGAAAAACTGACGCCTTGCCAGGGACCTTTCTAATATGTAATTTATGAGTTTTCATAGAATTTGAAAAAAGTTTTAGGTTGAATTGTTTTACTTTTGGATCAGGCATGAAGCCAGAGCTATTCTAACTACAGTCCACGATGGTTACAGCACGTGCCAATATAAGTTTGACCTTTGAGGTCAGAAAAACTGACGCCTTGCTATTGACCTCTCTGACGTGTCTTTTATGAATGATCATGAAATTTTAAAAAATATCTAAGTGGAATTGTATTTACTTTTGGATCAGGCATGAAGCCAGAGCTGTTCTAACTAAAGTTCACGATGGTAATAGCACGTGCCGATATCAGTTGGACCTTAGAGGTCGGAAAAACTGACGCCTTGCCAGGGACCTTTCTAATATGTAATTTATGAATTTTCATAGAATTTGAAAAAAGTTTTAGGTTGAATTGTTTTACTTTATCGTTAGGGACGAAGCCATAGCTATTCTAACGACAAGTAACGATGTTATCAGCACGTGCCGATATCAGTTTGATCTTTGAGGTCAGAAAAACTGACGCCTTGCCAGGGACCCTTCGAATATGTAATTTATGAATTTTCATAGAATTTAAAAAAAGTTTTAGGTTGAATTGTTTTACTTTATCGTTAGGGACGAAGCCATAGCTATTCTAACTACAGTTCACAATGGTATCAGCATGGGCCGATATCAGTTTGATCTTTGTGGTCAGAAAAACTGACGCCATGCTATGGACCTCTCTGATGTGTTTTTTATGAGTTTTCATAAAATTTTAAAAAATTTCCAGGTGGAATTGTATTTACTTTTAGATTAGGCATGAAGCCAAAGCCATTCTAACTACAGTTCACGATGGTAACATCAGGTTACAATATCAGTTTGATCTTTGAGGTCAGAAAAATTGATTCCTTCCCAGGGACCCTTCTAATATGTAATTTATGAATTTTCATAGAATTTAAAAAATGTTCTAGGTTGAATTAATTTTACTTTGAGCTTAAGAACGAAGCCAGAGCTATTCTAACCACAGTTCACGATGGCAACAGCATGTGCCAATATAAGTTTGACCTTTGAGGTCGGAAAAACTGACGCCTTGCTAGGGACCTCTCTGACGTGTTTTTTATGAATTTTCATGAAATTTTAAAAAATAACCAGTTACAATTGCATTTACTTTTCGATCAGGCATGAAACCTGAGCCATTCTAACTACAGTCCACGATGGTTACAGCACGTGCCAATATAAGTTTGACCTTTGAGGTTGGAAACACTGACGCCTTGCTAGGGACCTCTCTGACGTGTCTTTTATGAATGATCATGAAATTTTAAAAAATATCCAAGTGGAATTGTATTTACTTTTGGATCAGGCATGAAGCCAGAGCTATTCTAACTACAGTCCACGATGGTTACAGCACGTGCCAATATAAGTTTGACCTTTGAGGTCGGAAAAACTGACGCCTTGCTATTGACCTCTCTGACGTGTCTTTTATGAATGATCATGAAATTTTAAAAAATATCTAAGTGGAATTGTATTTACTTTTGGATCAGGCATGAAGCCAGAGCTGTTCTAACTAAAGTTCACGATGGTAATAGCACGTGCCGATATCAGTTGGATCTTAGAGGTCGGAAAAACTGACGCCTTGCCAGGGACCTTTCTAATATGTAATTTATGAATTTTCATAGAATTTGAAAAAAGTTTTAGGTTGAATTGTTTTACTTTATCGTTAGGGACGAAGCCATAGCTATTCTAACGACAAGTAACGATGTTATCAGCACGTGCCGATATCAGTTTGATCTTTGAGGTCAGAAAAACTGACGCCTTGCCAGGGACCCTTCTAATATGTAATTTATGAATTTTCATAGAATTTAAAAAATGTTCTAGGTTGAATTAATTTTACTTTGAGCTTAAGAACGAAGCCAGAGCTATTCTAACCACAGTTCACGATGGCAACAGCATGTGCCAGTATAAGTTTGACCTTTGAGGTCGGAAAAACTGACGCCTTGCTAGGGACCTCTCTGACGTGTTTTTTATGAATTTTCATGAAATTTTAAAAAATATCCAGTTAGAATTGCATTTACTTTTCGATCAGGCATGAAACCTGAGCCATTCTAACTACAGTCCACGATGGTTACAGCACGTGCCAATATGAGTTTGACCTTTGAGGTCGGAAAAACTGACGCCTTGCTATTGACCTCTCTGACGTGTCTTTTATGAATGATCATGAAATTTTAAAAAATATCCAAGTGGAATTGTATTTACTTTTGGATCAGGCATGAAGCCAGAGCTGTTCTAACTACAGTTCACGATGGTAATAGCACGTGCCGATATCAGTTGGATCTTAGAGGTCGGAAAAACTGACGCCTTGCCAGGGACCTTTCTAATATGTAATTTATGAATTTTCATAGAATTTGAAAAAAGTTTTAGGTTGAATTGTTTTACTTTATCGTTAGGGACGAAGCCATAGCTATTCTTACGACAAGTAACGATGTTATCAGCACGTGCCGATATCAGTTTGATCTTTGAGGTCAGAAAAACTGACGCCTTGCCAGGGACCCTCCCAATATGTTATTTATGAATTTTCATAGAATTTAAAAAAAGTTTTAGGTTGAATTGTTTGACTTTATCGTTAGGGACGAAGCCATAGCTATTCTAACTACAGTTAAGGATGGTATCAGCATGTGCCGATATCAGTTTGATCTTTGTGGTCAGAAAAACTGACGCAATGCTATGGACCTCTCTGATGTGTTTTTTATGAGTTTTCATAAAATTTTAAAAAATTTCCAGGTGGAATTGTATTTACTTTTAGATTAGGCATGAAGCCAAAGCCATTCGCACTACAGTTCACGATGGTAACATCAGGTAACAATATCAGTTTGATCTTTGAGGTCAGAAAAACAGATTCCTTCCCAGGGACCCTTCTAATATGTAATTTATGAATTTTCATAGAATTTAAAAAATGTTCTAGGTTGAATTAATTTTACTTTGAACTTAAGAACGAAGCCAGAGCTATTCTAACCATAGTTCACGATGGCAACAGCATGTGCCAATATAAGTTTGACCTTTGAGGTCGGAAAAACTGACGCCTTGCTGGGGACCTCTCTGACGTGTTTTTTATGAATTTTCATGAAATTTTAAAAAATTTGCACTTAGAATTGCATTTACTTTTCGATCAGGCATGAAACCGGAGCCATTCTAACTACAGTTCACGATGGCAATAGCAAGTGCCGATATCACTTTGATCTTTGAGGTTGGAAAAACTGACGCCTTGCCAGGGACCTCTCTGATGTGTCTTTTATGAATGATCATGAAATTTTGTAAAATACCCTTGTGGAATTGTATTTACTTTAGGATCAGGCATGAAGCCAGAGCTATTCTTACTACTGTCCACGATGGTAACATCACGTGCCGATATCAGTTTGATCTTTGAAGTCGGAAAAACTGATGCCTTGCCAGGGACCCTTCTAATATGTAATTTTTGAATTTTCATAGAATTAAAAAAATGTTCTAGGTTGAATTAATTTTACTTTCACGTTAGAGACGATGCTAGACCTATTCTTACTACTGTCCACGATGGTAACATCACGTGCCCATACAGTTTGATCTTTAAGTTCGGAAAAACTGACGCCTTGCCAGGGACCCTTCTAATATGTAATTTATGAATTTTTATAGAATTAAAAAAATGTTCTAGGTTGAATTAATTTTATTTTCACGTTAGAGACGAGGCAAGACCTATTCTTACTACTGTCCACGATGGTAACATCACGTGCCGATATCAGTTTGATCTTTGGGGTCGGAAAAACTGACGTCTTGCCAAGGACCCTTCTAATATGTAATTTATGAATTTTCATAGAACTTAAAAAAAGCTCTTGGTTGAATAAAATTTTTCTTTAACGTTAGGGACGAAGCCATAGCTATTCTAACGACAAGTAACGATTCTATCAGCACGTGCTGATATCAGTTTGATCTTTGAGGTCAGAAAAACTGACGCCTTGCCAGGGACCCTTCTAAGATGTAATTTATGAATTTGCATAGAATTCAAAAAAAGCTCTAGGTTGAATAAATTTTACTTTGAGCATCAGAACGAAGCCAGAGCTATTCTCACCACAGTTCACAATGGTAACAGTACGTGCTAATATAAGTTTGATCTTTGAGGTCGGAAAAACTGACGCCTTGCTAGGGACCTCTCTGACGTGTTTTTTATGAATTTTCATGAAACTTTATAAAAATTCCAGGTGGAATTGTTTTTACTTTTGGATTAGGCATGAAGCGAAAGCAATTCTAACTACAGTCCACGATGGTAACAGCTCGTGCCGATATCGGTTTGATCTTTGGGGTCGGAAAAACTGACGCTTTGCCAGGGACCCTTCAAATATGTAATTTATGAATTTTCATAGAATTCAAAAAAAGCTCTAGGTTTGAATAAATTTTACTTCAAGCATAATCAAATGACAAAAGATTTTTTTGATTAAAATGACTTTCAATCAAGCAAGAATTCTTGAAAAAAAAATTGGATCTCATTTAAGCCCGGAAAACCTAACCTGAGAGAGGTTGACTGTTGGAGATCGACCAAAATATTTGCTTTTTTATTAGAGAATGTTTTTTTTTGACTCGGTGGGCTCCATTCGGATTTAAAATTACGAAAAAATCAAGCTAGATTTTTTTCGGTATCGGATCACTTATTTCAGGTCGGGCCGACCAGTTCAATTTTGGCTCTGAGAGATGCTGATCAAATGTCAAAAGATTTTTTTGATTCAAATGCCTTTTAATCAAGCAAGAATTCTTGTAAAAAAAAGCTAAATCCTTTTTGAGCCCAGAATACAAAACCTGAGACAGGTTGACTGTTTGAATCTGACTGAAATATTTGCTATTTTATTAGAGAATGATTTTTTTGACTTGGAGGGCTCCATTCGGATTCAAAATTACGAAAAAATCAAGCTATATTTTTTTTGGTAACGGATCACCTATTTCAGGTCGGGACGAGCAGTTCAATTTTGACTTCAAGAGATGCTAATTAAATGACAATTGATTTTTTTGATTCAAACGGCTTTTAATCCGGCAAAACTTCTTGAATAAAAATTTAGATCCTATTTTAGCCCAGAAAACTTAACCTGCGGCAGGTTGACTGTAGTTGAGTTGACCCAAATATTTGCTATTTTATTGGAAAATGATTTTTTTGACACGGAGCTCTCCATCCGGATACAAAATTACGAAAAAATCGAGCTAGACTTTTTTCGGTATTTCATCACTTATTTCAGGTCGGTTTGAGCAGTTGAATTTTGACTTTGAGAGATGCTAATCAAATGACAAAAGATTTTTTTGATTAAAATAACTTTCAATCAAGCAAGAATTCTTAAAAAAAAGTTGTATCGTTTTTGAGCCAGGAAAACCTATCTTGAGACAGGTTGACAGTTTCTGATTGACCAAATATGTTTTAATCAAAATTTAACTTTATAAAAAGTATCTAGAGCTCAAAGATACTTTAAAAAAATTAAAAAAAATATAATTTGCATGAATACTTTATATTTGTAAAAATTTGATATCATTAAATTATTTTAAACCATTTTATTTTTTTAAACTACTGTTCTTTTTAGCTATTATTATAAATATTTAAGTGTTTCTTCATCTGTAATTGTTTAAAAAATTAACGAAATCAAAATAAATATCATGTGTACATATACTCCTGGCATTTACTTAAAGATTTAAAAAAATTAAAATTTCAAATAACTCTTCTTAATTTTGTACAGAAACGTCTTCAAAAAATGATTTTATTACTGAATATTCAGCAAAAGTATTTGAAAAAATTGTATCAAATTAACTGTTGAAATTATTTGGAACTAAATTTCTTTGAAAATATTAGTTAGCTCATCAATGATTATTCATTAACTTTTCTTATGATTGTTGTGAAAAATTATTATTATTTTTTCACAACAATCATAATTTTTTTTTTATTTAATGAAAATTGATCTTATAAATATTTGTTTCAAAAGATTCAGAGTTGCTAAATCATTATTTCTGATTGAAAGCAATGCAATCCTATACTTGTCTCAGTAATATTTCAACTTTCACAAAGCAGAAACAATTTTGGAACACAACAAAAGGACAATCCTAAGGAAGGCTTCATGCCTTAACTTGGGGTTCGAATTTATGTGCCGACTACCAGCTGGCCCACGGAATAAGAACGACATTTCTAATTCATGTTTTGACAATTGGCAGGTCAAAATTTTTTACTTTTTAAAAAGGACGATCCTTAGGAAAGCTTGAAGCCTTTACTTAGGGTCCAACTTTATTTGTCAACTTCCAGATGGCCCTAGAAATAAAACTTCGTTTCTTTTGCATTTTTTGACCGTTTGATGGTCAAAACTCTTTTACTTTTTGAGAAGGACTGCCCGAAGGAAGGCTTGATGCCATTACTTGGGGTCCAAATTAATTTGCCGCATTTCAGCTAGCCCATGAAATAAGAACATCATTTCTTATTCATTTTCTGATTGTTTGACGGTCAAAGATCTCTTACTTTTCAATAAGGACGGTCCTAAGGAAGACTTGATACCATTACTAAGGTTCCAAATTCATTTGCCAACTTCCAGCTGGCCCTCGTAAAAAAAAATTCATTTATTATGACTTTTTGGCTGGTGGACGGTCAAAAATTTTTTATATTTCAAAAAGGTTGGTCCTATGGAAGGCTTGATGCCTTTAATTGGGGTCTAACTTTATTTGCCGACTTCTAGATGGCCCTAGTAAAAAAACTTCATTTCTTTTTCATTTTTTGACTGTTTGATTGTCAAAAATATTCTACTTTTTGAAAAGGACTGTGCGATGGAAGGCTTGATGCCATTACTTGAAGTCCTAATTTATTTGCCGCTTTCCAGCTTACCCACGGAATAAGAACATCATTTCTTATTCATTTTCGGATTGTTTGACGGTCAAAAATATTTTACTTTTCAAAAAGGACAATCCTAAGGAAGGCTTCATGCCTTTACTTGGGGTTCAAATTTATATGCCGACTACCAGCTGGCCCACGGAATAAGAACGACATTTCTAATTCATGTTTTGACAATTGGACGGTCAAAATTTTTTACTTTTTAAAAAGGACGGTCCTAAGGAAGGCTTGAAGCCTTTACTTAGGGTCCAACTTTATTTGCCGACTTCCGAATGGCCCTAGAAAAAAAACTTCATTTCTTTTTCATTTTTTGACTGTTTGATGGTCAACATTATTTTACTTTTTGAAAAGGACTGTCCGATGGAAGGCTTGATGCCAAGACTTGGGGTCCAAATTTATTTGCTGACTTCCAGATGGCCCACGAAATAAGAACGACATTTCTAATTCACTTGTTGACAGTTTGACGGTCAAAATTTTTTTTATTTTTTGAAAAGGACTGTCCGATGGAAGGCTTGATGCCAAGACTTGGGGTCCAAATTTATTTGCTGACTTCCAGCTGGCCCACGAAATAAGAAATTCATTTTTGATTCATTTTTTGACCGTTTGACGGTAAAAAATCTTTTACTTTTCATAAAGGACTGTATTTAGAAAGGCTTGATGCCATTACTTGGGGTCAAAATTTATTTGCCAACTTCCAGATGGCCCTTGTAAAAAAAAAACTTCATTTTTTTTTCATTTTTTGACTGTTTGATGGTCAACATTATTTTACTTTTTGAAAAGGACTGTCCGATGGAAGGCTTGATGCCAAGACTTGGGGTCCAAATTTATTTGCTGACTTCCAGATGGCCCACGAAATAAGAACGACATTTCTAATTCACTTGTTGACAGTTTGACGGTCAAAATTTTTTTTATTTTTTGAAAAGGACTGTCCGATGGAAGGCTTGATGCCAAGACTTGGGGTCCAAATTTATTTGCTGACTTCCAGCTGGCCCACGAAATAAGAAATTCATTTTTGATTCATTTTTTGACCGTTTGACGGTAAAAAATCTTTTACTTTTCATAAAGGACTGTATTTAGAAAGGCTTGATGCCATTACTTGAAGTCAAAATTTATTTGCCAACTTCCAGATGGCTCTTGTAAAAAAAACTTCATTTCTTTTTCATTTTTTGACTGTTTGATGGTCAAAATTATTTTACTTTTTGAAAAGGACTGTCCAAGGACTGTTCTTATTCACTTTTTGACTGTTTGACGGTCAAAAATTTTATATATTTAAAAAAGGACTGTCCAAAGGAAGGCTTGATGCCTTTTATTATAGTCTAACTTTTTTTGCCGACTTCCAGAAGGCCCTAGTAAAAAAAACTTCATTTCATTTCATTTTTTGACTGTTTGATGGTCAAAATTATTTTACTTTTTGAAAAGGACTGTCCTTAGGATGGCTTGATGCCATTAGTTGGGGTCGAAATTTATTTGCTGACTTCCAGATGGCCCACAAAATGAGAAATTCATTTTTCATTCATTTTTTGACCGTTTGACAGTAAAAAATCTTTTACTTTTCATAAAGGACTGTATTGAGAAAGGCTTGATGCCATTACTTGGGGTCAAAATTTATTTGCCGACTTCCAGATGGCCCTTGTAAAAAAAACTTCATTTCTTTTTCATTTTTTGACTGTTGGACGGTCAAAAATTTTATATATTTTAAAAAGGACGGTCCAAAGGAAGGCTTGATGCCTTTAATTATAGTCTAACTTTTTTTGCCGACTTCCAGAAGGCCCTAGTAAAAAAAACTTCATTTCTTTTTCATTTTTTGACTGTTTGATGGCCAAATTATTTTACTTTTTGAAAAGGACTGTCCGATGGAAGGCTTGATGCCATTACTTAGGGTCTAAATTTATTTGCTGACTTCCAGCTGGCCCACGAAATAAGAAATTCATTTTTCATTGATTTTTTGACCGTTTGACAGTAAAAAATCTTTTACTTTTCATAAAGGACTGTATTTAGAAAGGCTTGATGCCATTAATTTGGGTCAAAATTTATTTGCCAACTTCCAGATGGCCCTTGTAGAAAAACTTCATTTCTTTTTCATTTTTTGACTGTTTGATAATCAAAATTATTTTACTTTTTGAAAAGGACTGTCTGATGGAAGGCTTGATGCCATTAGTTGGGGTCAAAATTTATTTGCTGACTTCCAGATGGCCCACGAAATAGGAACGACCCTCTTCTTCACTTCTTGACTGTTTGATGGTCAAAATTATTTTACTTTTTGAAAAGGACTGTCCGATGGAAGGCTTGAAGCCATTACTTGGGGTCCAAATTTATTTTCTGACTTCCAGATGGCCTACGAAACAAAAACGACATTTCTTATTCACTTCTTGACAGTTTGACAAAAATTTTATATATTTCAAAGAGGACGGTCCGAAGGAAGGCTTGATGCCTTTAATTATAGTCTAACTTTTTTTGCCGACTTCCGAATGGCCCTAGAAAAAAAACTTCATTTCTTTTTCATTTTTTGACTGTTTGATGGTCAACATTATTTTACTTTTTGAAAAGGACTGTCCGATGGAAGGCTTGATGCCAAGACTTGGGGTCCAAATTTATTTGCTGACTTCCAGATGGCCCACGAAATAAGAACGACATTTCTAATTCACTTGTTGACAGTTTGACGGTCAAAATTTTTTTTATTTTTTGAAAAGGACTGTCCGATGGAAGGCTTGATGCCAAGACTTGGGGTAAAAATTTATTTGCCGACTTCCAGATGGCCCTTGTAAAAAAAATTCATTTCTTTTTCATTTTTTGACTGTTTGACGGTCAAAAATTTTATATATTTCAAAAAGGACTGTCCTTAGGAAAGCTTGATGGCATTAGTTGGGGTCGAAATTTATTTGCTGACTTCCAGATGGCCAACGAAATAAGAACGACATTTCTAATTCACTTCTTGACAGTTTGACGGTCAAAATTTTTTTTATTTTTTGAAAAGGACTCTCCGATGGAAGGCTTGATGCCATTACTTAGGGTCTAAATTTATTTGCCGACTTCCAGCTGGCCCACGAAATAAGGAATTTATTTTTCATTCATTTTTTGACCGTTTGACGGTCAAAAATTTTTTACTTTTCAAAAAGGAATGTCCTTAGAAAGGCTTGATGCCATTAGTTGGGGTCTAAATTTATTTGCTGACTTCCAGATGGCCCACGAAATAAGAACGACACTTCTTCTTCACTTCTTGACTGTTTGATGGTCAAAATTATTTTACTTTTTGAAAAGGACTGTCCGATGGAAGGCTTGATGCCATTACTTGGGGTCCAAATTTATTTTCTGACCTCCAGATGGCCTACGAAACAAGAACGACATTTCTTATTCACTTTTTGACTGTTTGACAAAAATTTTATATATTTCAAAAAGGATGGTCCGAAGGAAGGCTTGATGCCATTAATTATAGTCTAACTTTTTTTGCCGACTTCCAGAAGGCCCTAGTAAAAACAACTTCATTTCTTTTTCATTTTTAGACTGTTTCATGGTCAAAATTATTTTACTTTTTGAAAAGGACTGTCCTTAGGAAGGCTTGATGGCATTAGTTGGGGTCGAAATTTATTTGCTGACTTCCAGATGGCCTTCGAAACAAGAACGACATTTCTTATTTACTTCTTGACTGTTTGACGGTCTAAAATTTTTTACTTTTTGAAAAGGACTGTCTGATGGAAGGCTCGATGCCTTTATTTGGGGTCCAAATTTATTTGTTGACTTCCAGATGTCCCACGAAATAAGAATGACATTGCTTATTCACTTTTTGACTGTTTGACGGTCAAAATTTTTTTACTTTTTGAAAAGGACTGTCCTTAGGAAGGCTTGATGCCATTAGTTGGGGTCAAAATTTATTTGCTGACTTCCAGATGGCCCACGAAATAAGAACGACACTTCTTCTTCACTTCTTGACTGTTTGACAAAATTTTTATATATTTCAAAAAGGACGGTCCAAAGGAAGGCTTGATGCCATTAATTATAGTCTTACTTTTTTTGCCGACTTCCAGAAGGCCCTAGTAAAAACAACTTCATTTCTTTTTTAATTTTTGACTATTTCATGGTCAAAATTATTTTACTTTTTGAAAAGGACTGTCCGATGGAAGGCTTGATGTTATTACTTGGGGTCAAAATTTATTTGCCGACTTCCAGATGGCCCTTGTAAAAAAAACTTCATTTCTTTTTCATTTTTCGACTGTTTCATGGTCAAAATTATTTTACTTTTTGAAAAGGACTGTCCTTAGGAAGGCTTGATGGCATTAGTTGGGGTCAAAATTTATTTGCTGACTTCCAGATGGCCTACGAAACAAGAACGACATTTCTTATTTACTTCTTGACTGTTTGACGGTTTAAAATTTTTTACTTTTTGAAAAGGACTGTCTGATGGAAGGCTCGATGCCTTTATTTGGGGTCCAAATTTATTTTTTGACTTCCAGATGTCCCACGAAATAAGAACGACATTGCTTATTCACTTTTTGACTGTTTGATGGTCAAAATTATTTTACTTTTTGAGAAGGACTGTCCGATGGAAGACTTGATGCCATTACTTGGGGTCCAAATTTATTTGCTGACTTCCAGATGGCCCACGAAACAAGAACGACATTTCTTATTCACTTTTTGACTGTTTGACGGTCAAAAATTTTTTACTTTTTGAAAAGGACTGTACTTAGGAAGGCTTGATGCCATTACTTGGGGTCCCGATTTATTTGCTGACTTCCAGATGGCCCTAGTAAAAAAAACTTCATTTCTTTTTCATTTTTCGACTGTTTCATGGTCAAAATTATTTTACTTTTTGAAAAGGACTGTCTGATTGAAGGCTTGATGTTATTACTTGGGGTCAAAGTTTATTTGCTGACTTCTACATGTCCAACAAAATAAGAACGACATTTCTTATTCACTTTTTGACTGTTTGACGGTCAAAAATTTTATATATTTCAAAAAGGAATGTCCTTAGGAAGGCTTGATGGCTTTAGTTGGGGTCGAAATTTATTTGCTGACTTCCAGATGGCCTACGAAACAAGAACGACATTTCTTATGCACTTCTTGACTGTTTGACGGTCTAAAATTTTTTACTTTTTGAAAAGGACTGTCCGATGGAAGGCTTGATGCCATTAGTTGGGGTCTAAATTTATTTGCCGACTTCCAGATGGCCCACGAAATAAGAACGACATTTCTTATTCGTTTTTTGACCGTTTGATGGTCAAAATTATTTTACTTTTTGAAAAGGACTGTCTGATGGAAGGCTCGATGCCTTTATTTGGAGTCCAAATTTATTTGTTGACTTCCAGATGTCCCAAGAAATAAGAACGACATTGCTTATTCACTTTTTGACTGTTTGACGGTCAAAATTTTTTTAGTTTTTGAAAAGGACTGTCCGATGGAAGACTTGAAGCCATTACTTGGGGTCCAAATTTATTTGCTGACTTCCAGATGGCCTACGAAACAAGAACGACATTTCTTATTCACTTCTTGACTGTTTGACAAAATTTTTATATATTTCAAAAAGGACGGTCCAAAGGAAGGCTTGATGCCTTTAATTATAGTCTAACTTTTTTTGCCGACTTCCAGAAGGCCCTAGTAAAAAAAACTTCATTTCTTTTTCACTTTTTGACTGTTTGATGGTCAAAATTATTTTACTTTTTGAAAAGGACTGTCCGATGGAAGACTTGATGCCATTAGTTGGGGTCTAAATTTATTTTCTGACTTCCAGATGGCCTACGAAACAAGAACGACATTTCTTATTTACTTCTTGACTGTTTGACGGTCTAAAATTTTTTACTTTTTGAAAAGGACTGTCTGATGGAAGGCTCAATGCCTTTATTTGGAGTCCAAATTTATTTGTTGACTTCCAGATGTCCCAAGAAATAAGAACGACATTGCTTATTCACTTTTTGACTGTTTGACGGTCAAAATTTTTTTACTTTTTGAAAAGGACTGTCCGATGGAAGACTTGATGCCATTACTTGGGGTCCAAATTTATTTGCTGACTTCCAGATGGCCTACGAAACAAGAACGACATTTCTTATTCACTTCTTGACTGTTTGACAAAAATTTTATATATTTCAAAAAGGATGGTCCGAAGGAAGGCTTGATGCCATTAATTATAGTCTAACTTTTTTTGCCGACTTCCAGAAGGCCCTAGTAAAAACAACTTCATTTCTTTTTCATTTTTTGACTGTTTCATGGTCAAAATTATTTTACTTTTTGAAAAGGACTGTCCTTAGGAAGGCTTGATGGCATTAGTTGGGGTCGAAATTTATTTGCTGACTTCCAGATGGCCTACGAACGATTTCTTATTCACTTCTTGACTGTTTGACAAAAATTTTATATATTTCAAAAAGGACGGTCCAAAGGAAGGCTTGATGCCTTTAATTTTAGTCTAACTTTTTTTGCCGACTTCCAGAAGGCTCTAGTAAAAAAAACTTCATTTCTTTTTCATTTTTTGACTGTTTAATGGTCAAAATTATTTTACTTTTTGAAAAGGACTGTCCGATGGAAGGCTTGATGCCATTACTTAGGGTCTAAATTTTCTTTGCTGACTTCCTGCTGGCCCACGAAATAAGAAATTCATTTTTTATTCATTTTTTGACCGTTTGACGGTAAAAAATCTTTTACTTTTCATAAAGGACTGTATTTAGAAAGGCTTGATGCCATTACTTGGGGTAAAAATTTATTTGCCGACTTCCAGATGGCCCTTGTAAAAAAAATTCATTTCTTTTTCATTTTTTGACTGTTTGACGGTCAAAAATTTTATATATTTCAAAAAGGACTGTCCTTAGGAAAGCTTGATGGCATTAGTTGGGGTCGAAATTTATTTGCTGACTTCCAGATGGCCAACGAAATAAGAACGACATTTCTAATTCACTTCTTGACAGTTTGACGGTCAAAATTTTTTTTATTTTTTGAAAAGGACTCTCCGATGGAAGGCTTGATGCCATTACTTAGGGTCTAAATTTATTTGCCGACTTCCAGCTGGCCCACGAAATAAGGAATTTATTTTTCATTCATTTTTTGACCGTTTGACGGTCAAAAATTTTTTACTTTTCAAAAAGGAATGTCCTTAGAAAGGCTTGATGCCATTAGTTGGGGTCTAAATTTATTTGCTGACTTCCAGATGGCCCACGAAATAAGAACGACACTTCTTCTTCACTTCTTGACTGTTTGATGGTCAAAATTATTTTACTTTTTGAAAAGGACTGTCCGATGGAAGGCTTGATGCCATTACTTGGGGTCCAAATTTATTTTCTGACCTCCAGATGGCCTACGAAACAAGAACGACATTTCTTATTCACTTTTTGACTGTTTGACAAAAATTTTATATATTTCAAAAAGGATGGTCCGAAGGAAGGCTTGATGCCATTAATTATAGTCTAACTTTTTTTGCCGACTTCCAGAAGGCCCTAGTAAAAACAACTTCATTTCTTTTTCATTTTTAGACTGTTTCATGGTCAAAATTATTTTACTTTTTGAAAAGGACTGTCCTTAGGAAGGCTTGATGGCATTAGTTGGGGTCGAAATTTATTTGCTGACTTCCAGATGGCCTTCGAAACAAGAACGACATTTCTTATTTACTTCTTGACTGTTTGACGGTCTAAAATTTTTTACTTTTTGAAAAGGACTGTCTGATGGAAGGCTCGATGCCTTTATTTGGGGTCCAAATTTATTTGTTGACTTCCAGATGTCCCACGAAATAAGAATGACATTGCTTATTCACTTTTTGACTGTTTGACGGTCAAAATTTTTTTACTTTTTGAAAAGGACTGTCCTTAGGAAGGCTTGATGCCATTAGTTGGGGTCAAAATTTATTTGCTGACTTCCAGATGGCCCACGAAATAAGAACGACACTTCTTCTTCACTTCTTGACTGTTTGACAAAATTTTTATATATTTCAAAAAGGACGGTCCAAAGGAAGGCTTGATGCCATTAATTATAGTCTTACTTTTTTTGCCGACTTCCAGAAGGCCCTAGTAAAAACAACTTCATTTCTTTTTTAATTTTTGACTATTTCATGGTCAAAATTATTTTACTTTTTGAAAAGGACTGTCCGATGGAAGGCTTGATGTTATTACTTGGGGTCAAAATTTATTTGCCGACTTCCAGATGGCCCTTGTAAAAAAAACTTCATTTCTTTTTCATTTTTCGACTGTTTCATGGTCAAAATTATTTTACTTTTTGAAAAGGACTGTCCTTAGGAAGGCTTGATGGCATTAGTTGGGGTCAAAATTTATTTGCTGACTTCCAGATGGCCTACGAAACAAGAACGACATTTCTTATTTACTTCTTGACTGTTTGACGGTTTAAAATTTTTTACTTTTTGAAAAGGACTGTCTGATGGAAGGCTCGATGCCTTTATTTGGGGTCCAAATTTATTTTTTGACTTCCAGATGTCCCACGAAATAAGAACGACATTGCTTATTCACTTTTTGACTGTTTGATGGTCAAAATTATTTTACTTTTTGAGAAGGACTGTCCGATGGAAGACTTGATGCCATTACTTGGGGTCCAAATTTATTTGCTGACTTCCAGATGGCCCACGAAACAAGAACGACATTTCTTATTCACTTTTTGACTGTTTGACGGTCAAAAATTTTTTACTTTTTGAAAAGGACTGTACTTAGGAAGGCTTGATGCCATTACTTGGGGTCCCGATTTATTTGCTGACTTCCAGATGGCCCTAGTAAAAAAAACTTCATTTCTTTTTCATTTTTCGACTGTTTCATGGTCAAAATTATTTTACTTTTTGAAAAGGACTGTCTGATTGAAGGCTTGATGTTATTACTTGGGGTCAAAGTTTATTTGCTGACTTCTACATGTCCAACAAAATAAGAACGACATTTCTTATTCACTTTTTGACTGTTTGACGGTCAAAAATTTTATATATTTCAAAAAGGAATGTCCTTAGGAAGGCTTGATGGCTTTAGTTGGGGTCGAAATTTATTTGCTGACTTCCAGATGGCCTACGAAACAAGAACGACATTTCTTATGCACTTCTTGACTGTTTGACGGTCTAAAATTTTTTACTTTTTGAAAAGGACTGTCCGATGGAAGGCTTGATGCCATTAGTTGGGGTCTAAATTTATTTGCCGACTTCCAGATGGCCCACGAAATAAGAACGACATTTCTTATTCGTTTTTTGACCGTTTGATGGTCAAAATTATTTTACTTTTTGAAAAGGACTGTCTGATGGAAGGCTCGATGCCTTTATTTGGAGTCCAAATTTATTTGTTGACTTCCAGATGTCCCAAGAAATAAGAACGACATTGCTTATTCACTTTTTGACTGTTTGACGGTCAAAATTTTTTTAGTTTTTGAAAAGGACTGTCCGATGGAAGACTTGAAGCCATTACTTGGGGTCCAAATTTATTTGCTGACTTCCAGATGGCCTACGAAACAAGAACGACATTTCTTATTCACTTCTTGACTGTTTGACAAAATTTTTATATATTTCAAAAAGGACGGTCCAAAGGAAGGCTTGATGCCTTTAATTATAGTCTAACTTTTTTTGCCGACTTCCAGAAGGCCCTAGTAAAAAAAACTTCATTTCTTTTTCACTTTTTGACTGTTTGATGGTCAAAATTATTTTACTTTTTGAAAAGGACTGTCCGATGGAAGACTTGATGCCATTAGTTGGGGTCTAAATTTATTTTCTGACTTCCAGATGGCCTACGAAACAAGAACGACATTTCTTATTTACTTCTTGACTGTTTGACGGTCTAAAATTTTTTACTTTTTGAAAAGGACTGTCTGATGGAAGGCTCAATGCCTTTATTTGGAGTCCAAATTTATTTGTTGACTTCCAGATGTCCCAAGAAATAAGAACGACATTGCTTATTCACTTTTTGACTGTTTGACGGTCAAAATTTTTTTACTTTTTGAAAAGGACTGTCCGATGGAAGACTTGATGCCATTACTTGGGGTCCAAATTTATTTGCTGACTTCCAGATGGCCTACGAAACAAGAACGACATTTCTTATTCACTTCTTGACTGTTTGACAAAAATTTTATATATTTCAAAAAGGATGGTCCGAAGGAAGGCTTGATGCCATTAATTATAGTCTAACTTTTTTTGCCGACTTCCAGAAGGCCCTAGTAAAAACAACTTCATTTCTTTTTCATTTTTAGACTGTTTCATGGTCAAAATTATTTTACTTTTTGAAAAGGACTGTCCTTAGGAAGGCTTGATGGCATTAGTTGGGGTCGAAATTTATTTGCTGACTTCCAGATGGCCTTCGAAACAAGAACGACATTTCTTATTTACTTCTTGACTGTTTGACGGTCTAAAATTTTTTACTTTTTGAAAAGGACTGTCTGATGGAAGGCTCGATGCCTTTATTTGGGGTCCAAATTTATTTGTTGACTTCCAGATGTCCCACGAAATAAGAACGACATTGCTTATTCACTTTTTGACTGTTTGACGGTCAAAATTTTTTTACTTTTTGAAAAGGACTGTCCTTAGGAAGGCTTGATGCCATTAGTTGGGGTCAAAATTTATTTGCTGACTTCCAGATGGCCCACGAAATAAGAACGACACTTCTTCTTCACTTCTTGACTGTTTGACAAAATTTTTATATATTTCAAAAAGGACGGTCCAAAGGAAGGCTTGATGCCATTAATTATAGTCTTACTTTTTTTGCCGACTTCCAGAAGGCCCTAGTAAAAACAACTTCATTTCTTTTTTAATTTTTGACTATTTCATGGTCAAAATTATTTTACTTTTTGAAAAGGACTGTCCGATGGAAGGCTTGATGTTATTACTTGGGGTCAAAATTTATTTGCCGACTTCCAGATGGCCCTTGTAAAAAAAACTTCATTTCTTTTTCATTTTTCGACTGTTTCATGGTCAAAATTATTTTACTTTTTGAAAAGGACTGTCCTTAGGAAGGCTTGATGGCATTAGTTGGGGTCAAAATTTATTTGCTGACTTCCAGATGGCCTACGAAACAAGAACGACATTTCTTATTTACTTCTTGACTGTTTGACGGTTTAAAATTTTTTACTTTTTGAAAAGGACTGTCTGATGGAAGGCTCGATGCCTTTATTTGGGGTCCAAATTTATTTTTTGACTTCCAGATGTCCCACGAAATAAGAACGACATTGCTTATTCACTTTTTGACTGTTTGATGGTCAAAATTATTTTACTTTTTGAGAAGGACTGTCCGATGGAAGACTTGATGCCATTACTTGGGGTCCAAATTTATTTGCTGACTTCCAGATGGCCCACGAAACAAGAACGACATTTCTTATTCACTTTTTGACTGTTTGACGGTCAAAAATTTTTTACTTTTTGAAAAGGACTGTACTTAGGAAGGCTTGATGCCATTACTTGGGGTCCCGATTTATTTGCTGACTTCCAGATGGCCCTAGTAAAAAAAACTTCATTTCTTTTTCATTTTTCGACTGTTTCATGGTCAAAATTATTTTACTTTTTGAAAAGGACTGTCTGATTGAAGGCTTGATGTTATTACTTGGGGTCAAAGTTTATTTGCTGACTTCTACATGTCCAACAAAATAAGAACGACATTTCTTATTCACTTTTTGACTGTTTGACGGTCAAAAATTTTATATATTTCAAAAAGGAATGTCCTTAGGAAGGCTTGATGGCTTTAGTTGGGGTCGAAATTTATTTGCTGACTTCCAGATGGCCTACGAAACAAGAACGACATTTCTTATGCACTTCTTGACTGTTTGACGGTCTAAAATTTTTTACTTTTTGAAAAGGACTGTCCGATGGAAGGCTTGATGCCATTAGTTGGGGTCTAAATTTATTTGCCGACTTCCAGATGGCCCACGAAATAAGAACGACATTTCTTATTCGTTTTTTGACCGTTTGATGGTCAAAATTATTTTACTTTTTGAAAAGGACTTTCTGATGGAAGGCTCGATGCCTTTATTTGGAGTCCAAATTTATTTGTTGACTTCCAGATGTCCCAAGAAATAAGAACGACATTGCTTATTCACTTTTTGACTGTTTGACGGTCAAAATTTTTTTAGTTTTTGAAAAGGACTGTCCGATGGAAGACTTGAAGCCATTACTTGGGGTCCAAATTTATTTGCTGACTTCCAGATGGCCTACGAAACAAGAACGACATTTCTTATTCACTTCTTGACTGTTTGACAAAATTTTTATATATTTCAAAAAGGACGGTCCAAAGGAAGGCTTGATGCCTTTAATTATAGTCTAACTTTTTTTGCCGACTTCCAGAAGGCCCTAGTAAAAAAAACTTCATTTCTTTTTCACTTTTTGACTGTTTGATGGTCAAAATTATTTTACTTTTTGAAAAGGACTGTCCGATGGAAGACTTGATGCCATTAGTTGGGGTCTAAATTTATTTTCTGACTTCCAGATGGCCTACGAAACAAGAACGACATTTCTTATTTACTTCTTGACTGTTTGACGGTCTAAAATTTTTTACTTTTTGAAAAGGACTGTCTGATGGAAGGCTCAATGCCTTTATTTGGAGTCCAAATTTATTTGTTGACTTCCAGATGTCCCAAGAAATAAGAACGACATTGCTTATTCACTTTTTGACTGTTTGACGGTCAAAATTTTTTTACTTTTTGAAAAGGACTGTCCGATGGAAGACTTGATGCCATTACTTGGGGTCCAAATTTATTTGCTGACTTCCAGATGGCCTACGAAACAAGAACGACATTTCTTATACACTTTTTGACTGTTTGACGGTCAAAAATTTTTTACTTTTTGAAAAGGACTGTACTTAGGAAGGCTTGATGCCATTACTTGGGGTCCAGATTTATTTGCTGACTTCCAGATGGCCCTAGTAAAAAAAACTTCATTTCTTTTTCATTTTTCGACTGTTTCATGGTCAAAATTATTTTACTTTTTGAAAAGGACTGTCTGATTGAAGGCTTGATGTTATTACTTGGGGTCAAAATTTATTTGCTGACTTCCACATGTCCAACAAAATAAGAACAACATTTCTTATTCACTTTTTGACTGTTTGACGGTCAAAAATTTTATATATTTCAAAAAGGAATGTCCGATGGAAGGCTTGATGCCATTAGTTGGGGTCTAAATTTATTTGCCGACTTCCAGATGGCCCACGAAATAAGAACGACATTTCTTATTCGTTTTTTGACCGTTTGATGGTCAAAATTATTTTACTTTTTGAAAAGGACTGTCTGATGGAAGGCTCGATGCCTTTATTTGGGGTCAAAATTTATTTGTTGACTTCCAGATGTCCCAAGAAATAAGAACGACATTGCTTATTCACTTTTTGACTGTTTGACGGTCAAAATTTTTTTACTTTTTGAAAAGGACTGTCCGATGGAAGACTTGATGCCATTACTTGGGGTCCAAATTTATTTGCTGACTTCCAGATGGCCTACGAAACAAGAACGACATTTCTTATTCACTTCTCGACTGTTTGACAAAATTTTTATATATTTCAAAAAGGACGGTCCAAAGGAAGGCTTGATGCCTTTAGTTATAGTCTAACTTTTTTTGCCGACTTCCAGAAGGCCCTAGTAAAAAAAACTTCATTTCTTTTTCACTTTTTGACTGTTTGATGGTCAAAATTATTTTACTTTTTGAAAAGGACTGTCCGATGGAAGACTTGATGCAATTAGTTGGGGTCTAAATTTATTTTCTGACTTCCAGATAGCCTACGAAACAAGAACGACATTTCTTATTCACTTCTTGACTGTTTGACGGTCTAAAATTTTTTACTTTTTGAAAAGGACTGTCTGATGGAAGGCTCGATGCCTTTATTTGGGGTCCAAATTTATTTGTTGACTTCCAGATGTCCCAAGAAATAAGAACGACATTGCTTATTCACTTTTTGACTGTTTGACGGTCAAAATTTTTTTACTTTTTGAAAAGGACTGTCCGATGGAAGACTTGATGCCATTACTTGGGGTCCAAATTTATTTGCTGACTTCCAGATGGCCTACGAAACAAGAACGACATTTCTTATTCACTTCTTGACTGTTTGACAAAATTTTTATATATTTCAAAAAGGACGGTCCAAAGGAAGGCTTGATGCCTTTAATTATAGTCTAACTTTTTTTGCCGACTTCCAGAAGGCCCTAGTAAAAAAAACTTCATTTCTTTTTCACTTTTTGACTGTTTGATGGTCAAAATTATTTTACTTTTTGAAAAGGACTGTCCGATGGAAGACTTGATGCCATTACTTGGGGTCCAAATTTATTTGCTGACTTCCAGATGGCCCACGAAACAAGAACGACATTTCTTATTCACTTTTTGACTGTTTGACTGTCAAAAATTTTTTACTTTTTGAAAAGGACTGTACTTAGGAAGGCTTGATGCCATTACTTGGGGTCCAGATTTATTTGCTGACTTCCAGATGGCCCTAGTAAAAAAAACTTCATTTCTTTTTCACTTTTTGACTGTTTGATGGTCAAAATTATTTTACTTTTTGAAAAGGACTGTCCGATGGAAGGCTTGATGCCATTACTTAGGGTCTACATTTATTTGCCGACTTCCAGCAGGCCCACGAAATAAGAAATTCATTTTTCATTCATTTTTGGACCGTTTGACGGTAAAAAGTCTTTTACTTTTCAAAAAGGACTGTACTTAGGAAGGCTTGATGCTATTACTTGGGGTCCAGATTTATTTGCTGACTTCCAGATGGCCCTAGTAAATAAAACTTCATTTCTTTTTCACTTTTTGACTGTTTGATGGTCAAAATTATTTTACTTTTTGAAAAGGACTGTCCGATGGAAGACTTGATGCCATTACTTGGGGTTCAAATTTATTTGCTGACTTCCAGATGGCCCACGAAACAAGATCGACATTTCTTATTCACTTTTTGACTGTTTGACGGTCAAAAATTTTCTACTTTTTGAAAAGGACTGTACTTAGGAAGGCTTGATGCCATTACTTGGGGTCCAGATTTATTTGCTGACTTCCAGATGGCCCTAGTAAAAAAAACTTCATTTCTTTTTCACTTTTTGACTGTTTGATGGTCAAAATTATTTTACTTTTTGAAAAGGACTGTCCGATGGAAGGCTTGATGCCATTACTTAGGGTCTACATTTATTTGCCGACTTCCAGCAGGCCCACGAAATAAGAAATTCATTTTTCATTCATTTTTGGACCGTTTGACGGTAAAAAGTCTTTTACTTTTCAAAAAGGACTGTACTTAGGAAGGCTTGATGCTATTACTTGGGGTCCAGATTTATTTGCTGACTTCCAGATGGCCCTAGTAAATAAAACTTCATTTCTTTTTCACTTTTTGACTGTTTGATGGTCAAAATTATTTTACTTTTTGAAAAGGACTGTCCGATGGAAGACTTGATGCCATTACTTGGGGTTCAAATTTATTTGCTGACTTCCAGATGGCCCACGAAACAAGATCGACATTTCTTATTCACTTTTTGACTGTTTGACGGTCAAAAATTTTCTACTTTTTGAAAAGGACTGTACTTAGGAAGGCTTGATGCCATTACTTGGGGTCCAGATTTATTTGCTGACTATTAGATGGCCCTAGTAAAAAAAACTTCATTTCTTTTTCACTTTTTGACTGTTTGATGGTCAAAATTATTTTACTTTTTGAAAAGGACTGTCCGATGGAAGGCTTGATGCCATTACTTAGGGTCTACATTTATTTGCCGACTTCCAGCAGGCCCACGAAATAAGAAATTCATTTTTCATTCATTTTTTGACCGTTTGATGGTAAAAAGTCTTTTACTTTTCAAAAAGGACTGTATTTAGGAAGGCTTGATGCCATTACTTGGGGTCAAAATTTATTTGCCGACTTCCAGATGGCCCTTGTAAAAAAAACTTCATCTCTTTTTCATTTTTTGAGTGTTTGATGGTCAAAATTATTTTACTTTTTGAAAAGGACTGTCCGATGGAAGGCTTGATGCCATTACTTGGGGTCCAAATTTATTTGCTGACTTCCAGATGGCCAACGAAATAAGAACGACATTTCTCATTCATTTTCTGACTGTTTGATGGTCAAAATTATTTCACTTTTTGAAAAGGACTGTCCGATGGAAGGCTTGATGCCATTACTTGGGGTCCAAATTTATTTGCTGACTTCCAGATGTCCCACGAAATAAGAACGACATTTCTTATTCACTTTTTGACTGTTTGACGGTAAAAAATCTTTTACTTTTTAAAAAGGACTGTATTTGGGAAGGCTTGATGCCATTACTTGGGGTCTAAATTTATTTGCCGACTTCCAGATGGCCCACGAAATAAGAACGACATTTCTTATTCGTTTTTTGACCGTTTGATGGTCAAAATTATTTTACTTTTTCAGAAGAGTTCAAACTTCCGAGTTGAAATTTTATTTTCTACATCCGATGGTCGAAAGTACGCACCTTCTGATTCTTCCCTCAGCTTGTATTGCAATATACTTTATTTCAAAAATTCATAAGTTGGTCTCTAGTAATCTGATAGGAACCAGGTTCGTCGAAAATTTTTTGTCTCAGCTGTACTTTTCGACAAAAATATTGCTATAAAAGTTTTCATCATCGCCAATAACCTCAAAATTTTAAAAAAAAACGTGGTTTTTGAACTTTCTAATTACGTTTTTGCTTAGTAGTATGACAAAATAATATTTACAGATAATTTTGTTATACTTCAAAGTTGTGTTTTTGATGACCTAAAAACAGACAAAAAATTCAGACCTAGACCGTCTCGGGTGTTCGATCAACCAGCTAATCTATCCCCGAAGCGGCAGACATCGTGCGCCGTCAGTCACCCATCCAGGTACTTACAGACCGCACACAATGCTGCTTTACTTTGTTGATCGACCAAGGCGTGGAATCTCCGCCCAGAGTTTTGGGGGTTCAGAGCTTGGGGGATAGCTGATGAGTTTTTTCATTGACCTTGGGTGCTCAGGGTTTTGGGGGTTTTGAGCTTGGAGGATAGCAGATCAGTTTTTTCGTTGACCTCGGGTGCGCAGGGTCTTAGGGGTTCAAGGCTTGGGGGAATGGGGATAGCTAATCTATTTTTAGCTAACTTCCGTTTTATGATTTTTATTTTTTTACTTTAATCTGATTGAAGTTAACCTAGATCAAATAAAAAAAATTATGTACTTTAAAATGTTGGGGGGGGGGCAGTTTAGAGAGGGTTTCCTCAGAAGCTCAGGGGGGTCACCGCACCCCTGATTGTTTTTAGTCAAAGGAACTACTTCATCAATTGTTTCCGGTAACAGATACCACATATTTCAATCATCGGTAATTTAAAGCAAATTGTTTTTTAATTAGCAAATTTTTCGAATTAAAAATAATTTTTGACCTTATTTAAAGGGATCGAGTCTTCCTTGGGAAAGCCCTTTTTAAAAAGTAAAAGATTTTTAACCGTCAAACAATCAAAATTAGAATAAAGAATGATCTTCTTATTACGAGGGCCAACTGGAAATCGGCAAATCATTTTGAACCCATAATAAAGAGATCGAGCCTTCCTAAGGACAGTCCTATTTTAAAAGTAAAAGATTTTTCACTGAGAAACGAACGAAAATTGAATAAAAAATGAAGTTCTTCTGACAAGAGTCAGCTGGAACTCGGCTAATAAATTTTGACCTGAAGAAAAGGGATCGAGCCTTCCTTAGGACAGTCCTTTTCTGAAAGTAAAAAATTTTTGACCACCAAACTATTGAAAATTGAATGAGAAATGAAGTTTTTATGATCAGGGCGAGCTGGACATCGGCAAATAAATTTAAACCCCAACTGAAGGAATCGAGCCTTGCTTAGGACAGTCCTTTTTTGAAAGTGAAAGATTTTTGATCGTCAAACTATTGAAAATTGAATAAGAAATGATGTTTTTATTGAGAGGGCCAGCTGGAGGTCGGGAAAAAATTTGAACCCAAAATAAACGGCCGACCTCTGGGTGGCCCTCGTAATAAGAGCATCGTTTTTTATTCAATTTTCGCTAACGTGACAGTCAAAAAGACCAAGCCAATCTAAAAAGACTGTCCTAAGCAAGGCTCGATTCTTTTAGTTAGGGTTTAAATTTATTTGCCGATGTCCAGCTGGCCCACGTAATAAGGACATCCTTTTTTATTCAATTTTTGATACTTTGACGGTCAAAAATCTCCTTGTGAGTATTAAATAAAAAATACTTATAATACCTATACAATTAAATGATGTTATTTTACTTTTATAAATTTATTTATGACAACTCAATTGTTGCAATTTATATTCCATCTTTTAATGTACTTTGAAAAAATTTAACAGTATCAAAATTATATTTTCTACTTTTTAAATCAATTTTTTTTTAATTTTTAAAAGTTGTTAAAGAATCGTATGTTATTTGAAACCTTTTTCATACAAATTTTTTTTTAACTTTTGATGTTTCACCTAGCAGGCTTATACGGAACGTGAAAATTAAAAAAAAAGAAATTACGGCAGTTATATATTCTTTTTTTTTAGGTTTCTCGGGAATTGAACTCATGGCCTTCTAGGCATCAGGCTAACTATTATCCCGTCGAGCCAAGCTAACTCCTGTTTGACTGAAATTTATTTTTAATCTTGTTTTCAACTTCCAGTAAAATCATTTAGGTTCAAAAGATTTGCAGCTTATAAATTCTTTTTTTTTTTTAGCTGATTTTTTTTAATTACATACTGTATCTTTAATTTATCAAATTTAAAGTAAAAAAAAAAAAAAAAGAAAAATCTTTTCATATATTTCATTGTTATCGCTTGCAGTTTCATCTGTCGCGCTAGTAAAAATAATACAATTTTACTGTGCATATCAAAAATTTTATTATAAATACTGAAATTATTTAATTATTTACATTATCATGATCACCCCCGTACCCTTTCTCCCTCGCAAGCTGCAACGCAGTCCGCAGCGAGTATAGCCTGCAAGCAAACGTCAGAGTTGACGTCACACGGCCCACGGGAGCGCCCCGGTGGCACATGGTGGCACCTAACCAAATTTTGACGTAAAGAAACAGCAACAACCAAAAAACTTATATCGCACGTGTACACCGAACTTTTAATGGTTATGTATATGATACATGCAGATAGCTTTTTTTTTTTTTTTTTGAGGTCGCGTCATTCTTTCTTTATGAACCTCACTTTTAAATTATTTACATATTTTCAATCGCTCATTAAAAAAAACGAATTGAAAATAAAATATACTATTATAGTAATTATGATCAGCGAAAAATTATAAATCTCAAAACATTTTATAAAAATATATGAGCAACATTTTTCCGAGAAAAGAGTAATTAATATATTTTTTTCCGTGATAATAATAACAATCAATAAAAAGGGGAAATTTCCGAGAGTAAAGTAACGGGTGCCCTTTTTATGGGTAAAGTGTAACGTTGGGATAATTGACGATTAAGATATTGTTTTTCCAGGTAAAAAGTAACAAGACCATTGCTAACTTATTTTAAACAGACTAAGGGAGCTTTCCCCGAGGAAATCGTAACGTTAAGAGCTTTTTTCCGAGTAAAGTGTGACGTTGATTAAATCATCGAATATAAAAATATTTTTTAATGGAAAATTTACAATATCCATGCCAACTTACTCAAATCTGACAAGAGAGATTTTTCCGAGGAAATCGTAACGTTGGGACTTTTTTCCGGGTGAAATGTAACGTTTAGGAAATCATCAAATATAAAGATATTTTTTAAAGGAAAATTAGCAATATCCATGCCAACTTACTTAAACCATATTTGGGAGCTTTTCCCAAGGAAAACGTAACGTTGAAACTTTTTTCCGGGTAAACTGTAATGTTGAAGTTATCAACGATTAAGGTATTTATTTTCCAAGTTAGAATTTACAATATCTATGCCAACTTACTTAAACCAGATTTGGGAGCTTTTCCCGAGGAAAACGTAACGTTAAAACTTTTTTCCGGGTAAACTGTAATGTTGAAGTTATCAACGATTAAGGTATTTTTTTCCAAGTTAGAATTTACAATATCTATGCCAACTTACTTAAACCAGAGTTGGAAGCTTTTCTAGAGGAAAACACAACGTTAAAACTTTTTTCCGTGTAAATTGTAATGTTGAAGTTATCAACGATTAAGGTATTTATTTTCCAAGTTAGAATTAACAATATCTATGCAAACTTATTCAAACCAGACTCGGGAGCTTTTTCCGAGGAAAACGTAACGTTAAGAACTTTTTTCCGAGTAAAGTGTAACGTTGATTCAATCATCAGATATAAAAATATTTTTTAAAGGAAAATTTACAATATCCATGCCAACTTACTCAAATCTGAGAAGAGAGATTTTTCCGAGGAAATCGTAACGATGGGACTTTTTCCGGGTGAAATGTAACGTTAAGGAAATCATCAAATACAAAGATATTTTTTAAAGGAAAATTAGCAATATCCATGCCAACTTACTTAAACCACATTTGGGAGCTTTTCCCAAGGAAAACGTAACGTTGAAACTTTTTTCCGGGTAAACTGTAATGTTGAAGTTTCCAACGATTAAGGTATTTATTTTCCAAGTTAGAATTTACAATATCTATGCCAACTTACTTAAACCAGATTTGGGAGCTTTTCCCGTGGAAAACGTAACGTTAAAACTTTTTTCCTGGTAAACTGTAATGTTGAAGTTATCAACGATTAAGGTATTATTTTTCCAATTTAGATTTTACAATATCTATGCCAACTTATTCAAACCAGATTTGGGAGCATTTCCGAGGAAAATGTAACGTTAAAACTTTTTTCCGGGTAAACTGTAATGTTGAAGTTGTCAACTTTACGATTACCTCGGAGAAAGCTCTTTAACCTGCTTCAAATAAATTGACATAGATATTGTAGATTCTAACTTGGAAAAATAATACCTTAATCATAAATTGTGAAAATCGAAAACATTTTGTTTTTTATTATTCTCGAATACCTGAATCGTTGACAACTTCAACATTACAGTTTACCCGGAAAAAAGTTTTAACGTTACGTTTTCCTCGGGAAAATCTCCCAAATCGGGTTTGAATAAGTTGGCATAGATATTGTAAATTATAACTTGGTAAAATAATACCTTAATAGTTGATAACTTCAACATTACAGTTTACCCGGAAAAAAGTTTTAACGTTACGTTTTCCTCGGGAAATCTGGTTTGAATAAGTCGGCATAAATATTGTAAATTCTAACTTGGAAAAATAATACCTTAATCGTTGATAAGGGAGCGTACACAAACTTCATAGCCTAATTTTAGGAGTATTTCGACCCCCCCCCTACCCCCATGTGACTCAATGAAGATTTTTCGTCGACCCCCCCCCAAGTAGAACGTAGATTTTTTCTCAAAAAATTTTTACTGTTTCTTATAGAATTAAAAACTTTTGATAATGATACTTACATTATTTTATTTATAATATTATATCTAACATTTACTTACATTTTTTGAAGGACAAGCTTTTTTCAACTAATTATAAATAATTGTAATGAGATCACAAACTTTAATTCAGAAATAAGTTCAATCTAGTCTATGTCTTCCGTGAATATCACCATGACTCAGGGGCGTTATTTCCCATATAGTGGGTATGGATGCATCAAGAGCCGAAAAATTTCCGGTCTGGAAATCCAGAACCAAAAGTCGCGCTGGGATCCAAGAATAATCAATCAAGTATTCACCAAGCTTTAAACCCCAAAAACACTGAGCGCTGAGTTCAATAAATGATTGATCAGCTATCCCTCAAGCTCTAAACCCCCAAACACCCTGGGCGTCGAGTTCAACAAAAAAACTGATCAGCTATCCCCCAAGCTCGAAGCCCCCAAAATCCTGGGCGCCCGAGTTCAATAAAAAAACTTATCAGCCAACCCCCAAACTGTAAACCCCTAAATACCCTGGGCGCCCGAGTTCAACAAAAAAACTGATCAGCTATCCCCCAAGCTCTAAGCCCCCAAAACCCTAAGCGTCGGGTTCAACAAAAAAACTGATCAGCTATTCCTCAAGCTCTATACCCCCAAATACCCTGGGCGCCCGAGATCAACAAAAAAACTGATTAGCCATCCTCCAAGCTCTAGACCTCTGAAACCCTGGGCGCCCGAGTTCAACAAAAGAGCTGATGAGCTATCCCCCAAGCTCTAAACCCCCAAAAACCTTGGGAGCCCGAGTTGAATTATTCCAAAAATATGACTGCATTTTAGTTAACTTAAGCATGAAATGAATAATTTATAACAATACCTAATTACGACGCACTGGTGCTATTATATCATAAAGTTTTAAATCTGAAATTTTGAACTCCAAAATGGCGTGGTTCACTAGAAAACGCTATAAGTTTTTACTTATTGTTTAACTCTTTGTTTGCAACATTATTAACAAATTTTTTTTTTTTTTAACTACAAATTGAATGTTTCTACAAATGAGACACTTTTCGAGAAAAGCTCAAAAATTTTTGTTTGTTTAATGGTCATTTATTTTTTTTATTTTATACTGATTTTGTATCATTTTGTAATATTTTCACTCGGTAACCAGAGTTTTGGGAGGTTTAGAGCTTCAAGGGGAACTGATCAGTTTTTTTATTGAACTCTAGCTTCCATCGTTTTGGAAATTCAAGGCTTGGGGGATAATTAACCAGTCTATTTATTGACTTAACGCCCAGGGTTTTGAAGGCTTAGAGCTTGGGGGATAGCTGATAAGTTTTTTAGTTGAACTCTGGCGCCCAGGGTTTTGGAGGTTTAGAGCTTGGGGGATTATTGACCAGTCTATTTATTGAACTCGGCGCCCAAGGTTTTGGGAGCTTAGAGCTTGGGGGGATAGCTAATCAGATTATTTATTGAACTCGACGCCCAGGGTTTTGGGGGCTTAGAGCTTGAGGGATAGGTGATACGTTTTTTAGTTGAACTCGGCGCCCAGGGTTTTGGGGGCTTAGAGCTTGGGGGATAGCTAATCAGATTATTTATTGAACTCGATGCCCAGGGTTTTGGAGGCTTAGAGCTTGAGGGATAGCTGATCAGATTATTTATTGAACTCGTGGCGCGTCATTGAAATTTTATAGTAAAAATTTTTTTTTCCAACAGCAGCTCCCTAAAAAAAAGGCACGTGATATAAGCTCTGCCCCCCCCCCCCTCCCCACGTGGCCCAGCGTAGACATTCATGAAACCCCCCCCTCCCCTAAATAAAGCCACGTAGTTTGTGTACGCTCCCTAACTTCAACATTACAGTTTACCCGGAAAAAAGTTTTAACGTTACGTTTCCCTCGGGAAATCTGGTTTGAATAAGTTGGCATAGATATTGTAAATTCTGACTTGGAAAAATAATACCTTTATCGTTGACAACTTCAACATTACAGTTTACCCGGAAAAAAGTTTTAACGTTACGCTTTCCTCGGAAAAATCTCCTTTCTCTGGTTTAAGTAAGTTGGCATGGATAATGTAAATTTTCTTTAAAAAAAATATCCTTATATTCGATGATTTCTTAAACGTTACATTTTACCCGGAAAAAAGTTTTAATGTTATGTTTTCCTCGGAAAAATCTCCTTTCTCTGGTTTAAGTAAGTTGGAATTACTTTTGTAAGTTTTGACTTAAAAATATTAAATTTAATCGTCGATAACTTCAACATTACAGTTTACCCGGAAAAAAGTTTTAACGTTACGTTTCCCTCGGGAAAAGCTCCCTGGCCTGCTTAAAATAAGTTGTCATTGTTCTTATTGCTTTTTACCTGGAAAAATATTTTAATTGTTGATTACCAATACGTTACACTTTACCTGGAATAAGTTGTGCAGATTACTTTTTTCTCGGGATATATTTTCGTCTTGAGTGAATGTAATTGTTTTCCCGGATAAAAACACACTGGTTACACTTTCCTCGGGGAATGTTGTCTTCCGACCAACAGCAAGTTTAACGTGACAGTTTTCTCGGAAAAATTATTCATCATGACAGTTTTCTTGGAAAAAATTGCAACGTTACATTAATCGCGTAAAATTTTTTTTTGTTATTCTTTCCCCGGAAAATCACGTAATGGTACTTTTTTCTCGGATTCTCGGTCTCAGGTGTTTCTTTTCGTACGGGTCAATGATTTGAAAGTATGAAAAAAACCAAACAAAAACTATAGAAAAACGTCTAAAAAAATTGATTCGCATGTTTTAGAAGCGATACAGCAGCATATTAATACCGAACACACTCATTTGGCTAAACTCAAAAAAGCTAATTTTTTTTTAGTTTCTTCACATCTTTCATTCAATATATTAATATCTACTTTTAGAAAATATAATATTCTCACATTTGATTCTTTTTTCTAGAGCATAGGAATCAATTTAAATCGATAATGTTGATTTTTATGTGTGGTTCTTTTAGTGATTCGGAAGTGCATAGCCCCTCGGTTTTATTAATAAAACATTATTCTCGCCCTGCTTTCGTATGAAATTAAAAGTATAGATATTTAGTGGTAATTATATAATTTAATTGCTCGAAACGAACGATAACAGGAATTTTCTTTTTAAAAAACTTTCTTAAATGTAAAAATAACAAGATTTCCATAACTCTATCGTTTCAAGAAATCACTTGATATAAGTTTAAAAGTTACACGATTATTGAAACTTGTCAAAAAACAACGTGAAAATTGTAATAATTTTAATGTAAAATAGGTTATACAATAACCCGGGTTAAGTTGTTTTTTGACCCGACGTCTCATATATAGTGTTGAGGTTTCTACGAAAAAGTTTTTTAAGATTTATCCCATGGCCAATTTAACACTAAAAAAAACCTATAAATTGTTAATAGTCAAGTTAGACAAACTAGTTCAAATAATTTTTCGCAGAAAGCCTTTCAATATGTATTGATCAAAAGGTCTTTAAAAAGGAAACTTTAGTCGCAATTAGCAAAAAAATTTCCCTCTGCAGCGCCTGTGCGAAGCAAAATAGTTATTTTATTAAACTTTATAAATATCTCAAAACCTAAGAAGGCTAAAGAAACGAGGTTTGCGTGTATTGTTTTTTCTCCTAAATTTATAAATTTTAAAGTTAAAGTTTTGCTATTTTAAAGTACGCTTAAAAAGCATTGTCAAAAAAACTGCATCTTCACCTCACTATTTCTTATAATAGCAACACTTCTGAACATAAATGGTGTTAGGCTCAACCAACGTCAAAACTAACTGTTTTTTTTGCGAGATAAAATTCTCGATCAAGAAGTGATCAGGATATTTCAACAGTTAATCATCACTTAATCACTGGGTCAAAAGGATTTCGCATTCATTTAAGTTTTAGTTAAATAAAACATATGTAGTTAAAAAGTTTTTACTCTTGATTCTTTGCTTAAAACTATAAAATTTATTGCTGTTTAAAAACCATAAATTTCAGAGAAACTTAGATAAAAACATTGCATTCAAGAAATTCAAGCTACAAACTTTCGAAAGATACGAAAAGCAAAGTAAAACAAAGTGAAAAAAGAAGAAGAATCTTGTGAATATATTATACTTTAAGTAAATTAAATTAGTCGTTTTATTTAACAGAAGAAAAATATAAAATTTTGTGGACTACGAATAATAAACATACTTTTTTTAGGCACCGGACATATAAATAAAATTAAAATCATGAATTTATAGCGTCAAAATTATAATCTCTTCATAAAGCTAATATAATCCATTTATGCTGATAAACGCTAATGGACTCTTTATATGCACTGAATCATAAATTCACGCATTTAAAAATTTATTTTGATTCAACTTCTTCTAAAAAACTTGTCATCAGAAAAATGAGTAAAATAAGGCATAAGCTTAAAATTGTTATCTTCTTTTATTTTTTGTTAGACCAAACTATAAATAAAAAAGCACGGCAAGCTAATGTGTTCACAAATAAATGGATGTATTTGTAAACACCTACTTGCAAACGGCCACACAAATGTGATGTTGACAAAATTATTATTATTATTGTTACCATCATTATCAGCGTTATTGTTATTATAATTTCATATTTGCTGCTCCACGACATGAATAAGTATTAAGTATAGATTAAGAGAAATAAAAAAGTAGATTGATCAAGTTGATGTCTACGTTGCTATTTGGAATTATACTTACCACACTTCTTTTAATAGTTTTTTATGTATAGAATAACCCTTACATGAAATCGTCTAATTTTATGAGTTTGTCTGGACGGCACCGTGCGCGCGCGTGGAGGAGTCTGCGCGTACGCGCAAACTTTACCCGTTCCAACAAAAATTTGCACGTACGTGCAAACTTAGGCGTTCCGCGTGCGCGCAAAAACTTAATATCTCCACGTGCGCACAAACTTAGGCGTTCCGCGTGCACGCAAAACTTAAAAAAAGTTTTTGTTTACTTAACCTAGCATGATATATTCTAATTTCTACCATGTTTTCTTGAAAACCCAAAATAACCCAAAATAACTCTTTCTAATACTAAATAACCCTTCTAAAATCCACAATAACCCATTTTTTATCCAAAATAACCCTTATTATTCTTAACCAAAATAACCCTTTTTCACCCTCCTAGAGTAATAATCATCCCTCTTTCGCCCTCCTAAAGCAATAATCCCATCTCCAACCTCCTTCTACAACCAAAATAATCCATTTTACACCCCCTAAAGCCAAAATAATCCCTTTTACGCCCTCCTAAAGAAATAATCATCCCCTTTTCGCCCTACTAAAGTAATAATCCTCCCTCCAACCCCTGCCTACAGTAAAAATAACCTTTTTTTATCCACATAACCCTCAAATACTCCAAAACAACCTATTTTTAAAAACGTCCCAGAAATAGTCATCTACAAACTTTAGTAGGGCGAAAAGGGGATGATTATTACTTTAAGAGTGCGTAAAAGGAGTTATTTTGGCTTTAGGGGGGTGTAAAATGAGTTATTTTGGTACTTGAGGGGGGATGGAGGGACGATTATTGCTTTAGAAGGGTGAAAGAGGGATAATTATTACTCTAGGAGGGTTAAAGAGGGTTATTTTGGATAAAAAATGGGTTATTGTGGATTTTAGAAGGGTTATTTGGTATTCAAAATGGTTATTTTGGGTTATTTTGGATTTTCAAGAATATATATATTTGCGTGTATATATTAAACAAATACGCACTATCCGGACATTTCAACACTATCCGGACAGTCAGGATAGTGTTTGGTCCCATTTTTTCCGAGACCAAATAAAAATGAGTTCCGGGAATTGGGTGATGGGTTATTTGGGATGAGTTATTTTGGTTGAACCGCGCAAACTTAGTAAATTTTTTGATTGAAGGGTTATTTTGGTTTTTTTGAATACGTGGGTGGATTGCGCGTGATTTGCGCTTTAAGAGGGTGTATTATTGCTTTAGTAATTTATCATGCGGTATGTACAGTGGTCACTGATATATATATATATATATATACAAAATATTTTTGAGAGCTCTAATAAGACCAGTCCAAGATTGCTCAAGACGTAAACATGCTAGAAATTAGAATATATCAAGCTAGGTTAAGTAAGCAAAAACTTTTTTTTAAGTTTTGCGCGTGCGCGGAACATCATAAGTTTTAGCGCACACGCGGAGATCGGAAGTTTTTGCGCGAACGCGGAACATCATAAGTTTTTGCGCGCACGCGGAGTTCCTAAGTTTGCGAGTACGCGGGATAATTTAGTTTGCGCGTATACGCACAAATTTTTGTTCGAACGGGTAAGTTTGCGCGTACGCGGAGACTCCTCCAAGTACGCGCACGCGTACGCGGAAGGTGCCGTCCAGACAAACTCTAATTTTATTTAGAAAAAAAATGGGTGAAGGTGGCGAAAAATTAAAAAACCAAGATTTTCATTATTGTATCAAGAAGTTATTAAAAAATTAATGATCGAAACTTGCTTCTGGCCATAGCAAAGCTTGTCGAAGAAAGTGAGTAAGAAGTCGTGTCGCCTCCTACTCCTTCTGCCCATCTCTTTCAGGCAAACAAGCAACGATGCTGCTGGATGAGTGTACAAACACACCCCAGTAGAAGTTGAGAGAATACTTGAGAGACGATCAAGCCGAAGACCAAACTAGTGAGCCGCCAATGTGCAGAGAAAGAGAAAGGTACATAATATAAAACTGATGCCAGCATCCAAAGCCTCCGCATCTATTGAGATGGTTTAAAAAGCTGCATAAAAATAAAAAGAAGAAGGAGAAACCGAAAGGAAAGGCTGATGTTTTGATGCTATTGCAGGGGCGTTGTACCGCTCCCTGACGGCAGTGTGCTCTCTGACCCAGTCACGCTGCCTACCGTGACTGACTCTTCATCTTCTTCTTTTCAATTTGTCTTTTTTTTTACTGCTGCGACGCACGTGTTCGGAAAGGTTCAAGTGCTTTCGCGCGTTACAAAGAACGATGAGGGATTATACCTTTCTCAAATCTGATCATGGAAACGGCACGTTTCCACACTCAAAACACGGGTGGAAACGGGCCTTTTCCACCATAGTTTTTGTTCCCATGGAAAAAACATGAACGATACTGTTAACAGATTTTCTAATCAACAACCTCAAAAACATAATGATTAAAAATTAAATGATTTTGGTAAAAACGTTTGTCAATAATTTCAATAAAAATATACTTTAAATTATTGTATAAAACAATCAAAACAAAATTTTTTTTTGTAAAATTCAATAATTTTTCAGATTAAAAAATTACTTTTTTCAATTTGGAGGTTGGATTTAAAAAAATGAAATAATATGGTTATTCACAAAAAATTTAGTGCACTACGCGCGTGGGAATCAGAATAAACACTAAAATTTTAAAAATAATTCATACATACAGAAAAAACGCGCAGGTGGGTAAAAAAAACAACCAGTAGCATAATAACATTAAGCATAACACACTGTGTGCTACACGCACGCAGTAAAAGAGTGATGAAAAACAAATTTGAACAACTGTTATTTATTAAAAACTAATGAAACTCTAATGTTAAAAATTTACTGGTAGAAATGACAGCTTGAGGTATACATACATAGGTGCCTATCAAAGAGGCTTTTTCAACAGAACTCAAAAATAAATTAGCAAATGTTTTATAAAATGCAATTAAAAAAAACTATTTAATACATAAAAAAATGCTGTTTAGAGCAAAAGTAATGATTAAAGCAAGACACTCAGATTCAATCAACTAACCAACACATTAAGCTAAGCAGACCAAAACATTCGAACTTATAACCAACAAAATTGAGAAACAAAAAACACAGCACCACAATCGAATGTGAGAATACTTTAAATGCTTAAATAATGATTATTCATCAAATTTGAGAAAGCACAGTCCTGTACAAGTAAGAGAAACTTGTCGTTCCCACTCGAGTTGGATTTTTTCAGCACTCGACTTCGTCTCGTGCTGAAACATCCAACTCTCGTGGAAACGACGCGTTTCCCTTACTTGTACAGGAATATACTAATATTCTGCAGCTTAGGTGATGCTATGATTTTTTCTGCTGGTAAGAGATAAATAAAATGAAAGCGGAAAATTAGGCCATGACACAAACGTGACGCATCTGCAACCTCTTAAACCTTTTTTAATCTTCAAATATAGCTGCCGCTCATAATACAGGTACATGATGCCAGATATTTTTGGTCTAATGAAAAATTGTAATTAATACACCTTACTCGAAAGATTACAACTATTATGCTTACAACAATGAAAGCCCACAATAATTTTTTTTAAAAGACCACTTTTTTATCAGTGGATACAAGGGTTGAAGAGAAAAATGACATTTAATCTGTTACTAGCGGCAGTTATTACAGCATTTAAAATTTAATGATCGAGCGAGTTATCTGATCAACATTATCCGCATTCCCGGTAAAGGTGACCCGAAGTGGACAAAAAACTAATTAATTCGAGCGCTGCTTACTAATCATAAAATAACCTTGGCTACACAAATTACGTGAATGAGGAGAAAGAGAGTTGTTAATTGCAAGTCAAGTATCACTTTGATGGTCTAAAGTGAGGGAGTAAAAAAAAAAAAACTAAAAAACAATAAAAAAGGTTAAATTGTCGTCTCTGAATTTCCAAGCAGCTTTTTCTGACGTAAATGAATATAATAATAAAATATAATCAAAGCCAGTGGTAGCTGACTTAGGAGAGTTTTTCGCGACAAAATAGTAGACAGCTGCCATGCTTTATTTATAGCTGTTGAAGCTACCTTAACCCTACGAACCATAATTAACTTATTATTTAAAAATGAAAACACTTTATCTGCGTCATGAAGCCTCTAGAGTACGACTATTTTATACTATCTAATAAGTGAGGATTGCTTTCGCATCCTATATTTTTTTAATTTCCTTATTTATCAATTCATTCAAACGCCGATCGGCACCTCACAGAGTTTTTGCCAGGTGGCGTAGTGGCGTTTTTCATTAAAAAATAAATTAAAATTTGTTTCCCTAAAATTTGTCTTCCAAATTTATTCGATTTGATTTGAGCACTTCTTCCAAATATTTTAGGGAGCGAAATATGATTAAATAATTAAGAAAAATTGAATATAATCTATCAATAGATTGATAAAATTATAAAAGCTAGCACGATCAATCGTTTAAAAATTTTTTTTATTAGTTGGCTTGGTTTGACCTTAAACTAAGCCTACTTTCCTATTTCATTATAAGCAAAGAAATTAAAACAGCGCTTTAATATTTCTTTTTTTTTTTTATTAATTTACCAAAAAAAAGTCTAATATTTTTTCAACTTTGTTCATATTTTTAATCATAACATAAACGCATAGGATACGACGAACATGATACGTAATGTGATCAGGCCCCAGTTTCAAATAAATTGAAAACATACTTCATGACATAAAGTTGAATAAAAAATCTTAGTATCTTGTTCTAAATTTTAATTTTACTTCGACTAGTTCAATAAAGCAGGGATAAAAAATACGATTTAAATAAAACGTTATACCAAACAAAACATAGTAATGTTCTCCAAAAAAAAAAAAAAACCTCAAAGGAAAACAAAACTTGCGGAGAGTTTTAGCACCAAAACTCTAATAAAAAGTTTTTTAACAAAAATTCGTGATATCAAACTATAGGAAATATATGATTTTAAAAATACGAAGTTTAACTGTTGGTTCAACTAAACTCTACCAAACCGCACTTGAAGATACTTTTTTGACTGCTCTAAGGTACTCGGCTTCGCCTCGGACGACAATTTTATGTGACTAGTACCACTCAGCGCACTGCAAGCGCGCAGAGGAAAAAAACAATGATTGTAACCTCAAAAGACATTTTTCGAATATTGTAAAAACTTCTCCACCAATCAGCTCACGAATAAACCTTACATTGAAAATCTCACCAAAATGACGCTATACCTCTTTTTTACATAGGGTTCTGAGACATTTCCCATTCCAATTTCCAGCTGCCTAGTTAAGTAACATACTATATTTAATTTGGCTTCGTCGAGATGAATGATTTTATCGATATTGAAGGACAATGAATAAATTTTCATTTATACTTTTGTTTATGAATCGACTTGAGTAAAAGTTATGTGAAAAATATTTATTAACAAAGACGACAACAAAGAAATGTTTGGCGTCGAACTTGAGATTGTTTGTAATGGACTTCAGTTCTACTGTTTGGTTTATATTTTTTATGATTTCTTGACTAAGTAAAAAAAACTATCAAAAATTTTCTAATAAAAAATTATTTTTGAAATAATTTTTTTATAATAAGTTTTCAGCAAAAAACCAAATCGACGTTTAGTAAAATTATAATTTTCGTAAATGATTACGTCAACGAGCTTATTAGTATCGACAATGATTGACTACTGTGCTGCTACAGTATTTCTACCATGACGATTTAGAGACACCAAGGGTGCAACGAACCGAATCCCAACGTTTTCTACTAAGCTCTGGTAATGAACTGAAGATTGATTTAACTTTTATCGCACTAGTGCGTAGAGGCTCGTTTTTACGCACGCTAACCAAAAGCGGCGTACGTAAAATCGAGCTTAACGCACTTAGTACGATAAAATATTGTATTGTACATGTGTGTAAAACTGATTTCCTCCTCATGTGACCATTTTTCACTCGCTTCGCTCGTACAAAAACGGCCACACGAGGAGGAAACCAATTTTATGCACTTGTATAATAAAATACTATTTTAAATCTTTGAAAGGTTCATCAAAACAAATTTTTCAAATTCTTCTTTTTATATTTCTTTAGTAAGACATTAAATTGATTTTTTATGAATAATTCATCTTGGCAGATTTTTAGTTTATAAAAAAGTTTTTATTGCAAAAAGGTGTGTGTGTGTGCGTGCGTGTATATATATATATATATATATATACACGACAGGGTCCTATACCTTATTTACATTTCTTAGTTTAGTCCTATAGCTTATTTACATTTCTTCTACCATAATGTAGAGGGCACAATTGCAACCCTTCTTACCCGTATTATTTGAGACTTTTGCTTCAAAGTAGCCCTATTATTGACCATGCAAATTCAATGCATACTGCTTTTAAAGCAGGTAAGAGGGAGTCCAATTGAGTACTATACCTTATTTACATTTCTTAGTTTATTAACTTTTAACTATTTTAAATTTAATACATTTGCATGGTCCATAATACGGGTACTTTGAAGCAAAAGTCTTAAATAATACGGGTAATAAGGAGTGCAATTGGGTCCTATACCTTATTTATATTTCTTAGTTGATTAATTTTTAACTATTTTAAATTTACTTTAATTATCTTAACTGAATTTTTTAGAATTATAACCAAGAACCTTTTTTTAAGCATTCTCTGTTTTTAAATTAAAAAAAATAATTCCTCCCTGTATATTCTTAATAAATTAAAAATGAATTAATTTTATAATTAAAACAAAAAAAATTAATACTTAGAATTTTCTCCAGCAATGTGATAACAACTTCTACATTTAGTCCGTAAATCAAAATCTGATTTTGTAGGGGTTGTCTTATGAGAGTGCGCAGAAGTTTTTTTTACTTTTGGGACATCTTTTTCGTCATCGTATTTTAAACTGAAAAAAATTTTTTTTTATTAATATTTATAATTATATATTTATATTATTTTATATTAAATATACATACTTTTTTTTGGAAAAAGCTGTATGAAATTTTCATTGAAAATTTTTTTTGCATTTTTGTAAAGGTGATCAAAAGAAAAAGATCCACGCTGTAAGTGTGGTCACTATTTTAATAAAAAATATTATATAGTAATTAAATTTATATTTTTATTTTTATAAATTAAATTTACTAAAAACAATATCTTTTTAAATACTGAACAATACCAATTTGAACCAATTCATTATAATGATTTTCACAAATTTTTGAAAAGCCAGCATTATCGGAATGAATCTGAAGCTGGCACCTCTCAGAGTCAGCACCAATATAGCAGTGGTGATCAACCAAATTTTTTTAAATAATATTTTTATATTTCAACTTGAACAGTTGTAATTAACTTGAAATGTAACTAAATGACGTTAGGGATGAATTTTGAGAATAGATATCAAAAAAACAACCCCATAATCCTGACCAACCCTTAATTAAGGGGTGATTTATCAAAAAATTCTCACTCGCGTGCTATTAACATTCCTGCAGTTTTGAATTCGGAAATAGGTTTGGGGAACTCAAAAAAGCCTGGAGAAATTTTTTCAAGACTTTTGAGGAGGAGGTTCATCCCCTAAATCAAGGGTGAATTTTTCGAAAAATTCTCACTCACGTGCTTTTAAGTTTCCTGCAGGTTTGACTTCGGAAATAGGTTCGGGGAACTCAAAAAAGCCTGGAGAAATTTTTTCAAGACTTTTGAGGGGGAGGTTCATGCCCTAAATCAAGGGTGAATTTTTCGAAAAATTCTCACTCACGTGCTTTTAAGTTTCCTGCAGTTTTCACTTCGGAAATAGGTTCGGGGAATTCAAAGGAGCCTGGAGAAATTTTTATCATAGTTATTTTTCTCAACCATTTGATTATTACTTTTTCGTTGTATATTGCTACTCCACTTAATAACTTCTAAATGTAAATAACCAAACTTTGAAAAGATACTGTCAATTATATAAACATAAAGATTTATTTTATTATAAGTCCGACAGTTTTTTTTATTTAAAAAAGTTTTAAGGTTAATCTATAGGTTGAATGCATTGAATTTCACTCGCACACACTGCAGCGATTACTCGCTGCCATGAAAACACAGGGGGCGAATATATTCACTGCGAATTATTTTTTATGGTATTTTAAGGTCTTGTCACCTTCAGGGTTTATTCGCTAGCGAATACTCGCTATCATGAAATCGGCCCTTAAGAAGTTTTTAAAATATTCAAAATGTGCATTTGAGGTTACTATTTTTTTTCCTATGCGCGCTTGCAGCGCGCTTAGAGAGGCTATGTAAAGTGAAAAAATTTAAAAACTGATTAAGTTAGAATTTTTTATTTTATTTAACAAAAATTTCCTTAGCAAAAGCAATAAATAAGGGTCCGTGCGCGATAGCGCGCTGAGTAATTTCTAGTATTATAAAATTAATATGTTTTACGGTTAAAAAGTAAAAAATTAAGGGTGGGGAGAAATGGGGAGGTGGTAGGGAGGGTGGTTGGTTGGTCATTAATGGAAAAGTGTCTATATAATATAGTAAGATACATATTCAATTATTAACTTAATGTAACTTTCATTTATTTATTTTTAAAAACTTAATTTTTTATTTATTTATTTTTTTTTTATCGTCATAATTATCTTTTCTTCTTTGCCCAAATATTGTTTGGAAATTTTAAAGCGGTTGCTCGCGCTCGAAGTATACCGTTAGCACATTTGTACTTCCACAGCGTTTGTACGGACACATAAGACGATATAAAAGCAGGTCTACGCATCGTTCTACTTGTTTTTCGAAGTAGCGGAATGCCAGCTAGTACATAGAATACTCAGAAATACGAAACATAGGATGCATATATTTCTTCTCTTTTTCTCTCTCCTCCTTTGCTAAAAAAAAAAAACTTCTTAGTCGGTCATACGCTTCGATATGGAGCAAACTGATAATCATATTCAATCGATTCAATTATTATTGTTGCCTAGTACTTTGTCAATCTGCTACTTTTTTACGTTACTAGCACTAATTAGCGCGTATTACGTGCCATTGATTAAGTACATATTAATTTTTTTATTTTTATATTTATAGAAATCAAAATAAATTTATATATAACCAACGAAATTAACTTTCGTCAAATCAAATCATAAATTATATTTTCTAAATAAAATACTGTAAATACAAATTTTTTTCTGTATGGTAAATCAAAAAGTCACGAAATTGTTAGGTTTTAACCGTTATCTAATCATTCAATAAAAATCTTGAAAAAAAATTTCATTATGAACTTTTAAAACTTTAAAATAGTATATTATAGTACGGTTGCAGAAGCATTATCACCCAGTTCGCTCCATGGCAAAAAGTGGTTTTTAACATATCTGTTCTTATTTTTATCGGTGAAAATCAATACATTTTATGCTTTAGCAATAAAACAGGATGCGCCCAATCGAAATAATAGTTTGTAGGCTCGATGCCCTTTCACCTTTCGAACCCGTTTTTAGTTTTCAGCCAACGCATTTTCAATCAAATTCAACACGAATTATTTTACCTTACATCAACCCAAGTATATTTACTATGGTTACCCACTTTAATTTGAAGTATATATACTCGTTATGTTGGCGCTAAATGATCAAAATAGCTCGAGCAATTTAAAGTAACGAGAAATAAGGCTTTGGAGCACATTTTAGGCCGTGTTTGGAGAAATTTATTCCATAAAGTTAATTTTATAATGCTTTTTTACTTTATTTCAATGGAATTAAATATTATTCAAGGGTATAAAATAAACCAATTGATCAAAATAAGTCATAGCTGAGGAAGTGGACATATTAGGTGCACTAATTTTTGGTATTTCAAAAAATTACATTTTAGCAAATTTATCGATACTTTGGCTCAACTGATTGAAATCAAACGATTAAGGTCTCATTTGAAAGCTCTTGAAGAGCAAAGCTTAGAGTAAACTCTCATCGCAAAGTCTTTACTCTCAATCGTAAAGGGTGAGATCTATGGTAAGATCTCATATTTGAGACTCTACCTCCAACTTTTGAAAGCTGCTCTAGTATGTATTCATCACTATGTCATATATTATGATCCTTTCACAGGGGAAAAAACTACAGACAAAAACTGCGTAGGTCATGGTCATTTTTTTAATTTATCAGAACAGAAAAATTGAACAAGGATATCTTGAAAGCCAAATAAGTAAATTAAACATTGTAAACGGAAAAAATTTCATTTTGGTGTCTCGTAAAAACAGTACTATTCCCAGTAAGATTAAATAAATGAAGATGGTTTATAGAGAATATTTTCGACTCGCATTTTTGCATACATTTAAATAAATTTATAAGATAATGATTATTAACATAAATAATAATTTTAAGAGTGCAAAAATTGGTCGCGGTCAGTTGGTCGGTCAACCTTATATGCATTGGGCGAAGCGTTACCGGAACATAGAGATACATGCTTTGCATCGCGTGAGCGATAGTGCAACATAGCAATGCAAGAGTGTAGATGTTTTCACTCAAATTTATTTTAAGTCTCAGGCTTTGCGCAGCAAGTTTGAAACTTTCAACAATTTTTGATCAAAAATACCGGAGCATAAGTTGTCTGGCTATTTATGCGACAGTGAAAGGGTTTGAGAACGCGGTAGTTTGTAAACCATCAATAAACCTATAAATTATCAAGCTTTGATAAAAATTTTTTAAATAATTTTCAGCTTTACAACCTCATGATTTTAAACTTTTTAAGGAATATTTTCAATTATGTACTTTCTTTGAATGACTGTTAGTGTAGTCGTTGATTTACTATGGATGCCATAATAGTCCATGATGTTTTTAAGTATTGATTCTTGGTCGTCGACGTAATGGGTATAAACCGCACATAAACTGCAGTCCGTTGCATGCGCAAAAAATAAGCGTAAAAATAGAGCCGCGCAGGATTATTACGAACGAACGAACGAAAATCAAGATAGGCTTCGCGCCGCGGCCTTTCGCCGTTGAGCATAGGCAGTAGGCACAGCGCACCGCGAATAATAATAACTTTGCTCGCCGTAGAGTGGCGTGGGGATAATTATCCGTTGTGAAAAAAGGAATGTAGGTGGATGTAGGTAGCGGTTACATTAGCGTATTTTGCACACTGCTACCTTGATAACTCGCTGCGATCCGTACACTAGCCTAGATTGTGTGCAATGCACCGACTGATAGGCGAGCACGAACGCCTTTATCACTCGTTAAAAACTCTTATATTCCTTACGTATGTATAAGTGTACGCAATGAAAACAAGCCCGGTGCAATAACTGTGCACTGATCTATAACGGGTTTAATGCACCGATGCAGGCCCATCCTCCAAAAACGCTTTCACGTAATACAAACATCCAAAACCTTTTTTAGCCCAGGTCTGAATAATTTCTAACATAGTTAGAAGATCATATTGAACATCTAATAAATGATTCAGTTTAATAAGTTATTTTTCATCTTTAAAAGAAATTTTTGCACTTGCTTAAAAGTAAAAACTTAGTAGTTTCTATAACAATCAATGTACTGTATTGAAAGTATTTAGTTGACATAAAATAAAGTTTTAAAGTCTTGAGAATAAACGAAGATTTTTCAATAATGGTTTTTGAAGCTAAAACTTATTCTTGTTGAGTATTCGTGTACATGGGAGTAAAACTATCAGCGCAAGTGTAACCCCTACGATTTTTTTAACTTCCGTGTCCCTCTTATCTACTCTCTACACCTTATCCTCGACCTTATGCCAACTGCTCGCTTATTTTTCCATCCATTTTCTCCTACCGTCTTCTTCTCTTCTCTACACACGTCACCCGCTGTCACACACGTCATCCTCTTACTGCTTGAGTTAGTAATTTGATCCAGCAAAACAAAAAAAGAGAATGAGAGCGTAAAACAAGGATTGTGCAGAATAAACAAAAATTGTAAAGATTAAGCAAGTTGAAGATGTTATCAGGATTGCACACGGCGTTGACACTTTATATAGAACATCTGACTAAAAGCGCATAAACCTTACAGTAAATTTTGACTTAAAAATATACATCGATTTTTTTCTCCTGTTATAGTGAGGTTATATTTATTTAACTTTCTGCATACACGTACATCAGTGATGGATGAAAAAAAGAGATATTATTGCTTTTTCTTATTACTTATTTATTTAATGTAAAATTAAGGTTTCTACAACCAGTTTTAAGTCTATTTGGGTTACAATATACAAGTAAAAATCCATTAAAAAAAAAATTTGTAATATTTTTTTTTTTTTTTTTAAACATTTGAAAAAATAAAATGCGAGGTTCCAGATATTTCTAAGTGCAATATGGTCCAAGTAGGAATTTTTCGAAAATGAGGTCAAAAACTGCTTTTTATTGGATACAGCTACATTTTAATACAGGGGCACTACGGGAACCCTATTAAAAAAGTTCACATGTAAATTCACGTGAGTATCCACGTGATTCATCCAATCTATAAATCCACTTGACCAAATTAAAAAAAAAACTAAGTTCCGCATGTAAACATTTTATAACTTATTTAATTTTTTTAATAACAAATAAGTTTTTTCAGTTAAATGAAATATTCCAAGTTGAATTAAGTACTTTGATTTTTTTCTACACTTTTAGGAAATTAAAAATTTTGACACTTATAAATTCTTCGGGACTTGATAAAATTATGAGTTTCAAACTTTTTTTGGAAATTTCCAGCATTTAGGATTTTTTAGGAACTTAGAATTTTCATAGGCTTATAATATTGTTGTTGACTTAGAAATTTTTCGGTCTGTGGGACTTAAAAATTTATCTAGTCTATAAGAAATTTTTTTGGTTCTTCCGGACTTAAAAGTTGTTCAGTCTGTGATACTTAGCAGATTTTGATTGTGCAGACTGAGAAATTTTTTGAATCGCAGACACTTAGAATTTTTTCAATCTCTGGAAGTTAGATATTTTTCGAACCGTGAACAATTATAATTTTTTCAATTTCTGGGACTTAGAAAATTATTTTGTTTTCGGACTTGGAAATTTTTTAAACCGCAGACACTTTTAAAATGAGTTAAGGCTGTGAAACATAGAAATTTATTTTGTTTTTAGACTTTGAAATTTTTCAAACCGTGTAAAAAAAATTAAGATCTTAAAAAGATCTTTTGAAGACATATCTTATCTATGGGCTATTTTGAGATGTTTTAAGACAAAAAAATTATGTTTTATTTTTGATATGTATCATTTCAAAAATGTCTGAAAAAGTTCTTTCGAAGGTAAAAATTACTTATTTTTTCGTTAATTTTTATACGTATGATACGAAGATGATTTTTAGATCTTTGATCATTTTGAGAAAAATTTTAGATAAATTTGAGATAAATTTTTTTACGTAACCTTTTCTCTTAAAAATATTTATAATAGTTTTTAGAAATGATAATAAGGCAAGTGATAATAATTGCAAGACTAACTTTGTGTATTTAAGATTTTTTTAAAGATCATTTTGTGATGAACTTTCGATATTATTTATGCGGGTTTTTTTAAAGATATATATTAATATATTTTTAAAGATAGCTAGATTCTTTAAAATAAATTTTATACGATCTTAAAAAAATTTTCAACCAGCATTTTAAATAGAAAGTGTCTAGGTACCATCGCCGTGTACCGTATTCGGTGCACGGTGCACGGTACACGGTACCAAATAAGAGTTACTTTAGACACTCTGTGAATTTAAGTGGGTTATTTAGGATGGGTCATTAGATTTAAAGTAAAAACTAGTAGTTTTTTAAACTTAAGTGGATTATTTGGAATAAATTATAGGATCTAAAGTAAAAAGCTACCGTGTACCGTGTACCGTGTACGGTACACGGCGATGGTACCTAGACACAACCTTTTAAATATTTCAAGACCTTTTTTTAAAACAAATTAAATTTCATTATTTTTTCAAATTAAAGAGTTTACCGTGAATTAATTTCGTAGAGCCCTGAGGACTCGGGTACAGTCTGTGCATGATCGCGGCTCACCTTTATTTTTCTTCAATCGAGTTCCTGAAAAAGGAAAAAAAAATTGCCACAAAGTATCATTCAAACATTAAACACCAAATTTAAATTACTGCTTCATATTGAAGACTTATCTGATCGTATATTCTCTGGTAGAAGTTCAAACGGATAACCAACTTTTATTCGCTCTCTTGACTTCTTTTGCTACTTTGTATCATTTGTCTGTCGATTCTGTATTTTTACTAGTTGTTGTACACATTTTTATTTTTATTTTATATAATTTACATTAAAAAAATATATCTTGAAAACTTAGCAATATTGGTTCAACTTCGTCATCTCGGTATGCTGAAGTTTAACCAACATTATCACCAACAACGACGTGCGCACAGGTCGTTGTTATGAATACGTTCGATTCGATCGATCGTCTTAGCAGCCAAATTCATTTTTTTTATTCTCGTATTTTTTCTAACCATACAAAGACGGTAAAATATCACCAATATATTTTTTGAGTATTCAAGATATATTTTTTTAATGTAAATTATATAAAATAAAAATAAAAATGTGTTCAACAACTAGAAAAAATACAGAATTGACAGACAAATGATACAAAGTAGCGAAAGAAGTCAAGAGAGCGAATAAAAGTTGGTCAGCCGTTTGAACTTCTCCCGGAGAACATCCGATCAGATAAGTCTTAAATATTAAGCAGTAATTTAAATTTGGTGTTTAATGTTTGAATGATAGTTTGTGGAAATTTTTTTCTTCTTTTTCAGAAACTCGATTAAAGAAAAATAAAGGTTAGCCGCGAACATGCACAAATTGTACCCGAGTCCTCAGTTCTCTACGAAAGTAATTCACGGTAAACTGTTTAATTTGAAAAAATAATGAAATTTAATTAGTTTTAAAAAAAAGGTCTTGAAATATTTAAAATGCTGGTTGAAAATTTTTTCAAAATCGTACAAAATTTATTTTAAAGAATCTTGCTGTCTTTAAAAATATATTAATATATATCTTTAAAAAAACGCGCATAAATAATATCGAAAGTTCATCACAAAATGATCTTTAAAAAAATTTTAAATACACAAAATTAATCTTGCAATTATTATCACTTGACTGATTATCATTTCTAAAAATTATTATTAATATCTTGAAGAGAAAAGGTTACTTAATTAAAAATATCTAAAATTTATATCTCAAAATGATCAAAGATCTAAAAATCATCTTAGTATCATATGAAAATTAACGAAAAAATCAGTAATTTTTATCTTTACAAGAACTTTTTCAGACATTTTTGAAATGATACATATAATAAATAAAACATTTTTTTCGTCTTAAAATGTCTCAAAAACAGCCATAAATAAGATATGTCTTCAACAGATCTTTTTAAGATCTTAATTTTTTTTATGCAGTTTGAAAAATTTCAAAGTCTAAATACAAAATAAATTTCGAACTCCCACAGACTGAAAAAATTCTAAGTGTCTGCCCTTCGAAAAATTTTTATGTTTCACAGACTTAACTCACTTTAAAAGTGTCTACGGTTTGAAAAATTTCTAAGTCCAAAACAAAATAAATTTCTAAGTTTCAGAGACTGAAAAAATTCTAAGTATCTGCGGTTCAAAAAATTTCTAAGTCTTATAGAATAGATACATTTTTAAGTCCCACAGACCTTAAAATTTTTAAGTCAACAACAATATTATAAGCCTATGAAAATTCCAAATTCCTAAAAAATTCGAAATGCTGGAAATTTTAGAAAAAAGTTCAAGGCTCATAATTTTATCAAGTCCCGAAGAATTTATAAGTGTCAAAATTTTTAATTTCCTAAAAGTGTAGAAAAAAATCAAAGTAATTAATTCAACTTGGAATATTTCATTTAACTGAAAAAACTTTTTTGTTATTAAAAAAATTAAATAAGTTATAAAATGTTTACATGCGGAACTTAGTTTTTTTTTTTTTTTTAATTTGGTCAAGTGGATTTATAGAGTGGATGAATCACATGGATATCCACGTGGATTTACGTGTGAACTTTTTTAGTAGGGAAGTAGGTGAAAAAGGGCCTTTTCTGGAAAAAGAACCCTGAAGGGCTTTTTTATGATGAATGAAAGCTGTGGGCAAAGTTTCATGAAAATCCAGGTCTCAAAGGACAAATTATCTTCTTGTTAGTTTATTCATTTTTAGTAATTGTTAGCTTTGACCGCAAAAAAATTTTTGTAATAAAAAACGATAAACCATCATTTAAATTTAAATAGTAAAAAATTCTGCCAGTATAATTAAAAACTCTGACATTATACAGGAAATAAATGATAGATATACAGTAAGTTTACAAATTTTAAGAAATACACTGTAAGAAAGAGTGAAATAATACGATTATAGGTTATGTTATGCACTTTCAAGTCATTTTTTCACTCTTTTCTTAAGAGTGGCCCAAATCACTCTATAAAGAGTGAAAAAAGACTTTATTAAAGTGATCAGGGCAATTTAAGGAAATCACTATTCCTTCGAGTGAACTTTTCACTCGAACATTGTTAGGGAACGCTTTTTTATTTTTAGAAATTTATCGTTGTAGGAAGAAATAAAGCTGAATAAATCTGAAACATTTAAAATATTTTGGAAAACTTCAAGCGAATTGATGAAAAGCGAGAGAGTTGTAAACTGCATACCTTAATGTGCAACAATCACGGATTGTCATGTTATTACCCTTGTATTATATGTATGCAGTAGAAGGATTGCAAGTGAATTACACTTTTTCCATGAGACAGTGTTTGCTGCTGCTATAGTGAGCCAGTTCTAGTTTTCTCTTCACAACCGGATCTGATTTTTGAAATGAAATCCCATTTTTAACCAACTACTCTCCTGGTTGATCGGCGTAGCTTATTTCGGAAACGGATATGACACTGTATTTTCTATCGCCACATGCAACATTACTAAGAGCCAAGAGTATAAGAGGAAAAAATAGTTCTCTATACAAGTGCAAAAAGCAATGCAGCTGAACTTGAATGCAGAAGGGTTGAGAAAAAAATGCAGAGATGAAAAAGTAAAAAAAAAAAAAAGTTACACCTTATATCGAAGAGAAAACTTGATTCTACAACTGTTATCGCAAAAGGAATTGTGATTAGCATAAGACAATTCAACAAAAGATGCATGGCCAAGAAACTACTAAAACTTGACTTCAAAATCTCGTACGGTTTCACCGATTTACTTTTGTATTTTTCCACTTCAACATACTCTAGTCTCTTCATTGCTTTATGGTAATTTTTTTGTAAGTCACAAATATTTTTGTACACTCCTGTTGAAAAGGTGTTTTATAATTACATGAATCAATTATTACATTAATAAATAATTAAGATCAATTATTATTGAAGATTGATCATCTATTAACAATTTGTTTCTTTCATTGGTGGGGAAACATGAAAATCTCAACGATGAAAAAAGACTTCACAATGTAACCAAATGTCTAGAAACCAAATGACCTCTTTCACCGCAAAGTCGTTAATTTAAAAGCTGCTTCCTAATACCAGCGTCAAATTTCTCTTTAAAGTAAACAATGAAAATTTAAAGATTTTTCCTATGAACATAATCGAAAGCCCTCATAGAAGCTAGAAAAAGAAAAACCTTTAAAATAAAGTGATCGAGGCGAGGGGCTATGCACTCCAGAATCACTGATGATTCTTTTGATTCTTTTTGATTCTTTTTGATTCTTTCGTGATTATTTCGGGATTCTTTTGGCAAATTTAAAGTGTTTAGAGCCTTGAAAACAATTTCAATTGATATTTCGTTAAAAATAATATTTTTCGATGATTTTTACTTGAAATGAAATTGATATTTTATTAATTATAGGGGAGAGCGGGGCGTGGGTGCCAGTGTTAGCTATATTTAATTACTGCGATGATTTTTTTTTCTTTCAATAAAAACAAAAAAATACATTCAACAGAGAAAACTGTCTAATATATTCTTTGATAATTTAATTTATCCTATGTATTGTGGTTTTTTTTAAATAAAGTCTCAAAGTTGGGTTACTTATGCGGGGCGGGGAAGTCTTGTTGGAGGCACGAGAGTCATGGGTTTGGGGGTACGTGTGTCCCAGTGTCAGTGCGAATTTTTTTAAGATCGCTTAAAATTTAAGGTTAGAGTTTCTATCAGCTGATTCGCGACGGCTCCAAAAAATCTCTCAAAAGCTGCATTTCAAGAGACACTCGTGCCTCCACTCAAAAGACACTGACGCCCCAAAAACAGTAGGTCGATTAAAATCATGATTTCTTTGTTATTAGGCTTCTTATGGTAATTATTAAAAAAGAAAAAGAAAATTTAAGAGTTTAACTTCTTATTAAAGTTTATTTCAGATCGATTAAGGACATATTATTTTTGTAATAGACAACTGAAAATCCATTTCCGGACCTCATCTCATGACCCTTATTTTCAATATGACTTTATTTTATTCTGAGGGGTTTTTTTTTCTCTAAAATCATTACAGGGAAAAACTATACTGGTATTTGAACCATTTCTGAGAGATTTTGTCGGTTCATATTAATTAGGGACTGAGAAATTAACATGACACTCTTACCTGCAGTGGCTATATTACCCCGCTCTCCCCTATTGATTTTTATTTGTGATTCTTTTAGTGATTCTGAAGTGCATAGCCCCTCGGGTCGAGGACCTCTGAACGCACTTTTCTAAGCCAGAATTCAATTGAGGACCTGGATGTTAAAACCGCCTTAGCGCTAGGCCGGCTCTCGCCTAGTCCAGCCAAGATTGCCGAAGCTTGATTTTAAGTAATTTTTAAATCATCCCAAACTCAAAATTAAAAAATAATACTCGATGCAGAATTTAATTGCGCGTCTTTTTTACATTCAAAGTCATAAGAGATTTTTTTTTCGTTTTTGAGTGAAAAATAAAAAACCACGTTTTTTTACCAACCTCAAAAACAAAAAAAATTCGTCTTTACCTCACGATATCTTGGGAACTCGTCAATATTTTTGCACAGGGTTTCGACAAAACGTTTCTTCAACTCTCTTCGCTTCTAATGTGCCGTTTCAAAAGCCACCAAAACAATTAGGTCTAACGTATGATTTTTGGAAAAAAAAAACTTTACTATTTTTAACGTTAAACTTCGGATTAAAAAAGTATGCAAGGAAGTTTCGACTTGGTCAAACTTGACTACACGAGTTTGTTCCTGAACCATCAATGAAGTTTTTTGGAAAGTTTCAGATCAAAATATGCACTAGAAACGAAATGTCAGTAATATTAAGATTTTTTATAGGCGCACAAGACGTTTATGAGGACGGCGTCACAAAGGTGCAGCTGAAGACGCGCGCTGCTTCACCGATTATCGGATATTTTATACGTAGATATCAATATAATTGCCGTGTAGAAATCATAGTATAAAACATACTAAAAGTATACGATGAAGAATGAGAGTATTGAAATTTTTTCTTTCTTGCATTTTTGTATTTTAAGTAAAAAAAAAGGAAAAAAAAAAATCAGCCATCTCAACTGCACATGTCATCCTTAACACGCGCGCTAGAAATTCAGTGGCTTGATATTAGATGATAAATATCTCCACGTGGATTAAAGAAGTCGAGGTCATATTTTTTGGATTTTATGTATGAATTATGCTGATGAACTGCGCAAAAACAGTTTTGATTGATTTGCGTTGGATTAATCCACTTTTGCTACGTAGAATCATAGGTGTTCAAATCATACACAATTTATGCATGACTAATCGTTACATATTGCTCAGATGAATACTGCTAGATGTTAAAAAATAAACAGATGAACGAAATACCATAACTAACGTAGATGTAAATATTGACCATTGTACAGTGGTGGTTGAGCCGTGGCTCAAGCTCAAAGTGGTTTAAGCTTTAAATTGCTATGTAACATTTATGAGATGAAAAAATTGTACGTATACTCGGGAGTTGAAACAAAAAGATCTCTCGTTCGACGTACACGGAAAAAAACAACTCTGTAGCAGAGCGTACTGTTTCACTCTAATCCAGTGCTGATTATTGATGCTGCAGAAGAGCATTTTTACTCTATTGCAGTCTGTAGAGCGTCATTTGCGGACCACCAGAGCGAACTTGTCGGTTCTGCGGCACAGCCATGCTTACGCTGTGAAGAACAGTATACCTATTCGCACTGCAATTCAAATGTTTTTGAATTCAAATGTTTTTGCCACGTAATATTATCGTCCGAATACCTAAATTTTTTATTTGCAGTATGGCTTTGTATGCCTTGTTCAAAAATTACTAAGTAAGCTACATTTATAATTTAGTATTTACACAAAAATTTTATAAATAATTAATAAATATTATCTCTAATATATACATCTTATTGTGATATTAAACAACTAATTCTGGGACTATTTATCAATCAGATGACTATTTTTGGGACGCGCTTCCTAATTCTCGTGTACATAAGTCCGAAAGCCAATATCTTTTCTCAAACGTTAAAAAATAGTTTGTAAGTGAAATGCATTGAACGCAGAAAAAAAAAAAAAAAAAAAAAAAACGAGTTAGCATAGTTGAAGCTATTACTGGGACATTGCAGTATCTACTTTCTTTTCTCGTTAGCTCTGATGACCAAAAAAAGAAAGTGGATGCTGTTTATAAAAATGAAGTTTGACGCCTCCCTTTTATGGGGATCGTTAGAAAAAATTTCGATTCAGAGCGCCACCAGTAATGTCCTTCTCCTAGCAGTTTGGTGTGGAGCAGACGTTTGTTTTTACTCACGTGAGACTACCACTCATCAACACACGCTGCGCGCCTAGCCTGAACTAAACTGCTGAGAGAGGAAAAACTTGCCAGTGGAGCCACCAATGGAAATTTGTTCCAACAATTCTCATACCACTTAGGCCTGCTTGAATATATGTACATATATACACACGATACTCGCGTAATTGAACTCGCTTGACCGCTTGCACGGAGGTATGAAAAAAGATTGACAATTAAGCTACTTGGTAGCTCCTTACGTTCCATCGGATCTTTGTAACGGGAAATTACACACCTAATGAAGCGTGTGTATTTTTATTATTATCTTTCTTTTCTCTGGTTGTACTTTTGATCGTCTCTTGCTACGCTAGACCGATGGGAACCTTTTTTTTCACTTAATGTTAATAACTTGGATTTTTTTAAATAAGTACTAGCTCTTCTGAGTAAACTGCAATTGTGCATAGGAAAAAAACATTAATCTTAACCTCAAAGAACGCTTTCGAATATTATAAAACCTTACAATCACGAAAAATGGCGTCAGCTCTTTTTTTAATTTTTATTATGCTTTATATACCTTTACAGATAATTAGCTTACACAAAACTCACTTAAGAACTACTTTAAATATCACAAATTCAATATGCGCAATCAACTTTGTGGAATAGTTATTCAAAATTGAAGTGTATGATATATTAAACAAAAACAAAAAATTGACATAAAAAATTATAATGAGTTAATAGTGTTTATAAAAAGAAAAAATGAAGGTTTTGTGCCGAAACAATCGAAAGTTTTAATTAAAGAAAACCATCGAGATTTTCTCCAAAATGCTCCTGATGAAATTTACCTATCTAAAAAAGTAATCACAATTTTTGCGATGAGTGATTTTTGCAGAAATGGAAAAACTACAAAATTAATAATAAAAGATATCGGAAATCAACGTAAAACATTTTTAGTTCATATTCCCGACACTAAATATGAAAAACTCGTATATGATCGCGAAAGACTTTTGCCCACACCAAAAGAACTATATAAAGTAAAAAACCAACTGGAATAAAAACTGATCTATTTTTTGCAATACTCAAAGGGAAAATGTAAAAGGCCGGTGATTGGTGAACACAAAATTGCTGAAACATGTCAAGAAATTGCAAAATTTTTAGTCCTCTCAGAACCTGAGCAAAACACTGGACACTGCTTTCGTAGAACTACTACGACTCTCACTTCAGAAGAGGGATTACCACACGTACATGGGTGTAATGCTGTAGAATGCAAACATCAAAACGTTACCCCAAAAATACCATAACAATGAAAAAACAAAAGGCTTAAGTATGGGGTAATATATGCTTACCCTCAACATCCAAAGAGTCAACAGAAGAATCAACAACTAAAAAAAAAAGAAAATGCTCCAACATCTCTGACGAAGACATGGATGATAATTTAAATTTTTTTCAAGAAGAAGCTGATAAAATTTTTTCTCAAGACTTCTCAATCGTTACATCCCAAATAAAACCCCGTAAGATATCAGCTAAGCGTGAAAATAGAAATAATGAAAAACAAATCAATTCTGTACTGTTAATATTACATACAATTATTGCAGAATATGTGAAAATAAAATAACTTAAAATAAATTAAAAAAAAACATTACCTTAAACCTATTTTTTGTTTTTATTTTGACGTACACTTTTAACTTTCCTGTAAAACTATCTATAAACTTCGTGAAAAAAAATATTGTGAATAAAATACTTTGAAAAATGTCGTAATTTATGAATGGCTCGTATAATATTGATAAATAAAAATATATTCAAATAAAACTTTAAAAATAAAATTATTTGATGGTAAGGATGACTTTGTTATCAAAAGTAAAGCTTAACTATAGAGAAACAGAGGCAAGAGGAAATTAGCAGCCAACTACACTTCAATGAGCTTTGATGGCAGTTGAATGGACGTAGAGGGAACTTGGCTTCATTGAACAATTGAAGAGTTTAAATTTCCTCTTGCAGTCTCGCATTTTTATCCTCTTGTGGTCGATATACACTGTTTGACTCGGCAAGATAACTGCTTTTCCTTCCATGAGGATGAACGCTGATTACGATATGCCTGAAACAACGCTATCTGTTGCAAATTCGATTTGACGCCCTCAGTTATTATATCGCTACTTCCTATACGTTTAAAAAATAATCTTTGAAATTTTTTCTCCGAGAATATTGAAACAGCAGAAGAAATCTTAATTGAAGGAAAAAATTTTCGTGGGCTGCAGATGAGAACTTTTTTAAAGCGTAACAATAAGGTTGGCAACCGATTCTTTGAAAAAAAATTTTTCTAAAATCACACGATTTTTAATGAATTTTGCGATTTTTTCGAAATATTAAAATTAACATTCATCAAGTAAAAAATTAAGAAAAGTTTTGGAAATTACGGTATAATGACGTTATCGTATCGGAATTACGTTAGGAGTACATATCTATATATTGAAAATTTAAAAGATTTTAAACGCTTGCAGTTCCTTCAGATTTTGTTTTTCGAATAAAGAAAAGACACATGTCGATTATTTTTTGATGCTCTAACCAATAAAGTTACAAACCATATTCAATTTTTACTACCCAATTTCCAATAATTGGATGAATGAGGACCTGGAAGCAATAACCGCCTTAGCGCTCGAAAATCGGCTCAAGCAGCCCATCCACTACTTCAAAAATGCTGTCATTTTTTACCTATTTAAATTTTTGAACATTTCGACCACTAGATAAACACAAACATAAAAATAACTTGGAAACTAAAGCGAATTTCATTATAATTTGACTTCAAAAAGCAAGTGAAGAGTATTTTGAGGATCAAAAAGCAGTTGTTTTTGAAAAATTTACTGCTGTGATTTCTGAAACAAGACCTTTATAAATTTCATGCAAAAATTTTCACCTGTAACTATTATTAAAATTAAAGCTCGTTGTAATAACTGATTAATTGATCTCATGCATGTACGAGTGTCTTAAAAAAACAGCCACACAAAAGGGCAGTCTGTTTTTTATTTACTGGAATTATTTAAATACTCAGACATATTCTCTTAAATTCGCCAGCTTTAACCAATTATCTCGAAATCCTTAATATGCCGTTAACACAATTAAATAAATGAAAAAATTTAAAATCTTCATCACGCACATACCTAACGTAGAAACACTGCAAAAACAAAAAAAGAAAAAAAACACGCCTCGAGGATTCCGGATTCCCCTATGCAATTTGCGAGTCGCATGCACGTTGCAGACGTTGCTGACTATGGTATAGTGTCAAGAAAGAAAACGGGGTTGGCTGTCATTAGAAAACGGCACTTTATTTATAAAGCCGCACTTTTCACGTCACACCGTCATTGTCACTCTAAAGACGCATTCGATGGGCTAATGTTCAGGCTACGATTATGTTTTTTTTTTTGTTTTTTGCTTGTTCGTAGACTGACTATATGTACATAGTAAAACCTTACGATACCATTTGTTTGCTCGAACTAATCATTACTATTATTATTTTACTGTTTTTCTTAATTACTTAAAACAGTAACTATCATTTTCTATTGGTAATGGTCCTGAAAAGTCCAAAATCCATAAAAAGTGGTCCTGTTGGGCTCACTTTTAACCTCAACTGATTTCTTGAGGTCCCACTCGATAGCAGCTGTATGGTAAAAAAATTAAGGCGTCATGGTAGGCTGCAACATCAGTATCTGTACATATGTGTACGTGCAGGCGCTCCGGAATCGGAAGCGAAGGCGGCGCGGGAAAGAGTCATAAATCGCCCTTGCTCCGCACGCTATCTATACCTGCTGACTCTCTTTTTTTTTTTTTACCTTTTTCCTTCATTTCTTCCTTGTTTCCTCAATTTCTTTACGATTTACCGCTAAAATTCAGCCAAGAGCGCCGGGGAACTATAATACTACAAGGTACCGTAAAGTTCCCGAAGCTGCATGTATTTATTATTAGTTACAACAGCTGCAACAGGAAGGAAGGAAGGAAGGAAGTTAGCTACATACGAGCAGTACTTTCACTCATCGGACTACGAGAGCGTGATAGATGCGGTTTTGATTCCACTGTAGTTAGTAGTACTGCGCTTAATGGTTATATTTTTCACTTTTTTTTTCTTCAAGCATAATAAATTTTTGAAAGAAAAAACCAATAAACAGTTAATTTTTCATTTTATTTTATTCGAAATTTTTAAGATGAATTAGACTTACCTGAAGTTAATTGCAACCTGCAAGAAACTTTATATGTACTTGTGCTCGAAATTTGTGTCCAAGTCACAAAACAACGTGTTATTCCGTGGCTTAGGTATGAATTTACTTTTTACATTTTTCATCTACCGAAACCAAACAAAGTGACATTTTTTTTTTTACACGTGTGTTGCTCTTCCGTCAAGTTAAATATAATAAACTAATAATAAATGATGTAACAGAATGCAGCTTAATAATTACTACTGGTTTATTTATGTAAAAGAATTATGAATAAATAATTCTGTTTCTTCGCTCAAATAAAATGCTAACATCTTTTTTAGCTGTATAAATTAATTTACATGAGGAGGGATTTATGTAAAAATTTTATGAATGAAAAAAGCTTACAGAGTTTGCTGGGAACGATGATTGGCATGTGAAATTTCTTTGAATTCAAGCCTTCCGCAGAAACAGCCAAGTGTAACGATACAACGTATGTATATTTCGAGAGTTGAGTAAAATAAAAGAAAGTACTCATAAGCTGAGAGGCCACGAGTACATATTACAACCGTTAACTCGCAAACACGAGCACATCAGAATGAATGAACTGTGTGGATGCTCATCTTAATAACTATATTATCGCTCTCGATCCAAAATAAAATCTTAATTAAAAGTATCTGACGAGATATCTGAAGATGCAAGTATCTCAAATTCTTCGAAAAAGAAGTTTTTATTGAAAAAGTTACTATTTTGTTTTTAGATATTTTCGTGTAAGAAGTTTTATTTTTTCTCGAACTCTGCAGTATTGATATACAAGTGAGATTTTTGCGAAGCAAAAGAAAAATAAAATAAAATAGCTACAATAATGTAATTGCTCCACCTATTTCGCGCTTATCCTCCTTAGGCATCAACCTAACTGCACACACCGCCCTCTTTTAAAACCAGAGCGATCCTATTGCCGACTTTCTAGATGACCACCTACCATTTATGGTAAAAAAAGAACAAAAAAAGTAAAGAATTTTAAAAAACAAAATAAATAAACAACTCTTGCGTCCAGTTAAAGTTCCGGCTCGTTTTATGAGCGCATGTAAACACATGCAACGGTAGACGCTTGATTTTGTATGCTACTGGACCGGAGCTGCTCTAGACAACGCGTGCAGGCCCGTTATCACAATTATCATTAACATCAATATCAGCATCTCTTGATGACATAACATTACCCAATTACAGATCATCCGAGTCACTGTAATCTATTTATCCATCAACTGAAAAGAAGTTTTAGTTTTTACAAGCTAGTAAGCCTAGTTATCAAAGTACTGCTACATTCGTTAGAGTTTTTTACTATATAACACGCGGGCATTTCTCAACTTTTTATTCTTCTGCTTATGGCTGATCTCAAATAATCCAACCGTTTTTTTTATTTCTTAAATTTTTTTCAAAAAACATTTAAAGTTTCAAACAATTTTGAAATTTTTTTCATTAGTTTTTGAATGATAGAAAATTATTATAGTTGGTTTGAGCATCGCTATCTTTTTTCAACACTCTAAAACAAAAATCATAGCGAGAAGACGAAGAATATTTTCCTCCCACGCACGTTAGCAAAGCTACGTTTGATCAGCCCTCGTGATGACAAAAACAATGACTACCTGAAAATTAAACGCCCCCGCACTATTTATGTATCGAGCGATGTCACTCGTTATTATATAAAGTCTCATATTAATTTCCCGGAGCGACAAATACAAGCATTTTACATCAAATTTTTTGTATTTCTACTTTATTACTTGCAAAAATTTTTTTAACTGTAGTCATTTGTACTCTTTGCGTTTGTCTTTCCGTTTACATCAAAAGTATTCTACAGCTACCGTATCAAGTCAACTTATGCTATGAGTAAAAGAATCTTCAAAATATGTCTTTGAAATCCAAAGAAAAAAGTCCCTTGCACAAAAAATGACTAGGTAATGTTAAATATCTAATCGTTTTTTAAATTCAGTATTATTGACAATAGCACTTACATCAGAATAAATAAAGAATTTCTTTCTATCGTCTTTTAAAAAATCTAATGCCCACCTTTTGAATATTTGATTGACTTTTTTTTCATTGAACAGTCAATAATGCTTATTTAGAATCAACAGTCATGTATGCTCTTTCGAATTTTTTATTTTATATCCTTCAAAGTCTTATTATTAATCAATTTTTTTTCAGGAGAGTTGTATGTTGAGACTTTGGGAGAGCAAAAAATCGTCTCTATAAGAATGGGCTGGTTGTGGGTCGAAGGTACATCGATGCGATTGGCTTTGAGGGCTCTCAATCTTCGGCAGGCTCAACCCAGTATCTGCCAGCCGCACACTCTAGCTCTCGGATTTACTCTAAGCAATTCGCGGGACGATTTGCTTGCTACCTTTTGGGTGAGTTTATTTTATAATCTAATAATTCCATAGTTTGTTTGATAAAATATTTCATAATATTTCTTTTTCTTTTTTTTTTTTCTTCAAAATAAATTTTTATTAAATATCTCTGTTATTACTTTTTCACTATGAACCCCACACTGGGAAAAAGCTGGGCGTCAGCTGTTCCAAAAATGAGAGCGCTGCTTCCTGACGCCGCGCCGTGGGTAATATTCTGCTCACAGACGGGACAAACGAAGTTAAAACAAATTGTCAAGTCTGCCATAGCGGCATAATTTTAGGGACCAAAATGTAGGACGTAACTTTACTGTACAAATAGGGGCGCTGCTTCTCAACTTTTTCCCACTGCATTTTGTAAATTCTGTAGTTAATAATGATGATTTTCAAAACATTTTTTTTAAAAGCAATTACAAAATCCCAAATAAAAATAGATGTTTTTTTCGAACAAATAATTGAGAAAGTTTACCTGAAAATTTAAGTTGAGATTTAAAAAAAAATTTTTTAATTTTAGGTCAAGTTAGGTACCTTTGGAGAGCATTGTATCTGTTCGCTTGTACCATTAAGAATTGTATTAAAAGCGAAAAGTTATGATGCTATTCAAGGTAGAAGTATAAAAAACTGAAAATTGAAGTACCTCTTCAACCGCGATACTAGAGATCATTTATTTGCTTCATTCGTATCGAAGTCTGTATGGATTACCACACGGGTATTTGAGACAGAAATTCGTGAAAATCAAAAATTTGAAATAAAAATTAATATTGAAAAATAACTATAATAATTTAAAAATATTATTACGGATTTTGGTACGGATTTCCGTAAGTATTGATTTTTTTTAAGGATATTCCAGGGATTTTCGAGCAATGTTAACTATTCTGTAACTTGGCCTAAAAGCACACTTTTACATGCTCTTTTGAATGACATAAAAAAAAATATATATATAGTTAGCAGGACTCGTTTTTAAGTTATGACCGCTCAAAGTTCGGTTGTTTTGCAAGGGATGGCACGTAGAGCACTACAATTTTTTAATGTTATCGACGACTGTAAATTATCTAGTAGTTAATTTACAGTCGTCGATAACAAAGTTAACTTTTAATAGTATATTTATAAATGCCTCGGGCATTTATCGCGCAGTACAGCAGTGTTCAACTATCTGTCCGTGTGTTGCATACTATTTTTCTCCATTTGAGGTCGAAAGTACGTTAACTTATTAAAATGAACATTTTGACTAAACTTCAGCTGATCGAGATAAGCGTGGCCATGTTTTTCTTTCTGCATCGCTTGAGAGCTGATGCTTTTGTTTATTTTCATAGTTTGATGGCTGCGCCGTCCTACAGTACTCGCTCCACTCGTGCCGTAAATACGGCAGCAGCCATCAAAACATGATATAAAAATTATAAGTATTACGAGTCCTATGACACACGCATGCACATATGAAAGAAATTGAACGCCAAAGTAGCTGACTTAGATTTGTTGCTTATAACCTCAACTACTCGCCGAGGCATGGAGGTTCGGGATCCAAACATCAGCATTGGTACCATTTAACACGCACGTATTTATACGGACACGCGCATTTCTTTCTATCGACCCCAGATCTTGTTTTGATTTGTTGCATCAAAATTATTTTGGATTTTGCTAAGGTCCGAAGATATGAGCAACAAAATTTGAAGCATCAGTATCGGCACCCGTCACGTACACACACACGCACACACACACAATATTCGTGATATACTGCGGAAATTTTATTTTGATGGTTGCTATATATATTTTTTCTATAAAATTATCAATTTCAACTTTAAATATTTACAAAAAGTTAAACGCTACAGCACAGCTGCTTTGCTCTGTACCCAACGCGGCACGCGCTGCTGTATGAGGTTAGCCGTATGATTTCTTTCTGCACCGTTGTTTTGCATCGGTATACTAGAGAGCGTAGATGCAGCAAAGTGGAACTTTTGACTGAGAAATTGAATCAGAAGGTGCGTACTTTCGACCATCGGATGGAGAAATAGTATTTTTCTTAACAGGTCGGGGAAGGGTTTATTTGGCCTCCGAGAGGTTTGTGACCCGAGCCGAAGGCGAGGGGTGCAACGAGGTGACCAAAGAACCCTTCTCGACCATATTTTGAAAAATATTTTTCCTCCAGAGATACCGAAAACAAGGGGTGAAGGTCCGATTTTGAGGTTAGAAGGAGGAAAAAATATTTTCTACATGATTAATTTTGGTTCTAAAATGCATAGAAAGTTCAAAGTCTGTACAATTTTTTCTTAATTTCCACAGAGTCAGAAACATCTGATCCTCAAGAGATAATTTACGATGACCATCGGTTGCTACATACTTTATTTTTTTAAATACTGATTGTTGCCCAAAATTTAAAAATACTCATCTAAACTTACTGTAATCTTCAAGTCCAGTCTTTTCCACAATAGCTCTTGGTTGGATTTAAACCAGAGGTGGGCACTATTCGAACGCTAAGAATTTCGAATAAATTTTTTAAAAATGAATTTTTCGACCGGATTTTCATGGATAAATCCGTTTTAGAACTTTTCTAACTCAACTGCATAAAATTTCGAATAATCGTTTTATTCGAAAATTTATTCGACGAATAAAATTTCGAATACTTCCGGTTTTTGATGCAATTGAGTTAGAGAAGTTCTAAAACGGATTTATCCATGAGAATCCGGTCGAAAAATTCATTTTTTTAAAAATGTTTGAGTAATCACCCAATAGGGCGTATGGATCGGTTGAAGGCAGGAGGTGTGTTTGCAAAAAGAATTTTTCAAAAACAAATCTATAATCTGAATTCCTCGACGTTTCGTCGGCCAGGGTTTGCCGACCTCTTCAGGAGGACTTTATTGAACAAAAACAAAATTCACAATTAGTTTACAAACTTGAATAAAACCTTAACAGTCTAAGTTATACAAACATCAACCTCAACTTACTTATAATAAAAATGAGATGTACAGTATCATTGAAGGTGCAGTGTAAATCGCCAATGCAAAAAGAAGTCGTCAATCGTGTGGCGAATTAAATACAGTCACAAGTCAGTCTCACAGTTTCGGTAAAAAAAAATTCAACACACCGCACACACAGTTCAGTCACTAAATTCTGTCAAAACTTCAAAATGCACAAAGAAAGGTAAAAACTGCAATGATGCACCTGCAAGAAGTCACGTTCGCAAAAACTCAAAAAGCGCATTTACATTAATTAAACTTACAATTGACTAAAGTCAATTACAAATTCAATCAATGTATTTTTGAAAAACTATGTAGCACAACGGAGTGAACAGCACGAGTGTTTAAAACAGACTGCTCCTCCCCCGCAGCTTCACGGTGAGCGAGGCGAGGGTGCAAGTGAAAAACGCATGACCAACGCTTGCACTCTGAACACGTGGGCCTCATGTTTTTCAAGCAGCGTCAAATTCGGGAAAAAGTCGTAAACGAGAACAAGAGCAGGTTCAGTGTGGTGGAGTCCGTGTGAAGGTCAATGAGTAGTTAAAATAGAAATCAGGAAAAAAAGGGGGGAGAAAAAAGTTTAAACTACAGGATTCATCGGAGTAGACGGGAATTATTTTTGTAAATGGAGTTCAAATTCAAAATCTACTTTACTAAATTAAAGTTAAAATTAATAAACGTTATCCTAAATTTTATCGGAAATTAAAAAAATTTTTTTATCAGACTTGCATGCAGTAAAGTCAAAAAAAGTAAACATCGTTTGTGCGTCCAGCTTCGAGTCTCGTATTTTTTTGTCAAGTCCCTTCAAAGGTCTTTGTAGGTGAAATACTCGGTAATTAACGTCTTTAATTTCCAAACTAAGCAAAAATTTAGCAATGGCTGACTTACGCTTCTGCAATGATAGCTGACTCTTAACATCAAAAAAAATAAATAGAATCAAAACTACGAGTAACATCAAGTATATGTCTCGGAAAAATCCCAGAATGTCTACCCTTCACCAAAAAAAAAAAAAAAAAAAAATCCGGTGTGCTAGCAGCCCTGCTAGCTCCCTGGAGACTTCCGAGCACTCCTTTAAATTCCCCGTCAACTGACTGCCATACGAATCAGTGATTTGATTTATTCGAAATTCTTAGCGTCCGAATAGTGCCCACCTCTGATTTAAACACACCAATTCGGTACCATGAAAACTTAAGGTTTTTTTTATTAACATCCGTGTTAATAACATCTTTAAGAACCTTTTGATCTGTAGTTTTTTGAAAATAACTGTTTGTATGAAACTGGTCTCAATCGGCGCGCAAGCGTGCTGAATTTTTAATAAGCGCCATCAAATGAGAAAATTCTCACAAAATTTTAATTGCAATCAACCTGTAAATAATAAAAACATTTAATTCATCACATACCTTTTGCAATCTGCAACTAAATTCTGTTTGATATTTTTTTTGTTCGAACTCTATTTTATAGAATGCTACAAAGAAATTTTTTCTATTTATTGAAACAAAGTATTCGATTATTCAAAAAACGAATGGTTTTTTCACAAACAACCCTACTAAAGAAGTTCACATGTAAATCCACGTGGATATCCACGTGATTCATCCACTCTATAAATCCAATTGACCAAATTAAAAAAAAAAAAAAAAAAAACTAAGTTCCACATGTAAAGATTTTATAACTTATGTACTTTTTTATAAACAAAAAAGTTTTTTCAGTTGAATGAAATATCTCAAGTTGAATTGAGTATTTTGATTTTTTCTGCACTTTCAGGAAATTGAAAATTTTGACACTTGTAAATTCTTCGGGACTTGATAAAATAATGAGCCTTGAACTTTTTTCAAAAATTTAATATTGTTGTTGACTTAAAAGTTTTAAGGTCTGTAGGACTTAAAAATGTATCTATTCTATAAGACTTAGAAATTTTTTGAACTGCAGACACTAAGAATTTTTTCAGTCTCTGGAACTTAGAAATTTATTTTGTTTTCGGACTTGAAAATTTTTCAAACCGTAGACACTTTTAAAGTGAGCTAGGTCTGTGAAACATAAAAATTTTTTGAACAGCAGACACTTAGAATTTTTTCAGTCTGTGGGACTTAGAAATTCATTTTGTATTTAGACTTTGAAATTTTTCAAACTGCATAAAAAAAATTAAGACCTTAAAAAAGATCTGTTGAAGACATATCTTAACTATGGCTGTTTTTGAGACATTTTAAGACGAAAAAAATGTTTTATTTTTTATATGTATCATTTCAAAAATGTCTGAAAAAGTTCTTTTAAAGATAAAAATTACTGATTTTTTCGTTAGTTTTCATCTGATACTAAGATGATTTTTTGATCTTTGATCATTTTGAGATAAATTTTAGATATTTTTAATTACGTAACCTTTTCTCTTAAAGATATTAATAATAGTTTTTAGAAATGATAATCAGGCAAGTGATAATAATTGCAAGATTAATTTTGTGTACTTAAGATTTTTTTAAAGATCATTTTGTGATGAACTTTCGATATTATTTATGCGCGTTTTTTTAAAGATATATATTAATATATTTTTAAAGATAGCAAGATTCTTTAAAATAAATTTTGTACGATTTAAAAAAAATTTTCAACCAGCATTTTAAATATTTCAAGACCTTTTTTTGAAACTAATTAAATTTCATTATTTTTTCAAATTAAAGAGTTTACCGTGAATTACTTTCGTAGATCACTGAGGACTCGGGTACAGTATGTGCATGTTCGCGGCTAACCTTTATTTTTCTTTAATCGAGTTTCTGAAAAAGAAAAAAAAATTGCCACAAAGTATCATTCAAACATTAAACACCAAATTTAAATTACTGCTTAATATTTAAGAGTAATCTGATCGGATGTTCTCCAGTAGAAGTTCAAACGGCTGACCAACTTTTATTCGCTCTCTTGACTTCTTTCTCTACTTTGTATCATTTGTCTGTCGATTCTGTATTTTTTCTAGTTGTTGAACACATTTTTATTTTTATTTTATATAATTTACATTAAAAAAATATATCTTGAATACTCAAAAAATATATTGGTGATATTTACCGTCTTTGTATGGTTAGAAAAAATACGAAAATAAACAAAATGAATTTGGCTGCTAAGACGATCGATCGAATCAAACGTATTCATAACAACGACCTGTGCACACGTCGTTGTTGGTGATAATGTTGGTTAAACTTCAGCATACCGAGATGATGAAGTCTAACCAATATTGCTAAGTTTTCAAGATATATTTTTTTAATGTAAATTATATAAAATAAAAATAAAAATGTGTTCAACAACTAGTAAAAATACAGAAAAGACAGACAAATGATACAAAGTAGCGAAAGAAGTCAAGAGAGCGAATAAAAGTTGCTTATCTGTTTGAACTTCTACCGGAGAATATACGATCAGATAAGTTTTCAATATGAAGCAGTAATTTAAATTTGGTGTTTAATGTTTGAATGATACTTTGTGGCAATTTTTTTTTCCTTTTTCAGGAACTCGATTGAAGAAAAATAAAGGTGAGCCGCGATCATGCACAGACTGTACCCGAGTCCTCAGGGTTCTACGAAATTAATTCACGGTAAACTCTTTAATTTGAAAAAATAATGAAATTTAATTTGTTTTAAAAAAAGGTCTTGAAATATTTAAAATGCTGGTTGGAAATTTTTTTAAGATCGTATAAAATTTATTTTAAAGAATCTTGCTATCTTTAAAAATATATTAATATATATCTTTGAAAAAATGCGCATAAATAATATCGAAAGTTCATCACAAAATGATCTTTAAAAAAATCTTAAATACACAAAGTTAATCTTGCAATTATTATCACTTGCCTTATTATCATTTCTAAAAACAATTATAAATATCTTTAAGAGAAAAGGTCACGTAAAAAAATTTATCTCAAATTTATCTAAAATTTATCTCAAAATGATCAAAGATCTAAAAATCATCTTCGCATCATACATATAATGATTAACGAAAAAATAAGTAATTTTTACCTTCAAAAGAACTTTTTCAGACATTTTTGATATGATACATATCAAAAATAAAACATAATTTTTTTGTCTTAAAACATCTCAAAAATAGCCCATAGTTAAGATATGTCTTCAAAAGATCTTTTTAAGATCTTAATTTTTTTTACACGGTTTGAAAAATTTCAAAGTCTAAAAACAAAATAAATTTCTAAGTCCCAGAAACTGAAAAAATTCTAATTGTTCACGGTTCGAAAAATATCTAAGTTCCACAGATTGAAACAATTCTAAGTGTCTGCGGTTCAAAAAATTTCTCAGTCTGCACATTCAAAATCTGCTAAGTATCACAGACTGAACAACTTTTCAGTCCGGAAGAACCAAAAAAAATTAATATTATAAGCCTATGAAAATTCCAAGTTCCTAAAAAATCCTAAATGCTGGAAATTTCCAAAAAAAGTTCGAAACTCATAATCTTATCAAGTCCCGAAGAATTTATAAGTGTCAAAATTTTTAATTTCCTAAAAGTGTAGAAAAAAATCAAAGTACTTAATTCAACTTGGAATATTTCATTTAACTGAAAAAACTTTTTTGTTAGTTAAAAAAAATTAAATAAGTTATAAAATGTTTACATGCGGAACTTAGTTTTTTTTTAAATTTGGTCAAGTGGATTTATAGATTGGACGAATCACGTGGATACTCACGTGAATTTACATGTGAACTTTTTTAATAGGGAAAGCTTCTATTGTGCCGAAAGTGATATTGTTTCTGATAATATTTCTAAAAACGAATGTTGCTGTTTTGAAAAAGGTCCTTATTAAAATCGATATTACTAATCGAGACCGAGACATTCAGCTGCTCAATCCCGGTCTCGGTCCGAGACTGAGAAAAATTTCGAGTCTCGAACAGCCCTACAAAATTGAGCGGGTAATCGTTAAGTGCTGGCCGCAGAGATACAAGAACATGAGCAGTGCTTTACATGACGACTTTCATCTAACTGAAATAAAAAAATAAATAAATTATTATAAAAATTTTGTGTAAGTCATATATACCTCTACTTTAACTTCGTAAATTTCCTTTGGTTTTGTAGTTTTTCTGACAAAACTTCTTATCAATCGATTACTCCTAAATCCGGCAAGTTCCTTAATATCTTTTTTATTTTTTTCTGCCAGTTTTTTTCCCTTGCAAATTTTCGCTGGATCAAATTTTATGTTTTGAGCTATTCGAGCAAAACCTGTAGCTATTTCAATATTTCACCCATTGGCACAGCCGGCTGCAAAAGAAAATATAGGGATGACCCTGATCTTAAAAAAATTAATTACTAAAAAAATTTCACGTAATCATACATTAGAATCCAAAATTTATGTAACTTTATTTACGAAAATTCTCATACTTAATATTGGCTTACATATTTTATCATCCATTATTTTTTTAATAGAAAATCGCTTTCCATTTGATATAATGTTATTTTTCGCGTCGTCACTTATACTTCTTACCACTATATGCTCTGCCGTTACTGTCATGCACGGAGCGAATAAAGCCTGCATATCTCGCCACCAATCATGGAGACATTGTTTAAATTTGTTGTTTATAACAATATAACCTAGTTCAATCGAGGGCTGAACTTAAAGCGTTAGCATCGGCATCGTTACAAACATATTCATAAGCACGAATTCACATACACACATTTGTAAGCACGCAATGCTCGTCACTTGCAGAGGTTGTATTTGAGTTTCTTCCTACAAAACTTTATTTGTTGTCCAAGTCATGGGCAACAAAAATTATGACATGATCATAATTAGCATCAGCACCATTATAAACGCATTCGCAGATCTACGAAAACAAATTGATCTTCACCTTCTGTTACAGTTAAGATTCATTGCGAAGGCTTGAAATCTTATTTTGATGACTTTTCAACTTGTAGCCTTTGCACAAAATTAACAATTACCTCCAAAAACTGCGCATATTATACGCTTATACAGCACAGTCTACGCACTGCTCATGCAAGATATATGTTAGAACTCTATATCCTGCTCTGCTGTTATACGTCGGTATTGGCGATGCAATCACAGGATTTGGCTAGCGTGTCGTTTGCTTGAGTCGGTGATGAATCCAAAAATTTACATGGGCAGTATAGGCACTGGAGCAATTTTTTGCATTTATTTTAATTTTTAAGTTTGTTATTGGTCAAATTCAATAAATTATCATTAGCAGCAAGCTTAAACTTTATTTAAAATAAGTTTTTTTTAGATTATTTATTTTAAAAGAACATAAAACTAATTTTAAGTGTCTATAACCTCCCGGTATGGTACGAAAGTTTGAGCTTGCATGGATAATTTTTTTTAAATTTTCGGTTCTATGATGAAATTGTCCACGTCGGAAATTTGTAATTATGTAAATGGTAAAATTGTATCAGCTAAATGCTCTTGTAGAGAGCCGCAGTGGCTCCGAGCTAGAGCGCGCGCCTTCCAATCTTGGGGTCGTGGGTTCGAGCCCGGGTCTCAGCGATTTTTTCGAGTGTTTTTCACGCGTTAAAATTGTCGGGATTAAGTCCATTGTAGCTTAGGTGTGGTAAGGATGCCCTACATCACTTGTTCCAACTCGGACATCCTAATGGCCGACTAAATTCTCTCCGAAAACATTGACCAGCCGCGAGTCCGAATCGGAGGAATAAAGTCGACCGATGCCCGACCGGAAAAAGTGTGTAAGGCTGACTACTTAACCGGGTTGAGCTTGAGTATCCCGATGCGCTTGCGGCTAGTAGGGTCGACTGAGTCCCCGAAAACCAAAATGCAAGCATCGCTCGAGAGATTCGCTCAATCGGGGTTTCTTAAGGGGGTTATTAGAGTAGGGACACAAAAACGAGAATTGGGCAGAAACCACGTTAAAAAGCATGAGAAAGGCAAAACAGAGACAACTGTATAAAACAACTTAGAGTAGGTGGCGTGGGTCCCTCACACATATGTGGTTGATACCCCCCTTGTAATGGGTCTTTACCCACAAGCGAGGTTGCCAGGAATACAACAACAACAACAACAAATGCTCTTGTAGAGCTGGTAATAGTGAAAAATGTAAACATATTCTAGCTGCGTTAATTTACTGTAGTAGGTAAGTTACTGATTTTTTATTTAATAAATTTAGAAGAATTCAACCTTACTTATATGAATAAGTGAATTATTATTATGCAGAGTTGATGTAGAAGAATTAGAAGAGTTTTCTTGTACAGATCTTGAATGTGTTTGGAGTGGACCTCATAAAGCTGCATTACAACAGAACACCTGTAGTGCAAAAAACATGAGTGTTTTGCAAGTTCTTACCAAGAACCAAACCATAGTTCTGAAAATCCAAAAAAAAGATATTTTTAACTTAAACTGGTATTAATGCTTATATAAAAAATGGGTAAGATTCTTTAGTACAATTAATAATATTAAAAAATAAAACTCTTTTTATTTAAATGTTATAATTTCAAAAATAAAATAAAATGATTTAATACTTTTCGGTATCTCAAGACATGAAAAATTTGAAACAAATAATAATAGTTGCATTGTGATTTAAGAAATTGATGCCTTTACGGTCATGAGTATTGTAGATAGAGAACCATCTGACATTATGAAACTTGCATCAATGGTAGAAGTTGATGTTATTCAAGAATGTTGCAAAGATAAACTTACCCAATTCTATAATGAAGATGTCTCTATTGTGTGCCTTAATACTGGAGCTTGTTCAATATAATGGCATAGAACTGGGCAGTTTCGGATTACAGGACAAGAGTATACAGTATTTACACTTATAAGGGAGCTGATTGGAAAAAAAATCTTAAAATTACTTTTTTCCTTAGGTCTTGCATACCAAAGCAATGGAACATGGTAAAGTAAAAGAAGAAGAGGCAAGAAATGAATATGAAAAGTATATGAAAGTCAATGTTTATACTTGTGGTGAGGTAATTTCCAAGTCTAATCCATGACTATCGTACAGTCCTGATGGTATTGTATTGATAGATTAAAAACCTCACATACTCATTGAGATCAAATGTTCATTTGGAGGAAAAAAAGCTAATAGCAGCAAAGTTATTCCAACCCTAAAATATTTAGATATTGTCGAAGGTGAAGCCTTATTTAGAAAAAAAAGTAACTACTATGCCCAAGTACAAATGGGTATGGCTATTCTCAGTGTCAATAGCACTGATTTTATTGTCTATGCCTCTTATGATAAATCATTTGCTGTTATAAATGTGCAATTGGACTTTGATTATGTACTTGATCTCTTAAGTGTGGCAACAAAAAAATATTTTAATAATATGCTACATTTCATTTGTTTGACTGCTGAAAATAATGAAAATAAACATGATCAGTCATAGTTTTTATTAAAAAAAAAAAAAAAATGAAAAACTAGTAATAATTAGTATTTTTGTTAGCTTTTGTAAAATTTTGTAACTGTTTCTAAGGTTAAATATTATTATTTTTTTTATTTTTAATCTTGGCAACCTCGCTTGTAGGTAATGACCCATGACAAGGGGGGTATCAACCACATATGTGTGAGGGACCCACGCCACCTACTCTAAGTTGTTTTATACAGTTGTCTCTGTTTTGCCTTTCTCATGCTTTTTAACGTGGTTTCTGCCCAATTCTCGTTTTTTGTGTCCCTACTCTAATAACCCCCTTAAGAAACCCCGATTGAGCGAATCTCTCGAGCGATGCTTGCATTTTGGTTTTCGGGGACTCAGTCGACCCTACTAGCCGCAAGCGCATCGGGATACTCAAGCTCAACCCGGTTAAGTAGTCAGCCTTACACACTTTTTCCGGTCGGGCATCGGTCGACTTTATTCCTCCGATTCGGACTCGCGGCTGGTCAATGTTTTCGGAGAGAATTTAGTCGGCCATTAGGATGTCCGAGTTGGAACAAGTGATGTAGGGCATCCTTACCACACCTAAGCTACAATGGACTTAATCCCGACAATTTTAACGCGTGAATAAACACTCGAAAAAATCGCCGAGACCCGGGCTCGAACCCACGACCCCAAGATTGGAAGGCGCGCGCTCTAGCTCGGAGCCACTGCGGCTCTTAAGGTTAAATATTATAAGTAAAATAAAAAAAAATGCTCAGTCATAGTTGATATCTTATAAAAAAGAAAAATCAGATACTAAAGTAAGTAAAATAAAGAATATAAACAAAATTGAAAGAATACTGTTTTTGTTTTAAACCACCATTTTTGTACAAACATTTCCCTAAATTTAAGACAAAAACAAAATCTAAAAAAATAAAAAAAATAAATAAATAAAAGTAACTATGAATTACATTAAACTTTATTTATTAAATTTATCATCTGCTAGTATTGGTGAGCTTAAATTTACAATTGCACAAACTAGAACAAATATCTGATCAATCCTAGGAATTAAATAGCTAGGAATTTTTGTGCTCAAAATTCGAAAAATTTTAATACGCTGGTTTGATCATTCAATGTGTACTCTAGCTCTGGCTATTTTAACATTTGCAACAGCTTCTTCACGAGAAAATTGACTTTTATCTTTCAAAAAGGGTGGCCTCACTAATTTTACACCATGTTTTAAGCATGCGTCGTCAACTAAAAAACCTTTATCAGTCATAAGTCCATCTCCTTTTTCAAACAATTTTATGAACTCACTTTGTTCAAAAATAGCTTTATCGGAACTTGTCCCTAAAAAACCTTCACTGATAAAAGTGATCAAACCTGCTGGTGACACAGCTATCATATAACGTACTGTATTAGCACTTTTATATGATGAGTATGTAGCTATTTGGCAGCATAAATTTTTGGGGGTTTGAATGGTCATTTCAATAACATCTATTACTGCTCGAACATCTGCATATTCATTGAAACATAAAGGAATGTTTTTCATAATCTCATCCCTGCTAGGCCAATAAATAGCATATTGTAAGCCTGCACTAAGAGTACTTATCATATTTAAAAAAACTTTCCTGCAATTCTGCGCAGTAATTTTTTCAAGCGAAATATTATGCTTTAATTTAATCAAAGTCAATACAATTTTATCTTTTACAGTTAGCTTTGCTCTTTTCTTTTGCTTGTATCTATACTATTTTTGGGTTTACTTTCTTCACAACTTGTTCCAAGGCACTCAAAAGTTCAAAACTTTGAAGCCTGCCATAGTATTCAAATCTTCTATGGCTTTAATATAATCAGTATAAATATCAAAATTTGCTTGCACACATTTATCACTAGTTGTGATTTTAAAGTCAGTTTGCACACTTTTATCTTGTACTTCAACACGTCCTGAAGCATTTTTGTATTCATAAGTAGAAGTTGATGGAGAATGAACATGCAAATAGCACACTTCTGAACTTTCAGTTACATATTTATTTTCAAGCTTTAGCAATTGTAACCATAAAAATATTTTATCCAATAATTCTTCTACGTACACCAAATGTATTAATTCTAGTTACAGTTACATCACCTTGCTTAGGTAATCGATGGAACCTAACAGTCCAATCCTTTTTCGCAACACTTTTACATCCATAAACGCAACAGCATTTATTACTTTTGTTTTCTTGAGGTGAAATCTCATAGTGGTCTTTTGATGACCATTAAACAAATTTTATTGTTAATTCTGTTAAAAAAAACATTTTTATATAATTGAGAGTAATTTCACATTTACTAGTAAAGTTCAAGCTCAAACTTTCGTGCCATACCGGGAGGTTATAGACACTTAAAATTAGTTTTACGTTCTTTTAAAATAAATAATCTAAAAAAAACTTGTTTTAAATAAAGTTCAAGCTTGCTGCTAATGATTATTTATTGAATTTGACCAATAACAAACTTAAAAATTAAAATAAATGCAAAAAATTGCTCAAGTGCTTATCCTGTCAATGTAAATTTTTGGATTTATCACCGACTCTTCAGACGACGCGCTAGCCAAATCCTGTGGTTGTATCGCCAATAGTAGAGCGCCTCAATGCCGCAATGTTGAACTTTCGACTGAAAAATCGAAGCACATGGTGCGTACTTTCGACCATAGGATGGAGAAAATTTATTTACCACTTAAGAAGGCTTGGTTGTAATACTAATTTAAAAAACGGCTGCCATTTACTCGAACTCAGTCAGCAGTGACCAGCGTTTTAGTATCCTCACCGTAAGAGGGCGATCACCCTTACGTTTTATTATTTTATTTATTTATTCTATAAGATCCCTACGTTTTATGGCACGGGATAATTCAATCGCGGTGCAATGAACAATGCCATACTAGATTTTATACTGCATGTAAGATCCTATTATTGAACTAAAATTACAACTTTTAAAACTACATACAATAGGAACATCATTTAAAATTGCACAGACTCTCAGAATGAAAGTAGCGTTTGAATGGTGTATAATAAACTTTGAATGATTGCGAGAAAGCTGCTTTCTTAGCGATTAACTAATTCAGAAATAAATATTCTTTATTATTCTTGAAACTCATGGTAAAAATGAGGTTTAATAACTCAAAATGTTGTAAAAAAATTTTTTTCATTCTATTCTTAATAATTGAAAAAAAAATGAATGCATACTAATGACTTTGTACGTTTTTCAGGCTGACACAGAACCAATTTGGTGGTCATGGGTGAGGGCCATAGCCGCCGAAATTGTTCGTCAAACTCCATTTCGTGCACAGCGATGTTTAAACTTTCTGGGTATCCTGACAACGTGTCCACGAGGGCCGGTACCACTGCCAGACAGTCCGACCGATCAGCGACGTAGATCGAGAAGTGAACTTCGATGCTGGCCTACCACCGACCTTACAATTGAAAAAATAGCCGATGGCGTGCAGGCAACGTCTATACTAGCGGAGTCACGACGACGAGCTCACAGTGAATTGCGAGGCTGGTCCAGCAGCAACTCCAGTGACGACGACATCTTGAGTAACAACAACAGGATCAGAATCCTGATTAATACTAAAAATCGAACGAATGGCATTCTGATGCAAACTCGCGCTTGGGGCTGCAGTGAGAGTAGTGAAGGCAGCGACGACAGTTTGACTTGGGGCACTGGTCCGCATCATTGTACCTCTATCATTAACTCTGTTGATTGCGTTGATACCGCAATAACTATTTCTGAACCCACAACCCGAGAGCAACGGATGCAGAAATACAAGGAAGCCCGGAGACGGGAAAACGAAGCTCGAAGACGCCAGGTCATGGAGGAAGATGCCAAAAGAAGAAGGGCCTTTAAAGCTACGGAGGAAAACAACAATGACATACATAGGTGTTCGAAAATTCGAGAAAAACTGTTCTTAAACGACAATGATTCCGTTAACTCTCGGAAAAAGGAATTATCTCACATCTCCAGGCTAAGTACTTCAGTAAAATCTGATAATACGATTCAGATCATTAAAAAATCACCACAAGTTACAAAAAAACCTCTCAACGATGTTCAAAATACAGTAAGATTCGAGGATACTAGGAATACGTACGACGACAACAGAAATAACAACCGTAACAATATAAAAAATATACAACTTAATCTTTCGAACTATACGACTAAGCCAGGTATCCTGAGAACAAACGATTCCAACGAGAGGAGAAGCAGAGCTAGAGAACGCAGAAATATTCGCGAGCGAAATACTATAGTGCCTTTACCTTCAATCATTACAAACAACAACATTAATGAAAGAAGCATAAAATCACTTGAAAATTTAAACGCACGACTATCTAGCAGCCCTCCAATAAAAGCTGTTTTGGAAACAAGGATTCCCGAACTATCGCCTAATTATACCGATAAATCTACTAGATCGACATTAACCACAATGAGTACGTCTTTATCGATGAATACTTTGCGAAAAACGCCTCGCGAAGAAGAAGTGGCCAAGCTCTTAGAGCGCTGTCAAAGGGTTGATCACTACGTACCTGTACGCGAAAAACTGACTCTCTTTGAGTCCCTATCGAGAATGGGTGGTCGTTTAGCCAGAAGTACTGAAGACCTCGGTAGATCAAGTTCTAACAACCCAAGCCCAAAAGGCAAACAAAGAGCAAGATCGTTGCACGATCTTTATAGAGGTGGAGCTAAATCGTTGCCAGTTCGAGAGATGTGCAGATTTTTCGAGAATGAAAAACCCGAAACTACGGTTCAAGGTAAAAAAGAAACTACCAGGTCGAAGTTTGCTGAGTCTGGCCTGCTGAACCCGTATAATGCCTGCAGAAATGAGTATTCCTCGAAGAATCCTAGTGCACCCTGTATTAGGACTTCTGCTAGAAGGAATTATTATGCCAAATAATTATATATTTTTAACGTTGTCTATTTTTTTATGTTTTTCTTAAGACTACCGCTAAGTAATTTGTACCTAAAGGATATATTAGATAATATTATTGTTGACACGTCATTTTTAACAGCGTTCAATATGTTTGATTCCGTGAATAATTTGTCACGTGTGTATTACCTAATTACAAACTAGGTTTTGGTTTAATTTCTTAGTTTTTATAGTTGTACATATTTCTAATATGAATGTGCTTGAAATCATAATCAACTTTAATTCAATGTTAAATGGTAACTAAAAATAAACTTGAATGGTTTTTTCGCTTGCACAGAATTTAACTCAGTAACATGAAACAACACTTTATTATAAATATTTTAAAAATTTATGAAATCTAAAAATAATAATATGAATCATGAAAATACTCATATCACTGAGGGTAAAAATTTGCATGAGGGGAGAAATTTTACCTTACCAGTTGTGTTCAAAAGGAAAAAAAAAATTAAATAAACAAACCAAAGTTAAAAAAAAAAAATTAAGTAGTATTTTTAATCTTGAACTAAATTATTACTCCAGGAGATTCAATTCAAGTCATAGTAATATAGTCAAGTATAGAATTGAAAAAAAAATTATGAAAACTTTTTTGAAGCATTAAAAACAATCAGATAGCGTAGAAAAATGTTTAATACAAACAAAAATCGTACGTGTGTGTATACATCATAAAAAAATAAGAAGACAATCAGTAACTTCGACCGTAGAGCAATCCTAAATAAAAATCCAGGTAGAGGGCCTAGAAGATTAAGATAATCGCTGGCAATGGACTTAAGTTTGTTAACTCTTATCTTACATTTTTTAAGTTTTTGGTGGCTCAAATTTTATTTTGAATTTTTCAGTTTTCTACAGCAGCACCTTATTTCAGTTATTTTCAAAGCATCTTAAAATGTTTGGTTCATAAAAATTATATTTCTTAACTTTTTCATATTAACCTTCCATTATGAATGTTAACTTATGCTAATTACTCTCGTAGATTAGTCCTATACTACAAATCAAGCGAGAAAAAGAAAAAAAATAAATGAATCGGAGAAAGTACGCTATCTAGAAATGGAGGGCAATTAAATTCAGGAGTGACCTTGAATGCTTTCCATTTAGTTGACTTGGAAAATTTGTATTGACAGTTACTCTTTGAATCAGGTTAGCTGAAATGAAAAATGCAGTGACAGATTTTCGGTTTAGAAGATTTTATATTCATCATCAATCGTTCGTAAAAATATTTAAAGATTTCATAATTATTTTACGAAAAAAAAAAAATCCTATTATTTATATAACACCCGATTGTAGGTGAGTTATTTGTGCTGCTTTCTGAAAGAATAACAGGCTCATAGATGTCTAGTTTTTCTACATGGTATTTATATGTATACATATGCAGATATTTGTCTAATCTATCTATTTATCAGCCAATTTTTGGCTACTTTAATAGAAGTGACTTCTCATTAAATGAAAAAACAACTAAAAAGGAAAGGTGGTATTATATGAAAAAACAATTTATTCTTTTTGTCGAGCTTTTTGTCTTGCTATCATTCGTTCTGAAAACAACATGTAAACTCATCTTAAATCGCCTTTTCTACAAATAAGTATACATATTTGTAAAAAAACAATCGTAGAGGGCATCTTTGAGGAAGTATTACTAAGCTATGCGTGCATGCCACCTTCAAATCTTGCGGGCTCATCTAAAAACACTCCCTCAAATATAACCCCCATAATTGCTCTTATACAAGTAAATTATACTATATTGAGATCCTTACATTGAAACGGTGTTGATAATTGTGCATTATTTATTTTAAAATAGCGATTAATACCAAGACATTTTCAAAACAGTAAATTCAAATCAAATTATGTAAATTCAAGTATTTAGAGCTGATTTCTTTGAATAATTTCAGTTTCTCTCAAAATTAAGTCTGGCTTGCCTTATTTTTCGAAATTGAGCATAATACTCTTATACTTTATCAATGTTTCTCACTATAAGATTTAAAAAATGTAATCTTATCAGCATTTTTCTCGTCATTGTATAAAAAATGTCATGTTTAGCTTTCCCTTCCGTTTTTGTAGACTTTTTAAAATTCAATAGAAATTCTATTCCAGATAGAGTAACTGCCCAAAAGTACTTATAAATTAATTCTTCTACAAGTAACATATTTAAATTTAAAAATTAGCTTTACCAATTAAAACAGAAATAATATCCAAGTTTTTCTAGTAATAAAAAATGATTGTTTACTAAACTTTAAGCATCAACGAACATAATAGCTTTTAGTGAATTACATATATTGTGAGCGTTCCGTGTTATGTTGTATATATTTGTATGCTCAGTGTAAATTTTTGAAATGTATATTATTATTTAAAAGATTAAAATTAAATTATTATGTTGTTAAATACTTGAGTGATTGATTTAAATAAAATTAAATTATTGACTGTATTTCAATAAAAGATTAAATCGTTATAAAAGTTAAAATTTTTTCGTATGAACAATTCAATGTTGATTTAATGAATGGTAATTTGGTTTATTTATTTAATTTTTTTTTTTTCAATTAAAATATGTGTTTTGACAGAAATTATGTAAAATATTTAAATATATGTAAATGAATGTTTAGAAAAATTCTTAGAAAAAGAATTTATAAAAGTGTAAAATGGGAGTATTTAATTGTTTAATACTTTGAAATAAAAAAAAATATATATATTTCAGTAGCTACAATGCATTTGTAAAAAACTTGAAACCATTTAAGAATGTTCGATGGTTTCGAAAAAAATTATATGTTTCTATTATTTTTAATCAGTATATATTTCAGATGAGTGTACACCCTTAATAAAGCCCTTGTGACGAGCTGAACCAGGGCTATATATTATTTTATAGTACGAGTAACAGAAAACATGAATCAAAGATCTGATTTTGAGGTTAGAGTGATCAGGAGTACTATAAAATAATTATGTCGTATTGTACAGAAAGATTTAAAAAAAAATTTAGTATTTTTCTACCATTTCACTGGCCATTTTAAAAAGATAACTGAAAAAGTACGAGAAGCGGTGAAATTCCTTTACAACTTCATATGCGTCAGAACAAGAATCTAACTTTTTCTTCACTACATATTTATTTTCAAATTTATAAGTATTACCTTTAGGTCTTGATATTTAATCTGAAATGAAAAAAAAAAAAACTTTTAAATACTTTTGTCACACAGTTTTGTTAATTCAAAAAAAGCCTAAGTTTTCGGGATTTTTCCTAATTTTTAAAAAAAATTTACAACTTTAAATAAATGCTAAATGAAACTAGAGATCTTTAAAAACTACAGGATGAGATGTGTGATTCGGTAAAATAAATGTGAAACACTTTTATTATACACTATATCAACTTTAGATAAATGCTAAATGAATCTAGAGATCTTTAAAAACATTGTGTCTAATTTTTAAAATGATTCATTCTTCGAGATTGGAGCACTGACGTTTTAAAAATAAAAACGTTTTTTAGCGAAACGAAACCATTGAACATTATTCTTAAATAAATACAATACTCTCAGTTTTATATTAAATTTCCAATGCACTCATTAGTTAAGCACTCATATAACTGTAGTAACAGTGTTCAGTCGTTATTGAAAGTATGTCTACCGTACTTCTATAAGATAATTTTTGTACCACATTTTTTAGATAATAATAATTAAAAAATCGCACGTCTATTTTTATGAATATTATGCTCAGTAGCTTAAAATCAATTAAAGCGAACAAAAAAATTGAAAATTTCTTGTATAATAAAATTTATTGCTGTTAAAAAAATTTTTTTTTTTTTATGAGTTTTTATACCATAATGCATTTAATATGGTACACCAGCCGGACACCATATCGTTCTGAGGTTTGAATTAGGCGCTCGAAATTTGACCGTCAACCCACAGTTTTTGCTAAAGTGCCAACCTTTGGGACGGGTAAAAAATTATTTTTTATAAAGTAGGGTTAGAGGGTCGATGTCAATGATCAACATTGATTTATTTCAGACTTGTCAAGCTTTTTATTGAAAAAATTAATGATTGATCGCTGCGGTCTACTTGTTTTGAATGTGTGCCGTATTTAAAAAATCTAATATAAATTATTTTTAAAATTTTATCCATTTACAAAAACCTTCTCTCAAAATGAAAGTAAAATATTAAAAACAATTACGTAATTACGTAATAATAGTTATTCAACAAAAAAGTATGGTTAGGTAGTTGATGTCAATGATCAACATTGATTTATTTCTGACGTTGATCATTGACATCGACTCTCTAACCCTACTTTATGAAAAATAATTTTTTACCCGTCCCACGGTGGACGGGCCGTCTCAAAGGTTGGCACTTTTGCAAAAACTTTGGGATGACGGTCATATTTCGAGCGCCTAATTCAAACCTCGGAACGATATGGTGTCCGGCTGGTGTACGTCCAACCGGAATCGAAACTGTATGAAATAAAATGTATGAAAATAAATATTACCAAAATATCACTCGACAAACAATTCAAAAAAATTAAAACTTATATCTACGAGATAAGTTTAAAACTGCAATCTTATTTTGTCGTTGTACTAAAAATAAATGAGGATAGAGACATATGTATATCATCGTGTTTCAATAATATGTCGATGGCCGTAAAATTTTATATAAATCGGTCGTTCGCCAAAGAGGTTCTAGTCCCTCACGAGTCTGATACGTAAATTCGCCCACATGAACATAAATAAATTAAAATTGTACACTAACTCGTGTGTACCTACTGAACAATTGGTTATATACTCTTAAAAAAATTTAGGAAGGAGATGATTTATATTATATGGTGCAGAAGATTGATTATTTTTTGTTATTATAAATCTTATCATCTATCACCTTTTCTCTATGTAAATATATCAAAATTTTCGTGTTTATCAAAAGACAAACGATGAACCTTGAGTCTTTTTCTTAAGTGTGTATACCTGTATTAAAGTTTTTTTTGTGTTTATACGTTTCCGCATCAACCGAGACTCTGGATGTGTTGCTGCTTTAACCGTTCGATTGTAGATGTAAATTTCGCACTCGTTTATACTTTAATTATTTGTTTGTAATATTATAATTAAATAAATAATGACAAAAGAAGTTGTATAATTAAAATAAAAACAATTTTCTTTTTTAATGCTTTACCTTATCCCCTGTATTTGTAGCAGGACTTTGTTCATTCAGACTTTAAAAAATTTTTTAAATATTTATTATTTTATCAACCAATTATAATTAAATACGTATTCTGAATTTTTTCTTTTATATCAAAAAAATACTTAATTGGCAAAGCTATAAAAATTTTTATGGCTTTCATTTTAATTTAAAACTAACTTACAGCGACTACATCTCGCTGCGCTAACGTTTGTAAAGTTGAAAACTATTCTGAATTTTTTTTGAAAGGACCCCGCACTAATCTTATGGAAATTGGGTTTCAGCGAAATTTTCTAAATTTTTGATACGATGTAGCTTTCATCATCCTGATCAAAAGTCCCAATGGTCACAACCCTCTAAAATAAGTAGTTTAGCCGCTAGAGGCCCTCGTATCTGCGTAAATCGTACATGTAACGTATAGAAAAATTCATAAAACCTCGATCAAACTTGAAAAATAAAATATTTTTCATACATTTTGGGATGCTGCTTCCTTATTGAGCATTAACAATTGTTCATCGAATTTTGGTTTTTTTTTTTCTAACCTCAAAAAAATGCTTGTTAAACAAAAAAAAACTCACTTATTGAATAGTTTCGTTTTTATGGTTTTTCTAGATTTGACCATTTTTGATAGTTTTTCAAATAACAAAACTAAATTAATCATTGTCTTTCCTAACCTTAAGAAGTTACTTAAAAATATTCAAAGTACTGTATCTACAGTAATCATGGATTTTTTTAGTAATGTTTAATTATAACTTATTATAACAGTACTTTGAATATTTTTAAGTAACTTTTTAAGGTTAGGAAAGACAAAAGTCAACAAACCCCAATGATTAATTTAGTTTTGTTATTTGGAAAACTATCAAAAACGGTCAAATCTAGAAAAACCATAAAAACGAAACTATTCAATAAGTGAGTTTTTTTTGGTTTAACAAGCATTTTTTGAGGTTAGAAAAAAAAAACCAAAAGTCGATGAACAATTGTTAATGCTCAATAAGGAAGCAGCATCCCAAAATGTATTAAAAATATTTTATTTTTCAAGTTTGATCGAGGTTTTTTGAATTTTTCTATACGTTACATGTACGATTTACGCAGATACGAGGGCCTCTAGCGGCTAAACTACTCATTTTAGAGGGTTGTGCCCATTGAGACTTTTGATCAGGATGATGAAAGCTACATCGTATCAAAAATTTAGAAAATTTCGCTGAAACCTAATTTCCATAAGATTAGTGCGGGGTCCTTTTAAATTTTTTAAATGATGTTATACTTTTATTGAAATATTGAATTAAATTTATATATGCCAAAGAAGATATTTTGAAATTGAAATTGAATATAAAAAGAGATAATAAATAAGTATTCTATGTGAAATTAAATTCTTAAATTTTCCATTTAATATATTGGAAATAAATTAAATATTATACAGAAGAAGATATCTCCCAAAAAAACCTTGCCAAGGTAAACAAGCTTGGGAGAGTTTTTGCCATAGTTAATTTAACAAAAAGAAGTGATATCATTTAAATAATTTTATAACAAGGTTTTTCAACTTATTGGTCTAAGATCAGATTAAGCAAAAAGAGATTTGCAATTTTATAATATGATTTATTTTCAGAATTCTACGTAACTCTACCAAAATTTGATAAAATAGAACCTATAAAATGGTATGGCAGAGTTATGTAGAATTCTGAAAAAAATCATATTATAAAATTGCAAATCTCTTTTCGCTTAATCTGGTCTTAGACCAATAAGTTGAAAAACCTTGTTATAAAATTATTTAAATGATATCACTTCTTTTTGTTAAATTAACTATGGCAAAAACTCTCCCAAGCTTGTTTACCTTGGCAAGGTTTTTTTGGGGGATATCACTCATTTTTGTTAAAAATTTTTAATTCTGACAAGTTTCAATTTTCCAACACCAGTGCACCAGTTCGTCAACTCTGATTATAGGACAAAAAGTTCAAGACAGAACATCCAAAAACCATAAAATCCAAATTTTCCCTAAAATTAAAAAATCGAATAAATCTGCTTATTACAGGTATTAAATAAAAATATATTTAGGAAAAATTTGGATTTTATGGTTTAGCCCGAATTTGCGGCATCGGTGGCCACATCAAAATAATCGTTTGGGATAGACCGGTTTTCTTAAAACAAAAAATTATTGCAGTGTCTTTCGACGAAAATTTATACTCAAATATCTGCTAACAATAAATTTTTATGACAAAATTTTCGTTGAATAAAACGCTATGGACCCTTTATCAAAATTAATTTATTATAAAGTGCGTTGAAAATTTTTAAATTATTATTTTAATTAGTATTAGCGTCAAATTAATTAATGAATTACTAAATTGTTCATCGAAAAAAAATTCTAAAATTTCACTAACTGCCGCCACGCCATCTGTCGTCAAACTTCTGAAATGCCGAAATTTTAAAAAAATTCGAACGTCGTCGAAGGGTAAAGAATTTTTTTTCGTCTGTTTTTGAAAAATATAAATTTCAAATTAATTATACAACAAATTTGGGCCGCTAAAGTGGTAGAAATGATGAATACTATACAAAAGTAGAAGGGTTTAAAGTGTTTCAATATTTTTTTTCTTAACAATATTTGAGAAAACCATTAAATGAAATTTGAGTGAGGTTACGGTAACTTTTGTTACTGTAAATAAAGCGCGGTAGTACTGGCTACTTTTTTTTGGGAAAACTCTCCCAAGCCAGCTACCGCTGGCTTTGATTTTGAAATGGAAATTGAACGTAAAAAGAGATAATAAATAAATATTCTATTTAAAATTGAATTCTTTTACATTTTTCATTTATCACTTTAGAATTAAATTTATTAATAAAATAATTTCTTATTAGAAGTAGTACTGAAAAAGAATGTATAATTTCTGAATTTACTTAATTAAAACCTTTTTGAAAAAAGTTTCAGAAAAAATATAATAAAAGATTAATTTTTACCTGAAACAAGTATGAGTCATGCAGAATATAAACAAAAATTCTTGTCCAATATTGTATTGGAACCTTCAAACACCGCACTATACGGATTGTAAGTCTAACTAAAGCTTCATGAAAAAATTGATTTTCGCTCAATTAATCTTTTATCCATTGGCTAATTGTTTGCACTGATAGTTCATTTTGGTTTTCTGTCAGAAAAATTTATTGAATTGCTTTCGTATATTTCTATTTTTAATAAAATAAAATTAATTTTTGGTCATCTTTACAGAACGTTGTATGTTTGTTACATTTGTTTGGACCAGATGTTTTGATACGTTCGAAAATTTTTATTTGAATTGATTTTTTAAAATAGTAAAGAGTTTCCCTACCAAATACGTCTAGCCTACAGATTTTGGCCAAATTAAACTTAGACATAGTTTTTTGAATAAAAATAGCTCAGCTAAAATTTCAAAGGCCGGACAAAAGCTTGTAAAAATAGTTATAAACATTTTAAAATTTCACAACTTAACGTTGGCTAAAATCGCAATTAATCAATTTCTAGTCCACAGATTTTAACGTAACTTACCTCAAAAATCGAAAAAATCAGACTTTTGTTGTTCTTCTTTCAAAACATTCTTTAGGTACCTGTAGCAATAATTATAAACAATCGATTTTTTATTCTTGTAAATGTGACTTCTCATTGGCTAAAATTAGAAGTTAGAAAGTGGCAGACGACTACTTTCGTCAAATGTATTTTTGACTCACGTAGGCTCGTAGCTGGTAGGGAACGTCCTTAATTGAAATTTTTGAAATTGTTTGGACTTTTTGTGTCGTTGTAAAAGTAATTAATGTAACAAGTTTCAGGATCCCATGTTGAGTCGTATTTTGGTTTTTGCAGCGATTTTTGCAGACGTGCGGTGCAACGCCAAAGGGTAAAAAATTATTCTTTTTACATACCCTGTAAGAAATGTTAATTAGGAAATAGACATTTAATGGCTATTTAAAATGTCTTTAGACTAGAAACAAGGTAACATTAATCGCTAATTTTTAGACTGTATGAAACGATTTTTTTCCTTGAGAATAGCCATTTACTATAGATTCAAAATCAATGAATATTTTTGAATACTAATAATTTGCTTTAAAAAATATTAATAATAACCTCATAAAAAATAGGCATTTCATAGAATTATGACATTTCAAAAATTACCATAAAATCTTATGCAATGATAATCACCACGTGCAATACGCTTTTTTAAAGGTTATAAAAAATTTTTTACCCATTTTAAATGGGCGATTCATAGATTGAAATCGATCGTAAAATGAAATAATTTTTGATAGCTATTTTCGGGTATTTTTAATGGAATAAACATAACCCATCGCTTTACTATATTAAAAATAGGAGAAAATTGGCAATTATTACCTTTTTTCTTGGAGTCAGGTATTGCATATTTTAACTACCCTTTTTCTAGTTTCAGAGCCATTTTTAATATTCGCAATTCTAACAGGGTAAATCCAACCAAAAATGAATACCTTTTTCATACTGTTTTAGAGTACTGACTTGAATTAACCCTTAAAGGCCACACGGGGTCCAAAAGACCCCACATAACTGTCAGTGTGGCAGTTCTGGATTTGGGTGTGGCCTTTAAGGGTTAATGATATCAGAACAGTTGCAGCTGGTCTGTCTTTTTTTTCTTAAATGCTTGCCTGGTAATTTCGCGTGGCTCTGTTGCTTTTTTTAAAAGTGAATTAGCCAAGTTATAAGTGAAAAATGAAAAACTAATTAAAATCAGTAGTGAGTCACAGGATACCATTAGTAAGTTCTTCAAAAGGTATGAGCTAGCAGTTGAAAAACTTACTTTAAAATGTTGCGAACAACTTTTAATACAATTTGCCCAATAAATTACAAAAAAAAAAAAAAAAAAAAAAAAATGAATGAATGCAATTTGAAAGTGCGTAGTAAAAAAAAATTATGATGAAAACAATCTACTTTTGGAGTAATGGATAACTTAACCCAGCTGAAAAAATCCATATGGAAATCCGTAAGGAAACCCGTACGGGGACCCGTAAGGGTTCCCGTAAAGGACCCGTATGGGGACGGGTTTCCGATATTGATATTTGGTCAGGGTTTCCGTACGGGTTTCCATACGGGTTTTTTTTTGTTTTCATTTAATTTTATTTTCACACTATTTTTTTATTTATTTAATTTAATAGTATTATTAGATATTGATATATTATTCTTTATAAGATTTAATTAATAATAATAAAATTATTTTGAATAAAATTATCGAAGAAAAAAATTTTGTTTGACTGAGATTCGAACCCATGACCCCAGGCATGGCAGGCAGACACTCTACCAACTGAGCCATTGAGCTAGCTTGCTCGAAAACTTTAATTAAACTACTTTAACAACTGTTTTATATTTGATTTTTAACTAGTCTCTCTCAGCGCGCAAACACGAGCAATTGTATTACATTATCTAAATCTAAAACAAATTTTGTCGAAGCTTCATCTAAATTAAAGGGCTTAACCGACAATAAGTTGTATGTTAAAGGAGTTTAATTGAGGTCTTGATGCATGCTAGCTCAATGGCTCAGGTGGTAGAGTGTCTGCCTGTGATGCCTGGGGTCATGGGTTCGAATCTCAGTCGAACAAAATTTTTTTCTTCGATAATTTTATTCAAAATAATTTTATTATTAATAATTAAATCTTATAAAGAATAATATATCAATATCTAATAATAATATTAAATAAATAAAAAAATAGTGTGAAAATAAAATTGAAAAAAAAAAAAAAAAAAACCCGTATGGAAACCCGTACGGAAACCCTGACCAAATATCAGTATCGGAAACCCGTATGGGATCCTTTACAGAAACCCTTATGGGTCCCCGTACGGGTTTCCTTACGGATTCCCATATGGATTTTTTCAGCTGGGAAGCTCATTTTTTTCAAGTTCACAAATTTTAAAATCGCCTAATTTTTTGGCTATTACCTTAATAACGATCCATAAACAGTAGAATAAACTCTTCGTCTGAATACTTCATACAATTAGCTCATCGTTTTTAGAAAGTGTTATTACGTTCCTGCTGAGCATGCGAGGAAGCATGTAAAAGTGCTCAGGCTCCTAATTGACTTAATTTCGCAGTACTTTTACAGTAAGCCTCAAGTGATTCTCATTTTTCCATGATTTGATTTAAAGCACGCTCATGCATCTGTGTGCAGAGTGCGTGCCCATTAAAATGTATTCTCGATCGGTAGAAAGTTTTATCCATACATCGAATTTTTTTAAATAGAGACTTGGTGCTTAAATCCTGTTGATTTTTTACAACTTGGAATTCATTAAAATAAGAATTGCGTACTCAGTTGCACGAAATTTTATCCTTCTTTAGAAGCTTGCCGGTGTGGTGAACGTGAAGTCAAGTCACTTTGAGCCTGTAATTGACTGGGCATTAATCCCAGAAGTATTTTAACAATTTATTTTAAGATTAAGGATGTTAGGTACTTACGTGAGGGGAAAAAAGGGGAGGGGACGGGCACCGGACTAGACGATTTTATTTTCAACTCATCAGTACTTTGACCCTAATAAATGAATTATTATGAAAATTTTATACAACATAGTTGAAAGTCTCTACTTCCATGTAGTATTAATTTTATGTTTAAAAAATATTTTAAAAAATTAGGAAAAATCACGAAAACATAACCTAATTTTCAATTTACAAAACTCTGCGACAAAAGTTTAAAAACGTTAACTTTTTTAATCTCTCATTAAAAATTAAGGCCTAAAGACATTATGTACTAATTTTTAGATCAAATTATGCAGTAGAAAAATAGTTAGAGCATTTCTTGTTCCGACGCGCATTGAATTTAACCACTTCGCGCTCGTTTTTCTTTGTTATCTTTTTCAAATGGTCGGAAAGGTATTACAGTAGTGATCAAAATTATAAGGCACCCCCTAAAATTCGTCTGTTTCAAGTTAATATTTTGACTTTGTGCATGCCTGCACGTGTTTAAATATTTTAGTAATCATCTCTAAAATTTTTTTTGTTCAAAACAAGTTCAGTACTTGAAAAAAAAAGTTTACTTTATATTAATTCGTCTTTCCAATCAATTTTTATCCTCTTTTAAGCTTAAAATGACTTTTTTTTAAAAACAGCTAAATTTAGTTCTTTTATGATCTAGATAGTGTTCTGTAAAATTTCTATAAACACCTAAGTGAATAATATATTTTTTTTCGCGTTTCTCCGATGTTCAAGTTTATCGAAAAAAATTTTCAAGCTGATTAATAGAAAAATGTTCAAGCCACAAAGAAAAAATACATTTTTTTAAACTTGAAAAAACATTGATTTTTTGTACTTTTACATTGTTTTTCGCTTAAATTTGCTTTTTTTTTTATTAATTTGGGAGGTAAAAATTATATTAAACTGATATTTGATGAATTTTAAACTAATTCAATTTATTATGAATCAAAATCTTACAGAGAATTTTAAAAAAATATGTTAAAAAACAGTTTTTCTAATACAGTTAAATTTCACAAAAATAACTTCAATTTGTATTTAATTGATTACAAGTAATAGTATTAATTTATTTTTAGAAATAATTATTATATTCATTTTTATTATTTAATATAATATGTTTTTTATATATTTAATAATTAGTTTACCCTTCTTTAGTACTTAGTTTATCCTCCTTTAGCCTCGAAGCAAGCGCGAACTCTTCGGACCATAGATTCTGCAAGTTTTTTACAGTAACTCGGACTCAATTTTTGCCAGGCTACAGCAATCTCTCGTTTTAAATCTTCCAAATTTCTCAGGTGTTTGTCTTTGATCATTATCTCTATTTGATCCCAAGCATTCTCAATTATATTCAAATCTGGAGAACGTGCTGACCAATCTAGTATAGGTATTTTCCCATGATGAAAGTTATGCAAGCTTATAAACATTTAAAAAACTAATTTATCAATAATGACGGCTCGGTCGGTAATGTAGATAAATTCTTTACCGATCGAACAATGATCGCTACTGGCATACGAATTCTACGAATTTGAAAAATTACTTCAAGTTGAATAAACTCTCTGAAACTTCTAACTGAATATTAAAATTAATGAAAAAGTCAATTCGATAAATATATTGCTTGTAATCAATTAAATACAAATTGAAGTTATTCTTGTGAAATTTAACTGTATTAGAAAAACTGTTTTTTAACAAATTTTTTAAAATTCTCTGTAAGATTTTGATTCATAATAAATTGAATTAGTTTAAAATTCATTAAATATCAGTTTAATATAATTTTTACCTCCCAAATTAATAAAAAAAAAGCAAATTTAAGCGAAAAACAATGTAAAAGTACAAAAAATCAATGTTTTTTCAAGTTTAAAAAAATGTATTTTTTCTTTGTGGCTTGAACATTTTTCTATTAATCAGCTTGAAAATTTTTTTCGATAAACTTGAACATCGGAGAAACGCGAAAAAAAATGTATTATTCACTTAGGAAATTTTACAAAACACTATATAGATCATAAAAGAACTAAATTTAGCTGTTTTTAAAAAAAAGTCATTTTAAGCTTAAAAGAGGATAAAAATTGATTGGAAAGACGAATTAATATAAAGTAAACGTTTTTTTTTCAAGTACTGAACTTGTTTTGAACAAAAAAAATTTTAGAGATGAATACTAAAATATTTAAACACGTGCAGGCATGCACAAAGTCAAAATATTAACTTGAAACAGGCGAATTTTAGGGGGTGCCTTATAATTTTGATCACTACTGTATAAAAAAAATCTTAAAATCTTCTTCGAGCTGAAATCTACAAATCCCAATAATTTTTTTAACGATCTGTGTATTTTTGGAAGAGTGACATACGATCAAAGAAAAAAATTGCTTTATTTCCATAAGAGTTTGGGTTAAAGTATTAAAAAAAATACTTTGATTTTTAAAAAAACGAAATCGAACAAAAAAAGGCAAAAAATTCAATGATTATTTTGATATTCATCATAAATCGATCCGATCAAAATTGACAGAACTGCTGCATTTTTTCGTAAGTACCAAACATCCTTAATTCTTGTTCTGTAAGAAAAAGCACTACGCTTGTACAATTTATTGTATAACATCTGTTTAAGCAATATTATTTTACTGAGTGGAGTTAACAATAGTTTTATTATTTTACTTTTTCCTTTTTTTTTTATTAAGCTATTGAACAATTATATCTCAATTAATTTTTTTTATATCATAAAAATTTTATTGTTTTTTATTTTTATTTTTTTTTAATTAAAAATTTTTTTTCAAACAAAAGACACATCTATTGTATGGAGGCACCAAACTACAGGATGAGATGTGTGATTGGCTAAAATAAATGTGAAGCACTTTTATTATACACTATATCATTAATACATATTATAAACTAATTACAGTGGCCTCCTCGTATAAGAATCGCGGATATTAGACTCAACCACTTATTAGACTCAAATTTCGCTAGAAATTTTTTTCTTTTGACTTTATTTTGATTTCATACTAAATTACTCGCTAAATTGAGAGCCTGCGACCTGCGTTCACAACTGCCTTAGTGTTCTAGAAGCTCAAAATCGGCTTAGGAATCCCAATCTGCTGTTTCAAAAATGTTGTAATTTTTTATTTATTCAATACATCGCTGTGAAACTTTCCAGAAATATTCATCGAAACTCAATAAATAACTTCCTCAGGAGATGTTTTTTCAACTTCTAATTTTTTTTTTTTTTTTTTCATTTATTTAATGCCTACTTAAACTTTTCTCATACGGAAAATTTAAGTTAATCCATAACTATATATGAATATACAATCATGAATATCATAAAATTTTTAGCTTCCTAGACCTAATATTGCATTCGCAAAAAATTTTAATAGAGTAAAAAACTAAAAAATTAAAATAGTCCTTCGTCTTTATATAAGAACACAACATGGTTGAGTAAGATGAAATTACCAATAACCTAACGAATATTTCTGGCCAACTCGAAAATGATAGATTTTTGTAATGACAATTAATTATTGTGTAAATAATTTTTTATCTTTAGTAAGCCTACTCTAAAACATCAAACTGCATATAGTTCTAGTTATAATATTACAAAACGAATAATAAGAAATTTAGATGAAAATTTTTTTGACGCGTACAATCGAGAAAAAGGTTGGAGAGTTGATAAGGCACCCAACGAGCAAATTAAATGTATAAAAATTAGTGAACCCAACGTCCGGATGATTTTTAACAATTTCAAAAATATCTATTGGCTCATTATTAACTAAATTGGACCATTGAAAAAATGTTCACACAAAACATACTTGAAAATACAACTAAAGAAAGATAAAGAAAAATGGGTACCTTTAAGTCTGATTAAACTAAGTTAAAAAACAAGTCAGAAAAAAATAAACATTTTATCGAGTAAGAAATGTAACAGATTCCACTGTCACTTGATACTAACTTTATGATACTTGCATTAGGTTCGATCCTCGCAATTTCCAGTTGGTACCATTTAAGAAATATCAATTAACTTCTTAGTTTTAAGTTTTTTTTTTGTTTTTAATGTTGATTCAATTACTAATTGTTATCCATCATAACTTGTTTAAAATTATTATTAGTAATTTTAAGTTTCAAGAGACGGTAGTCATTTATAATTTAGTCAAATTATGGCATGCTCAGTCATTAGGTATTTTACCTAAGTGAATTTGAATACTGGTATTCAAGTTTTTTATGTTACAATGTTTTTTCGTCTACTTCGTCTGCGATATATGTAAATCATTCAAAAATTCGAGAGTTCGAGGATATTTTTATATAGTTCTAAGAACAATTGACTTTTATGCTGTTTTTTTACTGAAACTAGACTAAGATAATCCGATGACTTGAATAATCTAAGTTTATAGAGCTTAAATTACGATAAGAGAAAAATTGGCTTAGCTTGAAGGTTCTAAGTTTCAATTAGCTACAAAGTAAAGTACCAAGCAATTCCTGGCTATTGGAAGTATTTGAGAGTCAATATATTTTTTAAGTTTCTAGGCAAGGATCAAAATTACTAAGCTTGGCTTCCGGCTTTCCAAAATAAGTCTTTAAACTAAAGGGCTCATGTAGTCAGCCTCGGAGATAAGTTTGTAGAATTCTTAGCTCATTTAGAAAAAGAAACTTGACTTAAAGAATACATAATAATAATGAAAAAAACAAAACAAAAAGTGCGTGCTTTTTTAGTCAAGTTTTGAAATTCGCCAAGCTTGGGATTTCTTAGCCTGCCCTATTAAAAAAGTTCACATGTAAATTCACGTGAGTATCCACGTGATTCATCCAATCTATAAATCCACTTGACCAAATTAAAAAAAAAACTAAGTTCCGCATGTAAACATTTTATAACTTATTTAATTTTTTTAATAATAAAAAAGTTTTTTCAGTTAAATGAAATATTCCAAGTTGAATTAAGTACTTTGATTTTTTTCTACACTTTTAGGAAATTAAAAATTTTGACACTTATAAATTCTTCTGGACTTGATAAAATTATGAGTTTCGAACTTTTTTTGGAAATTTCCAGCATTTAGGATTTTTTAGGAACTTGGAATTTTCATAGGCTTATAATATTGTTGTTGACTTAGAAATTTTTCGGTCTGTGGGACTTAAAAATTTATCTAGTCTATAAGAAATTTTTTTGGTTCTTCCGGACTTAAAAGTTGTTCAGTCTGTGATACTTAGCAGATTTTGATTGTGCAGACTGAGAAATTTTTTGAACCGCAGACACTTAGAATTTTTTCAATCTCTGGAAGTTAGATATTTTTCGAACCGTGAACAATTATAATTTTTTCAATTTCTGGGACTTAGAAAATTATTTTGTTTTCGGACTTGGAAATTTTTTAAACCGCAGACACTTTTAAAATGAGTTAAGGCTGTGAAACATAGAAATTTATTTTGTTTTTAGACTTTGAAATTTTTCAAACCGTGTAAAAAAAATTAAGATCTTAAAAAGATCTTTTGAAGACATATCTTATCTATGGGATATTTTGAGATGTTTTAAGACAAAAAAATTATGTTTTATTTTTGATATGTATCATTTCAAAAATGTCTGAAAAAGTTCTTTCGAAGGTAAAAATTACTTATTTTTTCGTTAATTTTTATACGTGTGATACGAAGATGATTTTTAGATCTTTGATCATTTTGAGAAAAATTTTAGATAAATTTGAGATAAATTTTTTTACGTAACCTTTTCTCTTAAAAATATTTATAATAGTTTTTAGAAATGATAATAAGGCAAGTGATAATAATTGCAAGATTAACTTTGTGTATTTAAGATTTTTTTAAAGATCATTTTGTGATGAACTTTCGATATTATTTAAGCGCGTTTTTTGAAAGATATATATTAATATATTTTTAAAGATAGCAAGATTCTTTAAAATAAATTTTGTACGATTTAAAAAAAATTTTCAACCAGCATTTTAAATATTTCAAGACCTTTTTTTAAAACAAATTAAATTTCATTATTTTTTCAAATTAAAGAGTTTACCGTGAATTAATTTCGTAGAGCCCTGAGGACTCGGGTACAGTCTGTGCATGATCGCGGCTCACCTTTATTTTTCTTCAATCGAGTTCCTGAAAAAGGAAAAAAAAATTGCCACAAAGTATCATTCAAACATTAAACACCAAATCTAAATTACTGCTTAATATTGAAGACTTATCTGATCGTATATTCTCTGGTAGAAGTTCAAACGGATAACCAACTTTTATTCGCTCTCTTGACTTCTTTCGCTACTTTGTATCATTTGTCTGTCGATTCTGTATTTTTACTAGTTGTTGTACACATTTTTATTTTTATTTTATATAATTTACATTAAAAAAATATATCTTGAAAACTTAGCAATATTGGTTCAACTTCGTCATCTCGGTATGCTGAAGTTTAACCAACATTATCACCAACAACGACGTGCGCACAGGTCGTTGTTATGAATACGTTCGATTCGATCGATCGTCTTAGCAGCCAAAGTCTTTTTTTTTATTCTCGTATTTTTTCTAACCATACAAAGATGGTAAATATCACCAATATATTTTTTGAGTATTCAAGATAAATTTTTTAAATGTAAATTATATAAAATAAAAATAAAAATGTGTTCAACAACTAGTGTAGAATAACAACATGAATTATTTCTTAGACTTTTATTTATTCTTTCAACGTAAAAGCGAGAAACTTTGTAAACCTGTGAATCTGATTATAATAATTTGTTTGCTTATTTATTTGTTATTGATTCATTTAATTCGTAATATTCACATTTGTGCAGCTTCATCTACCAAGATTTATGATTTGTTATTTATTATTTAAATTATTAAATTGAGTGCTCTTTTGTCATACCCGGAAAAGCAACGAGGCGTGTGGTATCAGGCCGTTTCTCTTAAACATTTCTGATATCTCCGTCGAGCGGCGTAAATTACTATTGAATTTATAGACCAGCGCGGAAGATCCACGTGACGGTTAGCGAATGGCGCCGTTGACGTTGGCCAACGAAAAAAAAGCATTCAAACTATACTAAGTTGCGCGGACTTAACAAGTATTTTAAATTAGAGAACGCGATCTCTCTTTTAAAAACCACTTGTTGCAGTTTCGTAGCAACGAAGTTATTGTTGTTGTTCGATTTGCTGGCTTGGTAGATTTAGCCAAAAAAGTTAACCTTTTTGTAAAATTTTGAGAATTTGAGTATAATAAATGATAATATTATAAACAAAAATAAAATAAAATATTCTCGATTTATTTGAAGCTTATTAACTTTCTTTATTTAATTTCTAACCTCGAGACGATACATTTTGGCGACCGCGACAGAGACAGAACTTTGGAATACTTTATCGTCTGAGGTGAAAAAGAAAGAAGGATGGTGGGGAAAAGACGCGGTGCTTCACTTTCCCGTGACGATGATCCGAAAAGAGCAGCAATGAACGATTGTGATCCAAATCATAGAAATTACCCATCTAACCTTCGAGGAAGTCGACGTGCCCGAGATTACAGAGCTCCTCGTTGTAACCTTTGCGAGCTAAATGGAACGCGAACGACAACAGGGCAACAATGTGAACATTTTTCCAATGCGGAGTTATTTTTTCAAATTCCAGAAAACTCAACTCTGAATACCCGTTCGTCGCGCCTGGGTGGACCTCCTTCACGTTCATCTACAAGGACAACTCAACGAGGTCGTAGTCGCGTACCATTCGAGGGCGAGCGCATTCAGGTTGTAGCCGAGGTACACCGCGATGCATCACCAACGACCAATCAAAGTACTGGTCCCATTATGAACCGGTCGGGCAGTCGTTCGACAAGTCCTTCGCTACCATTTGAGGCAGTCCAAATGGCTTCACCACGGACTCAACAACAATCGTCAACGCGTAGGTCACGTCGAGACGAGTTCATCAGAGGTCAAGAACAAGTAGCAGCTATCGAGTATCATCCGGAAGATGTGCCGGATCACCGATCTCAACTATTTCGTGAACGATCACGGCAGTCGCTTCGAGGTTTGGAAATCGAGCGCCGTGATTCTATACTTCCGATCGAGAGGATCCCGATGATTTCACGGAGTCAATATCTACCATTGGTACGACGACCACGTCATGATGGGAGTACTGAGCGACGACACCGCATAACAGTAGTGGATCACCCAGGAGTCACGCCTGATCGACAACCTCGTGCACAAACACCGCAGTCGCGCCGAGGTTCCATGCTACCAGTCGAACAAGTACCAGCAGCCCCGCCAACTTCGAGTCATCTTGGTTCAACACGGAATTGTCGCTACGAGCTACAACCGACAACTAGAGGTTATCCACCAACTTTCCAGGGTTTTCCAACTGACGCACACGCCGGAAGCAGCCCAATGGTCATCAACCCACTTGCGCGAGGTCCTGTTTTCGGAAGCTCACGTAAACAGAGAACTACAAGTCAACGAGGTTGTACTGAACGAGCCGACGATGAATCAGCGAGTCTTCGACATCAACGGTCCCCGAGTCGAGGCTTGGATGAAAATTATTTTAGCGAATATAGTTTTTCATCAACAAGTTCCCTTAAGGAACCTCGTTTTAGTAGCACGGTAAATTTTAATCCATACAAATCTCAACCAAACACGTCTTTAACTGAGAATTCAAATGTAGATCCTATGACGCGGTTGGCAAACGCTATAGAGAAAAGTTTTTTTGCTAAAAATGATGAGAATACAGCGAATAATACCAGTCTATTGAACCGTATGACTTCGAATAGATTGCCAAATTTCTCAGGTGATCCACTTGATTGGTTGAGATTCAAACAGGCTTTTGATATTTCGACTGAAATGGGCCAGTACAACGAGCGAGAAAATACTATGCGTTTATATGAATCTTTGAAAGATCGGGCTCGGGAAGCTGTGGGGGCTTTGTTTGCTTCTGGCAGTGGCTCTGATGAGATAATGCGTACGCTTGAACTTCGTTTCGGGAATTCTAATGTAATAATCAATAAAATTGTAAAAAACGTAAAAAGAATGGCAAGCTTAGATTCCGGTAAGATAGATTTAATCGAGTTTTCTTCAACCTTGAAAGATGCTGTTCTGTCTATTAAATCGCTTGGGAATCTCGGTCAATTGTATAGCCCCGAATTTACGAATGAAGTTTTGAGTAAAATACCGGAATCTATGCTGCAAAGCTATGCAAGGTATGCTTCAAGCGCCGGAAAAAACAAGGCTCCCCTCGAGAAAATCTCCGATTTTATGTTAAACGAAGCTCAGGTAGCTGCGGAAGCAGGAATTCTCGGGGTGAAAGACTCTCGGAAGAGTTTAAGCTCACGATTGACACGCGCTCCTCAATCGAATGATCGTAATTACGTTTTGGCTACCGTCGAGACGGATAAAGCTTTTTCTAAAAATGATAGCTATGATTGTGCACATTGTAAACATAGAGGGCACTCGATTGTCTCTTGTAAAATTTTTGCTCGTGAGAGTATGAAAGAGAAATGGAGAATAGTCCGCAGTTTGAAATTGTGTTTTAATTGTTTAAAATCGGGACACGATCGTAATGACTGTCCGCAAAAATCTTTGTGTGACAAATGTGATTTTCGGCATCATAGAAATCTTCATTATACTCGTGACGCAAGAAATTTAACAGTTTCCGCTTCTCAAAAGAATCCTGCTACTGCCGCTGCTTCAGCTCAAACTCATTCTTCAGTAAACAGTAGTCGTAAAGATTGACTGAATGATGCCGTTTTATTAAAAGTCATTCGACTACACGTATTCGGAACGGTAAACTCAGGAGAGCTTTTTGCGTTTCTTGACGAAGGATCAACTGTTTCAATAATAAATGAAAATGCTGTTAAAAAGTTAGCTTTAGAAAGAGAGAGTGTGAGTATGTTTTTGAAAGGTGCAGGTTCAGATGAACCATCAATGTCTGTTAAGTACAAGGTGTTTTTTAAGGTTATGGGAAATAATCAGTTTTTTAATTTGAAAAATATACTTGTAGTTGATAATCTGGCACTTCCCGTGTGCACACTACCTTCAACGCTGACTGATTATTGCAAGAGTGAGTTTAACATTGAAATAACTCCGTTTAAAGTGATACCTGATATTTTACTCGGTCAAGATTATGCTAATTTGATTGTTAACCGTCAAACTATTGAGTTGGAAAAATCCGGTTTAATACTTTCGCAATGTTACCTAGGATGGTCTATTCACGGGAAAAACAAAGCTTTGTTCAATGAGTTTGATAAAGAAAATATTTCAAATAACGAATTTCTGAATCACTTAAATAAATTCGATAAGCTTAACGAGTTAGTTGCACGTAATTTTGATTTGGACGCTTTAGGAGTGAGTGTTACCCCTAAGATTAATGGGACCGAAAAGGGTGCGATTGAGATTCTTGATAAAACTTGTTGTAGACGTTCAAATACTGTTTGGGAGATTGGTTTACTTTGGCGCGAGGATTTCGAAGTTTTACCTCCGAGTAGATTGACGGCGTTAAAAAGGCTTTATCTCCTAGAGCGTAAATTAGATCGCGACTCTCAATACGCCAAAATGTATTATAGTGAAATGGATAGATTCATTGCTAAAGGCTACGCGGAGAGAATAAATGAGACGCCTCGTGGTCGGGTATGGTACCTACCGCATTTCGGAGTAAAAAACGCGAATAAGCCAGGTAAAGTGAGATTAGTTTTTGACGCAGCAGCAAAGTCGGGATCGATAAGTTTTAACGATTTGTTGTTACCTGGCCCAGATTATTTAAAGTCATGACTTGGGATTTTAATGCGTTTTCGTCAAAATTTCATCGCAGTAAAAAGCGATATGCGAGATATGTTTTTAAAAATTAAAATTGCGGTCGAAGATCGAGATGCTCAAAGATTTTTGTGGCGGGGTAGCGACAGGAGTAATGAACCTCATGAGTATGTCATCAATTCTCTTTTTTTCGGTTCAACGGCATCTCCTAGCTCCGCATTATACGTCAAAAATAAAAACGCGAGTGAATTTAAATCTGTTTATCCAGCTGCAGCAAAAGCGATTGTTGATAATTTCTATATGGATGATTTTCTTTATAGTTATGATTCTAAATCCGAGGCCGAGACTCAAATTAAAAATATAATCGAGATAAATTCAGCGGCAGATTGGGAGATGCACGAGTGGGCGTCAAATGAACGTGACATTTTAAAATCAATCGTAGGTGAATGTGACGATTTATCTTTGACCAATTTGATTAGATCTGATACACCGCAGCAAAGGGTACTGGGTTTACAATGGTCGACAAACTCCGATGAATTGATTTTTAAATTTGGGGAGGATAAGATTCCGCTTGGTTTTCGTAACGGCACTAAAATACCTACTAAACGCGAGTTTTTGAGTATAGTGATGTCTATTTTCGATCCTTTAGGGCTCATTTCCCCATTCACAATTCAAGGGAGGATCTTAATGAGGGATGTTTGGATGAGTAAGATTGGTTGGGACGACGAACTTAAAGTGAAAGAATTTGAAAATTGGAAATTATGGTTAAATGACTTAAGCAGGGTCGAGTCTTGCAAAATTCCTCGGTGTTATAAATATTTGGGCGAGCGAATATTGTCGACGGAGCTTCACGTTTTTTGCGACGCTAGTGAAAAAGCACACTCCGCGGTAGCTTATTGGCGTTTTATTTTATCAGGTGGAAAGATTCATACATCGATAATTCTGTCAAAGGCTCGGGTAGCTTATTTGAAACTAGACAGAAATAAAACAATACCGCGGCTTGAACTTCAAGGTGCTGTACTCGCTGTAAGATTGGCCTCGACAATTTTGACCGAGCATGAGTTTAACATTGATCGCCGCGTGTTTTGGTCAGATTCCCAGACTATTCTGAAATGGATAAGATCTGACGCGAGTTCTTATAACCTTTTTGTAGGGATTCATTTAGGAGAAATAAATGAAAAATCCGCCGTGTCGGAATGGAAGTGGGTTAATTCAAGTAATAATCCTGCCGATGACGCGACCAAATGGAACCCAGAAAACTTTCGGACAAACGGTCGTTGGTTCGTTGGGCCGACATTTCTTCGACAATCGGAGGATTTTTGGCCAAAAGAGGTAGGCACGGACGTTTTTGATGAGCTCGATAACGAATTTCGTCCGAAAGAAGTTCTTGCAGTTCGTTCGTGCGAAACTTCTGACATTTTGCCGAAATTTTCTCGATTTTCCTCGTGGTCTCGACTGATCAGAGCGAGTACTTTAACTATGAAAGCCGTTGATATCTGGTTAAAAATAGACGAGTCTCGAACTGATTTGGAGAGACAACTATGTATTGAGAAAATATTGTTTCGTGAAATCCAAGAGACTCAATTTTTTGAAGAATTGAAATTGATTCAAACATCAGTACCTTTATCTAAAAAAAGTCGCATAATTTCTTTGAACGCATTTATTGATGACCAAGGTTTATTACGTGTGGGAGGTCGTGTAAAGTTTTTCCCTGGGTCTTCTGAGAAATTTCAACCTTTGATTTTAGATGCGAAACATCAAGTGACACAACTTTTAATTTTACATTACCATGATAAATTTTTTCACAAAAATCATGAAACGGTTTTGAATGAGTTGAGACAAACCTATTGGATTTTGGGTGTTCGAAGATTTTTGCGGACTTTAGTCAAAAAGTGTAGTATATGCCGAATTTTGAGAGGTCACCCTTACAGACCTATCATGGGATACTTACCTTCCGAGCGTTTGGGATATAAATTGAGACCCTTTACTTATTGCGGAGTTGATTATTTTGGACCAGTTTTAGTAAAAGTTGGCCGTAGACGAGAGTGGGGTTCTTTATTTACATGTTTGACAACTCGAGCTGTATGGATAGAGACAGCCAGTTCTTTAAGTGCGGATTCGGCAATAATGGCTCTTCAGAGATTCGCGGCTAAACGGGGTTTACCGGAAATTCTCCATAGCGACAATGGGACTAATTTTCGAGGTGCAGATGAAGAACTGAAGGAAGCTTTGCGTCAAATGGACCGGGAGAAGCTGCTCGCGTTTGCGTTTAAAAATAAATTTTCTTGGAGGTTTAATCCACCGACAGCTTCACACATGGGGGGCGCTTGGGAGAGAATGATAAGATCCGTGAAAGAATGCCTTACTTTCGTTTTGAAAGATCATGCCCCGAGCGACGAAGTCTTACGTACAGTTTTGGCGGAGATCGAACATTCTGTTAATTCCAGACCTCTTACTCATATTCCTCCCGATCCCAGCGACGAGGAAGCGTTGACTCCGAATCATTTTTTATTAGGGTCATCCTCGGGGACTTTAAGATTTAGGTCTTACAACCCTAATTCAGTTTGCTTGCGAAAACAGTGGCATTTAGCTCAACACTTTGTAGACGCTTTTTGGCATAAATGGATTCGCGATTATTTACCTACTTTGCTGCCCCGTCAAAAATGGTTTCGATCTGAAGATCTGGTGAATCTTGGGGACATGGTGATGTTGATAGATAATCAGGCCCCACGAAATACCTGGAAGAAAGGTATTGTGACAGGTTACATACCAGACTCCGACGGCGTTTCCCGAAAAGTTGAGGTTAAAAACATGTCAGGCACCGTAAAGCGTCCATGTCACAAATTAATCAAATTTGCATCTGTATAAAACACTCTGGTTTTATACGGAGGGGAGAATGTAGAATAACAACATGAATTATTTCTTAGACTTTTATTTATTCTTTCAACGTAAAAGCGAGAAACTTTGTAAACCTGCGAATCCGATTATAATAATTTGTTTGCTTATTTATTTGTTATTGATTCATTTAATTCGTAATATTCACATTTGTGCAGCTTCATCTACCAAGATTTATGATTTGTTATTTATTATTTAAATTATTAAATTGAGTGCTCTTTTGTCATACCCGGAAAAGCAACGAGGCTTGTGGTATCAGGCCGTTTCTCTTAAACATTTCTGATCTCTCCGTCGAGCGGCGTAAATTACTATTGAATTTATAGACCAGCGTGGAAGATCCACGTGACGGTTAGCGAATGGCGCCGTTGACGTTGGCCAACGAAAAAAAAGCATTCAAACTATACTAAGTTGCGCGGACTTAACAAGTATTTTAAATTAGAGAACGCGATCTCTCTTTTAAAAACCACTTGTTGCAGTTTCGTAGCAACGAAGTTATTGTTGTTGTTCGATTTGCTGGCTTGGTAGATTTAGCCAAAAAAGTTAACCTTTTTGTAAAATTTTGAGAATTTGAGTTTAATAAATGATAATATCATAAACAAAAATAAAATAAAATATTCTCGATTTATTTGAAGCTTATTAACTTTCTTTATTTAATTTCTAACCTCGAGACGATACAACTAGAAAAAGTACAGAATCGACAGACAAATGATACAAAGTAGCGAAAGAAGTCAAGAGAGCGAATAAATGTTGGTCAGCCGTTTGAACTTCTCCCGGAGAACATCCGATCAGATAAGTCTTAAATATTAAGCAGTAATTTAAATTTGGTGTTTAATGTTTGAATGATAGTTTGTGGCAATTTTTTTTTTCTTTTTCAGAAACTCGATTAAAGAAAAATAAAGGTTAGCCGCGAACATGCACAAATTGTACCCGAGTCCTCAGTTCTCTACGAAAGTAATTCACGGATATTTCATTCAACTAAAAAAACTTTTTTGTTTTTAAGAAAGTACATAAGTTATAAAATTTTTACATGTGAAACTTAGTTTTTTTTTTTTTTTTTTTAATTTGGTCAAGTGGATTTATAGAGTGGATGAATCACATGGATATCCACGTGGATTTACATGTGAACTTTTTTAGTAGGGTGACTTGGCTCGAATTTATCAATCTTGGTCATTCGTAGGCTAGCTCGAATGTTCCAAGCTTGAACATTCGTAGCCCAGCTCGAACGTGACAAGCTTGAGCATTCTAAAGGCCGTCACAGGAACTCTGGCGAATCGCTCGATGCTCCATCGATCGTTGCGCACCTAACCTCAATGCTGAACTGGGCGATCGGTCGGTTTAAGAAATCGGCATCGCTCGTCGACCGCTTGCCGATCGTCCAATCCAGCTGTAAGGTTCGGTGGGAAACGGTCGACGGTTGTCAGTCGACAAGCGATTTCGCCCGAATTCCTGTGATGGCCCCAAGCCTAGCCGAAATTTGTCAAGCTTGGGTAATCGTAGCTCAGATTGAATGTGCCTAACAAGCATTCGTTGCTCAGCTCAAAAAGGCCAAGCATTCTAAGCCTCACCGAAGCTTATCAAGTTGGAACATAATAAGCGTCGAAGAAATTTGTCAAGCTTGAACATTTGTAGTCTAGCTTGAAATTTCTAAGCTGAGCTGCTGAGCTATCGGGCTAAGCTCCAATCCGTTGGGCCTAGCTCGGAGTTTTTGTTGCATAGCTTGAATGTGCCAAGTTTGGGTATTTTAAGCCTACGCGAAATTTGTAAAGCTTGAATACTCGTCGCATAGCTCGGAAGTTCTAAGCCGAGCTGCTGAGCTATCGGGCTAAGCTCCAAGCTCGAACATTCTTAGCATAGCTCGGAAGTTCTAAGCCGAGCTGCTGAGCTATCGCCCGACAGGGAATTGTAGCCGGGCAGCCCGGTCAATGAGCCTGGCACCGTACGGGCAGCCAGTTCACAGACCGTACGGGGAGAAACGCGGCTAGAGTCGAGGCCAGTACGGGGCCCCGACTCAGCCCGGGCGACATTGTCGTAAATGTGGGAACTCCATCGCACATGAACATAAGCATAACCATACTTTTTAAGTTTCAAAAATTTAAAATAATACCGAGCAAATCATTAAAGTTTATCGCTTTCAATTACATAATTTTTTAATGAAACAATATAAAAAAAAAAAAAATTATAAAAAAAATAAAATGACTTATGCACTGTAAGTAAATACTTTTTTTCAGTATCTTCCAGTGTTTATTAATGATTTTTTTTTTTTTCAAGCCTGGTTCTATGTTACTTTATGAGATGAAAAAATAAAAAGCAATTTTAGACTCTTGATTATATGTAATGAAAAAAGTACTTTGGAGTAAAATTATTATGTTAAATCACCAATTTTTTATTTTACTATACTAGTCAAAAAGCTTTTGTGCCATGGCCCAGGCCATTCTGTAATATCAATTAAGATAAATAATTTAATGGAATTTTCTGTATAACCATCTCAAGGTTATATAAATTAGCTTTGCAGTTTTCTTTTATTGTTTCAAAGTTTATGACCAAATTTCAAACAATAATATTAAATAGTTAAAAAGATATCTTAAAAACTCTTCCCAAATTGTGCTCAATGGAAAGTAAGATATATGTTTTTATAAGTGACCATTAGAAATTATTTAAGTATGGTAACTTTTTTATTTTTTATGGCCTTCTAAAGCTGTTCTAAAGTTTAATATCAAATCGACGGGTGATACGAAAAAGGGCACTTCAGCAAAATTAGCAAAGTAAAAATTAACAATGTAGGCGAGCCGCGTAAAAAATAACACGAACGATTTTTTCAATATTTTGATAACTTGTTTTATTAAATAATGATGATATCGCTCGTGTTATTTTTTACGTGGCTGGCCCACGTTGTTAATTTTTATTTTGCTAATTTTTCTGAAGTGCCCTTTTTCGTATCACCCGTCGATTTGAAATTAAACTTTAGAACAGCTTTAGAAGGCCATAAAAAATAAAAAAGTTACCATACTTAAATAATTTCTAATGGTCACTTACAAAAACATATATCTTACTTTCCATTGAGCACAATTTGGGAAGAGTTTGTAAAATATCTTTTTAACTATTTAATATTATTGTTTGAAATTTGGTCATAAACTTTGAAACAATAAAAGAAAACTGCAAAGCTTATTTATATAACCTTGAGATGGTTATTCAGAAAATTCCATTAAATTATTTATCTTAATTTATATTACAGAATGGCCTGGGCTATGGCACAAAGGCTTTTTGACTAGTATAGTAAAATAAAAAATTGGTGATTTAACATAATAATTTTACTCCAAAGTACTTTTTTCATTACATATAATCAAGAGTCTAAAATTGCTTTTTATTTTTTCATCTCATAAAGTAACATAGAACCAGGCTTGAAAAAAAAAAAAAATCATTAATAAACACTGGAAGATACTGAAAAAAAGTATTTACTTACATTGCATAAGTCATTTTATTTACTTACAGTGCATAAGTTATTTTTTACGCGGCTCGCCTACATTGTTAATTTTTACTTTGCTAATTTTGCTGAATTGCCCTTTTTCGTATCACCCGTCGAAATTATACAGCTGTAGCAGCATTATTTTAAAAGTTAGAGAAATTTGGTTCAAATTGAACCTAATGCGTTCTCTCATCAATAAAAATTCATTTCTGTATCTTTTAAAATAATGCTGCTATAGCTGTATAATTTGATATTAAACTTTAGGACAACTTTAGAAGGTCATTAAAAATAAAAAAGTTACCATACTTACATAATTTCTGATGGTCACTTATAAAAACATCTATCTTACTTTCCATCGAGCACAATTTGGGAAGAGTTTTTAAGATATCTTTTTAACTATTTAATATTATTGTTTGAAATTTGGTCATAAACTTTGTGTTTAAATAAATGCCGAAAAAAGGCATCATTTAAACAGCGCGAGTGTCGTCGCGCAAGACCGAGCAGTTCGGACGGCAGCAAGCCGAACCGAACCGAACGCGCACGAAGCTCGCGCACGCACCGTCGCTGCCAGCTGTGCTCGCGTTATCGCTCCGTAGCCGAGCGCGGCAGTCTGGCTACGCACCGCAACGCGAATTGCATCTCTACGCGATCGCGATTCACTCATTCAGTTTTCAAGTAAACCTTTTTCCCCTTTTGTTCGACCTCGTGCTTGTGGTTTTCGCCCTGCTCGTGGCCGTCGCGTCGCGTTTTCTCGAACTAGTTCGACCGCTCCGGAACTCCTGGCTTCATCGAAACCGATCTCCAAAACCCCTGAGCCGGCCAAACGACGAGCCCGGCACGCGAGCACGTGGTCGACATTTTCCTCGCGTTCACGCTTCACGGGCAGCTACCCGCGTGTAGCTTTGTACATAATTTTACAACAATAAACGACGTAAACCAACCTCGCCGTTTATTTACTCGTTGTTCACCCTACACACAATAACTCCCGACAACTCTAATTAAACTGAACTCCTTTTCGCGTGCACTTACACGCGAAGAAAACTGCAAAGCTAATTTATATAACCTTGAGATGGTTATTCAGAAAATTCCATTAAATTATTTATCTTAATTTATATTACAGAATGGCTTGTGCCATGGCATTATGCCTTCAAGTTGTATACAATTTCATCATATCATGCACTTAAGGCCATTTTTTTCAAAAAACTTTGCTTATTTATAACTATACGTTTTTTATATATTTGTTTTCAAGTTTTTTTTTTAATAAGTAAATTCTCATTTAATGTTAAATTAATTGTTCAATAGGGGAGAAATTCTAACCTTAAATATAAACTTAACAAACAAAAGTAATATTTATCATTAACTTGACTGACTTTAAGCATGTAAATAGAAAAATACTGAATCAATAATTGATTAATTACAATTTTCAAGTTAAAGTATCAGCTGATCCAAAGATACGGCGTACTATACATCTGCGTCTATATCTATATATAGTGGCAAGCCGGGGAGCCCGTACTGGGCCCGGCCACCGCCGCGTTTCTTTTTTGCGGTTTTTGGGGGCTCAGCCCGGCCATGCCCCGTACGGGCAGAAGCTCAGCCAGTACGGGCCCAGGCTCCAGCCCGCACAGCAATTCCCTGTCGGGCGGGCTAAGCTCCAAGCTCGAACCAGGGTACGTCGACTCCCGGAAAATAAAGCGGACGCCGGAGTCCGGACACAGAGAATATTTCTCTTGCTGGTTGAGAGGGCGCGCTGTAGTCGAAAATAAGCGAGGAAATGGCGGCAACTTCGATAATTAAAAAATGATGCTTTAAATGTATAAATTAGAATCAAAAATAGATCAATAAAAAAATGTATTTGTTTAAAATTAATAATTGGTGTTTATTATTTTAAAAAATTAATTGAAAAATGAACGTATAATAACTAAATTAATTTATAAAAAATATTGATGTATGTGCATACGAGCATAAACTGTTCTATGTATTTATTTATATTAATAAAAGTAGCAATAAAAATATGTTTCAATTATTCGGTATTTTAGTTATTTTTTAAAACCTTCAGCGTGGGAGTAGCGTGAATACGCGCGATTTTTGGAATGATAGCAGACAACAGCAGAGAAATCATAATCAGCGATTGAAGACATAGGATTGTTTTCAAGTCTGTTTATTGATTATTTTCAAGCTTTGCAGATTAAATTTTTTATTTAATTGAAAGAATATTTGAAATTAGTGTGTTAAATTGTTGAGTGTTGTTGTTTTGAGTTGGTTGTTATTGTTGCGATTGTTGTACTTGGTTTTTGTTTTTTTTTTTTATCTTGTAGTTGCTAGTAGTATTACTTTTAACTATTGTAGGAAGTGCAAGCTTTGTTTGTTCTTTTTTTTTTTGGTTTTTTAATTTTATCTAGGTAAAACAATTACTTGAAACTACCTTAGGAAGCATCGACAGTTTTCAAAGAAGAATGAAACATGGTTGCAAGTAAGAACCATTATCATATTTAAGTCTGTCTCTTAAAATTATGTCAGCACTAAAAAGATTTGAATTTTTTTTCATACTTAAGTTGTAAATTTATTTTTCATTCTGACTTTACTTAACAATTATCAGTAGTAAATAACAAAAGTAGTAAGCCTAGCGTTGTCTTAACTTTTGTTTTCATGTTTATAACATATATTAATCTATGTTTGCTGAACATTATTTTAAAACAACTATAATTCTTTAAAACTAATTATTAACATTATTTTAACTGCTATTGAATTAACTAGAATAGTTAGTGTCAAAATTGTGTTGTTTGCTTTTTTATGTGTGTAGTTTAAAACAAAATATTAATATTTTTAGTTGAGGTAGACATTGGCATGTACTTACAAATAAGAAGTTGAAGTTAAATTAAATTTTTTTTTTTGTTTTTTTTTTTTTTTTTTCTTGAAGTAGTGGTCTTGAGTAGTTGTTTGCCTGCATGTTGTCTAATGATGTTTGTAGCATTAACTTGATTCTGGTAAGTCTTGCTTGATGAGTCGCTTGATAATCAGCTTTCATGTTGAGACACATAAGCTAAGTCACCAGGCTGCTTTTTTGTGGTTTGTAATCCAAATTTGATTTTGTTCTTGACTGAAGAAATTTCATTTTTTTGTATAATTATTATTTTTTTTGTTCAGTTTCTGAACAGCTGAGGTAAGCTGTGGTTCACTGTGATGTGTTGTAGTTTGTTTCATTTCAATATTAGATCTGGCTTGCATGTACCAAACTGAATAACTTTGCTCAATTCTCTGCTTTTCTGTTTTAACCCATCCGCTGAGCAACTGTAATGTTCCAAAAGTAAATTTTTAGATGCCAAGGCAGGGTTGGGCAGGTGCGCCACTTTGGTAAGATACCTAGTAAGTTACCATAGTGGATTAAGTGTTTTGGTGTTTTATGTCCTCGGCGAGTCATATACATGGTGCCCCCACTTTATTTGGGAAAATTGACCGTCACAGTTAACGCGCAAGATTGAAAGCTGAATAACAGAAACCGTTGCAAATAATAAATCAATAAATAAATAAATAAATAAATAAATAAATAAACCGACGAGCTCTAAACCTCCATAACGCTGGAGAGAGCGATAAATAAATTAGTTTTTATAAACAATTAAATAAACCGACGAACTCTAAGCCCCCACAACGCTGGGGAGAGCGATAAATTAATGATTTTTTATATACAATTAAAGAAACCACCTAACTATAAACCCCCATAACGCTGTAGAGAGCGATAAATAAATTATTTTTTGTAAACAATTAAATAAACCGACAAGCTCTAAACCCTTGTGAAGCTGGAGAGAGCGATGAATAAATATTTTTTTATAAACAATTGAATAAACCACCAAGCTCGAAACCCCCATAACGCTGGGCAGAGCAATAATAAATTATTTTTTATAGACAATTAAATAAACCGACGAGCTCTTAACCCCCATAATGCTGGTAAGAGCGATAAATTAATGATTTTTTATAAACAATTAAATAAACCGACAAGCTCTAAGCCCCCATAACGCTGGGGAGAGCGATAAATCAATGATTTTTTGTAAACAATTAAATAAACCGACGAACTCGAAACCCCCATAACGCTGGGGAGAGCGATAAAAAAATTATTTTTTATAAACAATTACATAAACCGACAAGCTCTAAGCCCTCGTGAAGCTGGAGAGAGGAATAAATGAATCAATTTTTTATAAACAATTAAATAAATCGCCAAGCTTGAATTTCCCATAACGCTAGGGAGAGTGATAAATAAATTATTTTTTATAAACAATTAAATAAACCAACAAGCTCTAAACCCTTGTGAAGCTGGAGAGAGCGACAAAAAAAAATATTTTTTTATAAACAATTAAATAAACCACTAAGCTCGAAACCCCCATAACGCTAGGGGAAGCAATAAATAAATAATTTTCATATAAACAATTAAATAAACTGACGAGCTCTAAACCCCTATAGCGCTGGGGAGAGCGATAAATAAATAATTTTTTACAAACAATTAAATAAACTGACAAGCTCTGAACCTAAATAACCTCGTCGGTTCGTTTAATTGTTTATAAAAAAATATTTATTTATCGCTCTCTCCAGCTTCACGAGGGCTTAGAGCTTGTCAGTTTATTTAATTGTTTAAAAAAAATTATTTATCGATTGCCCTACCCAGCGTTATGGGGAATTCGAGCTTGGCGGTTTATTTAATTAATTATAAAAAATATTTTATTTATCGCTCTCTCCAGTTTCACGAGGGTTTAGAGCTTGTCAGTTTATTTAATTGTTTATAAATAATCATTAATTTATCGCTCTTCCCAGCATTATGGGGGTTAAGAGCTCGTCGGTTTATTTAATTGTCTATAAAAAATAATTTATTATTGCTCTGCCCAGCGTTATGGGGGTTTCGAGCTTGGTGGTTTATTCAATTGTTTATAAAAAAATATTTATTCATCGCTCTCTCCAGCTTCACAAGGGTTTAGAGCTTGTCGGTTTATTTAATTGTTTACAAAAAATAATTTATTTATCGCTCGCTACAGCGTTATGGGGGTTTATAGTTAGGTGGTTTCTTTAATTGTATATAAAAAATCATTAATTTATCGCTCTCCCCAGCGTTGTGGGGGCTTAGAGTTCGTCGGTTTATTTAATTGTTTATAAAAACTAATTTATTTATCGCTCTCCCCAGCATTATGGGGGCTTAGAGGTGGTTTATTCAATTACTTACAAAAAAATATTTATTCATCGCTCTCTCCAGCTTCACAAGGGTTTAGAGCTTGTCGGTTTATTTAATTGTTTATAAAAAATAATTTATTTATCGCTCGCTACAGCGTTATGGGGGTTTATAGTTTGGTGGTTTCTTTAATTGTTTATAAAAAATCATTAATTTATCGCTCTCCCCAGCGTTGTGGGGGTTTAGAGGTCGTCGGTTTATTTAATTGTTTATAAAAAATAATTTATTTATCGCTCTTCCCAGCGTTATGGGGGTTTATAGTTTGGCGATTTATTTATTTATTTATTTATTTATTGATTAATTATTTGCAACGGTTTCTGTTATTCAGCTTTCAATCTTGCCCGTTAACTGTGACTGTCAATTTTCCCAAATAATGCGGGGGGCACCATGTATATGACTTTCCGATGACATTAAACCCCAAAACACTTAATCCACCATGGTAACTTACTTGGTATCTTACCAAAGTGGTCCCCCGCCAACCCTGTGCCAAGGTAAATCACACAATTTACTGGCTTGATAGATCCATACTGCTTGTAACGGGGTATTTCTTAAGAAAAGGGCCTCCCTTAAATAATCAAGAGAGTTTCCCGGGCCCTCCCGTTACAAGGAAATTCTTTTCAAAAATAATACGGGGAAACACTTCTTAATCTGGGGTCAGGGTTTCCACGGAGAGAAAACCTCCGGGAATGGTTGGTGAGCTAGAGAGAGAAGAAATAAATTATTACAAAAATTTTAGGTTAAATTCATTTTATTCTTGTCTACGGAAAATCAAGTCTACAATTACAAACAAATTTAATTTGAGAACAAAGGAATATAATTGAAAATTTTGTCTACAAAATGGCGGGAAGCCACGTAAAGGAAAATCGCATTTATTTATTGTTTAAGTGTACGCGAATTTAATAAATTTTTATTTATAAAAACCGCAACCAAAAAAAACAACAAAAAAGAACATGCTTTTCCAAGGGCCTTATGGAGGTAACAGATATCGAACTCGAATCTCGAAATTTTTCTTTTTTTTACCATTAGCACCTATGGAGAAAAATAAAAAAAATCTCGATATTCGAGTTCGACATCCTTACCTCCATAAAGCCCCAACTTTCCATTAAATAATATAGAAAACCTTATTTTTACCCAAAATTCCTATTTCCAAAATGGCCACTTCAATTACTCTCTTTTTTTTTTTTATTTGCTTTCCAACTCTCAATGGTGGATTAACCCAAGTTTTTTTTTATTAATCTGGTATCAACCTGGCTGTAAATAAATAAAAAAAAATGTCTACAACTCAAAAGAAAAAAAAAGAAAACTTAAAACAAGTCTACAAAAGGAGAACTTAGAAATTTTAAATCACACTCTCAAAAACACTACCTCACACTGTGGCTACTGAGAACAGAGTGACGCTTCCCGCGTCTCTCTGACTCGACTTCCTTCTTCACCATCCCCTCCAAACACTCTCCGCCAATCAACACAAATTAATCTAACTAAGCCTCATTCATACTCGAGGAACAGTCATTTGTCCACCAATCAGACACATTCACGCGACAACACCCAATCACGCTCCCGTCTACAATCTTCCGGTGGCGATCGCCACGCCACCTATAGTACGCGCGAAAATCCAAAATAAAGAATAAAAATAATGCACACGAGGCACTCACCGCGTTAACCTATTCCTCGCGCACATACTCTCTCTCTCGCTCTCCCCCATACGCACACATTGTTCGCGCAACGTACACAGTACAAAAAAAAATTAAATCTCACTCACGCCCGTGTCTACTGTGGTGAGCGTGCACGCACGCGCTTGGCGACGCCGTTGCGTCGTCTGCCGACACGCGCCGCGCACCCATTCTTGGAAACGAGATTCTTCACATGGGGACAAAGCGTTCCCTTCATAGTATATAATTTCGACCAAGCGTCAACTTCAGGTTGTATACTTTGAGTTTCGCGAAAAAAATAGGTATGTTCGGTCATACACAAAATAATATATACCCTAGGCGGCCAAGTTAAATTTTTAAATAAATAAATAATCCCCCCAAGCTTCAAACCCACAATACCCTGGGTGCACCATTTAAATATCTTAATAAATAAATTATCCCCCAAGCTCTAAGCCCACGAAACCCTGGGCGTCCGAGTTTAATTATTTAAAAAATGGAATCCAATAAATAAATAATCTCCTAAACTTTAAACCCACAAAACCCTGGGCGTCCGAGTTTAATTATTTAAAAAATGAAAGTAAATAAATAAATAATCCCCTAAGCTCTAAACCCATGAAACCCTGGGCGTCCGAGTTTAATTTATGAAAAAAATATAAATAAATAAATAGTCCCCCAAACGTTTAACCCACAAAACTTTGGGCGTCCGAGTTTAATTATTAAATATTATTATTATAAATAAATAAATAATCTCCCAAGCTCTAAACCCACGAAACCCTGGGCGTCCGAGTTGAATTTTTAAATATTATTATCATAAAAAATAAATAATCCCGCAAGCTTTAAAACTCCAAAACCCTGGGCGTCCAAGTTAAATTTTTGAATATTATTATTACAAATAAATAAATAATCCCTTAGCTCTAAAATGACGAAACCCTGGGCGTCCGAGTTTAATTTTTAAATATTACTATCATAAATAAATAAATAATCCCCCTAGCTTTAATCCCTCAATACCATGGGCGTCCAAGTTAAATTTTTAAATAAATTCTTATGAAAATAATAAATAATCCCCCAAGCTTTAAAGCCCCAAAACCCTGGGCGTCCAAGCTAAATTTTCAAATATTATTATTACAAATAAATAAATAATCTCCAAGCTGTAAGCCCAGAAAGCCGTCGGCGGCCGATTTTAATTTTCAAACATTATTATTACAAATAAATAAATAATCCCCCAAGCTCTAAACCCGCAATACCCAGAGCGTCAGTACGTAATTTTTTAATAAACAAATATAAAAAAAGAAATAGTCCTCCAAACTCTAAGCTCACCAAACCCTAAGTCATAGTTTAGTTCTCTAGTAAATTAATAAGTACAACGTAAGGCAATAAAACTTTAAGGATGTTTTGTTTATTTAAAAATAAAACTTAGCCGTCCAGTATCATTGTTGGTGTTTGACTTAAAGAATTTATTCATTTATTTATATTTATATCTTCAAAATTGGAACTTGGGTGCCAAGTGTTTTGTAGGTTTAAAGCTTTGGGGATTTTTTGTTATTTATATTAATTTATTGAAGAAATATATCTCGAAAATCCAGGCTTTTATAGCTTCAAAACTTGGGGAATAATTTATTGAAAACTTCATTCCGAAGCTGGTGTTTTGTGAGGTTACAGCTTGAGGGATTATTCATTCATAATAATTTATTTAAAAATTCAACTCGGACGCCCGCGTCCTGGGTTTCGTGGGTTTAGAGCTTAGGGGATTATTTATCTATTTATTTTGATGTATTAAAAAGTTACATGCTGACGCCCAGGGTATTTTGGGTTTAGAGCTTGGGAATTTTATTTATTTATTCATGATAACTTATTTATAAATTTAACTTCGAAGCCCAGGGTTTTGTGGGTTTACAGCTTGGGGGATCATTTATTTATTTATGATAATAATATTTAAAAATTTAACTTGGACGCCCAGGGTTATGGAGGTTTAAAACTTGGGGGATTATTTATTTATTCATAATAATTTATTCAAAAATTCAACCCGGACGCCCTGGGTTTCGTGGGTTTAGAGCTTAGGGGATTATTTATCTATTTATTTTGATGTATTAAAAAGTTACATGCTGACGCCCAGGGTATTTTGGGTTTAGAGCTTGGGAATTTCATTTATTTATTCATGATAACTTATTTACAAATTTAACTCCGAAGCCCAGGGTTTTGTGGGATTACAGCTTGGGGGATCATTTATTTATTTATGATAATAATATTTAAAAATTCAACTCCATTTATTTATTTATAATAATAATATTTAATAATCAAACTCGGACGCCCAAAGTTTTGTGGGTTAAAAGTTTGGGGGATTATTTATTTATTTATATTTTTTTCATAAATTAAACTCGGACCCCCAGGGTTTCGTGGGTTTAGAGCTCGGGGGATAATTTATTTATTAAAATATTTAAATGGGGCACCCAGGGTATTGTATATTTGAAGCTTGGGGAGGGATTATTTATTTATTTAAAAATTTAACTTGGGCGCGTAGGGTATATATTATCTTGTGTATGACCGAACATACCTATTTTTTTCCCGAAACTCAAATTATACAACCTGAAGTTGACGCTTGGTCGAAATTGTATACTATGAAAGAGAACGCTTTGTCCCCATGTGAAGAATCTCGTTTCCAAGACTGCGCGCACCTCCTCCGTCGCCGAAAACTCCCCGACGGAGAATCGGAACCCGTGTGTGGCGTATGTGTGTGTAAGTGCGCGCCCTGGGCCGGGAGAGCCTTCCCGGGTGGTGAACATGTGTGTGTGTCAGCGTTGGTATCGATATTCTGCTCAGGGGACTAAGCTATAAGTTCAGGGCATACTTTTCGACTAAGCATTAGGTTCAGGTTGTTCGGTGGGCTAGTACAGGAATCCCACAAGTTTGACAACCCAATAACGCTGGGTACAGCGATAAATAAATTATTTTTTATAAACAAATAACTAACCAGCAAGCTTTGAACCCCCGTAACGATGGAAAAATAGATGAATAAATTATTTTTTATAAACAAATAACTAACCAGCATCTTTAAACCCCTGTAACGCTGGGATATAGATAAATAAATTATTTTTTATAAACAAATAAGTAACCAGCAAACTTCAAACTCCTGTAACGCTGGAAAAATAGATTAATAAATATTTTTTTATAAACAATTAAATAAACCGATGAGCTCTAAACCCCGTAACGCTGGGGAGAGCGATAAATACATAATTTTTTATAAACAATTAAATAAACTGACAAGCTCTAAACCCCAATAACGCTGGGGAGAGAGATAAATACATAATTTTTTATAAACAATTAAATAAACTGACAAGCTTTAAGCCCCAATAACGTTGGGGAGAGTGATAAAAACATAATTCTTTATAAACAATTAAATAAACTGTCAAGCTCTAAACCCCAATAATGCTGGGGAGAGCGATAAATAAATTATTTTTTATAAACAATTAAATAAACTGACAAGCTCTAAACCCCAATAACGCTGGGGAGAGAGATAAATACATAATTTTTTATGAACAATTTAATAAACCGCCAAGCTTTAAACCCCAATAACGCTGGGGAGAGCGATAAATAAATTATTTTTTATAAACAATTAAATAAACTGTCAAGCTCTAAACCCCAATAACGCTGGGGAGAGAGATAAATACATAATTTTTTATAAACAATTTAATTAACCGCCAAGCTTTAAACCCCAATAACGCTGGGGAGAGCGATAAATAAATTATTTTTTTTATAATAATTAAATAAACTTCCAAGCTCGAAGCCCTCAAAACAATGCGGAGAGCGATAAATACATAATTTTTTATAAACAATTAATCAAACCGCCAAGCTCTAAACCCCCGTAACGCTGGGGAGAGCGATAAATACATAATTTTTTATAAACAATTCACTAAACTGACAAGCACTAAACCCCAATAACGCTGGGAAAAAGAGATAAATACATAATTTTTTATGAACAATTTAATAAACCGCCAAGTTTTAAACCCCAATAACGCTGGGGATAGGGATAAATAAATTATTTTTTTTAAACAATTAAATAAACTAACAAGCTCTAAACCCCAATAACGCTAGGGAGAGCGATAAATACATAATTTTTTAGAAACAATTAATTAAACCGTCAAGCTCTAAACCCCAATAATGCTGGGGAGAGCGATAAATACATAATTTTTTATAAACAATTAAATAAACCGCCAAGCTTTAAGCCTCAATAACACTGGGGAGAGTGATAAATACTTAATTTTTTATAAACAATTAATTAGACCGCCAAGCTCTAAACCCCCATAACGCTGGGGAGAGCGATGAATACATAATTTTTTATAAACAATTAAATAAACTGACAAGCTCTAAGCCCCAATAACGCTGGGGAGAGCAATAAATACATAATTTTTTATAAATAATTAATTAAACCGCCAAGCTCTAAACCCCCATAACGCTGGGGAGAGAGATAAATACATTATTTTTTATAAACAATTAAATAAACTGACAAGCTCTTAACCCAATAACGCTGGGGAGAGAGATAAATACATAATTTTTTATAAACAATTTAATAAACCGCCAAGCTTCAAACCCTAATAACGCTGGGGAGAGCGATAAATACATAATTTTTTATAAACAATTAATTAAACCGCCAAGCTCTAATCCCCCATAACGCTGGGGAGAGAGATAAATACATTATTTTTTATAAACAATTAAATAAACTGACAAGCTCTAAACCCAATAACGCTGGGGAGAGAGATAAATACATAATTTTTTATAAACAATTTAATTAACCGCCAAGCTTTAAACCCCAATAACGCTGGGGAAAGTGATAAATAAATTATTTTTTATAAACAATTAAATAAACCGCCAAGCTCTTAGCCCCCAAAACAATGGGGAGAGCGATAAATACACGGAGGGAACAGATGCGAGAATCTGCCGTGTGGAGGGACACGGTAAAGTTTCGTGTTAAGGTTGCGTAATAATTTATTTATCGCTGTACCCAGCGTTATTGGGTTGTCAAACTTGTGGGATTCCTGTACTAGCCCACCGAACAACCTGAACCTAATGCTTAGTCGAAAAGTATGCCCTGAACTTATAGCTTAGTCCCCTGAGCAGAATATCGATACCAACTGGTGTGTGTGTATGTGTCGTGCGCGCGCAGAGTGCTCGTGCAGCTGCAACAGCAGCGTCCAGCCGACGGCGATCGTCACCACGTGGTCGGCTTCTGCTGCGCGAGAAAGTGGCATGGTTATCACCTGGGAAAGTAAACAAACAAATTAATTATTTCATTATTTCCCAGGTGACCTGACACTGCCAGGTAAGAAAAATAATTTACGAGGGATTCACTCCCTCGCATGCTTATTAACCATAATCCTGTTGTCCCTCTGCTCCTTTATCTTTTCTTGTATCACATAAAGATCAATTTTTTAGTCTTCATCACTTTCCATAATGTTATGACTGTTATTGACTCCTTTCCTTTTGCACTCCTGTAAAGATAAATTAATTTTTCTCAAAGAATACACTTTCTTTTATGCACTCTTTTTGTAAATTAATAAAAAATATGAGTCTGTCTGGACGGCACCTTCCGCGTACGCGTGCGCGTACGCGGAGACTCCTCCGCGTACGCGCAAACTTACCTTTTCAAACAAAAATTTTCGCGTACGCGCAACTTAGGTGTTCTGCGTACGCGCAAACTAAATTATCCCGCGTGCGCGCAAACTTAGGTACTCCGCGTGCGCGCAAACTTAGGTGCTCCGCGTGCGCGCAAAAACTTAAGATCTCCGCGTGCGCGCAAAAACTTCCGATCTCCGCGTGCGCGCGAAACTTATGATGTTCCGCGTGCGCACAAAAACTTCCGATCTCCGCGTGCGCGCAAAACTTATGATGTTCCGCGTGCGCGCAAAAACTTCCGATCTCCGCGTGCGCGCATAACTTCCGATCTCCGCGTGCGCGCAAAACTCTAGATCGCCGCGCGCGCGCAAAAACTTTGATTACGTTGCGATAAATGCATCAATTATTGTCCTTTTAAACATTAAAATTGTGATTAAAAAAACTTCCTAACTCTATGAAATTTATTTTTCACACACGGTGCAGAAAGTTCAAACTTTCTGATTTTTCCTAAACATGAAGTTTGAACTCCTTGCTTTGAGAAAAAAAAAACATTACACTCGACGCTGGAAAAGTATGAGCTAACCCTTAGCAAACCTTTGACACTCTCGCCTTTGGTTCAGGTTTTGAACACAAATTGTTTGGAAATTAGCTAAAAACCCAAAGAAGTGACCCAAATGTCTAGTCCTAGCGGGTCCTCCTCTCAGGGTTGGATAAGTTTTTTTGGATCATCGATTGCAGAAACTTTGGAAATCGCTTTCTGGTACCGAATGATGAGCAAACCCCATTGCAAGTATCCTCGGTGAAATCAACGATGAATTCATCGGTGAATTCATCGGTGAATTCCTCGCTTTTTGCGGTGAAATCCTCGGTGAATCTTAACAGTGAAATCCTCGGCGAAATCCTCGGCATTACAACGGTTTCGAAAACGGAGGAGTCAAGAAGGACATCTGGTGCACCTGGTGATACGTACGCCTTGAAGATGATTTCCCTAGGAAGTTTCGACTCCGGATGGGTCAGGGCGGACACTGGTGCACCTGGTGATACTTACGCCTTAGAGAGGATTTCCCCAGGAAGTTTCGACTTCGGATGGGTCAGGGCGAGCACCTGGTGCACCTGGTGATACGTACGCCTCGGAGATGATTTCCCCAGGAAGTTTCGACTCCGGAGGGATCAGGACGAGCACCTGGTGCACCTGGCGATACTTACGCCTTGGAGATGATTTCCCGAGGAAGTTTCGGCTCCGGAGGAATCAGGGTGAGCACCTGGCGATCCTCACGCCTTGGAGATGATATCCCCAGGAAGTTTTGACTCCGGAAGGGTCAGGGCGCACACCAATGTACCTGGCGATACTTACGCCTTAGAGAGGATTTCCCCAGGAAGTTTCGAGTTCGAATGGGTCAGGGCGGACACCTGGTGCCCCTGGTGATACGTACGCCTCGGAGATGATTTCCCCAGGAAATTTCACTCGCAGTTGATGGTGAGATAGTGGATCTTACCCCAGGTAGCACCAGGTCGACTACCAGGTAACCAGATCTGTTAGCTCAGGAAGTTTTACTCGTAGTGGACGGTCACAGAGGGCCAAATTGAAGGTCCATTTTCAAAAATTAACATCCCCTAGAATTTTAGGAGTAGAGTAAACATCTGGGAGCAGTTTTCTTCGTTTGGTGGAGTGCTTTGAGAAAAAGTCCCGCTTTGTTGTAAAAAATTGTTAAAAACAATTGTTATTGCAAAAAAACTTTTAAAAGTGAACGATGAAGTATATGAAAAAGTCGTCTAAAAACGAGTAGTGCTATTCTCCCGGATTTTTTTACGTCAAGATATTGATTATCAAGCATATAAGTCGCACAAAATTAGCTGGGTCGTTTTATCATCAGGAACAACCCCAACGAGCTGCAGACAGGGGGATGAAACGTTACATAAAATTGTAAAATTAAAAAAAAAGGGCTGAAATTTTCTAAGCCCCCAAAACCCTGTGCGCCTGAATTCAACAAAATACTTATTGGCTACTCCTCAAGCTCTAAGCCCCAAAAACCCTGGGCTCCGGAGTTCAACAAAGTACTGACTGCACTGGGAAAAAATTGAAGACGACTCTCCTCACGTGTCGTGCATGGGGATACACGACGCTGTGGGCACAGCGAAACCCATATGCGGGAATGACGATCCCCACAGAAACTTTGCGTCAACGACCGATTAGCGTGATGTTTTCATAAATTGTTGAAATAGTGCTATTTTTACTTTAGGACAATCTCAAGACTCGAAAGACTTGTAAAGCACAAGACGTATCACCAGTGAAATAACATATTTTGGCACATATATAACCGACATAATTAGGATAAGCATCAAATTTTGAGGTTTGACTACGCCAAGATACTCGGTGATTGCTGAAAATATAAAGGTATACAAACTGCTGCTCGAGGAACGTTTGCGCGTAGGGGATCCCCATGCCCGACACGTGAAGAAAGTCGTCCCCAATTTTTTTCCAGTGTGGCTACCCCCCAAGCTCCAAGCCCCCAAAACGCTGGGCGCCCGAATTCAACAAAAAAACTGATTGGCCCCCAAGCTCTCAGTTCGAAGCCCCAAAAACCCTGGGTGCCCAAGTTAAAAAAAGCGAGGAATTCACCGATGAATTCACCGATGAATTCACCGCTGATTTCACCGAGGATACTTGCAATGGGGTTTGCTCATCATTCGGTACCAGAAAGCGATTTCCAAAGTTTCTGCAATCGATGATCCAAAAAAACTTATCCAACCCTGAGCGGAGGACCCACTAGGACTAGACATTTGGGTCACTTCTTTGGGTTTTTAGCTAATTTTCAAACAATTTGTGTTCAAAACCTGAGCCAAAGGCGAGAGTGTCAAAGGTTTGCTAAGAGTTAGCTCATACTTTTCCAGCGTCGAGTGTAATGTTTTTTTCAACTCAAAGCAAGGAGTTCAAACTTCCTGTTTGGGAAAAATCAGAAAGTTTGAACTTTCTGCACCGTGTGTGAAAAATAAATTTCATAGAGTTAGGAAGTTTTTTTAATCACAATTTTAATGTTTAGAAGGACAATAATTGATGCATTTATCGCAACTTAATCAAAGTTTTTGCGCGCACGCGGAGATCTAGAGTTTTGTGCGCACGCAGAGATCGGAAGCTTTAGCGCGCACGCGGAGATTGGAAGTTTTTGCGCGCACGCGGAGTATCATAAGTTTTGCGCGCACGCGGAACATCATAAGTTTTGGGCGCACGCGGAACATCATAAGTTTTGCGCGCACGCGGAACATCATAAGTTTTGCGCGCACGCGGAGATCGGAAGTTTTTGCGCGCACGCGGAGATCTTAAGTTTTTGCGCGCACGCGGAACATCATAAGTTTTGGGCGCACGCGTAACATCATAAGTTTTGCGCGCACGCGGAACATCATAAGTTTTGCGCGCACGCGGAGATCGGAAGTTTTTGCGCGCACGCGGAGATCTTAAGTTTTTGCGCGCACGCGGAACATTATAAGTTTTGGGCGCACGTGGAACATCACAAGTTTTGCGCGCACGCGGAACATCATAAGTTTTGCGGGCACGCGGAGATCGGAAGTTTTTGCGCGCACGCGGAGATCTTAAGTTTTTGCGCGCACGCGGAACATCATAAGTTTTGGGCGCACGCGGAACATCATAAGTTTTGGGCGCACGCGGAACATCATAAGTTTTGCGCGCACGCGGAACATCATAAGTTTTGCGCGCACGCGGAACATCATAAGTTTTGCGCGCACGCGGAGATCGGAAGTTTTTGCGCGCACGCGGAGATCTTAAGTTTTTGCGCGCACGCGGAACATTATAAGTTTTGGGCGCACGTGGAACATCATAAGTTTTGCGCGCACGCGGAACATCATAAGTTTTGCGGGCACGCGGAGATCGGAAGTTTTTGCGCGCACGCGGAGCACCTAAGTTTGCGCGCACGCGGAGTACCTAAGTTTGCGCGCACGCGGGATAATTTAGTTTGCGCGTACGCGGAACACCTAAGTTGCGCGTACGCGCAAATTTTTGTTTGAAAAGGTAAGTTTGCGCGTACGCGGAGGAGTCTCAGCGTACGCGGAAGGTGCCGTCCAGACAGACTCAAAAAATATACTTATCTAAGACTGATGTTGATGTTGACACAGTTCATTTATTCCTTTGTGTTAATTAACTCGTTCACTTATTGAAAAAAACTGATTTGTTTTCTTTTTAATTTTGTTGCTGGACACAGCTGAGTGGCTGTGAACAGCTCGGATCTACTTGGATCTACTCCGATCAGCTGTGGTCGTCTGCTGCAGTCAGGTGGCCTATCTTTTGGTACATGCGGAAAACAGGAATTCAAAATTTGTCGGAGCAACGTCGGTGAAATTCAGTCATTAATTTCATAAATAAATTTTGTTGTCTTAATACAAACATTATTACAAATACTAATTATTATACTGTATGAATGAAGTTTATCATTTTTGAAATAATATTAAGTTAGAATTAGTAACAATTAAGTAATTTTTCAATTTTTTTTGACTTTTCTACTAGTAGAATAACTCTGTGGAAAACTTTGTACTGAATAAAATTCAGTAAAAATTCATAAAAATTGACCAATTTAAAATAAATTACTTTTTTAATAATTAGTATGAATTTTATAAATTAACTTGATTTAATTATGAAAACAGTTAGACACCAAATAAACGAGTTTTAGACATTTATGTCATTAATGACGAATTTATAATTGTTTCCCACTATTGAAAAGGAAGCTTTTAGACCTTTCACTTATTTTCTAATAGTAACCTTTTTGACATGAACTCTCCAGTGCAACAGTTAACTCGAATTAGACGTAATTCATCGCTTTTGAAGAAGAACAGGAAAGGTTTTATGCCTTAGGTAATAAATGCCGACTCACACACACATTATTATTTTAGTAAGTTTATATAGCTACCACTTTATATCTCTGGTGATATTATTAATAAAATTATTAATGCAATTATAAATTTTGTTAAAGGAAAAATTAGCCGTTTTACGTTTAAAAATAATAATATCGTTTAAAAGCACATTTAAACTTTTGATGAATTTTCATAAGTAAAAAGATTTATTTGCTGTAATATAAAAGTTTTCACACGCTGTAACGCTTTTTTTCAAACTTAATAAAAATTTGCAACATATTTCGTTGGATTAAACTTACAGCATTTTACCCTGTACACTAAAGTGGCAATGAATCTTGACTCACCTCAAATTTAACGGACGGCTCCTCGAAAATTTATAAAGAAAATGTTAGTTTTAAACACCTTACTTTTTCCAATAAATTTTCGAGGAGCGATTTTTTAAATTTAAATAGGGTGTACATTCATTGTCGTTTCAGTGTACCGTTATCAAAATATTAACTATTTACGTTGTAGTATCGCAGGTTTGTTGTGTACCTGGATGTCCATCGCATCTTGAGAGTGGGAAATTGCACCGTTTTCCAAGAGAAGAAACTCTTGGATTACAATGGAAAGCAGCCGTCGCGTCGGAAGTACTTGATGCTCTCGAACATGACGTTATATATAAGCGTCAGTACTCAGTCTGTACTATTCACTTCGAAATGAAGTATTTAGGAGCTCCCACTGGTCCCAACCAAACAGTACGTCTTGTGGCCAATGCTGTTCCGACGCTATTTCTACGAGATCATCTGGATGCACCTGTGCCCAATCCTGCCGCTGTCACTCTAGATTTTGATCTACCCACGGTCGATTGTATCAAGGACATCGCTTTTGACGTTGATTGTGCTGATTCGGTGAATTTTTTTCCGGATGGTGAAGTTAACAGATCTCCAGTAAAAAAAAAAAAAGAAGATCAGATGGCATCGTTGGTAAATATTTATGGTTTTTTTGATATTTATAAAATTTTAACATTGTAATTCATAACAAATACAAAATGTTGGTATTAACATTTTGTTTCCCTCTCTTGTATGAATATTGTTTTCTAAATTTACTTCTTGTGTTTATAGAATCTGATACTTCACTTTCATCGTGGGGTGTTGACAATTCGCTGAATGACATTCTGCCAAAAAAAAAATTCCACGGTAGAGAGATTGGCAACACTGCGTCGATCGTCTGCTTGGCGCTCGGTCCATCGCGTTCTGCCGTTCCGAAACTACTTCGCGTTGCTGTTTGGCGCGCGTGAGCTTTTGAAACTTTAAAGTTTCAACTGCTCTATCAATTTATGAACAGAAAATAAAATGCGAAATGATATATTAAAAAAAAAAAACAAAAAAAACAAATAAATAAAGAGGGTTATAATGAATTGTAAATAATTTAAATATTAACATTTATTAATTGTCAAAACTAAAAAGAATCTCAACGAAAGAAGGCCTTAATGAAAGTAAGTAAAAATTATTGTTTATTTTATATTATTTTATTATTTCATAAAATTTATAAAAATATACAATTTTTTGATAAACGATAAAAATCTCATGTTATATGCACTTCATTAAGGTACTTTATACAATATAATATTTTTAACAACAACTTTTTGACAACAATTTTAGCCTTTCCACAACCTATGTTTCGCGTGCTTTTTCGTATGCTTTTTCTGCTTTTTTGACTGCCGAGTAGCAGACGCGATAATCGAGGTTAGGGCGTTTATTTTATGGTAGTTAGATTTTGATTAGCGCACGTGTACACGGTATACAAGAGTTATTACTATTTGAGAAAATAATAATACGTTGAATTTTAAAAATTGTGAGTGAATAAAGAAGAATTTACAGCACATATAAATTATATAATTTAAGATTAAAATACAAAAATTTTACATTGGAATTTTTTTCCTACTGAGCTTTAATTATTATTTGATAATTTGAATTTTTTTTAATTTCATTTTTATTTTCTCAATAGCAGGTGCTTTCCATGCTTACGCGCGCTAACCAAAATCTAACTACCATAAAATGAACGCCCTAACCTTGATTATCGCGTCTGCTGCTTGGCAGTCAAAAAAGCAGAAAAAGCATAAGAAAAAGCACGCGAAACATAGGTTGTGGAAAGGCTATTTACTACAAAAATCTTAGCCTACGAATTAGTCTGGTCGCTGTAGGAGTTTTCGTGTGCCGACGAGCGGTATATGATCCACCCAGGTTCAAAAGATGAATTTTGACTTCCTGAATAAGAATTTCGAAGGTGGACACTCGAAAAATTTATATGAAATTGTTTAAATAAATAACAAATTACAAAATCACTATTTCAGTAGATAAAATTTTTTTTTATATTTTTTAGCCCAAAATAAATTGAATATACTTGAAGTTTTTAAATTTATTTTCAATTTGTTTTGGGCTAAAAAATATTTAAAAAAATTTTTATCTACTGAAATAGTGATTTTGTAATTTGTTATTTGTTGAAACAATTTCACATCAATTTTTCGACTGTCCACTCTCGAAATTTTTATTCAGGGAGTCAAAATACATCTTTTGAACCTGGATGGATCGGATACCACTCGTCGGCACACGAAAACCCCTACAGTGACCATACTATTTGGGCTAAGGTTTTTTTTACACTCTAAAAATAGCAAAATTATCAATAAAATTCATAGTCATCAATCAATTTTTTCTTCGGATCTTTTCTAAGTGACCTAACTGAACTTCTGGTTTCTAGAAAACTTTGCGCTGTCGCCTTTTTGTTTTCAGCCACATCTTCGACATGGGTGGGAGGTGCCAGACCTAGAATAATTAAATTTATTTTATATAAAAGATAAATAAATTAATGTACAAAATCATATTAAATATTTTTTGGCTAATTTCAAATTAAAAAAGGTATTTTTTAATGAGTTTGTTGGCTTATTTGATCCCAAATCTAGTAAATAAATTACAATTTAAACATACTGACTTTAAAAATTGAAACATTTTATTTATTACTTACTATTGTTATTGTATTTAGTTGTAAAAAATGAACTTTTCGTCTCATTCAAAATTGGTACACAAAAACAGTCATTAATCATTTCATTGGATACTTCGTTCTTTTCTGTAAACCAATATAAAATTTAAATTTTCACATACATTATAAGATTTTTCTATTTATTACGATTGAGTGTATTTAGCATAGCTTGCTGATTTAAATTTAAAAATTGAAAATCTTTACGTAAAATATTTTTAACTAGTAATTTTTTTGCGATTATATGAATTCGAAACCCCGATTAGCAATTACCCAAATATCTTTTTACACGAATAACAAAGTCCTCAAATTTCCACATGCCAGAAATTTGCTTCCGTTGCATTGTCACCCCTACCACTTTGAATCGATAAAAAAATTTTATGACACTCGGGATGCAATTTACCGCCCGCCGGGTGGATTTTGAGCTCAGAGAGCTCTTTCTCGCCTCATAGCAAGAAAAATATTTATTCTTACAACTGTTTCTATGAAAAATAACTCATAGAAATTTTCACCTTCTTGACATAAAAAATCGCATGCATCTCGGGTGCTCAGGTCGGCTTCGCTGACCCTTGGTCGTGAAAACCCCTTTCACGCCCTAGATACGTAATATATATTATTCTTTTGATTCTATGTGTGCAAATACCCTTTCTAAAGTTTAAAAAATAAAAAAATAAATGTTTTTTTACTTTTTTTGTTACAATTTGTATGTTTTTTGAGCCCAGCAAAGATTAGTCGCCTTTGATATTCCATTTTTTTACTGTCAGACAAAATTTTTAATATGAAAATATTGAATCATACAACTTTTAAAATAAAAGTAAGCTTTTGGGTTAGAAAACGTCAGATGCGCTAATGTTTTTTAAAAAGCACGTGAATGTGTCTCTGAAAGCTCGCGCTACTAGGGTAGGGTGGGGTAATAGTAACGGTTTGTGGATAGCCTTACCTTTAGACAACTATAAAATAAAAAATGTTACGATAACCGATGAAAAATAAATTTTTTTCGCTACGTTAACAACTGAAGAATACGTATAAAAATTATTATTTGCGTATATACATCGCAAGTAATAAAAAAAATTGAAAAAGTGCACCAACTTTCAAGGTTAGAAAAATGGGGTAATAGCAACGTTTCGAAATGGAAGAATAAGCCACAGGTTTTATTTTATTTTTATTGATAGTGTAAAATAACCCTTATCAATCTTTAAAATTGCGTTTTACTTAAAAAATAATGAAATTAATAATTTTGGACATGAATCGTGAAACTTTTTATTTCTTTTTTTTTTATCAATCAACAAGCAGTGTAATTTAAAAATACTTACTTAATAAAATTTTATAATTACTATGGCAGCAGGTGAGTTTCGTACAATTGGAACACTTTAGCCATAATAATTTCTTGTTTTTTGGTGAAAACAGTTTTTCTTCCGCACTTCTCCATTTCCAAGTCATTAGTTTTTTTGTATGCTTTGATTCTTTTTATGAATGTAGGACGAGGAATGCCATGTAACCTAGCAACTGTGCCGACTTTACCTCCTTCATTGCATACAGCCAAAACTGCTTTTTTCATAATTTCTTCTGACCATGAAGGTCCTTTAGTTTTTCTTTGGTATTTGCGAGCCATTATACTATTTACTAACTATTAATTAGCTTAAAAACTAAACTTGAAACTAAGCACTCAGTGGAATGGCTACATTGTAGGTAAGTACTATTTAGGTTAGGTGCTTCGAAAACAGAGGCTGAAATTCGTTACTGTTACCCCCGAAAAGCTTTCCTGTTACCCCCGTTCATTTTTTTTTTTCAATCGTTATTTATTATAAAATGGATAAAAATTTTGTTAAAACTCTTGAATAAATATAAAGTTTGAAGTTTAAACTTTTGTGCAGATCAACTAGATCACGCATTTTTGATAACTATTGCGTATTTTTTTTTAAATGAAAGCAGTCAAAAAAATGGAACCGAAAAAGTGAAGCTGGATTTAGATGATTTTTATTTAACATTTGTGACAGTCATTTTTTTGTTTTTTTGGATTCAAAAACGCGCTAGGTCACCTACTTTTGTTATAAATTTTTTTTTTTTTGAAATTTGATAAATTTGCACAGAAAATCAATAATGTTTCTGTTACCCCACTGTTACTATTACCCCACCCTACCCTACTTTGACAGTTAGTAGTTTTGACAGCTAGTTCGTTAGTTTTTGGATGAAACTATAAAGCAGCTTTTCTTTATTTATTATATTTATTATTATCGTCGAGGTATAGAAATCATCACGATGATTACTTTTAAGAACTATTGCGCGACGATCACGTTGCTAGTTTGCTTTTTAACTCTGTGCAAGTGGATTCACACTGGAAAAAACGGGCAACCTCAAGAGCTTCTTCCATCTTTAACTTACGCGGCACCGAGAAATCTAACCTACAGAACTAGTGGACAAAAAAGAACGGATGAATTTCGTCGTGAGAAGATTATTATCGACGGTCACATTTACCACAAGAATCAAGATCATCATTCGATCAAGGACGGCGAGCTGCATTTGTAACTATTTTCTCAAATTTTTTTACTTATTTACATTTTTGTTTTTAGTTAACAAATTTTTTTTTTATTTATTTAAAATTTAGTAACAAAATAATTTATTTATTATTAATTTGTTTTATCAACAATTTTTGTTCATCAAAATGAAATATTTTTTCAATTTTTTTGTTTTGCTAATTGATGAAAAAGAATCAAATATTCTGAAAATAAATACAATATTATTTATTTTATTTTTCTCATTAATATAATTCCTTTTTATAATGATGAAGCATGTTCGAATGTCTTCGTTTTATAATTGATTTGATTGGTTGAGAACGTTAAATTCAAAATTTGAATTGCGTTTAAGTTGAAATATTGAATACTTTGTTATTGAGAATTTTTTGCAATAATTTTTTGAAGAATTGAATATACCTTGTTTCAATAAATGGACTAAATGTCTTTGTAGAATTCTATAATATAAAATGAGAACCTTTATCATTTAAAAAAAAACTTTTTTAAGTTACAACAACAAAAATATCGAACTGAACTTAGTTGCAGGTTGCAATCGATATGTGATGAATTTATTGTTAAAAATTTTTTTTTACTTCGTTTTTTTGAAAACGAAAAGTATAAATTTAATCGTTTATTTATTTTCAAGATTAAAAATAGAGCGCGCTTGCGCGCTGATTGAGACTAGTAAAATTTAAATTTCAAAAATTAAGAATGATAGGCCCACTCTCCCTTAATGGCTTATCATACCCGCAACGAATGATAGAACCTAGATATTACGTCATGAAGTAATACCTATGTTCTATGATTTGTATATATAACTCGAATAAGTTATTCGGAATAAGTTATTTTGAATCCGTGCTGTCGGGTTCATATAACTATTGCAATTGCACGGCCGCGGCACAAGTTTACGATGCGGCCGAGCGGAACTCTTTCGTCGTTGATCGCTGAAAAGAATCACTCAGTGTGCTAAAATTTTAATCTTAAATTCGACACTATTCTAATGCTGCTTGAAAAATTATTTTCAGAAACTTAGGCTGTCAATAAATGAAATAAAAACATAACTCTTTTAAAAAACTTAAAAATATGTAATTCAGAAAATGTATAATATCAAATTTAAAAAAAAAAAATAATCTGTTTATAAAAAAATGAGTTACCGAATTCATTTAAATAATTGAATTTAAAATAAATCCAATTCGAATTGCGAAACTCTAATCAAAGTCCAAATGTTTCATATTTTATATATAAATTTATAAGAATTAATTGAAGAAATTCAAAAATAATATTAACATTTGATTAAAATGTTAAAAAATATTTCGATCTATTAATATTTCGTAGTCTGAATTATACCAAAATTCGAATATTGGACAGATCAAAATTCAAAATATTCTATCGAATTTTAATTTAATTTTTGAATTCAAAATTCAAATTATTGAGAATATTCAAATTATTTAAAGATTAGAATTTCTAAAGATCTACTTCTTAATTATAGTTATTATTGTTATTTTGATTTTGTAAAATAACAATAGTTGTAAAATCAATTTATCGCATTCGTGGCTAAAACATTTTTCTACGCACGACCTGAAGTTGTCATGTTTTAGCCACTCGATTCGATAAAGCACATATCGACACTTGAGCCTAAAAAAAGACAAAGGTTTTTTCACGCGGCGCATGCGCTATCACACTCGCTTCGCTCGTGCGATAACTTCGCGCCGTGTGAAAAAACTTTGCCTTGTTTTAGGCACTAGTGTCGATATGTACTATAAATTTGTTTTTCAAACTATAAAATCATCAAAAATTTTTTTTGATACTTAAGTTCATACATAATTTAAGTGTAGAAAAAAATAATTATTTGGCCATCTTTTACATTGTGGTATCATAGTTCTACAAAATACTGATTGTTGATAAAAAAATTGTTCTTAATGAATCGTTTTCTTCGCATACAAGTGTACTGTAGAGAATCACTTTAATTTTAAAAAATTTGAAATTACAAATGAGTTGTAATAGATATAAACTCTCTTAACTCTCAAAAAATAATTTAATAATTAAAAGCTAAAACAAAATTATCTACTTATTTTTGAATTTCTTCAAACCAACAAATGATATACTGCTTGCTTTTATTTTTTCTCACACTGACCAGTAAATTAGTGCAGGAGTTAGTATTGAAATTAAAAATCAACGATTCTTTTCAACTGCACTTGAAGAAACATCTAAAAAAATGAATAAATTTTACACAAAGTATTATTATTCTTATTAATTATTTTTAAATTGTAACATGCTTTTAAAAAATTGGAGCAAATACTTATCTAAGCGAGACATGTATTAATCTGATAGTAACAGTAAAAAGTAAAACTGAAAGTTGATAAAAAATCCATTGATCCAATAGAACCGGTTCAATAAATTGATGTTTTCTTAAGCCTTCCCAAGCAGTGTTGTACTAGATGAATTCCAGGATGTCTGAAAATGTGATAAAAATTAGCTATCCTGAAATTGAGTACATCATGTTTAAAAAATTTAAAAAATATCATAGAGTAGCAAATTTGTTGAAGATGAACTTTTTTCCCATACCCATTATGAACCAACTTTAAATACTTAAATATTAGTCATTACATTACAATGGTGTCAAAAAAAGACTAGTTTCGTGTGCTTTTAAACAGATTGTTCAAATTTATAATTATACTTGTCAGGTTTCCAATAACAATTTAGCACATTTTTAACATAACTACATTTATAATATTGATGGTTAGACTCGTAAGCTTACAATTGCAACTGGTATAAGATATTTATCTGAAATTCTTCTCAAAATAGGTCAACCAGTTTGTTATATGCAAAATTATGCAATCATTATTTATGTCAGTATAAATTAAAAGTTTTTGAAATATTGTTTAAAAAAAGCTTAAAGATGTAATAATTCAATCTTACTATAATTAAAGAATTCATAATAATATCACAGAATTAATGGAATCATGCAATTAGTAAATTTTTAAAACTATTTACCTGGAAAAGTATGACCGACTTGTTTAGCAGATGATTACATTTTGTAGGTTATTTTGGGTCGAAATGAATTAATTTCTTTCGCAAATGAGCTTCTAGCTCCGTTATAATAATTCAAATATATCAGATTAGCTACTTAACTGCAGTCTTGACAAAGCTTGACATAAAAGGACGCACTCGAATTTCATAAATATTTTTAAAGTACAGAACCGAACAAAATAGTAAAAAAATAAAATAAAATATTTTTAACAACAAATAATCAATTTTTTAATAAACAATTAAGGTTTTTACTGCTTTCTCGACTATTTCAATTCAAATTTTTTTCATAGTATTATTGTTTAAAGTCTTCTTTGGACGATCGCATAAAAAAACTTGTGCATTCTTACTTAGGAAGAAAGTCATAAATGTTTAAACATTGACGCGCGGGCGCTCGACGGCTGCCGAGCCGCGCGTACAGCGCCTTGCGACGCAACCCGCAACGCATCATACTTACTTTAGAACTTTTGTATGCCGTTTTAAATAACAATATGAATTATTTTATAAAATAAAAACCTTTATTTACGTATTGACAATTACTCTTTATTATTAATTTACAGTTTTTTTGTAAGTACTTGTATTTTAACAAATTTTGAATGACTCAAAATAATTTTACATTCTAATAAAACCTCTCGCAAAACTATTTGTCTAAAAAGCATAAATAAAATGAATCCCTTTCATTTTCATCGTTTCAATATTCGTATTGAATTATTTTAATTTAGTATAATTAATTTCGATAGCAACTAGTTGCTATCGAAATTAGTTGCTTTCGACTTTTAGTGCGTAACAGACGAGTGTAAGAAAATGAAAATCGGTCTTCATGCTTAGTAGCGTGCATTTTTTTTTCGTGTGCATTTGTTGCAATATGGCTCCTCCACCGAGATGCTGTAATCTTTTTAAAAAAAAGGGTCATAACTGTGTTGAAAAGAAATTATGTGTTTTATCGGAACATTGTGATGAAAAATTCAAGGATTTGATTGGTTTATTCGTTTGTAAGTCTTGCAGGAGTCGGCTTTACAAAGATAAGGACCATATTCAAATTAATAAAGAGCAGCTCAACTTACCCAAAATAGTTGATGATAAAACAAGTTGCGAAGAAGAAGAGGTAGAGTCAATTAGTAGTGTGAAAAATGTCGATTATGTTTGTAAAGCTGTTGATAATGAAAATAAAAGACGGAAACTTGCAGCGGTTTTTCAAGTATCAATTATGGCTCCTGCTTCGAAAAAACCACACTTAAATTTATCATCTGATGAAAGTGAAATGGTGCGAAAGTCATTTGACAATATCGGTGTTAATATTTATGACGATGAAGATCGTAGTAGTTGGAGCAAAGATTTTAAAGAAGCGTTGTCAAGTGCGTCTACTCGAAATCAAAAAATAGTTATATTGACAACATTACCAGTCAAGCTTTCCATCAGAAAAACTGCGAAAGAGTTTGTCGTGCCCCGATCTATTGTTACTTCTGCTAGAAAATTGTTGAAAGAGAAAGGATACTGTGCTGAACCGAATAAAAAAAAGGACGAGCCATGAGTACCGATTTACTAACGAAAGTTGACGAATTTTTTTTTCTGACGAAGTTAGCCGTGTTATGCCAGGAGTCAGAGACGTTAAGTCAGTCAAAGTCGATGGAAAAAGGCAACTCAAAACAGTACTGTCAATTTTTTAATTATTTTTAAACAATTTGAACTTGCTCAAAATTTTTTTATTCTTCAAATTATTTTATTTATACTAAAAAATTTTATCATTACTCTCATAATTCAAATACTCTAATGTATTTTTAATTAACAAAAAATTTATTATCTTTTAATTGAAAACAATTTTTAACTTACCTAATAAAAAAATTCCAGCTGCAATCTTTTGAATTAAAAAAATTTTGAAACAAGATTTACAAACGCATACAATTCAGAATATTTCTTTTAGCCAGTGGCTCAGTACTGATAGGTATTAAATTAAAACTTAACTAAAGTGTTATTCAAAACTCGACGGCCCGTGCGAAGAAAACCCTTAGCCGAAAATCAGTCGATTTAAAATTACCCGTAAGAGGCTGAATTGAATTTAAAAATCGGTTTGATTACAAAAATTCGATTTATTAGGTACCACTTTATTAAGATTTTTTATTTTTTCTAATTTTTTAATTTTTGCAGTCCGTTATTGATAATTTTAAATCTACTGATTTTCGGCTGAGGTTTTTCTTCGCACGGGCCGTCGAACTATTTGAATATAAATCTGGGGCTTGCCAGGAAAACTCTCGTAACAATTTGATAAGTCTATTTTAAAAAAATAAAAGATTCAGAAATTCAAATAAATTTATTAATTGCAAAAATGTATTCGGGATGAAATTTAATAATTTTTCTAAATACATTATCTTGAATTATAAATGAAAAAAAAATTTTTGATAAAAAAACAAGTTTTACTTTTGGGATATTTATTTAAGTTTCAAAAGTTTATTTTTTTTTTAAACGGACTTATCTACATTTTCCTTTAAGAGTGCTCAGGACCCCGCGGAGAGCGCCTCCTAACGTTGTATTATGGGTGCGTAAAAAAAGTTTCTACCAAACTACGGCCACAAAATAAAAATAACCACTCTGAAAAAAATCTTAAAAAATAGTTGAAATCACTCTACAAGTGTGTCACTATCTGCTTTTTGCAAAAAGTGTTTCTAAATAGTAGAAAAAGTTGATCAAAAATATCACTAAAATCATCGTCTGCAGCACGTGTTGATGCTGATCACAGTTTCTTATTCACTGCAAATTATTGCGTGACTTGATCAAAAATCGAGATAGTAACACACTTATACGCCACTTTCACAAATTTTTTGGTATTTTTTTCACAATCATCCGTGGTTTCTAGCAGCCGCAGTTTGGAATATACGAGTTCAATCGGTTGCCTCTACAAGCGTGGTAATGCAGAGCAAAAATTTAGTTTAGCGGGTAAAATGTAGTGGCGCTGATGTCGAATTGCAGGGACGTAGATATTTTTCACAAAAAAGAGGGGCCTGCCCCATAGTTGCGTATCGATAGACAGGCGAGCGCAGCTGGCCGTGATTTTCGTTCATCCACGAGAGCAGCGACTGTCAACTGAGCGCCCAAGGTCACGTGGTTTCAGCAGCTCTGACTGCGGCACGGGCCCACGGTCTTTCCTCACGCTCGCCGTCGGTTTGGACTTTTCGGTGTTCGGGCAAAATCGCCCGTGATAAAATTGTAGATACTGAAGATTTTAATTATAGGTACATATCTATATGTTAATTTATTGCGAAAGAAAGTATTTTTAATAGGCACGGAAATGAAAAAAATTTAGAAAATTCTTAAAAAAAGAACACATTAACAAAACACAATTTAACCACTAACATAAGTTTATTTTTTAATTTTTTCTTTTTATTCAAATTTTTAAATCACTTGAGACTTAAATAGTCATAATTTTTACTGACAGCTTAAATTATAAAACAGTGCTTGAATAATTAATTGGTTTTCGTCCCTCTAACCTCAAAATCGGAACTTCGCCCCTTGTTTTCGGTTAGAAGGACGAAAAATAGTATATTTCCCTTAGGCTCGAGGGTTCGATTTAGCCTCCTCGTTGCAACCCTCGCCTTCGGCTCGGGTCGCAAACCTCTCGGAGGCCAAATCGAACCATCTCGCCTGCGGGAATAATATACTAAAAGTTTAATTAAAAAATTGTTGATTAAATTTTTTTAATAACTATAAGGGAACGATAAGTAAAAAAGTAATCTCACAGGGATGCCAGCTAATATTTTATTTCAAAAAAGTAGCAATAGTATCACTGTTTTGTTAAAACAGTAATATTTTTTAAACGAAAAAGTATTTTTTTTTTTAAAGAAACAAGAACTTTTTGATTGAAAATTTTCGTTTTAAGGCACTCAAGAAAAAAAAAAAATTAAATTAAAAACGGTGAAATACCTCGGTCGACTTGAATCTTTATAAAAAGCGAAAATATTCATAAATAATATATACTCATAAGCTCCGTAACGCTAGGGACTAAAATTTAGTCAAAATTAAAATATAAATCATTGATGTGAAACTGTAATAATCGAGAGGAACTTGAAAGAATAAAAAGTTTACAACTGCGAGTGGGAACTGGAATTAAATTAAATTTTAAAATTGACTAATTATTGTATAGATAAAATTAATAAATCAAATTACGTTACAAATACCGGTGATAGTTTAGGTCAATAAACGCATCAATATTGTACCAGATTGTATCTTTTTTATTTTTTTAATAATCAAATAAATAAATAATTAATCCCCCAAGCTCTACAACCCAATAACGCTGGGCGTCCGGGAGTTTTTTTTTATTTTGTGAATAATAAATAAATAAAAAATCGATCCCCAAGCTCTACAACCCAATAACGCCGAGCGCACGAGGGTTTTTTTTTCTCTAAAATAAAAAATAAGTAAACAATATGCACCCCCCAATCTCTACAACCCAATAACGCTGGGCATCCAGGTATTTATTTATTTTTTCTTGAAAGTTAAATAAATACAAAATCGATCCCCAAGCTCTACACCCCAATTACGCTGGGCGTCTAGGTTTTTTTTTCTCAAACGATGAATATAGTAACAAGCGATTCTTCAAGCTCTACAACCCAAAAGTGCGTCGCGTCTTGGTTTTATTGATAAATAAATCATAAAATAAACAAACAATTCACCCTCCAAGCTCTACAACCCAATAACCCTGAACGACCGAGTGTTTATTATTTATTTCGTGAATAATAAATAAATGAAAAATCGATCCCCAAGCTCTACAACTCACAAGGAGAGGTCACACCCTCCGGGTCACCGATCTTGACGAAACTTTGGGGATCGTTTTCTTATACCAAAAGATGAAGAAATCTACCAATCATCCCGTCTAATGGGCCTTTTATACCTAGTTCCTACATAGCTTATATCGTATTTTTAGCTCTTTTTGGGTTTTTTTGCGAATTTTCAAAAAATTCCTGTTCGTAGCCTATTGCACTTACAAAATTCTGTAACCCCGCATTTTTTTTGTTTTTTCATCTTCTTTTGAGAAAAAATATTTTTAAATCTAATTTTGAAGAAATAGTCCATGTAAAATTAAGGTAATCAAAAGCATTTTTTTACTGTTTTTTTGGTTTTATGAACTTAAACTGTACGTCGTCAGCCTTATCAAAATTATGTCTAAAAATATTTTTTCTAAAAAATTCATAAAAAAACAAAGAAAATGCGGGGTTGCAGAATTCTGTAAGTGCAATAGGCTTTGAGCAGGAATTTTTTGAAAATTGGCACAAATAACCACAAAAGTCGCACTAAAGTGTTAAAAGTGTCAAAACAAGCTGATTTTCAAAAAATTCCTGCTCAAAGCCTATTGCACTTACAGAATTCTGCAACCCCACATTTTCTTTGTTTTTTTATGAATTTTTTAGAAAAAATATTTTTAGACATAATTTTGATAAGGCTGACGACGTACAGTTTAAGTTCATAAAACCAAAAAAACAGTAAAAAAATGCTTTTGATTACCTTAATTTTACATGGACTATTTCTTCAAAATTAGATTTAAAAATATTTTTTCTCAAAAGAAGATGAAAAAACAAAAAAAATGCGGGGTTACAGAATTTTGTAAGTGCAATAGGCTACGAACAGGAATTTTTTGAAAATTCGCAAAAAAAACCCAAAAAGAGCTAAAAATACGATATAAGCTATGTAGGAACTAGGTATAAAAGGCCCATTAGACGGGATGATTGGTAGATTTCTTCATCTTTTGGTATAAGAACACGATCCCCAAAGTTTCGTCAAGATCGGTGACCCGGAGGGTGTGACCTCTCCTTGTCAGTAACGCCGAGCGCACGAGGGTTTTTTTTTCCTCTAAAATAAAAAATAAATAAACAATCTACCTCCCAAGCTCTACAACCCAAAAGAGCGTCGCGTCTCGGTTTTTTTGATAAATAAATCATAAAGTAAACATACAATCTACCTCCCAAGCTCTACAACCCAATAACGCTATGCGTCCAGGTATTTATTTATTTTTTCTTGAATGATTAATAAATATAAAATCGATCCCCAAGCTCTACACCCCAATAACGCTGGGCGTCTAGGTTTTTTTTTTTCCTCAAACGATGAATATAGTAACAAACGATTCTTCAAGCTCTACAACCCAAAAGTGCTTCGGGTCTCGGTTTTTTTGATAAATAAATCATAAAGTAAACAAACAATTCACCCCCCAAGCTCTACTACCCAATAACGCTGGATGACCGGGTGTTTTTTTTTATGTCTTGAATAATATATAAATGAAAAATCGATCCTCAAGCTCTACAACTCAATAACCCCGAGCGTACGGAGTTTTTTTTTCTCTAAAATGAAAAATAAATGAACAATCTAACCTCCAAGCTCTACAACCCAATAATGCTAGGCATCCTGGGTTTTCTTTTTTTTCTTGAATGTAAAATAAATAAAAAATCGATCCCTAAGCTCTCCAACCCAATAACGCTGAGCGTACAGGTTTTTTTTTTTTTTTTTTTCTTGAACAGGGGCGCAACAACTCCTTCCAGCTAGGGGGTAGCTGAGGTCAACCCCCCCCCCGCCCCCAATGAAACTGACGTCTAAAAAAAAGAAAAAAAAAAAAGATCAGTTTAATAATTAGACTGGTTGATAATCCCCCGAGCTGTAAACCCCCAAATATTTTGGGCGCCCGAGTTCAACAAAATAACTGACCAGATATCCCCCAAGCTGTAAACCCTCAAAACCCTGGGCGTAGAATTCAATAAATAATCTGATCAGCAATCCCCCAAGCTCTAAACCTCCAAAACCCTGGACGTCCGAGGTCAACGAGAAAACTGATCAGCTATCCCCCAAGCTCTAGTCCCCCCCAAAACCCTGGACGTAGAATTCAATGAATAATCTGTTCAGCTATCCTCCAAGCTCTAAACCCCTGAAACCCTGGACGTAGAATTCAATGAATAATCTTATCAGCTATCCCCCAAGCTCTAAACCCCCAAAACCCTGAACGTAAAATTAAATGAATAATCTGTTCAGCTATCCTCCAAACTCTAAACCCCACAAAACCCTGGATGTAGAATTCAATGAATAATCTGTTCAGCTATCCTCCAAGCTCTAAACCCCCCAAAACCCTGGGCGTCCGAGGTCAGCGAGAAAACTGATCAGCTATCCCCCGAGCTCTAAACCCCCCAAAACCCTGGACGTAGAATTCAATGAATAATCTGTTCAGCTATCCTCCAAGCTCTAAACCCCTAAAACCCTGGACGTAGAATTCAATCAATAATCTGATCAGCTATCCTCCAAGCTCTAAGCCCCCAAAATACCTGAACGTAGAGTTCAATGAATAATCTGATCAGCTATCCCCTAAGCTCTAAACGCCCAAAACCCTGAACGTAGAATTCAATGAATAATATATTCAGCTATCCTCCAAGCTCTAAACCCCCAAAATCCTGGACGTAGAATTCAATGAATAATCTGATCAGCTATCCCCCGAGCTCTAAACCTCCAAAACCCTGGGCGTCCGAGGTCAACGAGAAAACTGATCGGCTATCCCCGGAGCTCTAAACCCCCCAAAACCCTGGACGTAGAATTCAATGAATAATCTGATCAGCTATACTCCAAGCTCTAAACCCCCCAAAACCCTGGGCGTCCGAGGTCAGCGAGAAAACTGATCAGCTATCCCCCGAGCTCTGATCCCTCAAAACTCTGGGCGTAGAATTCAATGGATAAACTGATCAGCTATCCTCCAAGCTCTAAACCCCCACACCCTGGACGTAGAATTCAATGAATAATCTGTTCAGCTATCCTCCAAGCTCTAAACCCCCCAAAACCCTGGGCGTGCGAGGTCAGCGAGAAAACTGATCAGCTATCCTCCAAGCTCTAAACCCTCAAAACCCTGGACGTAGAATTCAATGAATAATCTGATCAGCTATCCCCCAAGCTCTAAACCTCCAATACCCTGGACGTCCGAGGTCAACGAGAAAACTGATCAGCTATCCCCCAAGCTCTAATCTCCCCAAAACCCTGGACGTAGAATTCAATGATTAATCTGATCAGCTATCTCCCAAGCCGTCAACCCAAAAAACCCTGGGCACCCAAAGTCAACGAAAAAACTGATCAGCTATCCCCCAAGCTCTAATCCCACAAAACTCTGGGCATAGAATTCAATGGATAAACTGATCAGCTATCTCCCAAACTGTAAACTCCCGCCGACCAGTTTTTTGTTGAACTCAGGCGCCCAGGGATTTGGAAGTTTAGAGCTTGGGGGATAGCCGACCAGTTTTTTGTTGAATTCCGGCACCTAAGCTATTTGGGGGTTTAGAGCTTGGAGGATAGCTGACCAGTTTTTCAAGCTGTAGAACCCAATAACGCTGGGCGTCTAGGTTTTTTTTCCTCAAACGTTGAATAAATTAACAATTGATTCCTTAAGCTTTATACCCCAAAAGCGCTTTGCGTCTCGGTTTTTTTGATAAATAAATCATCAAATAAGCAAACAATTCATCCTCCAAACTATAGAACCAAAAAACGCTGGGCGTTTAGGCTTTTTTTCTGAAATGATAAATAAATGAATTAACCCCCCAAGCTCTACAACCCAATAATTCTGGAAGTCAGGACTATTATTATTTTTTTCTTAAATGATTAATAAATATACAAACGATCCCTAAAGATCTCAAACCTGAAAGCGCTGTGTATCTTGCTTTCTTTGATAAAACAGCTATAAAATAAATAAACAACTAAGCCCCCTTGTAAAGCCTGGAGGCCCAGCGTTATTGAGATGTAATGTTTGGGGGATTATTCGTTTATTTATTTTATGATTTTTTCATGAAAAAAAAACCATGGTGCCTAGCGTTTTTGGGTTGTAGAGCTTGGAGGGTTGATTGATTATTTTTTTTTTATTTGAAAGAAAAAAAAGCCATAGAAGCTCGACGTTATTGGGTTGTAGAGCTTCAGGGGTAGGTTATTTATTTATTTATCATTTCAAAAAAAAAAGCCGGGATGCCCAGCGTTATTGGGTTGTATAGCTTGGGTGGTTGATTGTTTATTTTTATTAAAAAAAAAAAAAAAAAAAAAAGATCTGTAGTATACAAAATAAATGAATAAACTAACGCTATAAAACCTCAATTTGAATCTAATAATTATTAGACCGTATCCTGATTAGGAATCTGACGGAGAGTCGTGCGACCAAGCCAAAACACCTTTGAAGTGCAGGCTGATTATTAGGGTGGGCCGAAAATGAAAAATTTTGGAATTTTGACACGCCTGAGGTCTCAAAAGTTGTCTTTTAACAAGAAAATAAGAAAAAAAATTTTGTACACGCCAAAAAAAACATTTTAGGTTTGTCCAAAGCCCTTGAAGTTTTAGTATAATTTGTTTAAAATGAGCTAATTTAAAAAAACATGTTTTTTTTTTTAATACTCGATTACTTTGCGAAAAAAAATCGTAGAGATGCGAATGAAAAAAGAAAATAAAGCTCTTTAGTTGTAGTTTAAGTCTCTATAAATAAGGATATCATAAAAAAATTTTGGAAACTGTTTCGCAAGTACAAACTTCATACTTTTTTTTCTTGGTTTGTAACCCGAAAATCGCTGAAATGCGATTTTTTTAAAAATATTAATAACTTTGAGAAAAAAAACCGAAGAGATAGGAATAAAAAAAGAAAACAAAGCTCTTAAGTGGTACTTTAAGCCTATATAAACTAAAATACCATAAAAAAATTTTGGTAGATGTTTCATGTATGGAAGTATGCTATTTTTTTGTAAATTTTTTTTTTAAATGGTAAAACTCGTCTATTTTCTTTAAACTTCAATATCTCTGCTGGAAAAAATCATGGAAACATGAATAAAAAAAAGAATTGAAGCTGTTTAATTGAATTTTAAGCTTACGTCATACAAAATTGCATAAAAAATCATAAAACTAGTTAATAAAAGGTTTTCGTCAATATTTCTAGTTATTTTGCCAAATTTCAACATATTTGTAAGAAAAACTTTAAAATTTTTCTATAAAATCTTCGAAAAAAGTTTTTTCATATATTTTTTCAGTTTATTTTTTTTTACTCGAAAATGTTCATGTAATTGTTAAAAATCCGTACATTTCTTACTTTTTTATACACATTAGTTGAACAATTTTTCATTAGATGTCGTTTTTATTTATACAAATAAAGTAATAACCTATTAGTCATATAACTAAACATTAGTTAAATATTTTTTTCCTACGTAATAAATCATTTGTCATAAGTATGGAGTTTTTTCATAAAAAAGTACTGTTTAATTATTTAAATACTAGTGAAAATGTCAATAGTCAAACGTTCAAAACGATCATTGAAGTAGAAAAATTTTAAAGTTTTTCATACAAATATGTTGAAATTTGGCAAAATAACTAGAAATATTGACGAAAACCTTTTATTAACTAGTTTTACGATTTTTTATGCATTTTGTATTACGTAAGCTTAAAATTCAGTTAAACAGCTTCAATTCTTTTTTTTATTCTTGTTTCCATGATTTTTTCTAGCAGAGATATTAAAGTTTATAGAAAATAGACGAGTTATACCATTTGAAAAAAAAAATTTACAAAAAAATAGCATAGTTCCATTAGTAGAATAAACAGAAGGGGTTCAAACACAGAAGGGGTTCAAACACAGAAGGGGTCCATGGCCTAGAGGGATTGATAGCCACTAGGGATTCTAAGCCAACCCTTTCTAAGCCACCATTTTATGAGTCCAACTAGATCGCGGGTATCGGATAATGTGATTATAAAACTTATCTCCTCTTTACTGCTTATCTACTAGTTTTTTAATTTAACCTTTGAAAGTTCTATATCCATCAGAGTTTGGAAATTTTTTTGTGTTGGATGAGAATTTTTGTGTGCATTCTTTTAACTTTGTTTTTTTTTCTTCTTTTTTATCCTCAAGACGCGTATAACTGCGAGAAGACGTCGGTTCTTTTTGCGAGTATCCTCTCTACGATGATTGCTTTTCATCTTTCTTTTTTTCTACGAGACGAGATTTATCGTCGGAGGAGCTCTGTTGTTGACCCATGCTAAATGAGTAATGAGTGAAAAATGAGGAAACGTAATTATTTATACCCATTCCATAGGCTCCTCTTGGTCAAGTGCTTCGCTTTGTGTGATAAACTTTTTTAGCAGTTTAACGTTGTGAAGCGCACAGCATGTTTTAAACGCACCATTGTGATTTTCACAGATAGTAACCATCTTGATTTTATCCAACGGTGGGTAAATATATTCGGCAACATTTTTAACATTAAATTTGAACCGCTCCAACCATTTTTTCTGAATTGAACCAACAACGTAGACCATAGTGGCATCTTTGAGTGAATCATTTAATAGAGATCCTATTGAAGTATAAGGTAAAATTCCTGATTTCCATTGCAGTCCATGATAGTGACGTCGAAGGTAAGTATTAATATCTTTATAATTTTTTGTTAAACGACTCCAAGGGTATGGCTCTTTGAAAAGTAGAACTATAGGATCTGAATTACTATCTAGTGGAACAATAGCGAGTTCCTTTAAAATGTAATCATGATCTCTTCTAATATTACGACCTTCTTTAATAGTACCCCTAGGCTGCACAAAACCAAACATGTCCACCACGTAACGCATTTGGAAATCGAATGGGAGATTTTACGTCGATTTTTTATTTTATACCAACTTCTTCACATCCCCACTAACCAAATTATATTGAACAATTCGATCGTGTAAGATCATACAATAGGCAGCTGTTTGAGCAGGAAAATTATCACGTGACTCCAACTCCAATCGAACATCAACTGGAGCACTTTTTAAAGACTCGTTTTGTTTTGAGCAATCGATGACTATCAAAGGAATTTTCATGATGAATTCGGATTTTGTAAGCGTTGGCTCAGCATCTTTACTATAATATGAGATTTGAAAATTAGCATACATATCGTAAAGAATTGCATACTCGTTTTGATTAATATTAAGATTTAAATTATTGTAAGGATAATACTGCGAATTTAAAAAAAGTTTGACGTTGCTTAAATTGCAGTGATCAAATAAACTAGCGTTCGCAGTGTTTAATGATTTTCTGTTTGTTTGTAAACCAATGATTACGAAGCGCGGTTTTTCCAATTGATTAGAGGTTTTTACCGTCCAAACGTGTTTTGTAGTAGTTGGGAGCAATGGATACTCAAAAAATTCTTTTGAACGGAAACAAATAGTTATGGGGCGATCTTTTTCAAGAAATTTAAGTAAACCCAACTTGTGAGAATCTGATACCACAATGTATGGCATGAGCCACTCGATTTTTGTGAGTTTGATTGAGATTGGCTCAAATGTATTATCGGTATCATTTACATTTGTTTGAATGATTGCGTTCAAGTTATTACTAGATCGAATGATGAATAATTCAAGCTTCACGTTAACTACAATTTTACGATAATCTTCAGCGAAGCCTAAAATCATACTTAAAGGAATGAATACATCAAAGTATCCATCATCATTAAAAAATTTCTTTTTGTTCTCGTCTTCTGAAAGACGAAACCACCCATAATTTTCGGCAATCAAACTTTGATTAGGATTGAATGATAACCAATTTTTCATCAAAGTTGATAAACCAACATTTTTACAACGATCAATTTCAATTCCGTTTAATTCCAAACGGATATCATCAAATAAATGACAAAGACCATTATTAGCAAAAAATGTTTTTTTTGGAGCTTTGTTAGTAGTAGTATCAGTAAGCCGACCACAAATGTGAATAATGCTGCGTGATGGTAAAAGGCACAAATCTTGATGTTGAATTGCGATTCGAATTTCATCGCTATTTCCATAATTTGCAGCTGTGTACGGTTGATGAGCATGAATCTCGTAATGAGAAATACTTTCATCGAACGCGACTGGATTTTGAATGCTTAGTATGTCTTCCATTTTTCCAACAACAAAAGAATATACAAGTTACTTTCCACCAGGAACTATTCTTAAGCCTAGACTTTTGAGAAACTGGATGTTATGCGGTGTTAACGCTTTGAGAGCTCGATGACGACTGATTGAAGAATTGCATGACCCTTTGCTTTTATATTCTCTAGTTTGAAATGTTCTGGTGGGAAATCCCTTTCCGTGATAGATAATACCCATTATGAGGATTTGATATGTAACCGGATGGTTATAATCTCACCTCTAAAATTAACTAAATGACCGTCTTGATCAACGATACGTAACTGAATGTGATCGATACACTTTACTGTAACAGGCAAGTAAATTACTTGAGATGGAACTCCAATGATTTTAAAACCGGGGTCAGCACTTGGAAAAAATTCGTGAATAGTATGAACTTTTTGATTATTTATGTAGGCTCCAGATGTGATGTTACACTCGACTCTTATTGAATTTATTTTAAGTATGTTGACTGGTGAGTCTGATGTATGATGATTATTTGCGGAAAACAGCCGATGCTTAAATCCTAATAAATTTGCAATAGAATCTCGAGGACGAAAATTAATTTGTGCAGTACTGGTAATCTCCCTTCGTAAAGTATTTTCGTTTGGTTTTATAAATATTTCAGTGTTTATCTTTCTTTGTCGTAAAATACTTTGAATATGCTTTTTGATATCGCTGATTTCGTAACAACCGGTTGGTAATGTTATGACTTGATCGCCAATATAAAATTGATTGCTCCCAATATCAATATTTGGAATTGAATTGAATGTCAAAAGTTCAACCAAACCCAAAGTATAGTTTTTGTGTAACGATAGTTCAATCGGAGGAAAATATTGAGCTTCTAAAACGGAGGAAGTTCCGGATAAAATTAGAGTTATTGACTCCATAATAGTTCGGAATGAAATGAGATAAATATGATTAAGCTACTCTTTATATACCTTTTAGTTGACCGCTTAAAAATTTCAAACATAAATGACCGCAATTAAAGGTATTATAAGTTTGATATTTTTCTGGATTATATTTTACATCATCAACATTTAAATAAATCATTAGTTCTACTGGAGGTTGTAAATTACCAAAACTGTCAAAGTAAGTGACATCCTTACCACGTTTTTTGTAAGCCACCCAATGAGTTCCGGGTCCAGTATCGTTATCAAGATTCACGATTGTGGATTCATTGTAATATGGTAATTTATTTTTCATAAATACTCCACGAAAATATGGAATTTTTAATTTTTCACCATATTCAATCAAGTCAAAGTTTGATAGTGCACGATCGGGTAAACTTATTTCGGGCTTTTTTTTTTTAAACCCTTACCATGTTTCAAATATAAACCAAGACCTGTCTTGTATCGTTTGAGATAGAGCCCTTTACCTAAAGCTATTGCCTCCATTGTTTTGTTATGTCTCTTACTCTCATCTAGTTGCTTACGAGCTGAACTTGCATCATTCAGAGCCTTGTAAATTCCCGCTGCACCACCCGCGAGCGCTCCTGTAGCACTTAGCCCAGCAAATAAAGGAATGAGAGGTAGAACTCCGCCAATTTTTGATGAAACTGGTAAAATTCTTGGAACTTTAATTTTATTTTTACCACCAGCTTGTTTAATGGCACTCTTAGCAGCTTTAAGAGATGTACTAATGATACTTTGGGCTGATTGTCCTGGAGATGGAGTCTGTGAAGTTGCTTTTATTATTGTATTTAATGTAGTCATTTTTTTACATTTTTTTTTTAACTTTCTCCTACCAGTTTTTTTCAATCTTTTTTTACCAGTTTTTTTTGTTCGTATCGTACTGGTTTTTTTCAACTTTCTGCTTTTTTTCTTAGGTCTTTTTCTTTTAAGACCCATCCCTAATTTGGACTTTAATTTCATAGCGTTAGTAACTGCGTAAGCAGCAGTTTTTTCAGCAATATTTGCGTCTCTAGCTAAAACTCTTTCCCAAGCTTTATCAGCTAATACCTTATCAGCTGAGTTTCTGGCAGAAATATTTTGTCTGTTTTGTGAGTATGCTATATCATGTTCTTTACACGCTGCATCAAGTTGATTTATTGGTTGGTCACCGCGAGCCAATCGTGCTGCTAACTTTGTACCAGGACCACAGTAATTATAACCAGATATGTGCAATTCAAAAGGTAACTTATTGATGATTTTGTTTACCAATCCGCAACCTTTTTTCTTTTTTTTCTTGTTGTAAATGATCATCTCTCTTCGGAGGTTCGTTTACGACTGAACTTTGGTGTATAAAAGCGATGTATTTATACTAAAAACGATTATTCTCATTTGTGTTCTCGAGCAACCAACATGGAATTCACACGAAACCCAGTTAAACTTCTTGTAACAAATTTTGACGTCATTGTTGAAGAGGATAAAGAGCTAAAACGTAATGGGGACTTACTTCCAAGCAGCATTAGAGCAGTTATATCGGGCCCCTCTAATTGTGGAAAAACAAACGCCTTACTGGCTCGATTAACACATCCTAATGGCTTACGTTTTGAAAACGTTTACGTTTACTCTAAATCACTTTGTCAGCCCAAATATAAGTATCTGAAGCAACTATTGGATCCAATCGATGGATTTAATTATCTAGCTTTTAATGATAGAGATGAAGTGATAGCTCCAGATGACGCTCTACCAAATACCATAATGATTTTCGACGATGTTTGACCGAAAAACAAGACAACGTTAAAGCATTTTTCTGTATGGGTAGACACAAAGCCGTAGATTGTTTCTACTTATGTCAATCATATGCAGCTGTACCGAAACACCTTGTAAGAGACAACGTTAATTTATTAATTTTATTTCGACAAGATGAAATCAACTTAAAACATATTTATGATGATCATGTTAATACTGATATGTCGTATAATAATTTCAAAGATTTATGTTCTAAATGTTGGCAAGAAGGAAAACATAATTTTTTAGTTATAGATAAAGATAGAGGCATCAACGAAGGTAGATATCGAAAAGGTTTCGATTGTTTTGCTATAAATATAGTATAAACTTGAACCATATCGTTAGTCTTCAATAAGACATTGCAGCATGAACATGGCTGACTTTACTAGGCAGAAAAAAATTCTTGAAGAGCTTAATAAAGCTCGAATGGCTGTCAAACAAAAATATAATTTAATCAAATTTCAAAAAGATAATACCGATCGAATATTAAAAGAAACTTTTAAACCCTTAATCGATCCTCTCGAGCAACTTGTAAAAAACAAAAAACCTAGAACAATAAAAATATCCGAAGAGAAAAAAGAACTAGATGAAGAAAATATGAATGAATTGAGAGATTTTCAAACAGCACATAGTAGTATCGTAAATGATTTTGAGTTATCGTCTACGGAACAAAATAATGAAGATGAATCGTATAATGTGGTTGAAAATCCAATTATAAACCGAAATGAATTAGAAAGCGAGATAGAAGAATCTAATCTAGATCTAGATAAAATTTATGGAATTGTAAAAACTGAAGATGGATATAAGCTTGGTAACGCATCTGTTAAATTTGAAAGAGATAATATCATTGTTAATAATGTATCTTTTCCTCGAACTAAAGGACTTTTTGAACTCATCGTTCAGAGAAATCCACAAAATTATGAAATTAAAGATTTAAATCCGTATAAAGAAATTCTAGAAATTTCAAGCGTTCACAGAAAAAGTTTCAAACCCAACGGACAAATAAAAAAGCATAGTTTCAGTAATAAGTATAATAATATTATTGCACCACTATTTGGAGCAGAATCCTTAACTCCTATATCTAAAACTCCTTCAAAAACATTAAGAAAAGCCATTGTTAACAGAAAAAACTTTGAAACACCACCTAAGAAACTAGGAAAAGGATTGATTCCTAGATTCAAAATTGCCAAGCGTAGTACCAATATGGATTATATTTATTGGGACGACCCGAACGAGTTAGTTGAGCGCTTACAGCTGCGATGAATTCTGTTTTGGAAAAAATTAAACCTCCCCGCAATCTTCATGTTGATCAAGATAAAGAGTTTTATAACAAAGACTTTCAAGGTCTAATGAAAAAATATAAAATTAATATGTACTCTACGTATAGCGGTCTCAAAGCTTCAATTTGTGAACGATTTAATCGAACCTTGAAAAACAGTATGTGGAAAAATTTAGTGTACGCGGATCATATAAATGGTAAGATATTTTACAAGATTTAATCAACTCTTACAATAATCGAAAGCATCGAACCATCGGAATGAAGCCAAAGGACGTCACTGTCAATCATGTTTCAGAAATTTTACAACGAATCAATAAAAAAAAGATCATTTTAAAAAACCAAAATTTAAAATAAACGGTAAGGTTAGAATTAGTAAAGTTAAAGGTATTTTTGACAAAGGTTACACTCCCAATTGGTCAACTGAAGTATTTACGGTGACTCATATAAACAAGACCAACCCCATTACTTATAAATTAAAAGATTATGTCGATAAGCCTGTAACTGGCTGTTTTTATGAGCAAGAGCTTTTAAAGACTAAACATCCAGATATTTATTTAATAGAAAAAGTTATTAGAAAAAAAGATGATAAATTGTATGTTAAATGGCTAGGTTTTGATTCATCTCATAATAGTTGGATTGATACAAGCGATTTATAACTTTTAAAAAATTTATAATAAATTACTAATTAAATGTATTATTTCTAATTGAATGTTTTTAATGGTTTTTTAAATAAAAAGACAATTTACTTTAATTTACGTGTGTATTTATTTAACACTAGTTACTAATTACATGAATGAACATTTTTTTCTTATTACCTAAGTACTTTATACATAAATTACCGCTAATTACATTATCTTGTAACTGAGTATACAAAGAATTATCTTGCTCAAAAAGATTTTGAAATCGGAATGAAGGAATATTTATTTCTAAGTCAACATCGATTGTTGCTTCGATCACAGAGCCGAACATGGTTTTTCTACGATTTAATAATAAAACTTTATAATTTTTTTCTTTTGTTAATACTATTGACTTATTATATTTAGTATTTATAAAATAAGCATTAACTGCTAACTTACTAGTTAAGGGGAAGTCAGGCGAGTTTTTTTTATGAATAGATTTTAATTAAGAAAATATTTTTAAAAAAGGGCTCTGTAGCAGGGTAAAGAAATTAAAAAGCTGTAATTTAAAAAAAAAATCATGAAAATTGATTAAAAATTCACTGAGTAAAACGCAGAACGGCAGTTGAAGATTTTTTTTCGTCAATCGCGGCAGCCATGTCGTCGTCTGCCGCTGTTGCTGTGCGTGGCTATGCGCATCTAACCTACAAGTTTGTAAAACTTTATGACTGCCTTACGGCTTACTCCTCAGCTACCTCTCCTCAATAAATCAAATTCGTAGTAAAAATTATCTTGCAAAATCAAATATATATGTGATGAAAAATCAAAATAATGAAATAAGCTGAAACTCAAAAATACTTATTCATTACACTCAATACAAGGCTGAACATGTGTCAATTGAAAAAAAGAATCATACAGCAAAATCACTAATTTTATGAAAAAATTTTTTTCTTAAATAAAACTCTTCAGCTGCATTATAAACAATTCATGTTTCTTCAATTATTTCTTCAATATTTACTCTTGATTTGCTTCAGTACGTAAAAATTTCAATACTTTTCTTCATGTGAAGTAGGTCTCTTGAATTATAAAAATTTCAAATACAAGTAATATTTCAATAAAATAGTTGTTTTATCAATATCTGTACATGTAAAGTAGGTCTCTTGAATTATAAAAATTTCAAATACAAGTAATATTTCAATAAAATAGTTGTTTTATCAATATCTGTATTAAAAAAAAAAAAAAAAAAAATCATAAAATTAAACAAATCTTGAAAGAGTTGTCATCAGGTTTATTTTTATAAGCTTCACTCACACAAAGTTTATTATTGCTACAAATTCTTTAAGATTTACTTGGCTGACAATTAAGCTGAACTATAATTGTTTTTGTGTAAAGTCAACCATGCCTGTGAACATTGGCATTTGCTCTTGCTGGGAGACCACTTACTTTAGCCTACTTGATAACTAAAAATTGGAACAGTAGCTGCAATCACTCATGCAATCAGAACTTTCTTGAACTAATGAGATTTTATCAAATGAATTGACTTGACGCTTTGGAAAAGTTCAAATGTAAAGTAAGTTGTAGGTCTCCCAGCAAGAGCAAATGTCAATGCTCACAGGCATGGTTGCCTTGCACAAAAAAAATCATAGTACACCTTTATTGTCAGCCAAGAAAATCTTAAGATTTTATGACAATAATAAACTTTGTATGTAGCTCATAAAAATGAACCAGATTAAATTTTTTCAAGATCTGTTTAATTTTGTCTCTATAAGTCATATACAAGAATCAAAAGTTTAGAATCTTCAAAGCGAGTAAGACAAGTTTTCAATAGTTATAAGTCATTTTTAAAACCATAAAAGATTCTTGAAGATAAATCAACTAAAAAAAGTATAAAACTAATATTTTTTCATCATTTGTAAAATTTAAATTTTCAAAAATGTATAAAAGCTATTGAAAACTTGTCTTGCTTTAAAAATTTTAAGGTCTTGAGTTTAACATACCCTCAGTGACTATGTTAATGACAAACTTTATCACCTCTAATGTCGTTACATGGGTCGGCTTAGGGTCAACAAATTTCAAAAACTACCAAAAATTATTGACAACTTGTCCCTCTCGCTTTGAAGTCCTTGAATCTCATATAACCACAGAGACAAAATGAAACAAATTTAGAATAAGATGTAATTGGGTTTATTTCCCTAAGCTCTACTAACAGTTACAAAGTTTTTTACAACTTTTTTAAGATTTACTTGGCTGACTATCAATGCAATTACCTTAGGAGGCAAATGTAATATAATGACAACCAAACTATGCCCATGGTCATTGACATCTGAACTTTTCCAAAGTTTGAAGTCAATTCATTTGATAAAATTTCATTAGTTCAAGAGAGTTTTAAGAGTGCTGCCTACCCCTAGTGGTGCCCTCTGGTGATGCATTATTTGGCATGGGGAATTTACTTCGACGGATTACGGCTTCAATATTTAATTAATCGACCTGAAAAAAATCTTAAAAAATTCAATAAATCGGTCTACAAGTGCGTTACTATCTAGATTTTTGATTAGGTTACTCTAAAAAAAGTGAAAAATGTTTTTCCGATAGCGGCTTGGAAGGCTGGTTGTCTGCTGCCTCGCGCTGCGATATCGCGGAGTTAGTTCGAGAATCTCGATATATCGATAGCTGAAGCGGAGAGCCGCTGACCGACCGCGAGCGTCCGCGTCGGTAAGTATGAAATCACCGCAAAAATTTCACACAAATGATAATCGTTTCTCTGTAATTAAAAAATAAAATGATGATTTTTTTTTATCCAGCGAAAAATCACAAGTAGCAGCAGCAGTGTTGAATTTATAATAAATAAAATTAATTTAAAACTAAAAAACAGTAAATTATTATTAATCAAGAAAATTAAACGAATTAAACAATTTTTTTTTTTTTTTCTTCTTTGTCAGAGAAAAAATAAAATTAATGATGAAGTAATAATAAATTGAAATGCTTATATTTATAAATTTAAAATAGCATAAACTTCTTCGACACTCGAGTCAAGGTATAATCCTCTAGGCGGTCATGGAGCAGTGGTTGTCACTTTTCCTAACGAGTAACGCCAATGAGAGCTAAAAGGGGCGGAGTTTTTAGATCGTGAAGTACAATCTGTACATATTATAAATGGAGTACACTCATTTAATCTAAAGAGTATTTTTAAAATATTTATCACCTGATAAATGATTAACAATCGTATACTTACTGTACTGAAAAGAATAATTTTAAAATTAAAATCAGCAAAAAAAATTTCAACCTTTTCTTTGTTTTTTGTTTAATTTTTTTTTTTTTTAATAAATTTTTATGAAAATTTACTATCCAATGAAAGTACCCGTTTATCAAGGATAACAGTAACGGTGTACATACGTTTTATACATAAATTGATTACAGCCTATATTTAATTTACAGGATAATATTATTTCTAGAAATTGTAAATTTATAAATAATTTAAATAGTATTAAGCAGGTGAGTGTTCTCCAAACTATAAATGATTTATCTCTAGTTTAGCTTTCACTAAGTACAAATTGATGGCTTGAACCAAAAAAATTTTAGCCGCAACTCAGCCAAAAATACCCATAAAAGACTGCGAAAAATTAAACAATTAGAAAAAACGAGAATCTTAATAAATTTCAGACTTTTTGGGTAATTTTAAATCAGCTTACTTTCGGATTAGGTTTTTTTCGCACGGGCCGTCGAAATACTCTTCAAAATTGTATTTAGAATTAAAATTACTAGTGTTAATATAATTTTTTTGATAACTGATATGTGCAATATGTTTAAGAATTCACGAAAGTTTCTTTATGTTTAAATAAATCAAAGTTTGATTATCACTGACTGTTAGAAAATATTAGGTACTTTCTGGATTATTTTTAATTAATTAATCCTTTGAAACTACATTTTTAATATAGCATGAAATTCGATTTTTTAGGATGGGATGAAGGTAGAATAAAACAACACTTATTAAGGGAAAAAGCCGATCGGCATAAAAAACCCTTTTTATTACGCGACTCATTTACACTTGGTAGCTGCGTAACGACGCTGAGCAAAAAAGGTTTAATATCATTCACACACTTCCCAAGAAGGGTCTAGGGAAAAAGAGAAAAACTCTATTTTTTAATTGTTTATAAAAAAATAATTATTGTGTAATATTGAATTACAGGAATTCTTTAATGATTTCTTGTTATAAAGAATAAATAGTTGAAAAGCGCAGAAAATTGTTTTTGTTAATAAAAAAAAGAGTAAACGCAAAAAATATCAGAGTGCAAAAAAATTTCATGTGCTACTTCACTGCTTTTATTTTTTTGGGTAAAATTGATGCCTTATGAATAAAATTGTGAGTCTAAACCAAAAAAATTTATATTACAAATTTTAAGTTGAAAAAAACTGTTTTTCTTATTGAAAATCTAGATCTTAGACCTTAATTTTTATTAAAGGAATACCAAAAAGTTGATTGCAAGCGACTTTTCAATTTTAAATCATTAATAAGAATTCATTAAAATAATTATATGTAAAATAAAATTTATTGATGGTTTACAACGTTCTTTTTCTGTGTTCATTAAACAGTCGGTTCAATTTTTTAAATAAGTTAAATTAAATGGTATTATAAAAATATTAATATAATTTTAAGTGCAGAAAATGCTTATTTGAAATAATGCAAATAAAAATTTCTTTTTTGTATCGAAAATTGTTTTAAGAGCTTCAAAAATTTTGTAGATTTTCCACAAATGATGTTTTCACAAGTTTTTACCTTATTTCCCTGGATCCTTCTTTAGTAACACTGAGCAATTCAACTTTGCAAGATTTTTTCACCTTTCACATTTTAAAAAAAAATTTTCGCACATATACAAAAACCTCTATGGTAAACATAAACTATTGTTAAAATATACATAGGTAATGACAATTTCCATATTGAGCATACATCGATTGGCCGTGCGAATAAAAACCTTAACCGAAAATTAGCTGATTTGAAATTATTCATAAGCAGCTGAAATGAATTCAAAAATTATTTTAAATAATTTAATCCGATTCGTTGGTTTCCAATTCACTAAGATTTTTTATTTAAAAAATTTTTTTAATCCTTTTCAGCTCCTTATGGATAATTTTAAATTAGCTAAAATACGGCTAAAGTTTTTCTTCGTACAGCCAATCGAAATATGATACGATACCTTATAAATTAATCTTAAACTAGAGGGGCTATCACTAAAAGAATCACATATACAAATCAATTTAATCAATAAAATATCAATTTAATTTCAAGTAAAGATCTTTGAAAAATATTATTTTTAACAAAATATCAATTGAAATTATTTCCAAGGCTCAAAACACTTTAAATTTTTCAAAAGAATCACGAAAGAGTCACAAATAAAATCAAAATGAATAAAAAGAATCATCAGTGATTCTGGAGTGCACAGCCCCTCGCTTAAACTACTCTTAATATTATTATTTATTGTACTAATACACATTATGTTAACTAAAAAAAATTCATATAAGTTGCACTGTTTATTAAATAAAACCAAAAGTTCTCATCAATTTATCTTTGTCTCTATGGTATACTTATAAAAATAATAGAAAATGCAAGTTCAATTTGGGTTCGACGTATTGTTCTTTTCGATATTAAAAATCAAAAAATCACAACAAAAACAAAAATATCAAAAATTAAAAAAAAAAAAAGTTAAAACCAGTTAGTTTTTAAAATGCAATTTAAAAGATACTTTGTTACTATACGAGTACGTTAATATGTATTATTTCACTCGTGACGAAAATTACGCATCTCGGGAACTCGATTTTTTAACTTGTGTAGTCGCACACCCTCGGCTCGGGTTCGCCAGCCCTCAACTATTACACGCGAGTGCAAAAACCCAAATCGTGCCATATTAACGATTTGAGTTTCATACTTGAATAAATATTTCGCACCTACAGTATTATTTGGGTTTTTGCGCCCGCGTATGATCAACACGCCCGGTTATAAAAGGGTAAAGAAACCGATGGCCTAAGGTGCGAACGATTCTTTATTTCACGAGGGTAAAAATTGCTATGTGGAATTCGTTGCTAATTAATTGTAAACTTTGAAATTTTGCGAAAAAAACTCCTCCTGTTAAAAAATTCACCCGGTGGTCGGTAATTTTCGTTCAGAGTGAGAAAATAAATTCCTCCTCGTGGGTCATTGGCAGCTACAATGGCTAAGCGAGGAGAAAATCCGTGTGAAACATGAGCAAAACTATAACTTTTATTTCACTCCGACGTGCAATCCTCACTTTGCCCGTCCGTTTTCAGTCAAATAAAGTACTGCTTTGCCCGACTGTTGAAACGCGCGAGCAATCCGCACTTTGCCCGCTCGAGACTGAAAACAGACGGGCAAAGTTCAGATTGCCCGTCCGTCGTGAAATAAAGCTATGTTGTTTCACTCGTGCGACCTCTGTCGGTACCACAGAGCCGCACTTGTGAAACAAAATACCATTATCATACTCCATCGGTAGAGCTCCAGTTTGTGTATGCCGTTTTTTCGAGGGGTGCATTAAATCTCTATCCTGCGCATGGAGTACGAAAAATATACATTTAAGTCAAACGGAATATTTTCGTCCTTATATCTTTTCTTCTTCTCTTAAATACGCATTCCAATTGCTTTGCTGCTCCTGTAGACGTTCATTGCATTTCTGCCCTTTTCCCCCTTCGAAAATATGCTTCATTAAACATACAAGATTTTATGCAGAAAAACTAACTCCAGTTAATTCACAATTTACTACAAATAAATAAAAGGAAGTGACTAATCTATCACAGAATACTATAAAAATTGAAACATTTTGTAAAATAAAATTTTTAAATAATAACACTAACAATAACAATACGTTGTTCTTTACTTGCATAAAAATAAAACTTTTTGTTATTCGCTTTTTTTTTAGAATCACCGTATCAGCTGGTAAGATATTAATATTTATCGAGATATTTATTAATTTTTTTGGTATCAAATGCTAAAAAGACTAGATATTTTAATACTTATTGTAACTATTTTAACTACAAATTTACGGGTGTGGTCATTTAAACGAGGATACTAATAATCTGAAATCTATGGATTTTGCAGAAAAGAAATACCTTAGCCAAAAATCAGACACGAATAAAGAAAAAATGAAGAGATTTTCGACGACTAAAATGTCTTAAAACCACTTTAGTTATGGTTTTAGACTGTGGAAAAAAGTATATGACTTTTGTTACCAATTCTTTCATACACGAGGGCAAAAAATTAATTGTTCTCCACGCCAGCCGCGACTATTCATTTTATTCGTGGCTGGTGTGTCGAAAAATCTTTTTTCGCACCCATGGATCAACGGATTTATAGCTACGGTAATGTTTCACTTCTATTGCTGTAAAAATAAAATCATTATAATCATAAATACAATGGTTTTGATAAATTTTAGTCGTCCAAAGTGTCCCCATTCAAAGTTTAATTCGTGCCAGATTTTGGGCTAAGGATTTTATTCACCGGGACCATCGTAATGTATTAATTTTTAAACGGGTACTTTTAGAATAATTAAAATCAAAATATATGTAAAGTCAAACTTTAAAATAAGAATTAATCAAACTTACTCAAGTACTTGTTGCTATTGTATTCTTAAATGTTGAAGTATTAAAAGTATTTTCAAAACGTGAGTAAAACAATAACACGATCACTATGTCGACTGAATGAAAAAGATTAGGGTTTGGATGGTGCGTGGTTCGGATTTGACACGATGAGATGAATGGATTGTCATTTATCCAAATCTTCTTGACAACACTAGATCGATGGATTTTTAGCATCCAATGAAAACTCTTCAAGAACGTTGAAACGGAAGGCATTGGCATACATTTAATATTCATGATAGAATTATTATACTTATGGCTTTGAATAAGATAGGATAAGATTTTCATAGGGTTTGATAGAATTGGCTAATGGCTTTGTAACAGATTTATAATTTTTCTTTTTCTGCTTCTTCTTCTTCTTCTTCTTCTTCTTCTGCTTCCTCTTCTTCTCCTTCTGCTTCTCATTCTTAAGAATCGTTGGTTTAGAGTAAGAACCTGCTATCGCAGCGGGCCAGAGCAAGAGCCTACTATCTCAGGGGCCGGAGCAAGAACCTGCTATCTCACGGGCCGGCGTTCAAGGCTACTATTTCACGGACCCATTTAAACAATGACATCGAAGTTTTTTTTTTTCTTTTTTGAAGCGTAACTTTCATACTTACGTTATAACTCTGCTACGCTTTAAAAAATAAAAAAAAATTTGATAGCATTGTTCAAATGGGTCCGTGAAATAGTAGCCTTGAACGCCGGCCCCTGAGATAGCAGGTTCTTGCTCCGGCCCCTGAAATAGTAGGTTCTTGCTCTGCCGCGCCGAGATAGCAGGTTCTTACTCTAAACCGACGTTCGGTTCTTCTTTTTTCTTCTTCTTCTTCGGCTTCTTCTTTTTTCTGCTTCTTCTTTTTTCTTCTGCTTCTTCTGCTTCTTCTCTCTTCTTCTCATCGGTTTAGAGTAAGAACCAGCTTTTCTCAGGAAGCCAGAGCAAGAGCCTGCTATCTAGACCGGCCATAGCAAGGACCCGCTATCTTAGCGGGCCGGAGATAAAAGCTACTATTTCACGGTACCATTTAAAAAATTTGATGGCATTGTTTAAATGGGCCCGTGAGATAGTATCTTCTAACTCCGGCGCCTGAGATAGAAGGTTCTTGCTCTAAACCGGCGTTCGGTTCTTCTTTTTTTCTTCTTCTTTTTCGGCTTCTTCTTTCTTCTTCTTCTTTTTTTTTTTATTCTTCTTCTTCTTCTTCTTCTTCTTCTTCTTCTTCTTCTTTATCGGCTTCTTATTTATTCTTCTTCTTTTTCTTCTTATTCTTCTTCTTCCTCTTCTTCTTCTTCTTCTTCTTCTTCTTCTTCTTCTTCTTCTTCTTCTTCTTCTTCTTCTTTTTCTTCTTCTTCTGCCTCTTCTTCTTCTTTTTCTTCCTGTAAGAATTCTTTACTAGTTTCAGCGCTGCTTACTTCGCATTCCATTTGAAGTACAGAATCTTTTTCTAATTCATTGACTCTATTTTGATTTTTCATAATATAATCATAAGAGTTCATGATTTGATTTTGTTTTTGTAGTCTCGACATGACTACTTCTGGAACCAAGTAGTTGTCAAAGAATTTTTTGGCACGACACATTTTATCTTCAATGAATCTTTGATCTCTTGGAATGTATAAGTAATGAATCGTGCTTGTTCCAATCACAAACAAACATTGTTTCCTACCAGTGCACTGCATTTGACATTGAATCTGGTAATAATAGTTGTGAGATTTTATCATGATGAAGTTACCATTGGAATAAGTGAAGGCTTTTGCGACAGTGCTTTTCTTATTCAATAAATTGTTTACGGCTGTTAAATCTTTATCGATGAAGGGACATTTGATTTCAACTACCGTATCAGTTCCAAGCAAACCATCTGGTGTGGCAGCAATCCCAGGGTAATCTTGATCCAGAAATAGTCCACAGTCTTGGATGTCGAAGCCCAAGTCACGTAGAGCTTTCTTAACAACAATCTCCATTGCTATTCCATGACTCGTTGCTGCTGTACTGAAATGCGTCGAAGTAGTAATTTGTTTAGCATATTTCTTAGCAGATGCAGCATTCATCTTGCAGATGATGCCAAGAAAAGATGCAGTAACGACACATCTTCTTAGTATTTTCCAAAAATCATTAGCAAACTGATCTCTCGTTTGCTCTTCGTACCAGTTCCAATTTTGAATCATTTCGAGTAATTCTTTCAAAAAAGTCGATGTTTCTTTGGCTATTGCTTGTGGCGAAAAATAAGGAAGGACTTTGCCATAGTCTTTGTCCCGCCCTTGTTTGCTTTTTGTTGGTTTCGTTCTTGGTTCACATGATTCTGGTTTGGTTGACTTTCTGACTGTGCGTTTTTCATTCTCGTCTTTTCGTTTTGCTTGAACTTTTTTCCCAGCAGTAGGACACGGTTTTCCCAACTTTTCACATATTGGAGCATACGTTTCCTTGGCATTATGCGAAAGAGCAGTATTGTAACAGCGAGCATAGTACTCCCATTTTTGAGCATGATCTAGACGCTTTCCACAGTTTTTTTTCGCTATTTCATTGTTAGCGCTTTCTGTTGCATTGGTTGTTAAGTTTTGCAATAAGCTTTCAACATTTGAGAGAGCTCGTTCAAAACAGTTTTGGTACTTGTCCAAAAGTTTTTTCTGTACAACCAGAGGTTTCATGTTAGTCTCGCCCTCAATGCTAACACCATTACAACCAAAATAGTTTTGGTAATTTGGGCTTGTACAGTTAGAGTGATCTCCTAGCAAGTGATCTCTAAGTAACACAATATTCTGATGCAGCAGATGTATTTTCTGTGAGTGACTCTTATCTAGTTGTTGGATGCTTTCAACAACTACCTTTATACATTCAGCAAAAGCTTTTCCAGCATATTTGAACTTATCTTTGATAGCTTTTCCAATTTTTCCTGTTGCTAAAGCTTTCAAATTATTAGATAAATTGCGTTTAATGTGATTGCTGCACTGAATGTTTTTAACTACCACTCCTTCAGATGCGTACGGGTCACTTTCAAGAATAGCTTTATAGTTAGCACTGTCACCATCAGAAACAAGGTACTCGTATATAAGACCATGTTTTGCCACACTTCTTTCGAAGATTTTTACGAAGCCAGTTTTCTCCATGGAAGTTGAGCTCAGCTCCTGGGCGTGACTTCTAAAGCACTTATGGTTTGGATCTGGATTTGGAGAGCGATCACATGTGGAGCATCTATTTTGCAAAACGTAGATATCTAAAATTTCCATGGTATTAAAACTAATGACAATAACACAGCATCCAGAAGAGTCATATCTACTGTACAAGTACACACGTTTTAGATAACAACCATCCCCTTGAATAATAATTTTAGCAATATTACTCTTAGTGGAAAATTTTGTTGCCAATTTTTTTTCTTTAGCTGCTGCTTTTGAAAATGCCTCCTCTGCCGCGGCAATTGTTGCTTTTGCAACTATTTCAACTTTTTTTTGCCAAGTTGTATTGCATGGCGAATGTAAACCAAAAATAGCTGAATGTTCTTCTTGTTGTAAATATCCGATGCCAATTGTTTGAGTTGCCATAACAGCTGCTAAATTCAAATCTAATGATTGAGGTGAAACGTTTTCAATTGGTACACTAAAACCACAGTTGTTGCATTGAAATACTGATGTAATCATGTAACCTCGAACATTTTGTGAAGCCAATACAATATCTTTAAAATTGCATGATGAATTTTTGGCGAGATGTTCATCGAACGCTTCGTGAAGTTTTTTCCAAAAATATACCATATTAATCAACATATTCATGTCATCAGGCCTGCCAGTTTTTGTAGATGCTCGGTTGTTTGGAACACTATCGAAGCAAGCAAATTTATCCTGCGGAAGTTTTTGTGCTTCAGAACTTTGTTTTTGAGAGTGTTGAATAAAGGTTTCAGATTCTGCTGCGATTGGTACAAATTGATATTGATTATCTTCATCAATCTGACGATTATTGGGGTCACTTGTTTTTTTTTTTTTCTCTTAGCCCAAAATTCGCAATAAGTATTTCAAAAGCGTCTTCTACAGTTTTCTTGAAAATGTAGCACGCTACGCCATCACCCACAATCTTGCCATCAGCGTCTCTTGAGTGTGAATCGAATATGCCTATACCTTTCTCGTTACCTAGAATGGCAACAGAGTAACCATGACAAGTTAGTATGCCAGTAACTTTAGAATGAATTAGTTTACTTAATAAACCTTTTAAACTAGGAAAATCTTCTCCATTGTCCGTTGTAAGATGCCCAAAGTGGGATTCAAATTGGGTTAATTTAATTTTCTCAATAACGTTGTCATCGGTGGGAAATTGGAAATGAGACAAAAGTTCGTCAGGATGCAAATAATCTGGATTTACTGTTTCCTTTGGTACTGGTGGACGCTTCTTGATACAATTTTCGTATAAAATATTCCCAGATGTCAGAATCCAATCGATTGTCTCCTCATCCCAATAGGCTGGACTTTCCAGGACTGAGGCACAAATACTCATAGCTGCCATTGCAGTACATTGTTTACCACGAGACTTAAATCGTTCGTTGTCTTGGGAAAAATTTCCTCTTACGATAAAATTGTCTGACCAGCAAGACTCTTTCTTGAAAGATTCAGGGAATTTATCTGAATTATTTGAAATTGTACAGCCTTCTTCTACAACTGTTGCATCTGCTTCATGAGCTTGAAGATTTCTATCGACGTTGGTTACACTTGAATTGGGATTTGGTATATCTGGTTCAAGAAGTCGACAGTAATCGTGTTTATTTAAAGTAGTCTGTACGCTAAAAATACCCGAAGGAGAAGATTCATTTAAAACGTTAGAATCGGTTTTCACGGAGTTTACAGAATGAATCGGTACAGGGGAAAGGGCAGAAATATCTTCGGACCTCAGACTCGAAGCGGTTTGTAACGGCTGCTTCTTTGACCTGAGAAATAATGTTATTATGAAAAATTACTAAAGTAACAAGAACAAGAGATCGCAAGTCCGTATTAAAAAGGACTAGATTAGAACCAAAAGGACGTTTAAAACTGTTTGTTTATTGTATTTAAATTTTTAAAGTTTTATACTAAAACATTATTTTTTATGACAAAGGTGTAAAAATTTAAAATAGTGATTCAAATATTAAATTTCATTGCAGTTAAGGTAGTACTACGACAAATTGAAAACGCGATAAAAATAATAAATTTAGAAAACAGAAATGTGATTATAACAATGAGTAATAATAACATATAATACCAAATCGTCATGTCAGGCAAAAAAGGCTACTTAAGCTACTAAAAGACGATGAGAAGGCAAGAGGCACACACGTTATTACTCGAAGAATAGTATATTGCAGATCGAGGTCAGTAAAGTATAAGAAGTCTCAGATCACATGAAACTGTCATCTGAGGCGAAGCCAAAATTGATAATCATGTGGTTTGAGGCTTTCTTATTTAGGGAGCGTCCAGAAACTACGTTTTCTTTTCAGGGGGAGGAGAGGGTCTTATAAAGCATTAGGGTTGGCTGCAGGGGGTGGAAGGGGTAAAAGTTGCTACGTGGTTTTTTAATTTTTAAATTTGATCAGAATTTACGCGTATCGCCAAAAAATTTTACATTGGGCCTGATTTTACAAATCAAAAACCAAAAAGTCAAAAGTATTACAAAGAAAAGAGACTGAAGTACTTTGTGAGCTCACTGATATAACGGAAATGAAGAGACGTGAAAAGGAATGTGTAGAATTTGATTCTGAAATTAAAATAAATATTAAAGAAGAAAATTTTTTTCCATTATCAAAGATTTTAATCATTGGCTCTCACCATTATTTACTGAAGCTATCGAAATTAAATTTGATTAAATATTCGAATAATGTATATCTTCGTAAGAAATTATATATTATGTAATGTTAATGTTGACAGTTTTTAAGAATGTTATTTTTTTATATTTTTTACTCATGTGTGGAGACTCAATTTTACGCACGCTAACCTCAAACGGTGTTCGTAAAATAAAGCTCCACGCATTCAGTACGATGAAATATAGTAAGGTAAAAGTGATTTTCTCCTCATGTAACCATTTTACACTCGCTTCATCTAAAAAGGCTACACGAGGAGTAAATAATTTTTACACACTTTGAAAATAATATACTTTAAAAGTATCTTCATTTTTTATGACCAACTCTTGGAATAAATACACATGCAAGTATAATCTATTTGAAAAATTATTTTCACCGAACCAAAATTTAATTATTTGATTTAATACAATTTAATAAAAATAAAAAAAAAAAAAAAACGTTCAACCCAGAGGGAGGGATTGGCAAAAAAGCTTTACTTGGCCACGGGATCAAAAACTTACAAAAAAAGGGCTGCGTGGTTTCTGGACACTCCCTTGACGTAGGTGTGTATACTATCTTTTTTTCGACGAAGCCAGAAAGTATATAGTTTTAGACCATGTCCCGAATATGCCACTTCGTGGCCGGAGAATAAAAAAGTAAAAAGGTTTTTTTATGTGATAATGGCAAAAGGGTATCATTATCCCGGGATAATAGATAGCGTATCCAGCATGCTTTTTCTCGTGAAAAGACAAGGAAATCGATGCATTCCAATAAGGGAAAAAGCAAAATAGTCGATCCTTTTTACACAAAAAAGCTTTAGGGAAGTTTATCAGGGAGGAAGGTTACAGAGGTTACAAGTTTAAAATAAAATTTTTCTCGGGCATCAATACCTCGCAGGTATAGCAAAGTAGATACTTTATTCTGGAAAGAAGTTCCCGGAAAATGTTTTCGAGTTTAAGAGATCTTCTACTTTGACTTTTACCCGAAAACAATTGTACGAAGCTTTTTTACTCGAAGGAGTGCTTTTAATTAAAGGATTTTCAATCAAACACTTCGCCCTTTCCCGCAAAAAAGCGTCTGGTCTGCTTTTCCTGCGGGAAAATGTGCTCGAAATAAATTTTTCAATGAAAGGCCGCTTTATTCCTGGAAAAATGCCGACCAGAGCTTTTCGTACGACATGACGGTTTTTTGTACTATAATAGTTATCAAATATGTTTATGAAATGTTTTTAAATGTTAATATTATGGAATTACTATTTTTTTTTTTTTTTCCAGTATTCTTTATCTAAAATTAAAAATACTAGCTCTTCTGAGCGCGCTTCAAGCGCGCATAGGAAAAAAACAATAAGAGTAACCTCAAAATGCACTTTTAGAATATTTTAAAAACTTGTTCACCAATCAGCTCAGGAATAAAAATCTTACGCAAGATGGCGATAGCTCTCTTTTATAAAGGGAAACCTGTACCCTCGCTGAAACTCGGCAGAGAAGTTCAGTTTGAGTCCTCGAATAATTATGCATAGTTACAGCGAAGGTACACCCCCTGATTTTTTTCAGCCCACCCTAAAGTCACCGAACGGCTGCCCGCGGGCCGTAAAAAAGTAAAAATCGAGTTTTTTTGCGGTAAAATGAATACGAAAAGTGTACCCGCGCTGTAACTCGGCAGGAAAGTTCAACATGAGTCCCTGAATATGGACACATGGTTAGTGCGAAGTTACACCCCCTGATTTTTTTCTACCCTACTTCAAATTCCTGGTTCTAGGTCACGCGAGCGTGAAAACTGTTTCGTTTCCCGTTTATTTTTCTGTTAATTGAAAAATAAAGCTGTACTCTCGCTGTAACTGTGCGTACTTACTTGAGGATTCAAACTTATCTCCTCTGCCAAGTTACAGCGAAGGTACAAATTTATTTTCTGTAAAAAAAGGGAAATTAAAAAGTTTTTACGGGTCGCGGGCGGCCGTTTCGTGACTTTGGGGTGGGCTGGAAAAAAATCAGGGGGTGTACCTTCGCTGTAACTGTGCATACTCATTCGAGGACTCAATCTCAACTCTTCTGCCAAGTTACAGTGAAGGTACGGATTTATTTTTCGTTTTAGAGCAAAAAACGGGAAATTTAACAGTTTTTACGGCCCACGGGGGGTCGTTCGGTGACTTTGGGGTGGGCTGGAAAAAAATCAGGGAGTGTAACTTCGCTGTAACTGTGCATACTCATTTGAGGACTCAATCTCAACTCCTCTGCCAAGTTACAGTGAAGGTACGGATTTATTTTTCGTTTTAGAGCAAAAAACGGGAAATTTAACAGTTTTTACGGCCCACGGGGGGTCGTTCGGTGACTTTGGGGTGGGCTGGAAAAAAATCAGGGAGTGTAACTTCGCTGTAACTGTGCATACTCATTCGAGGACTCAATCTCAACTCCTCTGCCAAGTTACAGTGAAGGTTCGGCTTTATTTTTCGTTTTAGAGCGAAAAACGGGAAATTTAACAGTTTTTACGGCCCATAGGCGGTCGTTCGGTGACTTTGGGATGGGCTGAAAAAAATCAGGGGGTGTACCTTCACTGTAACTGTGCATACTCATTCGAGGACTCAAACTGAACTTCTCTAGCGAGTTACAGCGAGGGTTAACCTTTCGTTTTAATTTTACCGCAAAAAAAATCGATTTTTTACTTTTTTACGTCCCGCGACGGCTGGTCGGTGACTTTGGGGTGGGCTGGAGAACAATCAGGGAGAAACCTTCGCTGTCACTGTGCATACTTATTCGAGGACTCAAACTGTACCCCTTTACCAAGTTACAGCGAGGCACAGCTTTATTTTTAATTTTAGAGAAAAAATACTGGGGATTATATCATTTTTGCGCTCGCGGGCTGCCTACAACCTTTAAAAACCCTTATCTTTTTGTAGCGTCCTTAGCGATTATGTTATTCGTAGCGTATTACAAATGTTTTATTTTAGGTTAAAACGAAACATGGAGTCAATATTATCAACAAAAATTTGACTAACATAAATTAATTAGAAAATAATAGAATTTTCAATTGTTCTTTCTAGTTTCAATTTTTTTTCCTAATGAAAGAAATGAAACTTTTCGGAATGATTTGGTTAATTAATTTATTTTTTATTTTTTTTAAGTGCTCGATTAAAAAAAATTTATCATTCTGTAATTACCAATTTGGTGCCCATTTGATGGAGGGGTAAGGCTTGCGATTTCTTTGGGCCCGTACAGAGTTGTCAATTTCAAATAAGTCCTTTTGAACCTTAACCCAGATAAAAAGCTACCAATTTAAAAAGACTTTTGTTAAATTTGGTGCTTATTAAACTCGGGGGGAGGGGGGAGGGGGAATGGGATTACAGATCGAACTTGTTTTTTAAATTGGACAATAAAAGTCCTACTTTTTAAAAGACTAGCTCTCTTTAATAGAGGAAAATAATTACGTTTTACAAGATTTATGATTACAAAAGTTTATAAAAAATGATTTAAAAACTTTGAAATTTCACATATGTCGGTTTTGTATATGACAAGTCCTCAAATAATTATTGTTAAGAAATAAATAAAAAATTAATAAAATGAAAAAAAAACACTTTAAAAATCGGAGTGTTCCAAAGTAGGTAAACAATTTTGTGACTTTTCAAAAAGTGAAGTTTTAGTTAATTCAATATACTTTAGAGCTTGTCGGTTTATTTAAATATTTATAAAAAATAATTTATCTATCGCTCTCCCTAGCGTTATGTGGGTTGAGAGCTTGTTGGTTTATTCAGTTGTTTATAAAAAATTATTTATTTATCGCTCTCCCCAGCGTTATGGGGGTTTAGAGCTTGTTGGTTTATTCAGTTGTTTATAAAAAATTATTTATTTATCGCTCTCCCCAGCGTTATGGGGGTAACGAGCTTGTCGAATTATTCAAATGTTTATAAAAAATTATTTATTTATCGCTCTCCCCAGCGTTATGTGGGTTGAGAGCTTGTTGGTTTATTCAGTCGTTTATAAAAAATTATTTATTTATCGCTCAAGTAAATGAAATCAAACGTCTTTTGGCTACTTTGAATTATTTGTAATCAAGCTTTGAAAAGATTCTACTCTCGTTAAAAGATATAAAATAAATGAGCAAAAGTATCGAAAGTAGGTTCAGATACATTCAATAAAAAATTACACGTGGGAGCTTTCATGATGCCGATAAGGATTTGGGCTTGGAATAAGTTGTCTTTTGTCAAATTCATTAAAGCCAAACAAGATAAAATGTTACTGTGTCATAATTGATTTGACTGTCTCCAAACGTAAAAAAACAAAAAAAAAACAAAAAGTGTGATAAAATACAGCGCTCAATAAAATAATAATAAAAGCCGTGATAAAAATTTTTTTTTCTCTCAGCCGCACCGGGAAAAATAAACTGTTATCGAAATAGAAGATTCTATTGTTTTCTAATTAAATTATGTTTTGTCAAATTTAGTCAATTTTAAGGTTTCAAGTAAATAAAAATAAATTCTATTGAAACCACTTACATCCGAGCTTTTTTCCCTCTGACTTTACGGCTTAGTCGCTTGTCACTGAGACGGTTTCGCTTCACCGTCTTTATTGTAGTGTCAGGACCGTTGATTTTTCTTTCGTTATTCATGTTTCGTTGATACAAAAAAAATTGTTCAAAAGCTACTATTCTAAAAAACACTCACACACTCACGCGGTAATTACTAATTAACCTAAAAATATCGCACTATCACTAAACAAAATACGCAAATAAAACTAAAATTTTTTTGACTAGTCAATAGTTCAAAATTATTTTATAAATTGTTGATAACAATGATGAAAATCAAAATCTTCAACAATTATCAAATTTATTGGGAAATCGCAGGTGCTAGAAATCAACGTGTAACTTCGTGCATTAGCAGACCAATTAGTCTAAGTCGCGGGAATGCTGCCGATAACACATGACATGTCAGAGATTTCCCGCTATTTTTGCAGGATCACTTATAACAAATTAGGATAGATTTGCATTATGTATAATTATAAAAATAATAATACGCAACTGAAGACTTTCCAAAAATAATTTGTACTTACCAAAATTAATCATCGCGTATAAGTGTTTAAAAAACTAAAATAAATTTGTATTTCTTGTTTTCAAAAAAAAAAAAATCCACGAGGAATGCGTGCAAAAATTTTTAAATTTTTTAAACCTTGATATTTAATTATTTTTTTCACAAAATATAACACAGCATATTTTAATTAGGAATAACAAAGATAGTGAATTACGCAAAGCTCACGAAACCATATTTGCATTTACTCATAAATACATAATTAAAAAATTTGAAACTACATGGAACATGTATGGTTTTTTTATTGGAAAAAGAAAGAAAATTGTTAAAAGCACAATGAAAAACTACAATCAATTTGTGTGTATAAAACGTACAACGTTACTATTTTTTTTTTTTTTTTTTTTCATGGTTAACGCTATTTTATGATAAACAGGTACTTTCATTGGATAGTAAATTTTCATAAAAATTTATTTACAAAAAAAAAAACTAAACAAAAAACAAAGAAAAGGTTGAAATTTTTTTTGCTGATTTTAATTTTAAAATTATTCTTTTCAGTACAGTAAGTATACGATTGTTAATCATTTATCAGGTGATAAATATTTTAAAAATACTCTTTAGATTAAATGAGTGTACTCCATTTATAATATGTACAGATTGTACTTCACGATCTAAAAACTCCGCCCCTTTTAGCTCTCATTGGCGTTACTCGTTAGGCAAAGTGACAACCACTGCTCCATGACCGCCTAGAGGATTATACCTTGACTCGAGTGTCGAAGAAGTTTATGCTATTTTAAATTTATAAATATAAGCATTTCAATTTATTATTACTTCATCATTAATTTTATTTTTTCTCTGACAAAGAAGAAAAAAAAAAAAATTGTTTAATTCGTTTAATTTTCTTGATTAATAATAATTTACTGTTTTTTAGTTTTAAATTAATTTTATTTATTATAAATTCAACACTGCTGCTGCTACTTGTGATTTTTCGCTGAATAAAAAAAATCATCATTTTATTTTTTAATTACAGAGAAACGATTATCATTTGTGTGAAATTTTTGCGGTGATTTCATACTTACCGACGTGGACGCTCGCGGTCGGTCAGCGGCTCTCCGCTTCAGCTATCGATATATCGAGATTCTCGAACTAACTCCGCGATATCGCAGCGCGAGGCAGCAGACAACCAGCCTTCCAAGCCGCTATCGGAAAAACATTTTTCACTTTTTTTAGAGTAACCTAATCAAAAATCTAGATAGTAACGCACTTGTAGACCGATTTATTGAATTTTTTAAGATTTTTTTCAGGTCGATTAATTAAATATTGAAGCCGTAATCCGTCGAAGTAAATTCCCCATGCCAAATAATGCATCACCAGAGGGCACCACTAGGGGTAGGCAGCACTCTTAACTGCAGCTACTTTTTCAATTTTTAGTTATCAAGTAGGATAAAGTAAGTCTTAGGTCTCCCAGCAAGAGCAAATGATGTTCACAGGCATGGTTCACTTTACACACAAAAAAATTATATTTTACCTTTTCTGTCAGCCGAGTAAATTTTAAAGATTTTATGGAAATAATAAACTTTGTGCGATTGGAGTTCTTAAAAATAAATTTAATTATAAACCTTTCAAGATCTGTTTAATTTAGTCTCTGTGCTAAGAGTCAAAAGATTAAAATCTTCAAGCGAGTAAGACAAGTTTTCAATAGTTATAAGTATTGAAGTAAAACAAGTATTCAATAGTTATAAAATTTTAAAACTAAAAAAGAATTCTTGATAAATAAATCAATTGAAAAAGTAGAAAAAAAATATTTTTAAACTATTTATAAAATTTAGAATTTCTAAAATGACTAAAAATTGTTTAAAACTTGTTACTTGCTTTGAAGATTCTAAGCTCTTGGCTCTCACTTTGCAACTGTTTGAAATTACTTATAAAAACATAAATACAACAAAAACGTGGGTTACAACAAATTTGTTACTTTTTGATTGCATGATTAGAAATTTATTGGTTAGAATTACATACGCGCGGTCTCACGCACAGCAACGCACTGTAGCAGCAGTGGCGTCTGCTGTCACGGCTGATGCGGCCGACGAAAAAAAATACCAAATTACCGTTCTGCGTTTTTCTCGGACAATTTTCAACGAATTTTGATGCAGTTTTTTTTTTAAATGTAGCTTTTCAATGTTGCTACCCTGCTACAGAGCCCTTTTTTGAATTTACCCCCTCGATTTTTTTTTTTTTTAATTTTAACTAGCTACCATTGGACCCTCGCCTGACTTCCCCTTAATGATAAATCCATTATTAACTCACGAATCGTTACAAAATTCAATTTTTCCTTCACCCATGTATTTTAAAAACAGCTCTGAAGATTGCGATGCAACTTTCATGTCTTGAAACAGTTTGGGTTCTTGATCGAAGAGTTTTTGAAAACGAGGAGGGAGAAAGACTTGAAATTCTTTGTCCAATGTGAGAACGGTTCTCGCGCCATACATCGTCTTTACCTGTCGCAAGGTAGTCACCTCGTAACTTTTCGATGAGGACAGATCAGTCAATTTTTTCTTTGGTAGAAACGAGTTTGTTGATAGCTGATTAATGGCTGAGAAATCCATTTTCTGTAACTGAAAAAATAAAAAAATTATAAATATAAATATAAAAAATAATTTAGCTAATATTTGATAAACAGGTATAAGATTATTTGATTATTTGATTATTTGAATATGTAATATGCATTCCAACGCAGGTTTCACAAAATTAGTTGGGAGTCTGGAACTACTCCCGCTAAGGACTTAATCGAGATTCTCAAAAAGCATTTAAAAAATGCTACGAAAATCTATGTTAAGAGTCTTCAAAAAAGCAATATCTCGAGGAGCTGTTACCTGAAAAGTAAGTAATCGATGTTTTTTAAGTTTGTATTTTTTAAGTATATTCATAATTTTTTTTTTTTTATTTAATGTAAAACAAGCTAAATAAGCTTTAAGTAAGCTTAAAGCAAGCTAAAGTAAGCTTTAAGTAAGCTTTTAGTAAGCTTAAAGCAAGCTTAAAAGAAGCTTAAGTAAGCTTTAAGTAAGCTTAAAGCAAGCTTAAAAGAAGCTTAAGTAAGCTTTAAGTAAGCTTAAAGCAAGCTTAAAAAAAGCTTAAGTAAGCTTTAAGTAAGCTTAAAGCAAGCTTAAAAGAAGCTTAAGTAAGCTTTAAGTGGGCTTAAAGCAAGCTTAAGTAAGCTTTAAGTAAGCTAAAAGTAACTTTGAAATAGGTTAGAAAAGTAAAAAATATTTTACTTATCTGTTTCAGGCTGATTTGTAATATCGAAGAAGAAAGTGCACCAGTCATGAAGCAGCTGATCAAAGATGTTTACACCGAATGCAACAACCACACTTCAGAAATCGCGGTGTGCTCAAAAAGAAACTATTTGGTAATCAAAAAGTTTGTTTTGCTCACCAAACGCATGAGGCTACTCTCACCGATCCCGTCGGACATGTTTATGAGTCGAGTTGAGGTCAACGCATTTGATCAATCGACACAATCTGCATACGATGAGTATATTATTCACTCAATGTATACATAATGTATTATAAATGCTTAAAAATATAAATAAAATTTTTTTTTGATTCACTAAAAATGATTTTTTCCTCAGTATAATAATATAGTGGTTTTAATTTTAAGGTTGATTATTTTTCTAAATTTACTCAAGATAATCTTTTAAATTTACTCAAAATATCTTTTAAAAAGAGCCAATTATTTAGTTTTATTCTTGTTTTAAAAATTTTTTATTTATATTCGATTAAAATATTATGTTCAATTTTAATAAATTAAAAGGTTTAATTTTATACCAATAATGATTTTAAAAAAATAAAAAATAAAATTAAAAGTGTGACTCTAAAACCAAACACTTTTAAATTAAAGTCTGATTATTTTTCTAAATTTATTCAAGATAGATACATTTTAAAAAGAGCCAATTATTTGTTTTTATTCTTGTTTTAAAAATTTTTTATTTACATTCAATTAAAAAATTATGTTCAATTTTTATAAATTTAAAAGTTTCATTTAGTTTTACACCAATAATGATTTAAAAAAGGATTAAAATTAAAAGTGACTCCAAAACCAGTAAAAAGTTACTCTTTCAGTTTCTAAAATTAATTTTGCTGATGCTGAACGAATTAGCAGTTATGTATGTTTACACCATCGAATTAGTTTTAAAAAAGTATACTGTCTCTTCCTACTTTACCTACTATATCAACCAAAGCTACACTCAAGTGCATTATGTTGTGCAGACAGCTGACTGTACACCTTTTTACTCCTTTGCATAGAGCTACACTTTTCAGATTTATTGTGAAGGAATAAAAAGTGTGGTTTGAGCTCCTTTGAGTAATATCACGCAATTTAAGTTTAGAAAAACTTTTTTTAATTTTTTAATATGACTAGACTTAAGTTTATTTATTTATTTTTTTTAGCTTTTTTAATTTTCAACATCTTTTTATGAGTATAAACAACTGCTTGTGGATAAAAATTTTTATTTTTAAACTAAAAGAGTATATTAAAGTAATTTTACTGATAATAAAAATAGAAAATTTATCACTTTATAGATAATCAGTCAAAAGTTATATAAAATTATATGCATAAAGTTAATCAACTTGGATTAATTTTTAAAGCAAAAAAAAATCCTAGTAAGTAAAAATAAAAATACTTTAGAACAAAATAAATATAAAATAATAATTTGATAATTTAAATCAAGCTGATAAAAAGAGTAATCAAAGCCCCAGCCGCCGCTTTGATCTGTGGAGATCTCCAAACAGCTAATATCTCCTCCATTTTCTCTTTTATCAACTCTTTTATTTTGATTTTTTTTCATTAATAAATACAATAATTTTACATATACCATACAAAAACCATGTAAAAAGAAAAATTATAAAATTTTGTTAGAAATTATTCTGAGTATCAGCAAAAAATTTAAATAAAGAGTTAATTTTTAAAAACTAATGAAACATCATGTGTACAAACATTTCGTCACCTAAATTTTTTTGCTGGTACTCAAAGTAAATGTTTGCAGCATCCTGCAAATATCTGGCCACAGTCAGATCATTAGGAAATGCTTCCTGATGATATCTTGTGTAATCAATCAGCATCGCCAAGATGTCAGTTGGGAGCTCACTCAAAAGTGGACGTATGGTTGGCGACACGTTCACGATGGTGGATGCGTCATCGTCTGAGGGCCAAAAATCAACATCGTCTTCCATCGAGGTGACACCCTGCGTGCTGGCGTCATCCACCACCATGTCGTCGTCGTCGTTGTCGTCACCGTCGTCTATCACAGCCAAATTGCGGTCATGCTGTTGTGTTACCACTGGCAACCTCTCGTCATCGTCATCGAAGCTTTGATGTTGGTGCGTGATGGTTGGGGCGGTGTCGATGAATATAGATTCCGAGGTCAGCTGTTGTGTGGGAACTGTAGAGACCAATTCACCAAGCTGTGGACCAATAGTAGTGTTGCAGTTAAATTCCTCACTGTTCACATACCAGAAATCGTCTGAGAAAGGGTCATGAAGAGGTGTTGCTCCATCGTCAGCTCCCGCGTTGACGTCAGCACCAGACTCCATGTTCAGCAGCATCGAACCCTCTCGGTTGTCAACCCAATAATCCACAGGAAGATCCTCTACCTCGATCGGATCCATCGCCACTACCTCCATGTCTTCGTTGATTACGATAAGTTCATAGACAAATTGGACTTCCATGTTGTAGGTTCGGTTGTTCAAAATGAAGTAAAGTGTGGTTCTCGAGGTATCGTTTAATTTATACTTTTTACGCTCTTCTCGAAAGTTCGATTTTAGTTTTTTTTTTACTCAGGTTAAAAAAAAAAAACTAAAATCAAACGTTCTAGAAGCAACTATTTAATCTGAGTAAAAAAACTAAAATCGAACTTTCTGGAAGCAGCTATTTAACCTGTGTAAAAAAAGCCACTTTAAGAACGTTAGGTTCTAGAACCTTCGGCTTGAAGGATATGGAGCCTGTGGCTTACGTAACAGCTCAGTTGCGTGGAAGCAGTCAAGAAGCATAGAGTTTGTTTTTTATTTGTCTCAAGCTACCTGTTTTTATCAATACGTTTAATAATTACTTTTCATGAAATTGTGCTTTCATGTTTTTGTAAAACGGTGTCCATGTTTTTGTAATAAAGTGCTTAATTTTTTTTAACATGCGAGTTTTTTCAAATTCGATGGATGCGAATCAAACATCCAATATTTTGGAAGAATTGTTAAGGGATGCCGGGATTGATACGCACGACTGTAAGTACAATTATTTTTATTTATTTATTTTTTTTTTTTACAAGCTTATTAGTTTTCTGAACGTGTAGAAAAAAATTGAGTACCCACAGATAAAATTGAGGTTAGGTTTTTATAAACAATCAGTTAGTATGCTTTTTTAAATACTTTTAACTCTCAGTCTTTTTACAATCAAATTAATTTTTAAGGTAGTTCTCCCCTGAATAACGTTTATTCGAGAAAATTCTGGAATTTTGGAAATGATTAGTTTGTACGTTTATACATACACTCACGAAAAATTGAACCGATTTACAATACCGTTTTTTTTCTAGGCTCTTTCAAAAGTAACTGATTTGGAAAAATTTTAAGAAAAAGTAACCTTTCAAGCACAAAATAAAACAAAACGTCAAAACTACATTCGAGATATGTCTAAAAAAACATTATATTATAGTTCAAGTATTCATTTATGTAAATACGAAAATTTAAAAAAGTTTACAATATAGTTACGGAGAAATTGCGACTAGAAAATGATAATTTTTGTAATTTTTTTAAAAACATGAGTCAAGTTGTAATAATGCTCGAATATATATATAACAAGAATAATTGTAATATAACCTGTTCAATAAGATGGATGATTTGGAACAAAGTGATTGTGTTCATCATAATTTTTTTATTTTTATTTTTACATATCGCCAAAGAAAACTTCATTTTATATAATAACAGTCATATTTAACAAATTCTCTAATTATCTCGCAAATTAAAATTATTTAAAAATAACTATAATTCGAGCTATAATTTAAAACTGATCATATTTTAGAAGAGATTCAAAAAACTAATTTTATTTTAAAAAATTATTTATTGGAATTATGAAAATACATTTTTATGTTGTTAAAAAATTACAATCATCAATTACGCTGAGCATTTGTTAAAGAGAATGCAATGTCTCGTTTTTCATTCAAAAGTTTATCCCTAAATTCTTAGCGTTTTTTTTCAAGAGCTTCTTTGCATTTTAATCTTTTATTTAAAACCGTTTTTTAATAAAACGACCATTATGTGTCGATTTTGAATACTTAATTATACAATAGTTAATTAACACAAAAACTACTCGGACATAACCTTTGAAAATATTTAAGAACAATTTTTAAACGAAATATGAACGAACATCAACGTTGCCAAATTTTTAAGAACAAAAACCGATTCAAAAATACTCGGTGTGTCAAAGCAGAGTCAGGGGAGAACTACCTTAAGTAACCGCAGAGTAAAATTGAGGTTAAGTTTTTAGTTTATATAATTAACTCTCATTTAAAAATACTTTCAAACCATTTATTTTTTTAAGTGAATTTTTTAACATTTAGGTTGTTTCAAGACTTATTCCTTTCTTTACAGTGGACATAGAACTGAATCTTCCAATACTTAATATAGAAGATCTTATGAACATGGAACACGATTCAAATTTACAACACCAGGAAGTGATTAATCATAATCATGCAGTCACGGAGGTTGAGCAACGACAGCATATTGATGAGCAGCCCCAAGTCAACACCGTCGAGAAGCAGTCTGCAGTAACCCAACACCTCCCAGACAACACTGTGCATCAACAGCAAGATGCCACCGACCCGGTCGCGACACAGCAGCAACAACCGCCTGAGGGAGAAAGTCAACCATCACTATCTGAAGTGTACACCAAGTCCAAACTAACGAAACATGATGGAAAGCTCTTAAGACAAGCGATGATTGGTGTAGAGTATTTATTAATGCACGTAAAGGATGTTCGGAAATTTTTCGCCTTGCAGGATGAGCGAAGTTTATTGTATCTTGAGGTAAGAGTGTGTCTTATTTTCGATTGACTACTGTAAAAATTTTGACAAACAATAAAAAAAATTGTTTTTCACAGCTCGCAGAGTTCCTTGATTGGGGGTGACGGCGACGAGTGGCAGTAGGTGGCACAATTTTTTAAAAATATTCGAGAGCGAAGAGATCTCAACGTGAGCAACAAAAAGGAAGAAGAAAAAGAAGCTGCGTCGCCTGTTGCTTTTCCACTCAATGACAACGAGAGCGAGGAGGATGAATTCGAGCCTATTTTACCTAAACAACACCAACAGACACAATATGAGCACGAGCTCGAGTCCATACTGGCACAGCAGGAAGATGCCACCGACGCGGCCGCGACACAGCAGCAACAATACGATGACGAGCGTTTACTTTCATCACATCAAGCAGCTCGACGAGGTACAGCCCGGGAAGATTCTGCTCGAACGTCTCAACTCATCGCTCAACTTTCAGAGAGTCGCTGGCGCACGCGAGAAAGGAGTCGATCTGCTCGCTCGTCACATCATGCAACTCGACGTTCTCAAAGTCGTGACCGCTCACGAGAAAGGAGCCTGGACAGATCGGCTCGCTTGTCAGGCCACGAAACTCAGCGTTCTGAAAGTCGCCACCGCTCGTCACATCATGCAACTCGACGTTCTGAAAGTCGCCGCCGCTCGCGAGAAAGGAGCCTGTGCAGATCGGCTCGCTTGTCACGCCACGAAACTCCGCGTTCTGAAAGTCGCCACCGCTCGTCACAACACACAACGCGAGGTTCTGAAAGTCACCGCTGCTCGCGAGAAAGGAGCCGATCTACTCACGCTAAATGTCTTATTCAAAATAAAATGGTTTAAGTAGACATATTTTCAAAACCTGATTTGACTAATTTTTAGCTTAACCATGAGTTTTTTATTTAAAGTCAAGCTCATATATTGAGTATAAACAAAAACTGCCCAGTTAATTTTATATTATTTATGCCTTTTTTTTACTTCATTTTCTTAACCATGTTTTTTATTTTTATTTTACTAGCTTAAAAATCAATCTCACATTCTTTGAGTACAGTAAAACTGAATAACTAATTTTATATTATTTATAACTTTTTTTCAGTTTAAAATCAAGCTTGTCTTTTTTAATTATATTTTACATGCATAGTAATGTCATTTTTAATGGCCTTTTAAAGTGTGTTTGAAAGTATTCTTTTATAGTGTAAAAGTTTGAGTACAAATTTTATCTTTGAATTGTAATGTGTGAGAATCAAAAATTTTTGTAGAACTGTTTATATAATTTTTATAATGGATGTAAAATAATTGTAGTACTTTTATAATAGGTGTCAAATAATTACAGTACTTTTATAACATTGAAAAAACTTTTTATATTCTTTTTAAGTTGAACTTATAAAAAAAATAAATAAACGATGGAATATTATATACTTAATAAAATGATAAAGTTTTGGTTGAATATGTAAAACAAGTTTTTGATTCAGTCATTTCTCATTACTTTAAAACCATTCAGCAAAAAAAAATTTATATTATTAAATATTCAATCAATTTTTTTATTTTTTTCAAGAACCTACCATCTGATATAAAATTATTGCATATTATTAAAACAGTTTTAAATTAGATCTTTCTAATTTTAAAATCTTTTTTAATTTGAATTCGTAAATTACTATTAAATTTTAAATTAAAATAAAAAATCATAAAAAATACTTTCAATAAATTCATAACAATTGTAATAAGTTTATAAAAAATTATGCATCTTTTTAAATTAATCAAAATTCATCACATTATCCGATACCCGCGATCTAGTTGGACTCATAAAATGATGGCTCAGAAAGGATTGGCTCAGAATCATTGGTGGCTGTCAATCCCTCTAGGCCGTGGACCCCTTCTGTGTTTGAACCCCTTCTGTTTATTCTACTTCCATTCATGAAACAGCTACCAAAATTTTTTTATGGTATTTTAGTTTACATAGGCTTAAAGTACCACTTAAGAGCTTTCTTTTCTTTTTTTATTCGTATCTCTACGATTTTTTTCTCAAAGTTATTAATATTTTTTAAAAAAATCGCATTTCAGCGATTTTCGGGTTACAACCACTACAAACAAAGAAAAAAAAGTATGAAGTTTGTAGTTGCGAAACAGTTTCAGTAGGTAAAACAGAGCGGGCCCCACGCTCGGCGGGCCCCACGCTCGGCGGGTACTACGCTCGGCGGGTCCCATGCACAGCGGGTACTGCGCACTACGGTTACTGCGCCCTCGAGCTATTCTGCCGCTCGCCTCGTTCTACCGCGAGCATGCTGCAGCCGCTACGGTTACTGCGCCCTCGAGCTATTCTGCCGCTCGCCTCGTTCCCCTACTAGTTTCTGCCGCTCGCCTCGTTCCCCTACTAGTTTCTGCCGCTCGCATGCTGCAGCCGCTGACCAGCGCCTATCTTACGGCAGCCTGATCAGAGTATTAGATGCTTTGAAAGTTATTTAATGAGTTAATCCCCGGTCCTTTTAAGGACTGTAACAGCTACCGCGTCGATTAAATTCGAATTCGGCGCTAACTGTTATGGAACGCAGATGCGGATCGGTAAGTCAGGTGATGACGAGATCTACCGATCAGCATTACTCTAAGTTTAGCGCTTGGCGCGATCACACGTGTATCCGAGAGCAAATATAGAATTTACTTTTTGTGTTGTTAGATAACTTTATTGGAGTGTGTTAGATAAAGTTATCAGTGAGAAGTTGTGTAGATTTTCCTGTGATCCAGTTGTCATTGGATCGGAGCGGGGAAGGCGAACATCTCACGGAAAGTCAGCGTGCGGCCTTGGAAGGCATTGTCGTCTTGTGTGAAGCCATTCGGGCTAGTTGTAATTATTATAATTATTGTTACATCAAGCGAAGGTGCACCTGCTAGAAAAGTAAGTCCGCGTAGCGGTTAGACATTGTATGTTTGCTTGTGTGATGGTTAGAGTCAGAGTGTGTGCGAAGTACAGGAAGTACTTAGATTTTTGTATCGGAGTTAGTCCAAGCCTTTGTTCTTTTGGCGCGCTGCAGCAAGCAGGCGTGCGCGAGTGTGTGTGTGTGTGTGTCGGTGTGTTGATAGCGACCACAACACAGACGACGAACTTTATTTTTGTAGAATCAATTTTCGTCGACTTAAGATTTCGAGTCATTCGGGTTGGATTGTTTGTAAACAATCAGATAGAATTAATTTGGAATATTATGTAAATTTTTGATTCATTTATTTTTCTTGTTAATTAAAATTATTAAAATTTACATTTTATCATTAATTTAATTAACCCGTGTTCCTGCGATCGGTCCACGTAAACTCACGCCACTACCGACGAAGGAGAGCAGCCGCGCCGCGTAATAAAAACATTAGTTCGCGTACGCGTCTTCCCCCCTCTTTTCAGGTATTGAAGAAAAATCGACGGATTGTCGTGTGCACAGAAAGTGCATTTTGTCATCAGGCCGGAGGAGTGCGGACGACGATCGCCGCGGGTTCTCGTGTTCAATCACGATCCTCCGAGGAATTAAATTCCTTAATTCGAGCCCTGTGACAGGACCAACAATATTTTCAACGTACAACAAATTTATTTATTGAATTCTTTATTGAATTGTTTTGGATGAATGATTAACTTTAAAATAAAAATAAAATAGTTATAATGAGTTTTCATATTTAAGATGAAAAATTAATGCAATTAGTAAATTCAATGCCTTTTGATAATTGAGAAGAAAAGATGGCTATTTGCCCAATGGATGACAAGCGGTATATTTCGAGTAAAAAAGATCATATTCGTGAAATAGTTTATTTTACGTTTGAAATATTTTTAGCCTTCAAAAAGGCTTTTTTTATTTTTTTTATTTTAATAACTTTTTTTATTCAACTTAGAGGAAAAAATACAATCTTAAATAAAAATGATTAATATCTTTTATTGTATTTTTTATATCCACGACTCCATGGTTTACGTTGCTCTTCTTGACGTCGTCTTCGATAACGAGCTTCACGTCGCTCTTCTGAAGGCGTGCGCCGATGCCGATTTTCTCGTTGTCCGTGTATGCCTCGGTGATGACGTTGACCTGATGACGGTGATCTGCGCTCGCCTCTCTCCTCCCAACGTACACGCACACGACGAGGATGGTCCATTGATGGAGATCGTTGACGTCGCACACCTCGAGCTGGTCTCGTTGTTTGACGATTGCCCGAAGCCAATCTTTGACGGTGTCTCGATGGTGAATAGTTTGGATGCTTTTTTGGAGAATGAATTTTTCTCCTCACTCGCGGTGTTGACGCCCTTGCTAGCTTGACAGGAGAACGCTGAAAAAAATCATTAATTGATTTTATGATAGATTTTAAAAATAATAATGAAAAATAATAATGAATATATGTACAAGAGATGATTCAGATGATGCATCCCCGGAGATCCCCGCAGCTGGTGCAACCTCCATCACGCCCGCAGTTACCGCTTCCTTCTCAGACGCCTTCTCATTCTAAAAAAAAGATGAATAATTTATAAAAAGATGAAAAAATCATTTTTAAATTTTATACAACTTTATAACTTACTTTAGAAGGATTCAAGTATTGTACAAACTCGAACATGTCGAAGGTTGCCTCCAACACATCCTCGTCCTCCTGCAGGTCAGCGCTGATGACCTCCATAACATCATCTAGGAGAACATCATTCGACTCCTCTTCCTTCTCGTTGACGACTGCTTTGATGACCTGAAGATCTAGGTTTTTTTCACCGAAAATTTCCACATTGTGGGTTAAGCAAGTTCCGTTCGTAGTGGCAGCTTTTCCATCATCATCCTCAGGAGTGAGCCGGAATTGTCCTTCCGCACCAACCACGAGGAAGTTGGATGCTGGTTGCAGGTGGTAGTACGTCTCATACGGTAGCGAGGAAAAATCTATTCCCTGTAGCGGCATCAGGAAGTCGTGCTGCTGCTCGACCGCGGGAGGAGGTGTAGCTGGTGGTTGTTCTGCGGCATCCGTGTTCTCCAGCGCCACCATGAACTCGGCCTCGTCAGCGAAGATGAATCCGTTTTGCCGGAAAAAGTCGAGGAGTCCATTGTCTTCCATCTCGAAGGTTGATTTGAAATAAAAAAAATCCTAATCGCGCGACTTATATAACTCCTTGAACTTCAGGTGTTACCCCCCACCCTGCGTGATGTTGAGAAGACTGTGCAACCCCCCCCCCCACCCTCCTCCCACTGTGCTAAGATTAAAGGAATAAAAGAAAGCTCTTCATCAAATTTTAATCATTCTTTTGATTAACTCTCCGTAACCATGAGCTCCCTTAAGATCAAGGTCTTGCTAGAAGTCCCCGAGGAAGTCAACGACTTTGAGGTGGAACTTATTCTTCCTCCAGGCTTCAACAGAGTTGAATCACCTCCGCCCCTGATGACTCCACCACCATCTCCAGAAAACGTCATCCAGGTCAACATCGGGGATGACTCCGATCACAACGGAGAAACAGACAACTTCAACTTCGAGGTGACTTCAACCACGGAGGAGCAGGATGCTCTTTCAAACGCCTCGAGTGAGGTTCATGATGGTAGCCGAGAGGAGAGCAGCGAGGAGGAGGAGGACCTCGATGAAAGAAAAATACCCGGGACCGCACACTATCTGCAAATATTGAGAAGAGCTGCAGAAAACTTACCATCGGACCTCGTCAGGGATTTAATATTGCATATTAGAGACCATCCAGAAAGATTCGCGAGTCTCGAGCAGGAAGGGAACTTCTTGGATCATTGCACATTTATGCACCACAGTTTTAAAAAACAATAATTTGATTTATGTGTTATTATCATTAAAATATTGTAAAAAAAAGCCTTTTTCAAGGCTAAAAAATGTATATATGTATTATAAATAAAAAAAATTAAAAAAGCCTTTTTCAAGGCTAAAAATATTTCAAACGTAAAATAAACTATTTCATGAAAATGATCAAGGTCGTATCAGCACCGTTTGTAATTAATTCGTAAGAATGAATTTTTTTAATGTAATTTGCATATTTTTATAACGTAGCAAACTGTCATTTTTCACAAATTTAACGTTAAAAAAAAAGCCTTTTTCAAGGCTAAAAATATTTCAAACGAATGAATAATATATTAAATTTAAAAAAAAATGTGTGATGTTAAAAAAACTGCTCCCCAGACCTTGGAAAAACTGCAGCATCGTCTACGGGTACAACTAACCTCACCTCATCATCGGGGAAAAAAAAAAGAGTCATAGCGCTGCATCCGTCGTTGGAAAAACTGCAGCATCGTCTACGGGTACAACTAACCTCACCTCATCATCGGGGAAAAAAAAAAGAGTCATAGCGCTGCATCCGTCGTTGGAAAAACTGCAGCATCGTCTACGGGTACAACTAACCTCACCTCATCATCGGGGAAAAAAAAAAAAAAGAGTCATAGCGCTGCATCCGTCCTTGGAAAAACTGCAGCATCGTCTACGAGTACAACTAACCTCGCGTCATCATCGAGGATTAAAAGAGTCGTCGCACGCTGCATCCATCCTTGAAAAAAGCTGCTGTATCGGTTACGGGTACAACTAACCTCGCGTCATCATCGGGAGGAAAAAAAAAAGTCATAGCGCTGCATCCGTCCTTGGAAAAAAAGCTGCTGCATCGGCTACGAGAGAAACTAACCTCACGTCACCATCCACGACTACAGCGCACCAATCAGAGCGAGAGCTACAGCGCGCCAATCAGAATGCTCCGCGGTGCTAGCAGAACCGTGCTGGTACATGAAAAATTTCTGGATCTCATCAGGAATAAATTTTTAAACTTACCTTCGTTCACTGAAATGAAAATGAAATAAAACAAATATTTATTCATTTAGGGTAATCTTATTTAGTCCTTAAAAGGACAGGTTTATCGATGGATTGCTCACACGTTTAAAAATATTGTTGGCCCTGAAAAGGGCCGGGGTGAAAAAAACTGTAAAATATATAAAATGACTGCAAAAAAATAGAAAAAGAAGTAAAGGGTAAAAGGTGTAAAAAAAGTTTGTAAAAAATGTAAAAAAAAGATGAAACTATTGCGGAATAAATGATAATATTAACTCTCGCTCTTCTTGAATTGATCTTATGTTGTCGATGTTGCTGTCAGCCAAACATTTTAAAATTTTATGCACATCGTTGTCAGATTTGTGCAGTCTTAGTTGCATAATCGCACTTATAAATTCTTTTTCATCGCACTTCTGGTTGGAATTTTCATATTGCTCATGCTGGAACTGTTGAAGTTTTTTCTCGATAAATGAGATTTCCTCGGGCAGATTGTACAAAGCCGGGATATCACTTAATAAGTCGCACACTTCCTGAGCTGGTAGTTTTTTGAATGCGTCATCCACCAAATGAATCCACTCCAGAGTTATGCGAAAATCGACCCATGAACATGCGAGATCTGCAACTTTGCGATTTATTGTTGGTTTGTAATCGCAACAATCCTCTTCTTCAACACATGGCAGAGGTGGATCCACTCTCGGTTTTTTAAGCATAGCGTTGAGTTTTTCGAGGATAGGCCGAAAATCATCTATGCTGCGTGGATACCACGGGTTGATGACCGAAACTTTGCAATCAAAGGTAATATCGAGGTCCTCCCAAAATTCTTTCCTTGGGGCTTCCATTTTTCCTCGGGGCTTCCAAAAAGAGACGAGAAGAGACGTGTTGACAGCAACGAGAACAAAGGGGTACTGACGAGCTCGCAAGCCTGCAATCGCGGCGTAGTAGTGATGGCGCCACCTATACTGTTAATACAAGTTTGTAGTACTGCTTTTCAAAAATTTTTAAACAAATGAAATTTTTATTTGAATTTAATTACTTTCGAAGAAAAAAATCAATTTACTGAAATATTTAGTAAAAAAAATAATGCCAGCTACATGCAGTGCTGCAAGAAGTCAACGTACATCGTTGCATTGACATGCGCTCCGCATTCATCACTTCTTTCCCTAGCAGCTGATGTCTCCGTCGTATAGTGAATGCATGAAGCATCACTGGAGACTTGTTTTATTCCACATTGAGCGTAAAAGGATTTATTATGTTTATTATTTCATATTACATTAAATTTTTTTATCATTCTGCAAATAGTAGATAATCTACTTTATCAACCTCGGATAGTTTTTAAATATTTTTTATGATTTTAAATTACTTTTCAAAACTATTTTAAACAATAATAAGAGATTATAATGATTTATAATTTAAAACAAAGATTAAATAAATAATTAGATTTTCAATAACAAATAATTTGAAAATTAAACAGTATGAAATTTTACGAAAAACTTTTAATTTTATGATTTTAATATCTTTGAAATTTTTTAATTTAGTAGGAGTAAAATTACAAAGAAAAAACATAAATTAAAGTAAAAAAATTTATTGAAAACAATACATTTTACGTGTACACAGAGTAGATAATTTCTTTATTTTTAAATTCATCAATTTCATCTCGGTCTTCCATGAAACCATCCGCACGCTGACGGCGAGATAAAAGTACATACTTTTTTATCGCAAGCGCGTTCCTCAAGGCACAAATGTTCTGGTGCGACGTGTGATTGCTGCATGGGACGTTGACGTTTTCCACCATAATTTTAAGCGCGGGTGCGTTGAACTCTTCTTCTTCAAGGTCTCGAACGATTCTGAAGAAAAAAGGAGAAGTTTTTCATAAAAAAGTGAAATTTTCAAAAATTTCATGTGAAAGTGCTATAAATTTACTTACTTCTCAGGCAATAATTCCTCCAGCAGTCTTTTTTTTTGATAGCCCTTGACGAAGATGCAGGTTGAATTTTTCAAATTCCTGTGTAAAATTTTAAGCAGGTCAGATGCAGGTGTTGATCCGCTATTGTACTGAATCTTGTGCAGATAATTCTGCGCAAAGTCGTTGACTTTCTTCTCCGACGGTAAAAGTTTCTTGTAAAGAACCGCCGGCTTGAAGAGCACCGTCACCGGATTTTCATCTTCAGCTCCGATGGGGACAATTGCAAGCTCCTTCGGCACCAGGACGTTTGAGCTTCTGACGAAGGCCTGAAAATCCACGGCGTGCTGCATGGCGAGTGTTTGAAATCTTGTCGGTCAGATGAGTTGAAGATGAATGTGCTCTTCGTCAAATTTTGGACCTCATTAAATACTTTTTTTTACTAGCGATGCACCCCCCCCCCCTTCCCACCCAAGAAGGGGTAGGAAGTGTATAAAACAGACAGGACTCAAGCCGAAGAATCATTCTTCTCCTAGCCGAGCTAGCAGCATCATCCTTCGAACATCATTCTTTTGAAATTTTTTTCAACATGGACATCAACTATCACGAATCTACAGTGAAGCTTTGCATGAGCAGTCTTCGAGAATTTGCCGACACGGCGGATGTCGAAGACTTTCAAAGATGGTTGAATATCGTTTCTTCAGCCATAACGCAATTGGAGAGCGAGCTTGAAAATAATAAATTTTCGAGACACATAAAGCAAAAAATTAATACTTGCCTCTGTCAATATTTATATATTAAACAAAAGCTGCTTTTTTTAATAAAAAAATCACAGCAACTTGCACACGTCCATGATGCTCACCAACGGGTACACATCGTTGACGTTCATCGTCAGGAAGAAGACGAGCCGGATCAGGTAAGTAGAGTGCTCGAGCAGCAGCACTTCGCAGACGCACAGGAGGAAGAAGTGCAGCACGTTCTTGACGAGGAGGTCGTCGACGTGCAGCAGGACGGTATCGACGGTGCAGGCTGGATGTGGGAAATTCAAGACCGCGATTTAAAAATTGGAGGCGATCTGCAAGCTGCAGAAAATATCGGCGATTTGCGAGCTGCGGAAAATATCGGTGATTTGCGAGCTGCGGAAAATATCGACGATTTTCAAGCTGCAGAATCAACAGCTGGTGTAAGCTGGGATTTTTTGAACTCTGCTTTTGAAAACAGAATAAGGTCTGCGGTAATTTCTAACCTATCTCACATAACTCTTGAATCTTTTTTCGAAGAGGCGAAAAAAGTTTTCGAATCGAAAATAAAATTAGTCTTAAACGAATTTCCTTCGATTAAATGCAACGCTGAATTAGCTGCAGACTTTGTTTTATTAAAATCAGACGAGGAATCGGAACCTCAAACTAAGTTTTTTAGTACTGCATACGCGTCGATTTATCAAAGTACGAATCTGAATGAATGGTTTGAAAATAACATCGTGGCGTCTATAAGAAACGAAATGGACGATTTCGAGTCGAGGGGAAGTGGCTTTTCGCTGTCTTCTATTCTTCGATTGACAATAAATATCGCCGAATTAAATCAACTTCGCGCAAGCTCTTACATCGATCTCCCTGAAAAAATAAAAAAAAGGAGAGCTTGCATCAATATACAAAATCGCGATCAGAAATGCTTTCTTTGGTCAGTTCTAGCTGCTTTACATCCAATTGAAAGAAAAAATCATGCAAATCTCACGTGCAATTATAAGCAATATGAAAACGAGCTTAATTTTGAAGGAATCGAATTTCCGGTAAAACTTCGTGACGTGCCCCGCTTCGAAGCTCAAAACGAGATTTCCGTCAACGTATACATGTTGAAAAAGAGTGAAGAAACTTTTAAAATAAACCCCTGTCACCTTACTTCAAAAAAACAAGAAAAACACGTTAATCTTTTATTGATTCAAAGATCGTACGTCGATGATGAAGAAATGGAAGAAGCGGAGGAAGAGGAGGAGGAAGCTGATACTGACTGGCACTACGTTCTTATTAAAGACATATCAAGACTGCTTTCAGCACAAGTTTCAAAGGGTAAGAAAAAAGTTTACGTGTGTCCGAGATGTATGAATTGGTTTAAAGCTCAAGAGAAACTCGATTCTCACGAGGTTCAATGCGAACTTGTAAATAAATGTAAAGTTAATTTACCCGACAAAAGTAACAATAAATTAAAATTTTCAATGTTTAACGCTCAACTGGAGTGTCCCTTCATATTGTACGCCGATATTGAGTCTCTACTACTACCCGTTAACGAAGGAAAAGCTTTTCAGCAGCACCAAGCTCACAGCATTGCTTTTTATTTACACTGCAGCTACGATGATTCGCTCTCCAGATATGAATCCTATAGACAGAAGGATGAGACGTGCATGACTCCAGCTCAGTGGTTTATTTTAAAATTAGTTGATATAAAAAATCAGGTAGAAGAAATCTATAAAAACATAGTACCGTTAGAGCTTACACCTGAGCAGCAGCGAGCTCATTTTCTTGCCGATACGTGCAGCATTTGTAAAAAAAAGTTTAAGGTAATTTTTTTATGGAAAAAAATTTTTTTTATTGAATATTATTTTATTAATTCATAATTTTAAGGTTGGAGAGGTTAGAGTAAAGGAGCATTCGCATCTAACTGGAGAATACAGAGGCTGTGCCCACAACTTTTGTAATTTGTTGTTTAGAGAGAAAAGGAGCCTGCCCGTCCCTTTTCATCGATTGTCCTACGACTTACATTTTTTAATCAAAGAGCTTGCGACTTCAACGGTTTTGGACGGAAAAATTGAACTTCTTTCCAAGTCGAAGGAGAATTTTCTTAGCTTTAAGAAACATATCAAGGGTAGTAACATCAGTTTCTGTTTCATAGACAGTTTCAGATTTCTACCTGCAAGCCTCGATTGTCTTGCAAAAACGTTGTCTAAACACGACATCATAAAAAAAGAATTTTTCAAAGATGGATACAGCGCTGATCAAATTGAATTGTTGTTAAAAAAAGGAGTGTACAGTTACGACTTTACGGAAAATTTCGCCTCTTTGGAAACCACGAGATTGCCCGACAAAGAAAGTTTTTATAACAAGCTCAATGAAACACACATCAGCGACGAAGATTACTCTCATGCGAAAAAAGTGTGGGAAACTTTTGAATGTAAAACTCTAGGAGAGTATTCGGACTTGTACTTGAAAGTGGACGTGATGCTTTTGACTCAGATCTTTCAATGCTTCAGATCGATGAGTATGGAAAGCTATCAGCTTGACCCGGCATATTTTGTTTCTACTCCTTCGCTGACTTGGCAAGCATTGTTGAAATATAAGAAAAACGAAAATGATCCGGATCTCGAGCTCGAGCTTTTAACCGATATTGACATGCTTATGTTTGTTGAAAAAGGAATAAGAGGAGGTTTATCGCAAGCTTCTCACCGACACGCAGAGGCGAATAACAGGTATTTAGACGACTACGATCCTGAAAAAGAAGAGAGCTTTTTGCTGTACTTGGACTGTAACAACCTTTATGTTATGTATTCATTTATAATCGTTTATTATCATTTTTATGACAAATATATAATTATATTTTCTCAAACAGGATGTGTTATGACGTCCATGCTCCCCTACGGTGGATTCGAGTGGGTGGAGGACGTAAGTGATCCACAGCTTTACAATTTACCCGATGATTCTCCCGAGGGTATGTTTTTAGAAGTTTCAATGACGTACCCGGAAAAGCTTCACGACGCGCACAATGATTTACCGTTTTTACCCGAATTACGCGTGCCACCTGGGGGATCAAAACAGAAAAAACTTATGACTACTTTTTACGACAAAAACCGCTACGTCCTTCATTAAACCGTATTAAAGCAAGCCTTGCGAAATGGTTTGGTTCTAAAAGAAGTACATCGAGCTTTGAAATTCAAACAAAAGCCCTGGATGAGAGATTACGTTCTGTATAATAATGAAAAAAGAAAAAACGCAAAAAACGAGTTTGAAAAAAATTTTTACAAGCTGCTCGTCAACAGCTGTTTCGGTAAGAATTGTTTTAATTGAAATAAAAACTTTGTTTGAACGAAAAAAATTTTCTAAGTAAATCGTTAGAAAATCCGAGAAACAGACAGTACGTTAAACTCTGTCACAAGTGGATCGGAAGATACAGTGCAATGGCCCTTATTTCTAGACCAAACTTCCACAGCGTTTCAATAATAGACGAAAATCTAGTAGCAATTCAACTCGCTCCAACCGAAGTAACAATAAAAAAACCTATATACGCGGGTCTGTCGATCCTTGAAATTTCTAAAACTATAATGTATGAATTTCATTATTCATTCATTAAAAAGAAATTAGGCCCACTAGTTACAATGATGTATTCAGATACTGATTCATTTATATATCACATAAGGGGAGTGAACTTTTATGAATTTATGAAACAAAATCTAGATAAATTTGATACGTACGACTACCCGGAGGATAACGTGTTTGGTTTACCGCGAGTCAATAAAAAAGAGCTTGGACTATTCAAAGATGAACTAAAAGGTATAAAAAAATTATAAATCAAATTCTTTTTCTCTTCATATACTTTTTTATGCTTAGGTGCACTGATTAAAACTTACGTTGGGCTTCGCGCAAAATTATACAGTTTGAAAATACAAGGTCAAGAGCCTTTAAAAAAGGCGAAAGGTGTAAAACATGGCGTCGTGAAAAAGCAAATACTTTTCGAGGATTACGAGTACTGTCTTTTCAACGAAACGCAAAAAAGAGTCGTTCAAAATAATATAAGGTCAAGACGTCATATCGTTCGATCCGAGAGAGAAGAAAAGACGGCTATTTGTCCAATGGACGACAAGCGGTATATTTTGAGTGAAAAAACTCACACGCTTGCATGGGGACATTACATGATTCCGGAGAATGCTTTGGAAGAAGAAAATGGCTGCACTTTGCAAAAAGAAGACAGCGATGTTGACATGTTTCCGGAGATAGAAATGATCTCTCAAAAGGATGACGTTCAGATTGATCAAGTGGAAGAAGAAGACGATGTAAGAATAATTTTCGAAAGGGTGGGGGAAGCTCAAAATAATGTATTTAAGCAGGAGACCCCAGACTCGGACCCCATTCTCATCATAGACCTCGACAGATACAAACCTCCTCCGAAGAGACGTTGCATATAAGCTAACCGTAGTATCAACATTAAAGGTGAGCTATTTAATATCAAAGAATCTATTTAATAATCATCTATCGAATAGTACACAGTGATTTTTAATAAAGTTTGATTTTTTTTTGTTACAGAAAAAATGGATTTCTCTCGTGCAAATCTCGTTGGTGGAATGACTTTTTTACGCAAGAAAAAGTTAACGGACTTGAACGTTTTAACGCAGTACAAAGTGACTGCTTTTAGAGAAGTAAAAACAAGATTTGGACCTAAAGTGGTCGTATCGCTGGATAAAGAGTTTCAAGTTTTTCTTCCGTCCAGATTTCAAACCCTTTTCGAGCAAGAACCGAAGGCTCTGCAAGATATGAAAACTGCTGCTGAGAGTTCTAATCTTTTTTTAAACTATCTAGGTGATGGTAAAATTAAATTTGCAGATAAGAAAATGTAAAACGTATGTGTATTTAAAAATAAAATTTTTATTGATCCAAAAGCTACAATTCTTTTTATTTTAACAAGTCATTTTTATGTATCCAAGTTTTCTCATTAATACCATGCCATTTTACATAAACCATATCATTTTTTCTTTTGAGAACTTTTTCAATCAAATAAATATCAGGACAATCGGTTTTCATCATTTCTTCCTCGTAAAAACTGCCAACGATAGGTTGATCACTGGTGTCTTTCAACTTGTAGGTGGGAGGATACGTTTTATTTACATCAGTTACGGTATATATTTCATTACTCCAGTTGGGGACGAATCCTTTTTCGAAAATTTTTTTTACTTTGCTGATTCTAACTTTATCGTTGATTTTAAACTTTGGTCTTTTTTTAATTTTTATTTTATTTATTCTTTTCAAAATTAAAGGTACATTTTTAGCGTTAACTTCTTTTGGTTTCATACCTATAGTACGATGCTTGCGATTATTATAAGAATCTATTAAATCCTGTAGAATATCTAAATATTTGTAATTACCATTGAGACTGAAACGACGCCACATCTCGCTTTTGAGCGTGCGATTGAACCTTTCGCAGATCGATGCTTTCAGACCTGTGTAAGTAGAGTACATATTTACTTTATACTTATTCATAAGATCTTGAAAATGTTTATTGTAAAATTCTTTTCCCATGTCAACGTGAAGATTACGCACCGGAGAATTAATTTCTTTCAACACCGATTCCATGGCGTTTGACACGTCCAAACCACTTTTGGTTTTAACCGCGCGCGCCCACGCCATTTTTGAAAACGAATCGATCACTGTAAGTAAATAACGCACACCTTTATTTTCTCTAGAATATGGTTGCATCTCTATCAAATCGGCTTGAAGCGTGTCCAAAGGACGTACCATTTTGACTTTTCTACGAAGAAAGTTTCTGCGTGCAGGGCGATGGATTTCATTCACGACTTTTTCCATTTTCTAAAATTTGCTTGATTTCCGTTTTAATGCAACCAACCAATCGGATATTTCTTTTTTTAACTGAAGATGATCTTCTTTTATGGATCGTTGAAGCTTGTTTAAATTAACCGCGTCACCCGCGTTAGCAGGCTCGGCCAAGTTACAAATTCTTTTATTTACAACGTTGTAATTTCCGTCTCGAGTAAGCTTGAATCCGTTGCCAGGAGGACCTTGTCTGCTTGCTATCTTTTCAATTTTTCTTCCGAATACGTCGGTAGGCATTGCGATAATGATGAAAAAATTCTTGCGTGTTCAGTATATATACCCACCCTCCCTGAGCTCTTCTAAAATCGAATGTACTTCATTGGTATGACTCAAATTACCTGCAGCTTGCTCGGCTATTAATAATCGTAGTCTATCAACGAGCTCGTTTGCATCATCCCAAAAAACGTACTGAAATTTATTGTCGCGTTTGGCAACTTTAAATCTAGGTATTATACCCAACGTTGGGAGCTTCACTTTAGGCTGAAGTTCAGTCAACTTCACTTCAGTTTAGTGAAGTGAATTAGATGATAAAAGTAAAAAAGTTTGTTTTCATTTGATAGAAATAGTGATTAGAGGGTGTTGATTTTCGTTTAAGAAGAAAGTTATAATCAGTGGAAACAGTTGGAAAGCAAAAAAGAAGTTAAAAAAAATTCAAAAAAAAGGATCTTTCATCTTGTAAGTACATATAACCTGTAAGAGGTTAATATTTTTTCAATAAAGTTTAGTTTATGTTCATATTATGTCAATAATATAATGAAAAATATTATTGGCATAATATAATATAATTAATTAATTGTAGAAAAAAGCACCTTAATATATATAAAAGAATATGTAACCTTTAAGAGGTTAATATTTTTTCAATAAAAGTTGGTCTATGTTTATATTATGTCAATAACATTTTGTTAAATGCTATTGAAATAATATAATAAAATAACTTAATGATAAGTAAACAAGTAAATTTTATTTTATTAATAACATTGATAAAAATAAACATAATGAAAGTTAAATGTAAAAGAAAAAAAAAATAGAAATTAATAAAAAAATGTTAAAATAAAGTTAAAATTTTTTCAAGAATTAAGTTTATTGATGTTAAGAGTAATTATGAAACAGATGATTGATTAAAAACTAATGTCATTCAAAAATAAATAAAAAGAAAGTCTTTGCGATGGTTGTTTTGGTCTTGGAAGGAGTTTTATTGAAGAAAAAGTAAAAGAAAAGATGAGTATTTGAAAGAAGATAGTACGCTTTGCACCAAGTCTTGGTAATTTGTATTGGGTAATTGTTTCTATTAGTAGAGAGCTTGTCGAAGGAATATCACAACCTCTGGATGGCAAGTATTTTTATAGATGAGTAGATGATTGATTAGAAATTAATGTCATTCAAAAATAAATAAAAAGAAAGTCTTTGCGATGGTTGTTTTGGTCTTGGAAGGAGTTTTATAAAAGAAAAAGTAAAAGAAAAGATGAGTGAAAAAAAATAAATGAAAATTCCCCTATGCTTAAAAACCTTATTACTGTGAACGGAAGCATTTAAAATATTTAAAAACAAATTAAAAATTAATAGAAAATCCCACAAGCTGGAAAACCCCATAACTATTGGATGTCGAGTTTGCATTATTTTTTTTGTAATTTAAAAATCAGTTTAAAATAACCTTAGTTCTAAAACCCCATAACGCGGAGCGTTGGGGTTCAGATTATTTTCTGATGAGAAAAAAAAAAAAACTCCCCCTAAGCTAAAAAACCCCATTACTGTGAAATGAAGCATTTAAATTATTTTTAAATAATTTTAAAATTAATAGAAAATCCCACAAGCTGAAAAACCCCATAACTATGGGGAGTCGAAATTAAATTATTTTTAAATAATTTAAAAATCAGTTTAAAATTACCTTAGTTCTAAAACTCCATTACACGGAGCGTTGGGTTTCAGATTATTTTCTGGTGAGAAAAAAAAAAAAAAAAAAAACTCCCCCTAAGCTAAAAAACCCCATTACTGTGAAATGTACCGTTTAAATTATTTTTAAATAATTTTGAAATTAATAGAAAATCCCACAAGCTGAAAAACCCCATAACTGTAGGGAGTCGAATTTGCATTATTTGTTTTGTGATTGAAAAATAAGTTTAAAATAAAACCTTAATTCAAAAACTCCATAACACGGAGCGTTGGGGTTCAGATTATTTTCTGGTGAGAAAAAAAAAAAAAAACTCCCCCTAATCTAAAAAACCCCATTACTGTGAAATGTAGCATTTAAATTATTTTTAAATAATTTTAAAATTAATAGAAAATCCCACAAGCTGAAAAACCCCATAACTGTAGGGAGTCGAGTTTAAATTATTTTTTAATAATCAGTATAAAATTACCTTAGTGCTGAAACCCCATAACACGGAGCGTTAGGTTTCAGATTATTTTCTGATGAGAAAAAAAAAAAAAAAAAAAAGAAAACTCCCCCTAAACTTGAAAACCCTATATCACATTATTTTTTTTGAAATTAGAAATTGATAAAAATTCCTCAAGCTGAAAAACCCCATAACTGTAGAGAGTCGAGTTTAAATTATTTTTTAATAATCAGTATAAAATTACCTTAGTGCTGAAACCCCATAACACGGAGTGTTGGGGTTCAGATTATTTTCTGATGAGAAAAAAAAAAAAAAGAAAACTCCGCCTAAGCTAAAAAACCCCGTTACTATGAAATGTAGCATTCAAATTATTTTTCAATAGATTAGAAATTAATAAAAAATCCCACAAGTTGAAAAACCCCGTAACTAAAGAGACTCGAGTTTAAATTTTTTTTAAATAATTTAAAAATCAGTTTAAAATTACCTTAGTTCTAAAACTCCATAACACGGAGCGATAGTGTTCAGATTATTTTCTGATGAGAAAAAAAAAAAAAAAGAAAACCACCCCTAAACTTGAAAACCCTATATCACATTATTTTTTTCGAAATTAGAAATTGATAAAAATTCCTCAAGCTGAAAAACCTCATAACTGTAGGGAGTCGAGTTTAAATTATTTTTTAACAATTTAAAAATCAGTTTAAAATTACCTTAGTTCTAAAACTCCATAACACGGAGCGTTAGTGTTCAGATTATTTTCTGATGAGAAAAAAAAAAAAATAAAAAACTCCCCCTAAGCTAAAAAACCTCAGTACTGTGAAATGTAGCATTGAAATTATTTTTAAATAAACTAAAATTTAATAGAAAATCCCACAAGCTGAAAAACTCCATAACTGTAGGGGGTCGAGTTTAAATAATATTTTTTAATAATTTAAAAATCAGTTTAAAATTACATTAGTTCTTAAACCATATAACACCGAGGGTTGGGGTTCAGATTATTTTTCGATAAGTAAAAAAAAGAAAATAATTTTATTTTCCCTACGCTAAAAAACTCCAGTACTGTGAAATGTAGCATTGAAATTATTTTTAAATTAATTAAAATTTAATAGAAAATCCCTCAAGCTGGAAAACCCTATAGCTGTAAATAATCAAGTTTCAATTATATATTAATGAATAAAAAATTAGTAAAAATCACCCAAGCTCTGAAAGGACTGAAGCCCCATATTTCTAAGCGGTCGAGTTTACATTATTTTTTGATGAATAAAAAATAAGTCGAACATTCCCCGAGCTTTCAAGCTCTACTGCTGTAAATTATTTTTTAATTAATGTAACATTTGAAAAAATATCTTAAGCTGGAAAACCTCATAAATGTTAGTACTCGAGCATCAAATATTTGTTAGTGAATAAATAATCAGTTATAAAATGTTATAAACCACATAGCTGTCATCGGTAGAATTAAAATTTTTTATTGATAAATAAAAAATATATAAAAAATACCCTAAGCTTTAAAACCTCTTACAACTTCGTAGTCAAGTTTCAATTGTTTATTTTTAAATATTAAATATATTAATTATCCCCCAAGCTGAAAAACCCTATAGCTTTAAGTGGTCGCATTAAAGTCATTCATTGATGAATATAAAATAAGTAAGAAATCCCTCTAACTGTAAAATCCTAGAACTCAGAGCGGGCAATTTTTAAAAATTTTTTTGATGAATCAAACATTTATATTTAATTCTGCAAGCTTTCAAAAACTCTATTAATAAGCAGTCGAATTTAAATTATTCTTTGATTAATTAATAAATCATTAATAATCTTCCAAATTTAAGTTTTGATTTGCTGATTTAGACAATATTAAACATTTTATACTATTAAAATCATTTTCAAACCTACCTTGGCTTTATCGTTCTCAAGTTTCGATTCTTGAGAAATGGATAATGTATTTATTTTGATTTATATGGATCACCGATTTGATATCATATTATTTCTTTCTTTTATAAGTAATTTTCATGATCGTTTCATAGTTCGAATAATCAATTAGTCATTCTGTCGAATTTCGTATAATTTGAACATTAGAATTTTTTTTCTCTTTATTCTCTACCATTGATTTATTAATTGCTTACTTCAAATTTTTGTTTCAGAATTTCGGTATGGCTGTGAATGACGACTTCGATATCAATAACCTTGAACCTAAAGAGATTAAATGTCTACTTGACAAGAAAGTTTCGAAATTCTTTTCATCATGTTCAGTCCCTTTTAATGCTGTTGAACATCCATCTTTTCTCGATCTAATTATAACATTAATTAAATTAAAATCCGATAAGTATATGTACCATCCTCCAAATAGAAAATATCTAAGCAGTAAAATCTTAGTAGATGTAAATAATGAGCTGGAAGAACAAAAAATTAAGCTTTTTGAAGGAACAGATAGCATTATAGAAACGGATGGATGGAAAAATAAAAGTTGTAACAAAAAATTAATGGTATTTACTATTAGAAATGAATACGTAGAAAATGCTTTCTTGACATGTTTCGACACTACCACGGACAAAGAAGATGGTCATTTTTTAGGGGAGAAAATTAGTGAAGCTTGTAAATTTGCAGATGAAATATATAAAACAAAGGTCGTTGGTATCATTAATGATAACGATGCTTCAATTAAAGCTGGGGCAGAGCAAGCCAGAGACATAGATGGAAATAAACTCTTGCAGGCCACGTGTTATAGTCACTCCGGCAACTTATTTATTAAAAATTTAGTTTTATCAGATCCAACTTTGTCTGATGAAGCAAGAACCGTTATTAGCGCTTTTGATAACTCCAAAATGACTGCCTTGATCAAAGAAGCTGGTGGTGTTAAATTGAAAAATTATCCTGATACACGTTTTTGTTTTTTTAGGAATACATGCGAAAGAATATTAAAGAACCTGCAAAATAGATCTTTACAAAATGTATCGAAGACTTATGATATATCTGATGCTGCTAAAAATTTAATTGGAAATAAAGAATTTCGAACCAAACTAAAGAAGTCAATCCAAACTCTAACACCTGTTTGCAAACTTATAAACGCTTGTCAAGACCCGAGTAAAAATATTGCTGATGGAACTGAAATGTGGTTAACACTTAAAGTTGACTATTCAGAACAGACTGAAGAGATGTTACAACAACGCATCGTGAAAGCAATTTCTGAAGTTGGTTTTGCAGCTAACTTCATGCACCATAAGTATCAAGGACGCCACATGGATGAAGATCAAGTATTTGTTGCTACAAGATTTCTTCAGTCAAAACTTAATGACCAAGGGCAGACAGAGTTGAAGCTGTTTCTAGAAAGTAGGAACGGGGAGGACGTCTTCGCAGAGAATTGCACAGAACCTATTTCTTATTGGAGAATTAAACAGTTGAAATATCCTAATTTATCCAAATTATGTATAAAACTGTTTTTATTTCCAGCCTCGACAGCATCAATTGAAGGATATTTCTCTCTTTGGACCTATGTTCACAATCACTATCGTAATCGCTCAAGTATAGGTAAATCTATCATGTTAACTAACATTCTTCATATGTCTAAACATTTAATAAATGGAAAATGGGTGAACAAATCTAGTAACCGGAAAAGAAACTACATGGAAATCTGTGAAGATGATTCTGATGATGATTCATATGACGATGATGATGATGATGATGATGATGCTGGTAGTGGAGGAGATCGCAACGAAGATGTACGTGAAGGTCTCGATGACATAACCTCAAATGAAGTTTTCAGTGATTCATATAACTACATGAACTACCTTATGGAAGTTTCTGACGATGAAGATGATAACATCGAATTTTGAAATGTACATGAAACATATCGATTCCTTTTTTTTCCAATCAATCACGGTCTACTAGCCTACTCCTATCACTACTGTACATTCCGAGAAAATACACTAAACGGAAAAACCACAGTCTGTATGAAAGATTATACTTCTTTCTACGTTTTCGTCAGCGACACACACTCTACTTAGATGTTTTAAGTTACACAGTATCAGTCAATTTCATTTATTGAAAAATCAAAATAAACGAGTGTATGCCCTCTAACATTTCGACCTTCATGAAGAACCTTCTTTAAATTGTATATATGAATAAAGTGTCAAATCACATTTTAAATTATACTAATTAATGAAAAATAAGGTATTGTTGTTAATAATTATTGTAATAAATTAAATTCTACTTTTTGTATTTATTTTCTACTTTATGGAAATTGTAAAACAAAAACAAAAATTAAAACTGTTGTTGGATTCGTTAACTCATATGATATATTTATCTATTTTCTTAAGTATACAGTTACAAGGACTTTAAACCCACAAAATTAATTTTCCCTATCCAAGTCCTATCCAAGAATTAGGTAGGTTTTGAGCCCGGAACAACTAACCTGAGACAGGTTAATTGCTCAAGATCGAATCAAATATTTTTTATTTCATCGACAAATGATTTTTTTTACTCGGAGGCCTTCATTTGATATCAAAATTTTGAAAAAATTAAGCTAGATTTTTTATGGTTCCGGATCACCTATTTCTGGTCCAGCCAAGCAGTTAAATATTTACTCTGAGAGATGCTTGTTAATTGACAATAGTATATTACAGTCCCGAGGGAGCCAAAAATGAGTTAGCCTTTAGCAAACCCAAATTGATGTCCGAGCCGAAGGCGAGATTCGCGAGCTTGATTCTAGAATCAAGCACGCTGGATTACAGAAAGAGTACACCCCTCGATTTTTCTGTAGCCACCCCTAAAGCGGCGAAAGAGCCGCCCGCGCGCTGGAAAAAAGTCATAATTTTAAGTTTTCATCGGTAAAATCAGAAAAAAAGGTGTACCCTCTCTGTAAATCGGCATAGCTGTTCAACTTGATTCCAGAATCAAGCACGCTCGATTACAGAAAGGGTACACCCCCCGTTTTTTTTGTAGCCACCCCTAAAGTCATAAGCAAGCCGCCCGCGAGCTGAAAAGCAGTAAAAAAAAACTCTTTTGGCTGTAAAATGAAAAAAAAAGGTGTACCCTCTCTGTAAATCGGCATAGTTGTTCAACTTGATTCTAGAATCAAGCACGCTCGATTACAGAAAGAGTACACCCCCCGTTTTTTTTGTAGCCACCCCTAAAGTCATAATGAATCCGCCCGCGCGCTGGAATAAAGTCATAATTTCAAGTTTTCAACTGTAAAATGAAAAAAAAAGGTGTACCCTCTCTGTAAATCGGCATAGCTGTTCAACTTGATTCTAGAATCAAGCACGCTCGATTACAGAAAGAGTACACCCCCCGTTTTTTTTGTAGCCACCCCTAAAGTCATAATGAATCCGCCCGCGCGCTGGAATAAAGTCATAATTTCAAGTTTTCAACTGTAAAATGAAAAAAAAAGGTGTACCCTCTCTGTAAATCGGCATAGCTGTTCAACTTGATTCTAGAATCAAGCACGCTCGATTACAGGAAGGGTACACCTCCCGTTTTTTTTGTAGCCACCCCTAAAGTCATAAGCAAGCCGCCCGCGAGCTGAAAAGCAGTAAAAAAAAACTCTTTTGGCTGTAAAATGAAAAAAAAAGGTGTACCCTCTCTGTAAATCGGCATAGTTGTTCAACTTGATTCTAGAACCAAGCACGCTCGATTACAGAAAGGGTACACCCCTCAATTTTTCTGTAGCCACCCCTAAAGCGACGAAAGAGCCGCCCGCGCGCTTGAAAAAAGTCATAATTTTAAGTTTTTATCTGTAAAATCAGAAAAAAAGGTGTACCCTCTCTGTAAATCGGCATAGTTGTTCAACTTAATTCAAGAATCAAGTCGAACAACTATGCCGATTTACAGAGCCAGAACAACTTTTTTTTCCCATTTTACAGCCAAAAGAGTATTTTTTTTACTGCTTTTTAGCTCGCAGGCGGCTTGCTTATGACTTTAGGGGTGGCTACAAAAAAATCGGGGGGTTTACCCTTTCTGTAATTAAACGTCCTCGTTCCTCGGACCAAACTTAATATCTTTGCCGAGTTACAGGAAGGGTTCACCTTTTTTTTTCATTTTGCAGCCAAAAGAGTATTTTTTTTACTGTTTTTCTGCTCGCGGGCGGCTTGCTTATGACTCTAGGGGTGGCTACAAAAAAAACGGGGATCGTACTATTTCTGTAATCGAGCGTGCTTGATTCTGGAACCAGGTCGAACAACTACGTTGATTTACAGATGGGGTACACCTTTTTTTCTGATTTTACAGATAAAAACTTCAAATTATGACTATTGCCCAGCTAGCGGGCGGCTCTTTCACCGCTTTAGGGGTGGCTAAAAAAAAATCGGGGGGTTTACCCTTTCTGTTATCGAGCGTGCTTAATTCTAGAATCAAGTTGAATAACTATTCCGATTTTTAGAGAGGGCACACCTTTTTTTTCATTTTACAGCCAAAAGAGTATTTTTTTTACTGATTTTTAGCTCGTGGGCGGCTTGCTTATGACTTTAGGGGTGGCTACAAAAAAATCGGGGGGTGTACCCTTTCTGTAATTAAACGTCCTCGTTCCTCGGACCAAATAAATATCTTCGCCGAGTTACAGGAAGGGTACACCTTTTTTCTTCATTTTACAGCCAAAAGAGTATTTTTTTTACTGTTTTTTTAGCTCGTGGTCGGCTTACTTATGATTTCAGGGGTGGCTAGAAAAAAAGCGGAGGTTGTACCTTTTCTGTAATTAAATGTACTCTTTCTTTGGACCAAACTAAGTATCTTTGCCGAGTTACAGGAAGGGTACACCTTTTTTCTTCATTTTACAGCCAAAAGAATATTGTTTTTATCGATTTTCACCTTGCGGGTAGCTTACTTATGGTTTCAGGGGTGGCTAGAAAAAAATCAGGGGGTGTACCCTTGCTTCAATTGAACGTACTCATTTTTAGGATCAAACTTAATAACTTTGCCGAGTTACAGGAAGGGTACACCTTTTTTTTTTCATTTTACAGTCCAAAGAGTATTTTTTTTACCGTTTTTCAGATTGCGGGCGGCTTGCTTATGACTTTAGGGGTCGCTAGAAAAAAATCGGGGGGTGTACCCTCTTTGTCATTAAACGTACTCATTTCTAGGATCAAACTAAATAATTTTGCCGAGTTTCAGAAAGGGTACACCTTTTTTTTTTGTGTTCTAGTATGAATATTCATTTATACCGCTTATGCACCATAACTGACCCACAACCCTTAGTGGCAATATTTATGGCGGATTATTTTACTTAAAAATTTACAAATTTCACTATTTTGTTTGTTATTATATATTTTACATATTTTTTTTTGGGTTAAACCAAAAAAAAATTTTTAGTTGGTTGAGCACCACTGCGCTTACACTCCGGCGGCTTATATTCCGGCTAGCTTCAGATTCATAAAATTGTACTTTCGGGCTACAAGCGTGAAAATGAGTTTTTTAATTTAAATGCCTTTAAATCAAGCCAGAAATCTGGAAAAAGAGTTAGGTAGGTTATGAGCCCGGAACAACTAACCTGAGAGAGTTGGACTGCTCAGGATCGAATCAAATATTTGCCATTTCATCGATTAATGAATTTTTTGACTCAAAGGCCTTCATTTTACTTAAATATTTTGAAAAAAAATTAAGCTATTTTCAGCGATTATGATTATGTTTGACCAAAATTGGTTAGGTTCATACTTTTATTTATTTATTTCGATGGAATTTTGGGAGAAAAACGAAACACTGTACTTTTAATTAATAAAATATCTTTAAAAGAGTTTATTTTGTATTTTATCCTAGAAAATTGTATAGAAAATTCTGCAGTTTCATGAGGGGGGTTCTACATTGCAGTAGAGAAGGATCATGGTGAATGAATGAAAAAAAACCCATTATTTACATGAAGCTTAATAAATACGATGTTTTTTTAATATTTTTTACAGAAATGAATATTTTTTAAATCTCACATAACATTTTTATTTGCTTAAAAATATGATTGTATTTATACTTAAGTTATACAATCTTTAACTAAGTATCACAGTATTCAATATTTACGCTATAATCGATGAATCTATCATCGTAATCGCTTAATACTGTATAAAGAAAGGCAATATCCTCCTTAAACTAAAAAAAAAACATTTTAAAACGTTGAAACTCAAAATAAAAATTAAACTTTTTAATCGAAAATAAAATTTGTAAACATTATTCAAATTTTTAACATGCATGCATTCTCAAAATATAAATTTAAGTTTATAATCGAACAAAAACATTTTTTAAACATTGATCAAATTTGTAACTAGATACACTAATTATATCATTATTTAAAGTCGAATGCTTTTTAACATGACATTATAGTGATATAATAATGTTTTATAATCCCCAGAATATTTTTTCCCGATTTCATTAAACTGAAGTAAGTCGAGTTTAGGAAAGTTGCCGGGAATTTTTAAAAGGTTTTTTCCGACGATGGGCAATTCTTTGAAGTTAATTTTTGCTACATCCCAAAAGTGATCGGGAGAGATGTATTCTTTATCTGGCCTAAATATAACTTTTAGGTTGTCCGCAAAACCTTTATATGCTGCATATTCAGAAAAAGCTTCTACAGGGAGATGTTGTATGAAATCATAAAGCCGGTCATTTAAAAGTTCTTGATATTCTTCCTCTAAATATGTTACTTTTTTAAAATGGTACCTATTAAAAAAAAATAATAAATTATATTGACGAAACAGTTTCTTGAATTTTCAAAGCGCTAAAAAAGTTGTTTTCGCAAAGCTATCATCGTTTTTAAGGCTCATGACGCATAGCCGATTCAAAATGAACCACATGAGTAATCACGTGATAAGTCATTTTCGAACGTTATTTCATATGATTAATAATATGATCGATAACAATTAAAATAAAATTTTTGATTAAATGATTCATCATATTATTTTTAAATCATGTAATTAATCATATGATGACATGGTCGAATAATGCTCATGATTAATCATTTGATTCATTTTTTCCGAGGGTAGTGTTTTCAAAATAAGACTTGAATGGCAAAATTGTTTTTCACGACAGACTTTTATGAAAAAAAAAATGAAAAAGGAAAAATATTCCTGAAATAATCAATTTTTATGCTAAGTAGAGTTTTCATTACTTTGTTTCAATAACGATTCTGTGCCTCAAAGCTTATTAAATTATGAATATCTGAATTATACTAATTTGACAATTTTTTTCGTTCTTAATCGATACTATTCCGATTTTAAGCTTCAAGTTTTCTCAAAATTCTTAAGATAATTATGGATGTACATTAAAAAATTATAAAAATATTAATCAAGAATGAATTTAGTAACTCAGAATTTATTGCAATTTTGCTTAGTTACAAGTAGAAAACCCATAATATACAATTGATTGTTATTTAATATTTAATTCATGGTTTCAGAACCTTTTGTATATACTCAATGCACTTACTGTGGGCAGGATACTCGACAAAAAAGTGAAAAAATACATATAACAATGTAATTGCAATATTTGTTTTACCTTTGATTCCGTAATAATAACGAAACATTTTAAAGAATTTTTAAAAAAATTCAGATTTTCATAATTTTACGAGCTTTCGGATGAAGAATCATTCTTGAATCAATGACAGAGTAAGAATGTCTCTAGTCAGCCTAAAAATTGGTCATTTGAGAAAGATTTCTTCCATTCAACTTTTCTCACAAAATCTGAGGTGAAGAAATATTTTCTCATTAAATTCTTTTAAGGTTGTTGGGTCGGTCGAATAATAGAAAGAATTGCTTGAAATTAAGTAGTTTCGTTCATATTTTTATAAAGTAAATGCTGTTAAAATTACAGAGCTTGATCAGGTCTAGGAAAAAAGTTATGAACAATTTAAATTCACACGCGGCCTTATGGGAAAACGCAGATTTGTAAACAAAATTGTAAAAATTGATATGAAATAATTGGAAGATATTAATATAAAAATTATGTGTAAGCGAATAAAAGTTGAGGCCTGTGAGAAGAGTGAAAAATCAACAAACACTAAAATCTTAGGTAAGATGCCAATTCGACGCGAGTGCGAGAGAGACGAAGATAGTCGGAGCGTTCCGAAACTCTCTCTTTCTCACTCGCACAGTTCTACCTTTCTCTCTCGCACGGACCCAACAACATTAAAAACACAGTGCGACGATTCAAAATTGATCGCAGGAACTCGCGGGATTGTGTTCTTTCCCGCAATCCTACGCCTCACGTCTAGGTATTTAACTTTCAAACGTTATTTTTTCTAATTTAATACTGTGCTAGAATTAATCAAGTAACTCACGATAGCTGATTTGAAAAACGCGAGATGCGGGGCGCGAGACAGCGAAAAAAGACAAAATCCCGCAAATTCCTGTTAAAAGACGTCGATTCGATTCTCTGCTTGCTGAAGCTGTTAAAGGAATTGCGACTCCCTTGAACGAAACACTAATTTAGTTGTTATTAGCCTTTGTATAATGTTAGCTCTAAGACCCTCCCTTCTTAAGGACGTTCACCTCAAAAAATTAATAATGGCACAAAAATTATATTGTTTTGAAAGATACTTAGTATTAAAATAAGTACTATTCTCTATTTTTGAAGAATTACAGAGTTTAAAAGCCGAAATATTAATTCTTCATTTTTGCTATAAAACAGGCTCTTATTGGAAATCGAAATTTTTCGTTATTCTTTTTCAAAAATCGCTGCAATGTATTGTACGAATTCATTAATTTTTTTGTGTTGTTTAAAGAACAATTAAAGATTATTTTGAGATATTGCGCGCTTTGATTCAGAGATAATTAAAGTAAGAATAAAATATTTAAATAAGAAGATTTACGTTTTTGAGGTTACATAGGACTAGAATTACCATGCAACTGTATATCTATACAAAATAAGATCACGACTTGGTTCATGTCGTCAAAGTTGCACGTCCTTAACACAGCCTAGCCAGCAAGAGTCATCTGAAACTCCTAAAACCCAAGCGAAAACATCCTTTAATTTTAAAACTATATAGACGTAACACAGAAAAAAATATATTTAGAATTGTCACTTCTCCATAGATTTGCTTGTAGCCTTATTTATTGCTTACTGGAGCTACTTGATATTCTTACCGGTGATCCAACATGTTGCATCCCAGATAAAACGGTGTCAGATATTTGATGATTTTTTTATCTGCGTCAGAGTGGAGTTGAAAGGTTTTTTCATTAAGGCACTCAAGCAGATACTGTACAACTTCGCCCATACTTAATTTTTCTTCTTCAAGCTTTTTTCTGAAGCTGCTGATTCCAGCATCAAAGGATGCTAAAAGGGCAGAGTTTTGCCTGTTTAAACTAAGTCCATAGTCTTCTTCTCCATTCAATTCTTCTAGTAAAAGATTTAAACTTTTTGATCTAGAATAATTATATTTCGATTCGGCTCCTTTTAAATTTGATGTGGAGCTTATTTCTCCGGGAAAGTCAGTGATAATATTCAAAATTTTAATTTGGTGTTTATCTGCACATTTTTTCACGATTGTATCTCAATACTGGTCAAATTTTATGAATAAAGTATGATCATTAATGAAAACTTTCGTATCAACAAATTCATATTCTATATTTTTCGTTATAGCCAAAACTAATGCGAACAGTTGATCATTTTCAGATCCAGGTAAATCAATATTAATAATCTGAGTTTGAATAAGGAGACATGGTAAAATTTCAGCAGTAGAATTGGCAGCATAAGCAGACTCGATAGCTTTTGAATGAATGTGCGTTAGAAGATGGTTGGTGGAAGGAATTGTATAACCCAAATTATTGCAGAAACGCTGCAGCCAATACGGACAAGGCTTGTCAACAGCTTTTTTCTCAGAAATTAGAAAATTTAAGTAAGCTATGTCTGCATCTTCACTATGCTGTGGAAAACATTTAGAATATTCATAAGTAATAGTAGAAAACACTAATAAAAGAGATAAAAAATATTCACAAACAGTTACTTACAATAATAGATTTACGACTTTGTTTGGCTGGAGTACAAACTTGAGGTTCTACAACTTCTTCTGCGTCAACTAATTCGTGAGCAAAAGCATCATCTTCATTACTAGTATTCGGAGGGGAATTTTCACTATTTTGAAGCCTTTTTTCTCGAATACACTTATTGCTGTAAAAAAGAGTTAATAAATTTTTAATTTAAGTTATTGAATAGGAGTTTCTTATGCTTTATAATATACCTAATTGTCCAAATGTGTAAATAAAAAATTTGATAAATGACTAATTTCTAAGTTCTCGAATCCGATAAGTTTGGGTTTCGTAATGTATTAAAAAACAATTTTGTAAATAAACTAACTCCCAAGCTCTAAAACCGAAAAGCGCACAGCGTATTGATTTATTATGAAAGAATATGTTAAATAAAGAAACTCCCAAGCTATAAAACACAGTATCTGTAGTTACTAAGTAGTTCCAGTCTTGGAAACGAGATTCTTCACATGGGGACAAAGCGTTCCCTTCATAGTATACAATTTCGACCAAGCGTCGACTTCAGGTTGTATAATTTGAGTTTCGGGAAAAAAATAGGTATGTTCGGTCATACACAAGATAATATAAACCCTAATCCCCTATAATAAATAATCCCCCAAGCTTTAAACCTCCAAAAGCCTGGGCGTCCAAGTTAAATTTTTAAATATTATTATTACAAATAAATAAATAATCTCCAAGCTGTAAACCCACAAAGCCGTGGGCGGCCGAGTTTAATTTTTAAATATTATTATTACAAATAAATAAATAAACCCCAAGCTGTAAACCCACAAAACCCTAGGCGTAGGTGGTTAATTTTTTGATAAATAAATATTAATAAACAAATAATCCCCTGAGCTCTAAACCCACGAAACCTTGGGCGTCCGCATTGAATTTTTAAATATTATTATTACAAATAAATAAATAATCCCCGAAGCTGTAAACCCACAAAACCCTAGGCGTAGGTGGTTAATTTTTTGATAAATAAATATTAATAAACAAATAATCCCCTGAGCTCTAAACCCACGAAACCTTGGGCGTCCGCATTGAATTTTTAAATATTATTATTACAAATAAATAAATAATCCCCGAAGCTGTAAACCTACAAATCCGTGGGCGTCCGAGTTTTATTTTTATATATTAATATTATAAATAAATAAATAATCCCCCAAGCTCTAAGCCTACAATACCCTGGGCGTCCGAGTTGAATTTTTAATTATTATCATAAATAAATAAATAATCCCCCAAGCTTTGAACCCCCAAAACCCTGGGCGTCAGCATGTAACTTTTCAATACATCAATATAAATAAATAAATAATCCCCCAAGCTCTAAACCCACAATACCCTGAGCGTCAGTACGTAATTTTTTAATAAACAAATATAAAAAAAGAAATAGTCCTCCAAACTCTAAACCCACCAAACCCTAAGTCATAGTTTAATTGTCTAGTAAATTAATAATTACAACGTAAGGTAATAAAACTTTAAGGATGTTTTGTTTATTTAAAAATAAAACTTAGCCGTCCAGTATCATTGTTGGTCTATGACTTAAAGAATTTATTCATTTATTTATATTTATATCTTCAAAATTGGAACTTGGGCGCCAAGTGTTTTGTTCTATCGCCAAGGGTTTACAGCTTGAGGGATTATTTATTTATAATAATTTATTTAAAAATTCAACTCGGACGCCCAGGGTATTGTAGGTTTAGAGCTTGGGAGATTATTTATTTATTCATAATAATTTATTTATAAATTTAACCCGGAAGCCCAGGATATTCTAGGATTAGAGCTTGGGGGATTATTTATTTATTTATATTAATTTATATTTATTTATCAAAAAAATTAGTCACCTATGCCCAGGGTTTTGTGGGTTTACAGCTTGGGGGATTATTTATTTATTTGTAATAATAACATTTAAAAATTTAACTTGGACGCCCAGGGTTTTGGAGTTTTAAAGCTTGGGGGATTATTTATTTTTTATGATAATACAATTCAAAAATTAAACACGGACGCCCAGGGTTTCGTGGGTTTACAGCTTGGGAGATTATTTATTTATTTATAATAATAATATTTAATAATTAAACTTGGACGCCCAGGGTTTTGGGGGTTTAAAGCTTGGGGGATTATTTATTTATTCACAATAATTTATTTAAAAATTCAACTCGGACGCCCAGGGTTTCGTGGGTTTAGAGCTTGGGGGATTATTTATTTATTTATATTGATGAATTAAGAAGTTACATGCTGACGCCCAGGGTTTCATGGGTTTAGAGCTTGGGGGATTATTTATTTATTTACTTTCATTTTTTAAATAATGAAACTCGGACCCCCAGGGTTTCGTGGGTTTAGAGCTTGGGGGATAATTTATTTATTAAAATATTTAAATGGGACACCCAGGGTATTGTGGATTTGAAGCTTGGGGGGATTATTTATTTATTTAAAAATTTAACTTGGCCGCGTAGGGTATATATTATCTTGTGTATGACCGAACATACCTATTTTTTCCCGAAACTCAAATTATACAACCTGAAGTCGACGCTTGGTCGAAATTGTATACTATGAAGGGAACGCTTTGTCCCCATGTGAAGAATCTCGTTTCCAAGACTGAGTAGTTCACAAATAATATGATAAACTAAAAAAACTGCAAGCTCTGAAAACCTTATAATGCAGAGCGTTTAAGGAGGCTCACTGAATGCAGCTTTCATTGTTTGAATCAATAATTATAAGTAAATAAAACATTTGATTTTTTCATTTAAATGCTTTTTGTAATAAGTATAGAAACAAAATATTTACACTATCTTGGGGCCTCTACACTTGATACGGCCCTGCTCGCGTGAGCCTCCTTAATTTTGTAAGGATGTTGACTAGATAACCCCTTTTGGGACATGTGCAAATGCAAAGCAGTGTATAGGTCGCCTATTAGCCCAAAGTAGGCTTAAGGATGGCGTCTATAAATATGGAAAAAAAAAAAAAAGATTTTCTAAAAAATATTGAATATGATCCTTTAAAGCGTAGTCATAGGGGGAGTTTCAGAATTTGCGTAAAAAATAAGTTGAAATTAAACTAAAACGAAAATTAAAAAAAGGGTTCTGTAGCGCTCAAGCTACTACATAAAGCTATCTTTTAAGCCCAATCCCATCAAAATTGGATCAAAATTAACGTCAGAATATGGGAAACAGTTTTGTACATTTTTGTATCTTGATAACATTTGCTATATACCTATATATATTGAATTTTAAGAAAGGATTTCTCATATTAGGACGTTAATTTTTATCCGATTTTGATGGGATTGGGCTTAAAAGATAGCTTAAGGTAGTAGCTAGAGCGCTACACCCTTTTTTTCATTTTCATTTTTAATTTTACTGAATCTTCAATTTTTTTTTAAAATGACCCCTTATGACTTCGCCTTAAGAATACTGATACTTTGAAAAAAAAACCATCCATTACAGCCCTCCAGTTTCTCTCTCGCACCCCCCCCCCCTCCCCTCTGGCGACGGGAAACTAGTGAGAAGTTTTAAATTAAGTAACATCCTACTTACCGATGGGAGATTTTGTTGTCGGTCCCGTAGTGCTTCAATATTTTTTTACATATATCAAAGGTAGCACCAACAATTTTACCAGACTCCAAAACTTTTGTAAACCCTTCCCAAGATTGTTGTCGTTTTCTTTTTTTTTCTTCTTTTTCTTGACTTTCCATATTGATGAATCTAAAATTTGTAAAATAAGAGATCAATAAGAGATACAGAACTTAAAGCTTTAAAGTGATGCTCACTCATTCAAGAATGTTTTCGTAATTAACTTAGACAATGCATTAATTTTACAACTAGAAATCGATAAGTTTATTTATGGTTAAAATAAGCCGAAAAACGGTAAATAGTTCTGTAACTACATAAACAATTAATAACCAAAAAAATTTCTTGAAAATGGTAACAGTGAAATTATTATAAACCTAAAAGGGTTTGCTTTGAAAAACTACTAATATATTATAAATAAAACATTTCTCAAGGTTATTTAACATGAATAGTTAACATAAAAACAATTATATTCTTATAATACTTTGGCAAGCTTAACATTACAAATATACTTCATGGACTTAGAAACGTACAAAAAACAGTTCAGACCACATTATGATGTTGAATTCTTTATGAATGTATCAATCAAATAAAAGAATCCGGTTTGCATCAAGCTCGCGGTGATGTTAACGTTGCAAAAGTACAAATTATGTGATTGTACACATTGAAACTTCTAACATTCAAATCCGACCACTTGTAGGTATGTGGTTTTAGAGCTTGAAAAAAAATATATTTAATTAAATCAATAAACAGTTTCAACTTAGCCACACATACTTATAGTCATGTAGAGCTTGAAGTATATTATACTAGTTTTATATTTACCAATAAATAAATTATACTCGACCGCATACGGCTATAGAGTGTCAAAATGTGGAGGTTTATTTATAAATTTTTAATTTATCAATAGATAACTTCAATTCGACTGATTTCAGTTTTAGGGTTTTGAGGATTGAGGAATTGTGATTTGATAAATTTTTCATTTATCAATTAATAATTGTAATGCAACCGCTTAAAGGTATGGTGTTTTGAAGATTGGGAGATTTTTTATTAATTTTTTTATCTCTGAGAGCCGTCGATGGCTCAGTCAGTTAAGGCTTTAGGCCGATAAAGCTGGCTGAAACATCGTCGTGCCAAAAAGTGTCGGATCACACACTAAAATTAACAAGTATCACTCCTTGAAATATATACTTCTCCTTGGAGAAGTTTCGTAACACAAGTATCACTATAAAAATATTCTTCTTCAAGGAGAAGTTTTTCAAATGGGTCTTGAACCCGTATATTTAAATAAAATAAAATAAAATAAAATATCTCAAAAAATAATATAAATGCTACCGTTTACAGAAAAAAGCTTTGGTGGTATTTTTGATTTATTTTTTACTCGTCAGAAAATAAAGTGACTCCACCGCTCCTACTTATGGGGTTTTAGAGCTAAGGCGATTTTTGACTTATTTTTAATGTGTCAAAAAGTAATTCAAACTCGACTCCTCATAGTTATGGGGTTTTTCAGCTCAACGGATTTTTTATTAATTTTTAAATTAGTAAAAAATAATTTGAATGCTACTATTCACAGTTACAAAGTTTTTAAGCTTTGGGAGATTTTTATTTTTTTTTTTTTACTCATCAGAAAAAAATCTGAACCCCAACGCTCAGTGTTTAAGGGTTTTAAAACTAAGGTAATTTTTAACTGATTGTAATTTACAAAAAAAAGTTTTAAACTTGATTCCCTACAGTTATGGGGTTTTTCAGCTTGAGAATTTATTATTAATTTTGAATTTATTTCAAAATAGTTTGATTGCCAAGTTTCAGTTCCAAGGTTTTTAAGCTTAGGGAAAATATTCTCTTTTGTTTTTTTACTCATTACAGAATAATCTAAACCCCAACGCTCAGTGTTATGGGGTTTTAGAACTAAGGTAATTTTTAACTGATTTTAATTTACCAAAAAAAAATGTAAACTCAGCTCCCTACAGAAATGGGGTTTTTAGCTTAGGGTGAATTTTCATTATTTCTTTTTACTCATCAGAAAATAATCTGAACCCCACCGCTCAATGTTATAGGAGTTTAAAACTAAGGTGAAATTAAACTGATTTTCAAATTGTTAAAAAATAATTCAAACTCGACTCCCTTTAGTTATGGGGTTTTCCTGCTTGAGGAATTTTTATCAATATCTAATTTCGAAAAAAATAATATGATATAGGGTTTTCAAGTTTAGGGGGAGTTTTTTATTTTATTTTTTTTCTCATCAGAAAATAATCTGAACACTAACGCTCCGTGTTATGGGGTTTTAGAACTAAGGTAATTTTAAACTGATTTTCAAATTATTAAAAAATAATTTAAACTCGAGTCTCTTTAGTTACGGGGTTTTTCAGCTTGTGGGATTTTCAATTAATTTCTAATCTATTCAAAAATAATTTGAATGCTACATTTCATAGAAACGAGGTTTTTTAGCTTAGGGGGAGTTTTCTTTTTTTTTTTTTTTCTTCTCATCAGAAAATAATCTGAACCCCACCGCTCAATGTTATGGAGTTTTAGAACTAAGGTTTTATTTTAAACTTATTTTTCAATTACAAAACAAATAATGCAAACTCGACTCCCTACAGTTATGGGGTTTTTCAGCTTGTGGGATTTTCTATTAATTTTAAAATTATTTAAAAATAATTTAAATGCTTCATTTCACAGTAATGGGGTTTTTTAGCTTAGGGGGAGTTTTTTTTTTTTTTTTTTTTTTCTCACCAGAAAATAATCTGAACCCCAACGCTCTGTGTAATGGAGTTTTAGAACTAAGGTTTTATTTTAAACTTATTTTTTCAATTACAAAACAAATAATGCAAACTCGACTCCCTACATTTATGGGGTTTTTCAGCTTGTGGGATTTTCTATTAATTTTAAAATTATTTAAAAATAATTTAAATGCTTCATTTCACAGTAATGGGGTTTTTTAGCTTAGGGGGATTTTTTTTTTTTTTTTTCTCATCAGAAAATAATTTGAACCCCAACGCTCCGTGTTATGGGGTTTTAGCACTAAGGTTATTTTAAACTGATTTTTAAATTATTAAAAAATAATGTAAACTCGACTCCCTACAGTTATGGGGTTTTTCAGCTTGAGGAATTTTTATCAATTTCTAATTTCGAAAAAAAAAATGTGATATAGGGTTTTCAAGTTTAGGGGGATTTCTTTTTTTTTTTTTTTTTTTCTCATCAGAAAATGATCTGAACACTAACGCTCCGTGTTATAGGAGTTTAAAACTAAGGTAATTTTAAACTGATTTTTAAATTATTGAAAAATAATTTAAACTCGACTCCCTACAGTTATGGGGTTTTTCAGCTTGAGGAATTTTTATCAATTTCTAATTTCGAAAATAATTATGTGATATAGGGTTTTCAAGTTTAGGGGGGGTTTTCTTTTTTTTTTTTTTCTCATCAGAAAATAATCTGAACACTAACGCTCCGTGTTATGGAGTTTTAGAACTAAGGTAATTTTAAACTGATTTTTAAGTTATTAAAAAAAAATTTAAACTCGAGTCTCTTTAGTTACGGGGTTTTTCAACTTGTGGGATTTTTTATTAATTTCTAATCTATTAAAAAATAATTTGAATGCTACATTTCACAGTAATGGGGTTTTTTAGCTTAGGGGGAGTTTTTTTTTTTTTTTCTCACCAGAAAATAATCTGAACCCCAACGCTCCGTGTAATGGAGTTTTAGAACTAAGGTTTTATTTAAAACTTATTTTTCAATTACAAAACAAATAATGCAAACTCGACTCCCTACAGTTATGGGGTTTTTCAGCTAGTGGGATTTTCTATTAATTTTAAAATTATTAAAAAATAATTTAAATGCTACATTTCACAGTAATGGGGCTTTTTAGCTTAGGGGGATTTTTTTTTTGTTTTTTCTCACCAGAAAATAATCTGAACCCCATCGCTCCGTGTTATGGAGTTTTAGAATTAAGGTTTTATTTTAAATTTATTTTTCAATCACAAAACAAATAATGCAAACTTGACTCCCTACAGTTATGGGGTTTTTCAGCTTAGGGGGAGTTTTTTTTTTTTTTTTTTTTTTTTCTCACCAGAAAATAATCTGAAACCCAACGCTCCGTGTTATGGGGTTTCAGCACTAAGGTAATTTTAAACTGATTTTTAAATTATTAAAAATTAATTTTAACTCGACTCCCTACAGTTATGGGGTTTTTCAGCTTGAGGAATTTTTATCAATTTCTAATTTCGAAAAAAATAATGTGATATAGGGTTTTCAAGTTTAGGGAGAGTTTTCTTTATTTTTTTTCTCATCAGAAAATAATCTGAACACTAACGCTCCGTGTTATGGGGTTTCAGCACTAAGGTAATTTTATACTGATTATTAAAAAATAATTTAAACTCGACTCCCTACAGTTATGGGGTTTTTCAGCTTGAGGAATTTTTATCAATTTCTAATTTCGAAAAAAATAATGTGATATAGGGTTTTCAAGTTTAGGGGGATTTTTTTTTTTTTTTTTTCTCATCAGAAAATAATCTGAACGCTAACGCTCCGTGTTATGGAGTTTATGAATCAATAGTTCACAACGTTGCTAGCAACGAAATGAGCTTAAAAAAAAAAAATTTTTATTATTACCAATTATTGTGTTGCAAATTTGTTTATGGTAAATTAACGTTTGGAATGGCTTATTTTAACTCGCCGAAAAGTTTTGCACCCCCCCTCCTCGGGAAACTACCCCTATGGTAGAAAAAGGTACCACCACATTGAAAAAAATAATCTCCCAAGGCCAAATATTGTGTTGCAAATTTTTTTATTGCAGATAATAGATGAAAATGACTCACTTTACCTTTGGAAAAAAATTGAGAACCCCCACACCTCAGGAAACAACCCCTAGGGCGGAAATAGGTACCTCCATATTGAAAAAATTAATCTCTCCAGGCCAAATATCGTGTTGCAAATTTTTTTATTGCAGATTCTAGTTTGTAATTACTCTTTTTAACCGAGAAAAAAATCTAGCACCCCCAAACCTCGGGAAACTACCCCTACGGCGGAAATTGGTACCACCAAGATGAAAAAAATAATCTTCTCAAGTCAAATATTCTGTTGCAAATAGTTTTATTGCAAATTGCAGTTTAAAATGACTCACTTAACCTGGGAAAAAAATTTAGCACCCCCACACCTCGGGAAACAACCCCTACGGCGGAAATAGGTACCTCCATATTGAAAAAAATAAACTCTCCAGGCCAAATATGGTATTTCCCGAGGTGTGAAGGTGCTACATTTTTTTTCAGATAAAGTAAGTTCTTATAAACAAGAATCTGCAATAAAAGAATTTGCAGCACAATATTTAGCCTGGGGAGACAAATTTTTTCAATATGGAGGTACCTTTTTCCGCCGTAAGGGTAGTTTCCCGCGGTGTGGGGGTGCTAAATTTTTTTCTCGGTTAAAGTTAGTCAATTTAAACTAGAATCTGCAATAAAAAAATTTGCAACACAATATTTGGCTTGGGGAGATTATTTTTTTCATCTTGGCGGTTACTTTTTTCTGCTGTAGGGGTAGTCTCCCGAGGTGTGGGGGTGCTAAATTTTTATCTCGGTTAAAGTGGGTCATTTTAAACTAGAATCTGCAATAAAAGAATTTGCAACATAATATTTGGCCTGGGGAGATTAATTTTTTTCAATATGGAGGTACCTATTTCTGCCATAGGGGTAGTTTCCCGAGGTGTGGGGGTGCTAGATATTTTTCCTAGGTACAATGAGTCATTTGAAACTGCAATTTGCAATAAAAGACTTTGCAAGAGAATCTTTTGCTTGGGGAAATTATTTTTTTCATCTTGGCGGCACCTATTTCCGCTGTAGGGGTAGTTTCTCGAGGTGAGGGGGTGCTTAATTTTTTTCTCAGATAAAGTAAGTTATTTCAAACAAGAATCTGCAATAAAAAAATTTGCAACAGAATATTTGGCTTGGGGAGATTATTTTTTTCATCTTGGCGGTACCTATTTCCGCCGCAGGGGTTGTTTCCCGAGGTGTGGGGGTGCTAAATTTTTTTCTCAGATAAAGTAAGTTATTTCAAACAAGAATCTGCAATAAAAGAATTTGCAACACAATATTTGGCCTTGGGAGATTATTTTTTTCAATGTGGTGGTACCTTTTTCTGCCATAGGGGTAGTTTCCCGAGGTGTGTGGGTGCGAAACTTTTTTGGTAGTTAAAATAAGCCATTTCAAACGTTAATTCATCATAAACAAATTTGCAACACGATAATTGGTAATAATAATAAATATTTTTTTTTGAAGCTCATTTCGTTGCTAGCAACGTTGTGAACTTTAGATTCATATGGAGTTTTAGAACTAAGGTAATTTTAAACTGATTTTTAAATTATTTAAAAATAATTTAATTTCGACTCCCCATAGTTATGGGGTTTTTCAGCTTGCGGGATTTTCTATTAATTTTAAAATTATTTAAAAATAATTTAAATGCTTCATTTCACAGTAATGGGGTTTTTTAGCTTAGGGGGAGTTTTTTTTTTTTCTCATCAGAAAATAATCTGAACCCCAACGCTCCGCGTTATGGGGTTTTAGAACTAAGGTTATTTTAAACTGATTTTTAAATTACAAAAAAAATAATGCAAACTCGACATCCAATAGTTATGGGGTTTTCCAGCTTGTGGGATTTTCTATTAATTTTTAATTTATTTTTAAATATTTAAAATGCTTCCGTTCACAGTAATAAGGTTTTTAAGCATAGGGGAATTTTCATTTATTTTTTTTCACTCATCTTTTCTTTTACTTTTTCTTTTATAAAACTCCTTCCAAGACCAAAACAACCATCGCAAAGACTTTCTTTTTATTTATTTTTGAATGACATTAATTTCTAATCAATCATCTACTCATCTATAAAAATACTTGCCATCCAGAGGTTGTGATATTCCTTCGACAAGCTTTCTACTAATAGAAACAATTACCCAATACAAATTACCAAGACTTGGTGCAAAGCGTACTATCTTCTTTCAAATACTCATCTTTTCTTTTACTTTTTCTTTTATAAAACTCCTTCCAAGACCAAAACAACCATCGCAAAGACTTTCTTTTTATTTATTTTTGAATGACATTAATTTCTAATCAATCATCTACTCATCTATAAAAATACTTGCCATCCAGAGGTTGTGATATTCCTTCGACAAGCTCTCTACTAATAAAAACAATTACCCAATACAAATTACCAAGACTTGGTGCAAAGCGTACTATCTCCTTTCAAATACTCATCTTTTCTTTTACTTTTTCTTCAATAAAACTCCTTCCAAGACCAAAACAACCATCGCAAAGACTTTCTTTTTATTTATTTTTGAATGACATTAATTTCTAATCAAATATCTACTCATCTATAAAAATACTTGCCATCCAGAGGTTGTGATATTCCTTCGACAAGCTCTCTACTAATAAAAACAATTACCCAATACAAATTACCAAGACTTGGTGCAAAGCGTACTATCTTCTTTCAAATACTCATCTTTTCTTTTACTTTTTCTTTTATAAAACTCCTTCCAAGACCAAAACAACCATCGCAAAGACTTTCTTTTCATTTATTTTTGAATGACATTAGTTTTTAATCAATCATCTGTTTCATAATTACTCTTAACATCAATAAACTTAATTCTTGAAAAAATTTTAACTTTATTTTAACATTTTTTTATTAATTTCTATTTTTTTTTTCTTTTACATTTAACTTTCATTATGTTTATTTTTATCAATGTTATTAATAAAATAAAATTTACTTGTTTACTTATCATTAAGTTATTTTATTATATTATTTCAATAGCATTTAACAAAATGTTATTGACATAATATAAACATAGACCCACTTTTATTGAAAAATTATTAACCTCTTAAAGGTTATATATTCTTTTATATATATTAAGGTGCTTTTTTCTACAATTAATTAATTATATTATATTATGCCAATAATATTTTTCATAATATTATTGACATAATATGAACATAAACTAAACTTTATTGAAAAAATATTAACCTCTTACAGGTTATATGTACTTACAAGATGAAAGATCCTTTTTTTTGAATTTTTTTTAACTTCTTTTTTGCTTTCCAACTGTTTCCACTGATTATAACTTAGTCCAATAAGAAACTATGCTGAACCTCGAATTTTTTGGGGCATCCACGAGACCAGTCTATATTTATGTATTTGAGCCTCAGGAATCCGAATTTGTTATTATTTTTAGTCGTAAACCCCGGCGTCAGGTAGAAAAATCAAAATGAAATTTTTTTTTGCGATTTTCTCAGAAACTAGGCTAGTTAGGTAAAAAATAACGTCACCATCGTGTTCCCCGTGAAATTTTACTAAAATCTACGTATTTTGTTTAATTCGTGATGAATTAATAATAATTCAACAAATAAAAGTTTAACATTCGAGTATATATAGGTATACACTCGCATGCAGCACAAACTATATCAAAACAGCTGCTGCGGAGCCGCCGCTGGTAGAGCTATGAAGAATAGATGGTAGAGCTAAGAGCAGGTGGCAGATCGGCATCGGCTGGCGTCGGTAGACATAACCTGAACGATTGCTACGATTGACATTTTATTTTGTTTATGTCATTAACAATCTTAGTGCTCATTTTTTTTAACGTGGTATTTTAAAAATGTAATTTTTGTTATGTTCATCGCGGAGGTCTGTTAGCGGACGTTTCATTTGAATCAATAAGGCATTAATGTATCCTATAAAGTCATAGTAAGTAATTACATTAATGAATATAATCATTTTTTTACTTTCTATTTTAATGCACATTGTTTATTATTAAAAGGTATACATCCAGTACTCAATGCTGTTTGAGTATTGTTTCTATTGTTTTTAATACAATTACAATAAAAATTCTTGTATGAATCCAGATAAAGTGGCCTGTTAAAAGTATTTTGCCAAAAAATTTATTGAACATATAAATAATAAAGTAAAAGTTATTATTGAAAAAAATAAATGTAATAAAATACTTAGAAACTACATGACAGGTGTATCGTTAAGTGGAGAGGGTGTTTTTTTTCTCTTAAACTTATAGCACTAACTGCTTAAAACTTTGGCATCAGGCCTGTCTCTACTTAACATAAATTTAACAATTTTTTGTTTAGCTCCAATCATTAAAAACTAAAAGTTGGATGAAAAAATCTGAAACTTGATTTTTGGTGTATCGTTGTTTTTTGAGGGGGTATTTGTTTCTCCTAAACTTATAGCACTACCTGCTTAAAACTTTGGCATCAGGCCTGTCTCTACTTAACATAAATTTAACAATTTTTTGTTTAGCTCCAATCATTAAAAACTAAAAGTTGGATGAAAAAATCTGAAACTTGATTTTTGGTGTATCGTTGTTTTTTGAGGGGGTATTTGTTTCTCCTAAACTTATAGCACTACCTGCTTAAAACTTTGGCATCAGGCCTGTCTCTACTTAACATAAATTTAACAATTTTTTGTTTAGCTCCAATCATTAAAAACTAAAAGTTGGATGAAAAAATCTGAAACTTGATTTTTGGTGTATCGTTGTTTTTTGAGGGGGTATTTGTTTCTCCTAAACTTATAGCACTACCTGCTTAAAACTTTGGCATCAGGCCTGTCTCTACTTAACATAAATTTAACAATTTTTTGTTTAGCTCCAATCATTAAAAACTAAAAGTTGGATGAAAAAATCTGAAACTTGATTTTTGGTGTATCGTTGTTTTTTGAGGGGGTATTTGTTTCTCCTAAACTTATAGCACTACCTGCTTAAAACTTTGGCATCAGGCCTGTCTCTACTTTACATAAATTTAACAATTTTTTGTTTAGCTCCAATCATTAAAAACTAAAAGTTGGATGAAAAAATCTGAAACTTGATTTTTGGTGTATCGTTGTTTTTTGAGGGGGTATTTGTTTCTCCTAAACTTATAGCACTACCTGCTTGAAACTTTGGCATCAGGCCTGACTCTATTTTAGATAAATTTAACAATTTTTTGTTTAGCTCCAATCATTAAAAACTAAAAGTTGGATGAAAAAATCTGAAACTTGATTTTTGGTGTATCGTTGTTTTTTGAGGGGGTATTTGTTTCTCCTAAACTTATAGCACTACCTGCTTGAAACTTTGGCATCAGGCCTGACTCTATTTTAGATAAATTTAACAATTTTTTGTTTAGCTCCAATCATTAAAAACTAAAAGTTGGATGAAAAAATCTGAAACTTGATTTTTGGTGTATCGTTGTTTTTTGAGGGGGTATTTGTTTCTCCTAAACTTATAGCACTACCTGCTTGAAACTTTGGCATCAGGCCTGACTCTATTTTAGATAAATTTAACAATTTTTTGTTTAGCTCCAATCATTAAAAACTAAAAGTTGGATGAAAAAATCTGAAACTTGATTTTGGGTGTATCCCAAAGTTATTTTTTATCAATTAACCAGTAATTACATTAATAAATAAATTACAAATGTGTACAATGTTAAAGTCAGATTGTTTCAAAGTTTTGAAGTTTATTTTAAATTAAATACTACTTATGTAAATTGTTAGTTAACTAATTTTACATTGTGCCTTAATACAACTTTCTTTAACAATTTTAATCCTGTGTGCAAATTTGGTTTTTTTTAACGATTTTTGTCAATTTTCAGTAATGGATGTAGGCAAGTCCTGTATTATTTGCAATGACTCATTGCAAGTAGAATTTGAGGATTTTCATGAAATAAAGGAAGATGAGGTTAAGATTTTGATAGAAAAAAGCAAAGAATCGGCAGATGATTTTTGGAAACATTGGTCTGGTAAATCGGTTCTCTATTTACATAATCAGTGCAAGTTGAATTATTTGGATAAATCACCGCAACCGAAAAGAAGAAAATTATTGTCTCCTGAATCTGTTTTTGAAGTTCCCTATGAAACTACAACTTCTATTTCAACAACAAGTGCTACGGTAAATCCTGGATCATCTGAAACTATTACTACTACTTCAACGACACTTACTTATAATGTACAGCCTGTTATTCGTACTAGTATTAGGAATGAAGCATCAACACCTACTAGTGAAACTGGCACTTCAGAAGAACCAGAAAATTGCTCATTCGATTTTTCGGAATTCTGCGTTTTCTGCTCAAACAAGTTAGACAGAAAACATAAAAAGGTTCGATCATTCTCGTCGAAAACAACGGAAGAAATTATTGTGAATAACATCAGAGATAGTCAAGATAAGGACATTGAGAAAATAATTAGAAAGGTTCGTCTAGCATTTAGTTCGAACTGCAACCAACTCTCATATCACGAGCAATGCTACAAACATTTATCAAAGGTAAGGTTACGCTTGCATTGGCACATTTTTCTACTTTTAATGTTGTAACTCTGAAAACTACATAAAGAAACAGATAATTTTTGAAAACTGTGTGTTGATAAATTTTTTTTTAAGGTGGTTTTCTACCAAATGCGTGCCAATAGAGAATCAGCTCAAATTTTCTGGGGGTGTTTATTAGATATTAATAAACATTTCTACGAAGTCTGATCAAAATTGACCATATGGTTTAAAAGTTACAGCAAGTTAAAGATTGAATTTTTTTCATGACGCGTATGGCCGCTACGCTGAAAAAGTTTACTAAATTATGAATATTTATCTTCTTACAATAGAGATCCTTTAGAAAAACCACATACATATAGTTTCACTATCGACGAATTCATTTCTTGAAACTGCAAAAAATTAACCTTCTAGGAATTTTACAATAGTTTTACAAAAATAATTTTCACCTGAATAAACTCCAAAACTGCGGTATTCAAAGGTGAGGTTAAAAGTTTAAAAAAATGTTTTGTTGTGATTGTCAATGTTTTTTTGGTAGAAAATAATTTCAGAAGCCATAAAAAGTGAAAAAATAAATTTTAATAAACAATTGTTAACAATATGGTGTATTAATTTTTTTTTAGTCTTTAACTTGACTAGCTCTGGTAGAAAACCACCTTAATAATTTTTTGTTCAAAATAAAACGAGTTACGAAGACTAATCAATTCATTGTTAAATGTGAAAAATTAGTAGAATTCTTTTAACGCTAATAAACATTTAAAAGTAAACACAAATAAAATATTTTCTGTATTAATTGACATTAATTGACAGTACTTTGTATATTCATAATTTTCAGAGTTAATCGATAACTTGCCGATATTAACTGTCTTAATTTTATTTTAATAATTCTAGAAAACAGCGGGGCCATCGAAGCACACTGTTATGGTCAAGCAGTGTTTTCAAAATCTGTACGATTATATAGAAACCAGCGGTAAATTTGAATTTAGTCTCGATGAATTGAAGAAAGCATTGGAACCACATTCTTGTTATAATGAAACGCTTTTCAAACATCTACGGGATAGATTCAACGATGAGATTTTGATAATTCAAAAATCAGGCACACAACCAGTTGTCTATTACAAAACTGTAAACCTTTCTGCAGTTGCCACCGATTTCTGTACCGAGGAGAATAGTTTGAGTGAATTGCAAAAAGAAACCATTTTGACGATTGCAGGAAGAATATTAAAAAAAGAAATAATGAAAGAAAAATATTCAACAACTTCTTACTCCTATTCATCTGATCTAGCAGAAACTACAAGAAATTGCATTCCACCATTATTACATGTATTTTTACGAGAGGCCCTTGACATTACAAACAAAGACAATATAGATCGTAAGAATAACCAAAAAAATAAAATAAAAGAAAGACGTGCTAGATTAAATACCATTGCCTTGTCCATGATTTCTTTTCTGCAGCCGCCTAGCTTTACCTCCATGCAGCAGTTGTCAGTGGCCACATACATTTTTAGAAAAACTGGTTCCCGATTGATAATAGATCTTCTATCCAAGCTTGGAGTGTCTTCATCGTATTATCAGCTCAGAAAATTTGAGGAGTCCGTTATAATGGATCCACCGACAATGGTTATTTCTAGTGATGTAGATAAAGTTTTTGTTATGTTCGTATTTGACAATACGGATCATAATGTTGCCACATTGGATGGGAAAAACACGTTCCATTGTTTAGGTGGTATAGCTATTTATATACCTGGTTATGGTATTATTTTCAATGGTGAAACTAAAAAGTTCAAAGGAAAACTCAAAGCGTCAGATTTAGCTAATGCAAAGGCTATTGCACTTCAATATCCAAAAGATAGTACAAAACAAGCTTTCCATGATACAGTTTTTGAAGATGTAAATTCTCTCATTCCTGGAGAAGAGATGCCTGTTCCTGAAGCATATGGACTCTACCTTTGGGGAAAAACTGTCAAATTGCCCATAGCAACCTGGAAAGGTTTCTTTGAAACTATTTACAGCGACGACACTTCATTTTCAACGTGTTATATTGAGTATTTACCTTTTATCAACGCGCCACCATCTCAACCAATGACAATTAATTCAGCCTTGTATTATGCTAAAAATGAAACCAAGAGGTTGAAACAGAGAACGTGCTTCAGTACATTTGATCAGCCATTATTTCATAAAGCTAGGGCACTAGTTTCTCAAGATGAAGAATTAAAAGATGTCGAAGTAATACTTGGAGATTTCCATACAGACATGTCATTTATGGGATGTGAGGGCTATATAATGGAAGGTAGTGGCTTAGAAGAACTTTGGGCTACAGTGTACGCTAAAGACTCTATTAAACAAATGATGTCTGGACACGCATACGCAAGAGCTTTGAGAGCACATATATTAACTTTTACATCTCTAGGAATAATTATATGCAAGACTATTAAAATTCAGGTAACAGACATTATTCACATCTCGGATCTTTTTACAAAGGAAAAAAATACATCCTATGATCGTCACAACAGTGCAGATGATAACAATGTCGAGAATTTTTCTGAAAATGTTACAATTGGAGAAATAAATGCAGATCCAGTAATTAAACGATTAACAAATTTGTTTAACGATGAACTCCAACGTTTGGAAAAGTTGAGTGATACTGCCAAACTTTGGGTACAGTATTTCAAAACCATTAAAACATTACTTCAACACATCGAAGCTCAACGTATTGGCAACTGGAGATTGAAATTATCCAGCTTGAAGGACATGTTACCTATTTTCCATGCTGCCGGTCGTTACGCGTATGCCAAAAGCGCTCAAATGTTTGTGCAAGATATGGCTACCTTGGAAGAAAGAATGGATCATGAAGAATTTATCCAGTACACTAGGCAAGGAGGTTTCACCGTGCGTAGGTCAGACAAACCTTGGTCTGGAGTCGCTACTGACCAAGTAATAGAACAAACATTAAACAGATTCTTTGGAACTAACTTGACGCATGGCAGAGGGGTCAAGGCTAGTGTTGTTGCTCGTTATTTGATACCAATGCCAGCAATCGTTCGTATGATGGAGAATCTAGAAGAATATCTTAATTTGCATCAACACACTAGCGAACAACATATTGATCTTTCCAACAGCCGAATGGACAAAGATAACATGGACATCGATAAATTCTTATTCTGGTTCGAACAACATAACCCTTTCCCATCAGATTGTTCAGTAATGTCATTATCTACAGGTTTAATTGGTGATAGCAAGATTAATTGTCACCTAGCAGTTGAAACAGGTTTGGAAAGTATGAAAACTATGATTGGAAAAACCTTCCCAGAAATATCACTTACCAAACTGTTTAAAGTAAAACCTCTGTCAGTCGTTGCTGGTACAGTTCATATGCTTGATGATAATTGCGTCAAGATTGATTCCCAAGTGTTGCTTCAGCGATTAACAGTTGTCTTCAAAGGTAAGTTTCTTATAAAATAAATTGAACGCTTTGTATACTTACTTATTCAATTGCTTAAAATTCGTTGCAGCAAACAAAGATCTAGAAAAAGAGGCTTTCTCTTACGAGCTTTGTACAATTCCAGCTAGTCTGTTTGATGATTCTGGAATCATGAGAAAAAGTCCGAAAGCAGAACTTTACAAGTACTTTTTTACATGTCAGCCGATAAAGGATCCGGATTTTTATCATGTTCTTGATGGAGGCTGGTTATTGCACAAATTTGTTTGGCCCCACTCTACAACTTATCAAGGGATTTTCGAAGGGTATTTTCAATTTATAACAAGAAGATATGGTAAGAACGTTACGGTGGTCTTCGATGGATACAATAATGAGTTAATTGGAACAAAGTCTTATGAAAGATATAGGCGTAATAACACATCGACTGCAGCTGATGTTTCTATTGCAAAAGATAACTTGGTTACTTTAAAACAAGCACAGTTCTTGTCAAATGTAGCTAACAAATGGAAATTTGTTCAATTGCTATCAGAATACCTGAAAGATCATGGTATTCAGGCTAAGATCGCTGAAGAAGATGCTGACTGTTTGATTGTACGTACAGCAATAGAATGTAAAGAAAAGGAAAAACAGGAAGTTGCTATAGTAGGGAATGACGTAGACTTACTGATTTTGGCTATAGCGTTAACACCTGACAATGTTAATGTGTATTTTAAGAAAGATATGCCTGGACAGAAGCCATTTCAATTATATGCAACTGACGATCATTTAAATCACAAGCCTTACATTTTATTTGCTCATTCTTTCGCTGGGTGTGACACTACTAGTGCATTTTTAGGCATTGGCAAAAAATCGATCTTAAAATTACTTTCTAATCCCGACAATCAACTACTAGCACAGGTTTTTTATGAGTCTAACCAGGATATCGATGTCTTATACAATGCTGCTGAGAAATTCGTACTTCAATTATATTCTAGTAAAAAAAGTGATGAAAAAATTGCTGATTTTAGATACAAATTATACTGTAAGCTTGTACGTACATCAAAAAAGAAATTTCAGTTATCATCACTTCCACCAACAAAATCAGCTCTACTCCAGCATGTGAAACGCGTGTATTATCAGATACAGTCGTGGTTGGGTATGAACTTAAATCCAGAAGATTGGGGCTGGAGAAGAACACAGTTCATACTCGTTCCAATTATGATGGAGGAACCAGCTGTTCCTTCCAAACTTTTAACTCAGGTTTGTTTAAAAATGTTAATTTTCTATTTTGCTACTCATTTTATAATTTTCAAAAAAAAAATATGATAAAAAAATAAAAAAAATTACTAGTATGTTCAATTTCGTATAATTACTAAAACGAAAGTAAAATATATGTACTCATAAAAGATATTATTTTTTGTTTCTTCGTGAAAATTTATAGTCAAGTATAATATAATTTATTGAAGATATTAACTTATTATTATCATAATGATGGTATCGTTTAGCAAAGTCATTGTATTGTCCTACGATCATTTTGGTTTTTAAAATTTTTTTATGATTAAGAACAAATTTTCTTAGTAGGATGAAATATTTTTTAGCCTCTCGTAAAAATTTTCAAATTTGTTGATGAGTCATTAAGAAGATCAGAAAATACTTAATCGTTATTGAGTTTAAAAAAAAAAAATGGATTGGTTTTTGTTCAGCTAAACATAAAAATAGTTTGGAAATATTACATTCACAAATTGCTGTTTTTACCATTTAAATGAATTAAAAAATAATAAATTTCAAGTATAAAAAAATCTGCAAGCATTTATAAAATAACATAAATGTTAGAGGAGATTTCGTGAAAAATCAATCTTTATTTCTATGGTGAAAATTTTAACTGATTATTACAGACCTCTACTAAATAATAACTAAATAATAACAGTAAATGTTTTTTTAGGTGCATTGCGGATGTACAACTAACTGTTCTTCTAATCGATGTTCTTGCAAAAAAGCTGGAATGAAGTGTACAGAAGCTTGTAAATTTTGCAACGGAGAAAGCTGCGACAACTGTGACATCAGTAATAAAATTTCGGAACCAGAAGAGCAGCAATTTTATGATAACAGTAAAGAGGATGCAAATTACGAAGAAGAGGAAGAGGATGAGGAGGAAGAGGGATGGCATGTTTCTGCACCAGTATTAGATACAAATCCGCTACAATGTTTGTTTGAAACTGATGAACAAGAAGAAGATGAAGAATAATTCATTTGATAATAAAACTTTTTTTTTAATCGCTTGTAAATAAACACGAAAAAATTGAAAAGTAAACTTTGCGTTTACTTTATTTAAAAAAAATTAGTACATTTGTTTATTGTTAACATAACGCTGTCTTCCAGTTGAAAAATTTAAAATTTAAAATGAGTTAACCCTCCCATCACACAAAATGTCCATAATTATTATTTGAGTTAATTGTGTAACTGACTTGTATGATTTTAGCAGACTTGTAAAATCAAAAATGTTAAATAATTTGTAAAATAATCTGAACAGTATATAAAAAGAAAAATTTTTTATTCAAATTGAGCTTTCCTATATATATATATTTTCTCTACATTAACATAAATTCATAAAAACCTTGTTTTTTAATCCATGTTTGGGAGTACTTTTACCTGAATCAAATTTAAAATATGGCTAATGTTTACCTTATTATTTCTCATATTCATGATATGATCTGGATAGTTTTCGCTTGGTCATAAGACTCATTTTATATGTATGAATGAGGTATAAGTTACCAAGGTATCCTACGATGCAAAATACATTAGCATAAAACTATCTAACATGAATTTGAAGTTCATACTATCTTAGACTTTCCACTACCTACAATGTTTTCACAGTTTACTATAGAACTGTTTTAATTGAATTTCTTCAAACTGTTTCATTTTGGTAGAAAACTTTACCATAAAAATACAACCACTAGCATCAAAAGAATTTTTTACACAAATTTAAGCTCTAATACAAATTTGTTTGAATTGAATGTGTTAAGGTATATATCTTAAAGCATAGCAGGAAACTTCAATATCTTTGTACTTTATCTTTTATCACAAAATGATCTCCACAACAACCAAGCGATAACAATCAAGAACACTCAATGACTATTTAGAATACTTATCAAGTTAAATATGAGTATGTAACTATTATGAAGTTTTTGATTTTGATTCTGTAAATCAAACTCTAACATTTTAAAGTACTGTTATCATTCAAATAAGAAATAAATACAATTTCACTATTTTTTTTATGTTTAACAATTCAGAATTAAATTATTAATATGACCTTTAATATTATTTTCAATATTTATTATAATTTTTGATTTTCAAATAAATTTTAAACTAAAACAAATCTTTTTAAGGTTAGCAAACTCTCCATATTGACGCAACTCTTGCATGGGTATTAAGCTGTGGTACCCTTTATTTTTATGAAAAATGATTAAAAATAATATTAAAAGGCATTAGCAAGTAAACCTTGCAACTGAGTCATGCGACTTGCGAAAGTTTATGTACTCGTTTATATAGGTTTGCGGGTGCCGACTGCTCTACCAGCGGCGGCTCCGCAGCAGCTGTTTTGATATAGTTTGTGCTGCATGCGAGTGTATACCTATATATACTCGAATGTTAAACTTTTATTTGTTGAATTATTATTAATTCATCACGAATTAAACAAAATACGTAGATTTTAGTAAAATTTCACGGGGAACACGATGGTGACGTTATTTTTTACCTAACTAGCCTAGTTTCTGAGAAAATCGCAAAAAAAAATTTCATTTTGATTTTTCTACCTGACGCCGGGGTTTACGACTAAAAATAATAACAAATTCGGATTCCTGAGGCTCAAATACATAAATATAGACTGGTCTCGTGGATGCCCCAAAAAATTCGAGGTTCAGCATAGTTTCTTATTGGACTAAACTTTCTTCTTAAACGAAAATCAACACCCTCTAATCACTATTTCTATCAAATGAAAACAAACTTTTTTCTTTTATCATCTACTTCACTTCACTGAACTGAAGTGAAGTTGACTGAACTTCAGCCTAAAGTGAAGCTCCCAACGTTGCGTGCTGCACCCGTTGCATATATTTTTTTATACCACTGGTGCGTAGAGTTTTTTGATTTCGAAGCGTGCGTTATATCGAGTACCTACGCACTAGTGGTATAAAAAATAATACATTTTGTCAACGTTAGTCGAGTTATTGAATATTTTTTGGACAAGATTAGCTGCCTAGTGCCCCTAACCATTTTGTACATGAGTTTCTGCAAAGCACTGCAGATAAAGCCAAAGATTAATAATTCACTTGATCAATCAATCATTTTTTCATTAAAATTTTCATTGATTAAGTAATTCTTGACTACTCGATGTAGGCAATCGAGCCTTGTGGTATTTTAAATGTATGCATTCAGATATTCCTCAAGGATCAGAAAAGTTTAAAAACTGCAAATTATGAAGTTTAGAATATTTATTGATAATTAAAAATTATTATTCTTTACTCGCTCCAGAAAAGTGTGGTTTTAAATACCTCTGTTCTTACTTTTTTTTTTTTTATTATAAAATCGATACATTGAATGGATACCCACTATAATCAACGGAACCCCCGGTGAAACTTCTAACTAGGGATAAAATTTTTGGAATTAGGGAATGTATTCCTGAAATAGTCAAATTTCATGCGGTAAATGTCAAAAAAATTAAAAAAAAAAATTTTTTTTAGTTGTCAGAATTAAAGAGTTTTTTTTTTTTTTTTATTGAATTTAAATATTTTCAGACTATTTGGACCTTTAAGTGAAGATTTTAAAAAATTTATAAAACTTCAAGTTGCAGAAAAAATAATATGAGTTTTGTATTTTATTTAAAATTAATTCTTTAAAGTTTTAGAACTAATTTTCAAAATGAGTGAGACACTTAAACAGCTGCGTCAAACATTATATCAAGTATTTACTTTCGAAAAGATTAGATGATACTATAGTTATTGGTGCACTCATCATAGGTTACTCCAGAGTGACTGAGTAAATCTTGCATGAATAGCTAATATTTATAGTTATTTTTGAGAATCATCCAGGTGTATAAGTAATAGGATACTTTATAAGTTTATTCTACAGCTACTGCTGTTTTGCAAAAGAATAGTATAGCCTGAATATTTTTTGTTTTTATTTTTATTTTTTTTTCTGAAGATGCATTATATAAATCCTTGAACTAAAATCCTATTTATGATATTAACTTGCTTTATTAATTATCAATATAATACATTTAAATTACTATAAAAAATAAAAAATATATTAAAAAATATATTTTAAACTTATTTTTACTTTCAAAGTATCTAAAGGTACTGCAAACCGTTCTTTTTCAATCTCATCTTGGCTGCCGAGTTCAATTTTTGAATAAATAAATAATCTCCAAAGCTTCAAACACACAATGCCTTGGGCGTCCGAGTTCAATTTTTTAATAAATAAATGATCCCCCAAGCTTCAAACCCACAATACCCTGGGCACCCGAATTCAATTTTTGAATAAATAAATGATCCCCCAAGCTTCAAACCCACAATACCGTGGGCTCCCGACCTACCTTTAACTATCACAGAATTTTTTATAATCAACAATGGTGTAAGCTCCCCTCTTAAAACTGTTTGAATATACTTCACCGGTTTATGCTTCATTTTCTTTCGTTATTTGTTTAATATATTGAATAAAACACTATATTGAAAATTACGGGAAATGTTTTGTTTTTATAATGTAAATAAATAAAATCAAAAAATTTTCAGATGCTGAGATTGAAAAAGAACGGTTTGCAGTACCTTTAGATACTTTGAAAGTAAAAATAAGTTTAAAATATATTTTTTAATATATTTTTTATTTTTTATAGTAATTTAAATGTATTATATTGATAATAAATAAAGCAAGTTAATATCATAAATAGGATTTTAGTTCAAGGATTTCAATAAAGTATTTTATTCAATATATTAAACAAATAACGAAAGAAAATGAAGCATAGACCGGTGAAGTATATTTAAACAGTTTTAAGAGGGGAGCTTACACCATTGTTGATTATAAAAAATTCTGTGATAGTTAAAGGTAGGTTGGGAGCCCAGGGTATTGTGGGTTTGAAGCTTGAAGGATCATTTATTTATTTAAAAATTGATTTCAGACGCCCAGGGTATTGTGGGGTTTGAAGCTTAGTGGATTATTTATTTATTTAAAAATTGAATTCGGGTGCCCAGGGTACTGTGGGTTTGAAGCTTGGGGGATCATTTATTTATTCAAAAATTGAACCCGGACGCCCAGGGTATTGTGGGTTTGAAGCTTGGGGGATCATTTATTTATTTAAAAATTGAACTCGGACGCCCAGGGTATTGTGGCTTTGAAGCTTGGGGGATCATTTATTTATTTAAAAATTGAACTCGGACGCCCAGGGAATTGTGACTTTAAAGCTTGGGGGATCATTTATTTATTTAAAAATTGAACTCGGACGCCCAGGGTATTGTGGGTTTGAAGCTTGGGGGATTGTTCGTTTATTAAAAAATTGAACTCAGACCCCCAGGGTATTTTGGGTTTGAAGCTTGGGGGATCATTTATTTATTAAAAAATTGAACTCGGACGCCCAAGGCATTGTGTGTTTGAAGCTTTGGAGATTATTTATTTATTCAAAAATTGAACTCGGCAGCCAAGATGAGATTGAAAAAGAACGGTTTGCAGTACCTTTAGATACTTTGAAAGTAAAAATAAGTTTAAAATATATTTTTTAATATATTTTTTATTTTTTATAGTAATTTAAATGTATTATATTGATAATTAATAAAGCAAGTTAATATCATAAATAGGATTTTAGTTCAAGGATTTATATAATGCATCTTCAGAAAAAAAAATAAAAATAAAAACAAAAAATATTCAGGCTATACTATTCTTTTGCAAAACAGCAGTAGCTGTAGAATAAACTTATAAAGTATCCTATTACTTATACACCTGGATGATTCTCAAAAATAACTATAAATATTAGCTATTCATGCAAGATTTACTCAGTCACTCTGGAGTAACCTATGATGAGTGCACCAATAACTATAGTATCATCTAATCTTTTCGAAAGTAAATACTTGATATAATGTTTGACGCGGCTGTTTAAGTGTCTCACTCATTTTGAAAATTAGTTCTAAAACTTTAAAGAATTAATTTTAAATAAAATACAAAACTCATATTATTTTTTCTGCAACTTGAAGTTTTATAAATTTTTTAAAATCTTCACTTAAAGGTCCAAATAGTCTGAAAATATTTAAATTCAATAAAAAAAAAAAAAAACTCTTTAATTCTGACAACTAAAAAAATTTTTTTTTTTTAATTTTTTTGACATTTACCGCATGAAATTTGACTATTTCAGGAATACATTCCCTAATTCCAAAAATTTTATCCCTAGTTAGAAGTTTCACCGGGGGTTCCGTTGATTATAGTGGGTATCCATTCAATGTATCGATTTTATAATAAAAAAAAAAAAAGTAAGAACAGAGGTATTTAAAACCACACTTTTCTGGAGCGAGTAAAGAATAATAATTTTTAATTATCAATAAATATTCTAAGCTTCATAATTTGAAGTTTTTAAACTTTTCTGATCCTTGAGGAATATCTGAATGCATACATTTAAAATACCACAAGGCTCGATTGCCTACATCGAGTAGTCAAGAATTACTTAATCAATGAAAATTTTAATGAAAAAATGATTGATTGATCAAGTGAATTATTAATCTTTGGCTTTATCTGCAGTGCTTTGCAGAAACTCATGTACAAAATGGTTAGGGGCACTAGGCAGCTAATCTTGTCCAAAAAATATTCAATAACTCGACTAACGTTGACAAAATGTATTATTTTTTATACCACTAGTGCGTAGGTACTCGATATAACGCACGCTTCGAAATCAAAAAACTCTACGCACCAGTGGTATAAAAAAATATATGCAACGGGTGCAGCACGTCACCAGGGCTTCTTAAAGTCGCACTCGGTATCTTTAAAACCGCCCTGGCGACGATACTGTAACCCATTGCATAATATACTATCAAACATTTTTTATTGTTAACTAACTAGTAAATATTTTTTAATATAGTATTTATCTTTTTTTTGCTTTGTCTTCATAAACAACATAAGTTAAATACAATCATGTAGTAATAAGACAATTATGGTACAATTTATCGCTCAACTATATTTAAATAACCAACCGAACTCACCAGCTGTTTATACCAAACTTGACTGAACTAATTAAATTTAAAACTTGCTGACTACTGAGGAATTCATCCTCAAAGCTTAGCACGAAGTACATACATGTGGTACATACATTGAATAATTTCAACCTTGCGCACCTGGTTTTAAAGGTGACCTCGTATGTAAACCATAAAATCCAGGAAAAGAGTTCTCAGTAACCTGATCGACACTTAACTCCTCAGCTGTTACTCCTACTTTCGGATGTAGTGATCAATATTAAAACTACTTGTAGAACTTGTTCTAAGGTTTAATCTCGAACTCTATATACACCTGGTGTATATGAAGTTCGAGATTCAACCTTAAAACGTTAATTGGACTTTAATACTAATTAATTCATTTAAAGTCAGGAAGTATCCCTGATTTATGATAATTAATTAAATTAAAAACTATCTGAAGATCTTGTCCTCAGGACGTAATCGTCGACCCTACGAACCAGGTGTTTATCCTGACCTACGTGCAGCGATTGAAATCAAAACTTCCTGCGGGACTCACCCCCAGGGCCTAATTAACGACGCTACGTACCAGCTGATAATAACACTCTTTTTGTACTTTTTCTAAATCTTCGCTTGATATATTTTCGAATAAAAATTAATTTTTTTTTTTTTTTAATCATATATGCTTGGGGTCCTCAAAGCCTAATATTTGACCCCATGCATCAGCTGTTTATTTTATCAGCTGTATTCAGACCTCGAATGTATTAATTTTCATTTAAAACTTCCTGGGGAACTCATGCCCAGAGCTTAATCGCTGATCCTACGCACCAAGGGCTAATCCTGAACTTGGATATACTACTTAAATTTAAAACTATTTGAGAAACTCATCGACAGGGCCTAATAGCCGACGCGACTCACCAGTTATTCATCATCCTGACCTAGGATGTAGTAGTGATCGAAATCAAAATTTCCACACCCCGCTTGTACTTTTCCCAAATCTCTGTTAGATACATTTTTTAATAAAAATTTAGTTTTCTTTTAATTAACCCAACTAAAAATAATAATGATTATATTAACTACAACAACAACAATAATAATATTTATGTTGAAAAAATAAAATATTTGTAAAAAAAAAATTATTAAATGGAAAAAAAAGTCACCAACAAAAATCAGTTAATACTTAGTTATTCAAGTTTGTTGAAAATAATTATTTTCACTGACGTCACTAGAAATTAACTCCACCTAATTTTTAGATTCGTTCATACATTCAAAATAACCAATCACGTGCTCTCTTAGAAAGTAGATACTATAACCCAACCATTACAACCCGTTGCTTAGCAAATAACAACTTCCCGCTAAATGTCGCTTCCCGCTAAATGTCGTAGACTCACAGTTGTTACATTGAAATAAAATAGAATCATTAATTAAGCAGGTCATATTTAATGTAGAGTCATTTTTAAAAAAAGGAAATCAAATTTTCTTAATTTTTATGAGTTATTTGTTGTTTGAATGATTTTTTTATTTCAAATAGCTTAAAAAGTTCAACAGTAAAAAATAATTGCACCAAGTATCAAGCATGAAGTACTTTATAAATCTTTTTCCATTGAATCAATGGAAAAGTTCTATTGAATCGTCATCTAAAAAAATTGCTCTGAATAAATGGGAGTAACTGCCATACTTTTTTTTCCGTGAAGTTCAACAAAATTTTTAGTTTTCAACACAGTTTGCAAACTTAATTTTTAAAAATACGCGTACCATATTTGATATGCCCTTTTGAATTTTAAGTTTATTTATAATAGGTTAATTCAAAAGCATGTTTTACCTAAATGAATTTTTTTTTATAAATAAAAGTACTTGAAATGACAAAAAAATAAAATTTAACTATAAATGTATAAATTCACTTATTTTATCTAAAAAATGGTCTGTCTACTAGTATAAGTTTTATCAACCCTTTAAGTGCATGATTTGAATACAAAAACTTTTCAAAAGCATAATTTAACTCGCTGTTAAAGTGCTACCACAATTTCGGATCGCCAGAATATGATTAAAATCAAAATAATCCGCCAAAACGGTAAAAAAGTATCTGTTCTGAAGTTAATAATTTTGTTGAACTTTGAAGGGCCGCCGTTTTGTCGGAAAAAATCGTAGAGAGACGATTCAAAACAATAATTAAAATTTCAAGTCTAAAAACACTTTTAGCATAATATTAAATGAAAAAAATAAATTTTAACACTTTAATGGTAGTTTGACAAAAAACTACTTATTTTTCAACTTTTTTTTTTAATTGTTAATTAACAATTTTTTCATTAATAGAATTTTTGCAGTCTCACTTCTATGCATGATCGATTATTTCTATTATTTATTTTTTTGTAGATGAAAATCAAAGAGATGGGGTCATCTCCAGTGAAGAAACCTCGGAAGTACCCAATTTAAGAAATGTTTTTAGTTTTAAGGTGAAATAAATTTATTTAATTATTTATTTTAAACTCGATAAGTGATCAATTATTTCTTTTGTAGATGCTGCTCAAAATGAATTGCTACCAGAACAAGAAGTAATTGAGTTTGGGTCATCCTTAGAGTTACCCAATTTAAGCTAGTTTTTTTCTAATTTCAATGTTATATAATTATACTCTCATAAGTTTGACTGATTTTTCAACTTTTTTTTTTAATTGTGAAATTAACAATTTTTTCATTGATAGAATTCTTGAAGTCTAACTGTTATGCTTGATCAATTATTTCTATTATTTATTTTTTTGTAGGTGAAAATCAAAGAGATGGGGTCATCTCCAGTGAAGAAACCTCGGAAGTACCCAATTTAAGTAAGTTTTTAGTTTTAATGTGAAAAAAATTTATTTAATTATTTATTTTAAACTCGATAAGTGATCAATTATTTCTTTTGTAGATACTGCTCAAAATGAATCGCTACCAGAACAAGAAGTGATTGAGCTTGGGTCTTCCTTGGAGTTACCCAATTTAAGTTAGTTTCCAATTTCAATGTTATATAATTTTCCTTCATTACAGGGTAGTTACATTGAAATTAATTAATTATTTTTTTTTTCCATTGAACTGAAAATTATAGAGATAAAAGTACTCTAGAAACTATTTTTACAAATGCAATCATTTTTTTATTAGTCGTGTTAAGCGAGCCCATAAGCACAATGCTAAAGTTGTTGCTGGTTCCCACTTTGGCCACTTATGAACTTCTGCGGGTTAATTTTGAATTATTTTGGTGCTAGTTGTCGCTTAACATGACAAATACAATTTTATTTATGATATTTAAGGAAAATTTTACGAAGTCACCACCACGGAAAAAAATACTGTGGGTTCAACCGATTGTAAAATTAATAAATAATATTAAAGTAATTATTAAATTAAATTATTATTATTAATTTTACAATCGCTAATATTTTATTTAATATCTTTTTTAATTATCTGCACAACATATATACCACAAGAGCGAGCAAGTTATTTTGTTGCGCCGAGCACGGTCGAATCCAGTAATCACCCCACGGGATAATTCCGTGGCAGTAGTAGAGACGTGTACGTTCCAGCGCAGACAGGAATCTACCTTACCGACCGAGTGGTTTGAGTCCGGGCTAAGATTCCTACCTTACCGACGGGTGTATTGCGCTGGGTTATCGTGGTATTACCGACCCCGAACCTGGGTTATCCCTCTACCTTACCGACCTCTTGCGCTGGGTTTTTTTTATTATATTTTACCAACCCCGTGCGCTGGGTTTTACTTATAACATTATTATGTGCCACCGAGCAGTGTTGAGAAATAAGAAAACAGGTGAGTAAATTTAAACTAATTTATTTTTTTCATGCATTCAATACAATTTTTTTTAAATGGTCTTAAGTATAAATTATGAACATAGCAACGAATGTACAAAAGAATATCATTATCATTTTTTAAATTTTCTGGTAGTTTATCCAACGCGAACTCGATGCTGGAGGCTGCGTTCTGGATGATGAATTCCTTCGGTAGCTCTCGAATATCCTCGGGTTTCATGAACGACAGATGGCGCGTCTGATTGAAAATCTTGATCGATCTCTCGAGTGATGGCGTATTTTGCTTGTAGAATTTCTTCAGGAGTTTGACGTTTCTCACCGCACACTCAGTTTCGTAGGCTCCGTTGTGGTGCGGGCATACCGTCAGCAGTTTTTGTTTGTGAAGAGTATCCAATCCGGGGAAGCCCATTTCGTTGATGTCGTGCACATTGAATTTGAATCTTTGGAGCCACTTTTTTCTTATTTGTCCTTTCACTATTACTTTTTTGGAATCTCCTAGACACGCTCGAATTATTTTACCAACTTCAGTGTAGGGAATATCACCAGACTTCCAAGGAATGCCGTGATGATACCATTTAATATTATTATTTTCTACGATCAAGTCGACATCAAGTTTTGCCAAAGAAAAAGGTGGTTTGAAAAGAAAAACAAAGGGATCGGAGTCCTCGCTCAGGGGGATGATTGCAAGTTCTTTGAGAATATAGTCATTTTTAGGCTGTCGAAAGCCCTGCATGTCGACAATGTACTCCATGGTGACTGAAGTCGATCTGCTGAATCACCTCCAATTTATAACTTTTTTACATCACCGTTCAAAGGGTTGTACTCTACCATACGGTCGTGAATGATGAGACAGTAGGCAGATGTACCTGCTGGAAAATTTTCTCTCGCATCTAGCTCAAGTCGTACGTCTACTGGAGCACTTTTGAGAGATTCGTTTTGCTTAGAGCAATCGATACATATCAGTGACATCTTGGATTTGAATTGTTCAATGTCTAAAAGAGGTTCCGGATCTTTATTGTAATAGGCCAATTGAAATAATGAAAACATATCGTATGCAAGAGCGTAATGTCCTTCTCGAAAATTTAGGTTTAAATCACCGTAAGGATAATATTGAGAGTTCAAGAAAAGTTTTACGTTTCTAATATTACAATGATCAAATTCGCTTGCATTTGTATTATTTCGATTTTTTCGATTGGTTTGAAAACCTAGTATAACAAAACGAGGTTTTTCCAATTGGTTTGAAGTCTTGACCGTCCAAATATGTTTGGAAGTAGCAGGAAGTTCCGGATACTCATACAATTCCCAAGTTCGAAAGCTCATGAGAATATTTTTTTTCAATTGATTCAATAGAGAAATTTTATGACGATCTGAAACCGTGATGTATGGCATTAACCATTCTATTTTTGATAGTTTTAATTTATACTTTTCGTAGACGGGAGGATTAGCTATACTTGTTTGATAAATAGCGTTGATATCATTTCTCGAACGAATAAGTACAAGTTCATGCTTGGCATTGACTACAATTTTTCGATAGTCTTCAGCAAAGCCAAAAAGTAAGTAAAGTGGAATGGTTACATCAAAATTACCTGCAACGTCAACACCATTTATCCAGCCTGCGTTTCGCAAAATATGTTTTTGATTTGGAGATATAGACAACCATCCTTTCATAAGAGTGGTTATTCCCACATTTTTGCATTTATCAATTTCAATTGCATTTAATTCATATCGAATCTCCTCGAAAAGGTGACAAATTGCATTGTTGACTATTGAAGTATGTTCCAAATCACCTGCACCGTCTTTACTTATTTTACCGGAAATATGTATGCAACTTCTCGATGGAAGAACGCTCAAGTCTTGGTTTTGTATGATAATCCTGATTTCATCGCTGTTGTTATTGATGTTACTTAAGTTGTAAGGTTGGTGAGCATGAATCTCGTAATGAGCGATGGACTCATCGAAAACAACTGGAGTCTGAATATTAAGAATCTCGTCCATTGCAGCAGCAAAAGAAAAAGCAAACTATTTTTTTAAAACCTTTAGCCCTAGGCTTTTTAGAAACTGAACGTTTTGCTTTGTTAGTCGTCGTATTGGCTGTTGAGTTGACCCTTTGATGGATCGTTGATGACTGGTAACTGGTTGCCATATTGGTTTGCTTATATATCCTCTTGGATTGAATACTATACCCATTGTTACAATGACTTTATATGTAATCTGATTGTAATCACCTCCTTTTGAAAATTAACTAATTGACCGTCTTGATCGACAATACGCAGTTCCAAGTGATTTATAGTGTTTACTGTGACTGGTAAGTAAATTGGTTGCGAAGGAATTTCAATAATTTTATAACCCGGTGGCACTGCAGGAAAAAACTCGTGAATAGTGTGTACTTTTTGTCCGTTTATGTAGGCTCCGGATGTAATGTTGCACTCTACTCTTAAAGCGTTCACCTTGAGAATGTCTACGTGTAAATCTGAGCTTTGATGTACGTTTGCAGGAATTATCCGTTTTTTAAATCCTAAAATTGGACCAATGGAGTCTTTTGGTTGAAAATCAATCTCGTGACTGCACTTGATCTCACTACGAAGAGTGTTGTTATTCGGCTTTAAAGATATTGTGATATCTTTTGGTTTTAATTTTTTTTGCAAGTATTTTTCAATATCTTCAATCTCGTAGCTACCCGTGGGAAAGGAAATTTCTTCTTTATTGACGTAAAACTTATTGTGACCAACGTCTATGTTGGGAATCGCGTTAAATGTCAAGAGCTCGACTAAACCAAGAACATAGTTTTTGGAAGTTGATAGCTCGATAGGTGGAAAGAAATTTGTCTCTAAAACGGATGTTCTTCCAGATAATGTGAGCGTCAATGAATCATCCATGCTGGTTCATTGTAGAATGAAGTTTAAAAGATTATATTGCCACTTATATATCGTTGCATAGAAACTTTAAACAAAGATGACCACAATTGTAACTGTCATAATCTTGATATTTCTCGTAATTGTACTTGATACTGTCCACACCAAGATAAACCATGAGTTCTATTGGTGGCTGCAAGTCCCCAAAGCTGTCAAAGTATGTTACATCCTTACCATGTTTTTTATAGGCTACCCAATGTGTGCCAGGTCCATTCACATCATCTAAATTTACAATTGCATTTTCAGTGTGGTGTGGTCGATTTGGTAATGCATTTCTCATGTATACTCCTCTAAAATTTGGAATTTTATATTTCTTAGCAAACGTCAGTAGGTCCAAATTAGTTAATGCTTTCGTCGGCAACTCTTCGAACTTTTTTTTTTTAGTCCCATTCCAGGTTTCATGTACAATCCCAAGCCTTTTCTATAGGGGCTTAGATAGAGCCCTTTACCCATTGCTATAGATTCCATGGTCTTATTGTGTCGTTGAGATTCTTCAAGCTGTCGTTGAGCGGCTTTGGCGCTGTTTATTGCTTTTGCTACTCCAGCAGCTCCTCCAGCCAAGGCACCTGTAGCACTCAATCCCGCAAACAGTGGTATCAGAAAGGGTAGATAACCTCCCATTTTTGTAGGGATCGGTAATACTCTTGTGACTTGAACTTGACTCTTTCCACCTGCTTTTTTCACCACTTCTCGAGCTTTCTTCAATGACTGACGAATAACATCTCGGGCCTTTTTATTTTTGATGCCTTTGATCGAAGCAGCTTTTTTCACTCTACTCCAACTTATTTTCTTCTTCTTTGGCTTTCTTTTTTTCAAACCCATCCCGAACTTGGTTTTAGCCTTCATTATGTTTGTTACTGCGTAGGCTGCAGCTTTTTCACCAAAACTAGCGTCTTCCGATTTGACTCTCTCCCAAGCTTTGTTGGCAAGTTCTCTGTCGGCCGCGTTTCTTACTTGGATGTTTTCTCGATTTTGCGAGTAAGCTACGTCGTGCTCTTTGCAAGCGGCGTCTAAAGGATTGATTCCAGGATCTCCTCTGGCAAGACGTTTGGTAAGCTTCGTACCAGGACCACAGTATTGGTAGCCCGGGATGTGAAGTTCAAAAGGTAATTTGTTAATTAACTTGTTGACCAAACCTCTGCCTGACCAATTTTTATATGTAATCATAACACTTCCAATGTCAGAGTATGACTGATTAGGAGAGTATAAAAAGTCTTATATTTATATAAAAAGAGCAGTCAAGTTGTTGAACTCAGTCGGTAAACATGGATTTTGTCGAACAATCTTGCAAGCTTCCAATAGAAAATTTTGACTTTGTCGAAGAGAAAAAACCCAATCGTCATGGTAATTTACTCCCCAGCACTATACGAGCAATTTTCTGCGGACCCTCAAACTGTGGTAAAACAAACAGTCTGTTTACGCTGATAACCCATCCTAACGGTTTGAGATTCGAGAATATCTACATCTATTCAAAGTCTCTATACCAACCCAAGTATCAATTTCTTAAGAACCTCTTGGAACCCTTGGAAGGGATTCAATACTTTCCATTTGGGGAGCACGATGAAGTTATCTCACCGGAAAATGCACTTCCAAACTCTTTGATTATATTCGATGATATTTCCACTGAACGGCAAGACAATGTGAGGGCATTCTTCTGTATGGGTAGGCACAAAAATGTAGATTCTTTCTATCTCTGTCAATCTTATGCTCGCGTTCCAAAACATTTAGTTCGAGATAACGTTAACCTATTGACAATATTTCGGCAAGATGAGACCAACATCAAACATATATGTGCAGATCATGTGACTACAGACATGACCTATGATCAATTTAAAAAGCTGTGCTCATCGTGTTGGAGTAAAGGAAACTATGAGTTCCTCGTTATCGACAAGGATAGACCCATTAATAATGGACGATACCGCAGAGGTTTTGATTGCTTTGCTATAAATACATCCGACAACCCCAGTTTTTAGTACTCAAGGGCTCACCATTGTTTCGTCAACATGGACAACATTGAACGAGAAAAGGAAGTTTTGAGCAAACTTGTAAAAGCTCGCGAAGACATCAGACGTAAATATAAATTGATAAAATACAACAAGTCTACCGCTGAAAGTGATTTTAATCAAACGTTCAAACCAATCATCGAGCCTCTTCAAAAACTAGCGACGAACAATTTGGAATCTTTAGTTGAAAAAAAGCCTCAAATAAAAATCGCGGCTAAAAGAAAACTCGAAATTCAAGGGACAGAACCTCAAGCTAAAAGTGCAAGACTTGACAATTTGGATAATATAGAATCTTTTGCTAACGCTATTGATTCATCGGTAATTAATAGTTATCTTATTGAAGTTAAAAATAATAACAAAACGTTATTAGATCTAATTTATGGTGTTCGATGGGAAAATGAACAATTTAAAATTGGTGACTCGGTTATTGATTTTAAAAATGAGCATATTGAAGTAAATGGTAAAACATATCCCAACACCCCTGGGCTAATGGATCTGCTCGTTTCGAAACATCCTAATTATACTAAAATCAATAGAAACGAGCTAACTTATTATGGTCAAATTTTGGATTCAACAAATGCTCATAGAAAAAATTATAAAAAAAATGGTGCAATTCGGTCATCAAACAGTACTAAATTTAAGACCGTAATCATGCCAATGGAAAAATTATCTAACTCCAAAGGTGGTTCTTTGCCCAAGTTCAAGGTAGTTAAGAGAAACACCCTTACCGACTATCGATATTGGGATGATCCAAACGAACTTGTTGATAGATTGAGATTGCTTATTGCTGAGAGATCTGCGGGTAATAACGGCCACAACAATGAAATTTTAGCCATAATTGAAGAGCTACGGGAAGGAGGCTATATATTCTAATGAAACGGCAAAAAAATATCATTATCAAAATGAGTATCAATGTGTTCGGGCATTCACTTGGTTCCAAGAACGTCCATTCTCGCGGACCAGCAGGAATTGGGTACAAGCTTACTTCAGATGGACAGTTTGATGTTGAAAATAAGAGATTGTGTAATTTAGCGGATCCTAGTCAACAAAAAGATGCTGTAAATTTGGAAACTTTGCAACAAATGATACGCAATCAGGAACGACAGTTTATCGAAATAACGACAAAATTACGGAGTGAAGTCGACAACTTACTAGCGATGATGGAACTCAGCAGAGATGAAATCGATCAACAGATATTAAGTATAAAAGCACAGCTTGCCAGTATTCAAGAATCATAATCATGGATCACAAACGGCGAATAGTTGTGGAAGAGCTTCACAAACAAGCCAGACGAAACTACCCTCGCAGAAAGTTTGAAATGCGAGATGTAGACGAGACTTGGCAAGCGGACCTTGTAGAAATGCTACCCTATTCTAATGTCAACAAAGGGAATAATTACATATTGACCGTAATAGATGTATTTTCAAAATTCGCTTGGGCCGTACCGATAAAACAGAAAACTGCTGAAGACACGACTGCTGCAATGAAGACCATACTCCAGAAGGGACGTGTACCTAAAAATCTACAAACCGATCAAGGAAAAGAGTTTTTCAATGAAGTATTCGGAGGTCTGATGAATAAGTACAAGATACATCACTACCACACGTACAGTAACCTCAAGGCTTCCATTGTTGAGCGCTTCAATCGAACATTAAAAAACAAAATGTGGCAAAAATTCAGCTTGCAAGGTAACTACAAGTGGTTGGACATTTTACCTGGACTGGTTGAGGCTTACAACAATACCAGACACCGAACCATTGCTATGAAACCCAAGGATGTGATCAACAAAGAACAAGTTATCGACCGATTTAATAAAAAAATAGTTTTCAAAAGACCAAGATTCAAAACTGGTGATAAAGTACGAATAAGCAAGGTGAAAAATATGTTTGAGAAGGGTTATACACCTAATTGGACTACCGAAGTCTTTACCATAGCTAGAGTGGGAAAAACCAATCCAGTAACGTATCACCTGAAAGATTATAAAAGTAAACCAATTAAAGGTGGATTTTACGAACAGGAGCTCTTGAAAACCAAATATCCAGACGTGTATCTAGTTGAAAAAGTTCTTCAGAGACGTGGCAATAAGGTCCGTGTCAAGTGGCTAGGCTTTGATGCCAAGCATAACAGTTGGATAAATAAATCAGATATGTAATTTGTTTTAAAAATTTTTGAATATTGTAAAAAAATTTTTTTTAATTTATGATTATGAAAAAATGTTCAAGTTCATACTGTAAAATAAATTATTGAATGTTTTAAATCGAATAAAATTTATGTTATAATTTCTAAAAATTTTTTGAATATTATTAAAAAAAAAATATATAAGTTAGTCATATAAGTTTATATTATAAGTGAAAGTTAATAAATAAATAAAAACACATTAGATAAGATTAAATTGATTTTTTTTTTATTCATACTTTTACAAATTTTTTTATTTCTTAAAATTACAATATATTATACATTTTTTATATCACAGCTATTTGACACAGTTGAATTGAATGTATTTGTTGACGTATTTTATGGCAAGTTCTCGCTTGCCAATAGCTTCGCGCATATTGTCGAGTAAGCTTTCATCGGCCAGCAAGGCTTCCGAGACTCGGGCGGGTAAAAACATTTGCATGGCATCATCCAACTCGACGACGAATCTGGTGCCATACTTGGTGTTGACTTTCTTAATCGAGGTAACCCGGTAGTTGAGGTTAACGTCCAGGTCAGACGCCTTCTTCATGGGCAATCCCCGGGCGATAGAATTGATTTTTTCACAATCCATATTATTGTTGTTGTTGTTGTTGCTGTTTTTTAGACCTCTTTCTGGTTGGTTGTCCAGACGTTGGAGTGACTCGCTTCCTGCGGGGAGCTTTGTTAAGTACTCTCGTGTCTGCCCCCTCCACTCGCATAGGTTCCCCCTCTACCGGCTGAGGTACCCCCTCCATCTCGATCTCGGTAGGAACGTCGCGATGGCCCCATGGAAGAGTGTCTGTGGTGCCACCTAGCAGGAATCTTTTCGTGTCGTTCGGGCTCAAGGCGATTTTGGTCTGCTTTACCGTGTGGACTTCGTGAAGTTTGGAGCGAATATTGAGCTGCTCTCGAGACGTCTCGCAGTTTTGAGTCAAGCACTCGAGGTAATCGTCGAAACAAATCGTGTTTTTGACCACGCAGCTCTTCACACCCTTTGACTTTTTTATGGCATCTTCACCCTCGACTCTGACGCTGTAGCACTTGCTCCTGAGACCCGCGAACTCCGTCATGACCCTGGCGTTGCACTCGTCCTTCATGACCCCTACTTTCTTCTTATTTTCTTGATTGGGGGTGATTCCAAACTTGTTATCGGGAGGGTAGTCTGATAGGTCGAACTCGTGTGAATTTTTTTTCATGATTTGGTAGACGTCAGTATTTTTTATCTCGTATACAAGGCTGTCCGTGTCCGTGTACAAAAGCTTCAAGTCATCACCCAGGTGAGGTTGCATGAAGTCGTAGTGGAATCGATACACCAGAGTTTTGGACAAGTCCAAGACGCTCAAGCCTACGTAGACGGGCTTCGTTATAGAGACCTCGGTGAGGGCTAGCTCAATGGCAACCAGATTGCTCTTAAAAATCGATTGGCTCTTGAAATTTGGACGCGCCGTGAGTGCCTCAGCTCCATGAATTCCAGCCCAGTGAGAGATGAGCTTTACCAAGCGCCTCTTGGTCTCGTCCTCCATCGTCTTCCCAAAAACGGAATTCACGAGCAACTTGAACAATAGTTTCTCGAATTCATTCTTGGCTAGCCGACGTTTCTGAGTGCAAAAGTCCACGTAGATTTTGAGCCAAGGTTTTTGACGAAAGCTGATTGCTCGGTGAATTTTTTTCAGCACCAGACCGTGCTTAAGAGCCTGCTTGAGAGCTCGGTAATGGATCACATATTTCTCTTTGTGGTATAGGGTGGTCATGAGTTTCTTGTCCTTGGTCCCAGGTGCAGCTCGATGCTCAGGGCAGAAAGGTAAGTCCTTGTCGCTATTGTGAAGATGCTCGGGGTACTCCAGATCCACCTCCAGGATGTAACCATACTCGTTGTCGTCCGGGACGTCGAAGAAGTTTTGACCAATCTCGAGCTGCCAACCAGTTACCCAGCGAAAACTATCGTAGGGGAGCGCCTGCGTCATAGCCCAGCCGTAGAGATTCGTTACATCGAAGTACATGAGGTATTTCGAGTCCTGATTTGGATCGTAATTGTCCATGTAAGGATTGTTGGCCTTGGAGTATCGGTTGCTACACTGGCTGATGCCACCACGGATCCCCTTTTGAATAAAGAGCATCATGTCAGGATCGGTGATCAATTCCAATTCAATTTGAGTTTTCTTGAGCATGGACGCCCAAGAGAAGCCAGGAGCCGTATAGTAATGAGCAGGGTCAAGGCCAAAGGAGTCTTCGCCTATACAGCTATCCCTGAAGCTTTCGAAAATGTCAGCCAACAACAGGACATCAGTCTGGAGGTATATGTCCGAGTAGTCCCCTAATGTATGGACGTCGAAAGCTTCCCACACGGCCTCAGCGTGCTTGTAGTCGTGCTCAGAGACCGTGCTGTCGGTGAGTGTACTCGTAAAACATTCCTGAGGGGGTAGTTTTGTCTCCTCCAGTGACTCAAGCGATGACACATGCTCATATGGAAAGCAGCCTTTTTTCTTCAGCAGTCTGATTTGATCGACGTTGTATTTCTTGCTCAAAATTCGATCGGTGACTTTGTGCTTGGTCAAAGTGTCAGCCAGAGTTTGCAGGGACGATGCCAGGAACCGGTACGAGTCGATAAACCGTAGATTGATCTTGCTACCCTTGATTTTTTTCGTGAATGATATGTATTTTTCCTTTGTCAAGGGCAGAAGCGTGATGGAACCCTCTACAGCATTGACCAATTCTTCGATGATGAAGTGTGCGTCGTAGCCACTCAAATTGTGCATTATTATTGGAATAATTCGTGAGTCCTTGAAGTTTATATTGCAGGCAGTGTGGGCTGGGCCGCGGTACCTAGAAATTAATAGAAAAACGATAGATAATTTATTTGAAATTTAGTAATTTTTTTATTTCTTACCTTCCAGTAAAATGATCGTGATCCCGGACTTTAATAGAATCTTGAGTGAATGGTTTGAGGCAGACGTGACAATTTTTTGCCGACTGATAGGCTGTCATCTCTTCATGAGTCAAGGGAGTCATTGGTTTCGGGTTCTCATAGTACTTCTCGAGCTCTCGGGCATGTTTTAGCAGGTTCCGGACAAACCAGGCAGCAGGCTTCTCATCTTCTTCGGACTTTTGTCTGTAGAGCTTGAAAGATGAAAGACTGTCATCAAAGCTCGACTGCAGATAGTATGCAATGCTGTAGGGGGCATGCTCATGACAAATTTTATCATTTTCCTCCACTGGCTTGAGCATGCACTCTATATCTGCGTAAATTGTGAACGGAACACGCTCACGGTTCTTGTAGTTCTTGAAACTCAAGGTTTTGTTGTGACTGCCCGGTAGTGTAACCTTGCAATGGTTCATGTTCTCACAATCCTTGTTATGTTCAGATAATTTATCCAAGGATTCAAAGTAGTGAAGGCACCTGTCACAGATATGCTTTTTCTTGTGGTTTTTACTCAAATCGGCACCAACGAGAGCGGAGAGGTTCTTAATCCAAACGTAGTGGTAGTTTTTTGGCTCTTCTTGAACGTACTCGTCTTCTTCGTAGTAACGGTCCTCCACGAACAAAAGGTTGATGTGTTTTTCCTGCTTAGAAGACGTCAGGTAGCAGGGGAAGACTTTGAATTTACCATTACGCTTTTCAAGCATGAAGAGGTTTATCGATAGCCAAGGATTCAGTTTTTCAAACTTTTTGATGTCAACTGGCTTGACTGGAAATTCTATGCTACCAAATTGGATCACATCTTTGAAGTTTTCATACTTTGATAGCCTTTGACCATCACGCTGTGCAGGGTAAAGCGCTGAAAGAACAGCCCAACGAAAGCATTCGTTGTCGTTCATGTTTTTCACATTGATACAGGCCCCTCTGTTCTCTATTGAAGGAGGAAGAGTGATGTAGGAACTCCCCCTCATGGGATTGAGTTTGTTGATGTTCAGCGTCAGGTTAACTATTGAATGCAGAGTCCAGCCAGAGTCCCTCTCCTGGAATTCTTCAATGTCATTGAGTATTGGTCGTTGAATGTTATCTTTGAACCATTTTGCCAAGGGTGTAGTCAAGTAAATCTCATGAGCCTCGGTATTGAAGTACTTCATCTCTTTGACGTCTTTGCTATTCAGAAATTCAGCAGCCAAGACAGCATATACTTTTACTGAGTTGTGCTCTTTCAAACCAGTATTCACTTGATTTTCAAATTCATGCTCAGCATCGTCGAGAAATGCGTCCACATCAATATACCCAAGGTTCGTGATCGCTCTAGTCCGGATCCTTCTATCGAACGCTGATTGGATATCATTCCAGGCCACCCTTGGCCTTGCTTCTAACCCAGCTCCTGTCTTCACACATGCCCTCATCCGATGATGGATCGAGTGCAGAAGTCCAATTGTGTTTTGAAATTGGGCACGCTCTGCAACCGTGAAACCTGCGCATCGAAGTAATCCTTGCAGACCTTCAATTTGATTAGGCAGTAGATCAGTTACGAAGTGGAGTATTGTGTCATCAGGAACATCTCCTTGGAAAAGTTCCAAAGCTCTTTGGAAATTTCCCAGGACGTCCTTGCAGTTCAATGGCGACAGCGGCTCCATGGCGATAGAGGTGGATGGGCCTTGATCCTTTCTCTTCAACTTCTGACTAGAGAATGAAAAGCTGCGCTGAGTGTCCGGCGATTTATTCCAATTACCAGGGGGTGGGGGTGAGTTGAGGTGGTGCTAGTGCAGTTGGCTTGAGTAGTGATAGAGGTGTGCGGAGTTAATCCTTCCTCTAGGACTTCAGACCAGAGAATGAAGGGCTGCGCTGAGGGACAGCGTATTTATTCCAATTACCAGGGTGGGGGTGAGCTGAGGTGGCGCTTATGCAGTAAGGGTGAGCAGGGTAGAGGTAGGTCAGAGTTGATCTTTCATCTTTGACTTCAGATAAGAGAATGAAGAGCTGCGCTGAGGGATAGCGTATTTATTCCAATTACCGGGGTGGGGGTGAGCTGAGCTGGCGCTAGTGCAGTAAGGGTGAGCAGGATAGAGGTAGGTCAGAGTTGATCCTTCCTCTTTGACTTCAGATCAGAGAATGGAGAGCTGCGCTGAGTGTCTGGCTATTTATTCCAATGACCCGAGGTGAGGCTGAGTTCAGTGTAGATTGTGTGAGCTGGTATGGAGTGAAAGTACAGGAGTACCAGAGTTGATCCTTCCTCTTTGACTTCAGATCAGAGAATGAAGAGCTGCGCTGAGAGTGCAGCTATTTATTCCAAATTTAGGTGAGTGGCGTTAGCGTACTTGCAGTCAAGAGTTGATCTTTTTTTTTTTTTTTTTTTTTTTTTTTTTTTTTTTTTTTTTTTCTCTATCTCCTGAAAATTTAAGCGCTGAGCTTTCATTTAATTTTATATGTGTAAATAACCATTACGCATGCGCAGACAGTGGTGGGGGTTTCTCGTAGGGTATAAAAGGGAGCTTTTGAAAGTAAAATCATTATTCCTCACAATGGAGTTCATAGTAGACGTTCAAGGTTTCAAAAGGCCTTTGAATGCCTTTACATTCAAAGAGATTGCCATTGCTACCCTAGAAGAGGACTCAGTCCCAATGGTCTACCTCTTCGAACCTCCTTATAGCTGGAACAGTCTGCCTGGAAGATATCGTAGCGAGAACTCCTGGGTGACCCGGAACTATCATGGCATACCCTGGGAAGCTGGTGAGATCCCATACGCCGACGTCCAGGAAATCTTAAGATCCGCCTTGAAGGACGCCACTACAGTCTGGGTCAAAGGGCTTGAAAAGATGGAGTGGGTCGGGAGATTAGTCGGTAATGTCCGGAACCTCGAGGTGCTTGGCTGCCCATCACTATCAAAGCTGGGTACCAAGAAAAAAAGCTGCACTCACCATCCACTTAGCTTCAATCCTGTGTGCGCGGCACACAACGTGGAGATCCTCCGCGAATGGGTTCTCAACCGAAGTCAAGACACAATTGATAAATAAAAGTTTTATAAAATGAAAATGAAAAATGTACACTAGTTTTAAGATTTTTTCTAATAAATACAATTTTTTGTTTAATTAATGTGTTTTTATTTACTACTGTTATTCTATTTTACTATAAATAATCTTACCATTACGTATTTTCCTCATTATCTCATCAACATGGGCCAGAAACACAGCTCAGATGGCTACCAGAAGCTCCAAGATGATAATAAAAAGAAGGATTCTTCAATCGGGAAAGACTGGTCACAGTTCAAGAAAGACTATGAGGAAAAAGGTTACAACAACAAGTCGTTTAAAAAAGTTGAAAAAACGAAAGACTACGAGGAAAAAGGTTGCAACAACAAGTCATTTAAAAAAGTTGAAAAAAAGAATGAAGAAGAAAAAAATTTAATTGAACTGTAAATTTCTTCTTTACCGATGATAATTTTAATAATTTATTTGTAAATATTGGTTAATGTCATCAATTTTAATGGTTTCATTAAATAAACTTTAGTTTGAAGATTCATATTTTGTTTCCAAGTGATTTTTTTTTTTTTTTTTTTTTTTTTTTTTTAATTTATTGAAAGAAACTACTTTCAACAATATTTTAAAATGTTCAGTTTTTATAAATTTATATTTTAATTTAATGAATTTAATTTGTGTGTGTAGTGTATTAAAAATGATTTTATTTCAATTATAGCTCTTAAATAACATTTGGAAATAAAAAAAAATTTTTTGTACCAAGACCAAAAATTGTAAATGTTAGATTTTTTTTTTTTTTTTACATAATTTTAATTACAGAAATTGTAAGTTTCAATTAAGATTTTGATTTTGAATTTAAAAAATTTTATTCACACTATTTGATTCAGTTAAATACAAATTTTAGTAAATAATAATACTAATCCTAAGATAAAAGAGAGAACCCAGAAAGAATTTATTGGTGATGTGATTGATTGAAGAACAAAATTTAAAATTTTATTTTTTGTTTTAGTTTTACATTATAATTCAATTAAAAAATTCAGAGAATAGATTTGATAAAAAATAATTATTTAATAATCAAGTGTTCGAAATTATCCGATTAAAATCATAAAAATAATTATTAGTACATAAACAAAATAAACGAAAGTTTAAAAGAACTCTGAACGTAGCGGCAAAGGTAAAGAGTATATAACAGATAACTTATTATAGGTTAATTTAGATAAAGCTTCAACAAAATTTGTTTTAGATAATGTAATAACTAATACAATTGCGTGCGCTTGCGCGCTGAGAGAGAGACTAGTTAATTAAAAAAGAAGTTGAAAAAATTTTTAATCAAAGTTAAACTTTGATTTTTAATTTTTAATTATTACACATTTGAGGGATTATAAAATTTCAAAATAATTCATAGGGATCAATTTCAATTTTATTATTCAAATTGATACAAAACATATGAAAATTTTTTTATAAACTTATAAAATATTACATTCATTTTAGTTATATTTTAGCCATCACAAAACCGATACATTTTCTTTTTTTCAAAATTTTTACTAAAATTCTAGTACATAGAAAATTATAAAAGATCTCTGAAAACTTAAAAATCTAGACCTCTAATTTTAAAAATAAAAAAGTTTAAAGTATAAAATAATTTTAAGTATGAATTCAAAATTCAAGTTTAAAAAATTTTTTTTATCATTATCTCAGTTAAAGTCAAAATTATAAAAAAAGCATTTTACGTGATTTAAAAAACGTATAAAATAATTATAAGTATGAATTCAAAATTCAAGTTTAAAAATTTTTTTTATCATTATCTCAGTTAAAGTCAAAATTATAAAAAGCATTTTACGTGATTTAAAAACGTGAATTTATCATCAACTTGCTCAGAATATTTTTGAAAAATTATAGAGTACAAAGTACATAGGAAATTATAAAAGATCTTAGAAAACTTAAAATCCAGACCTCTAGTTTTAAAAAAAAAAAAGTTTAAAGTACAAAATAATTATAAGCATGAATTCAAATTCAAGTTTAAAAAAATTTTTTTTTATCATCATTATCTTTTTTGGTTGCGATTTCTCTTCGAAGGGCAGACAATTTTTCATCTGCACGACGTCTTTCTTGCTCCAAACGTTGAATTTCTCGCAACTTGGCTTCGTGTTCCTTGACTTTTTTTTTTTCTTCAATAGCTCGTTTTCTCTCTTCTTCTCTAGTACGTTTTTTGTCTTCTCGTTCTCTTCTTTTCTCTTCTTCTTTTGCCTCTTTCTCTTTTCTCCTCTCTTCTTCTTTAGCCTCTTTAACTTCTTTTTCTCTTTTTTTTTTCTCCTCCTGGCGTACCTTTTTTAACTTTTCTTCCTCTTTAATCAAATCATCTAATTCTTTATCTTTGTAATTCAAATCCACTTGAAGTATTTCTTGAAGATCTTCTTGCTTGGATTCTTGATCAATATTAAAATTTAAAAAAGGCTTCAAGGAATTTTTAAGTTTAGCAGCCAGAGCTTCCTTTGGTTTTTCAGATATTTTGTCGGGTTTTGTGACAGGAGGCGTCGAGTAATCAAGTTTGGAACCGAGCTCAGCATCAGTGAGGACAGGAGTAGATCCAGGTAAGTCCAACAGAATATCAGGTAGAACCACAGGTCCTTTGACAACATCAACCTCACAAGGTTCGGCATGGTTTGAAGACACTGAATTGGTTACGAAAACGTTTGGATCACACATTTTGCCAGTATGAGCTATAAAAGGCTCATCGAAGTCACCAAAAAGCTCATCCATTTTTATTAGAGTGGCGACAGATGAAGCGATTTCATCTTCGCTTCGTTGCAAAGTGATAATTTCGGCTTCTATTTTCTCTCTTTCCTTAGACTCCTGTTTACGAGCGTCTGCTTGTCGCTCTCGCTCTTTTTGCCGCTTTTCTTCTTCTTTCCGTTTCTCTTCTTTGTATCTTTCTTCTGTTTCTGCTTCTCTTTTCTTTTTATAAATCTTATCATTTTCTTCTTTCTTTACTCGTTTTTCATTTTCATTGCTGGTTAGATTATCAAATTTACGTTTCAACAATGTAGAATTTGTGGGAATGATAGCGACGGATTTGATGTGTGGTTTTGAAATTGATGAGTTTGTTTGAGTAGTAGTAGTAGTAGAGTTTGATTGAACAACAGTATGGTTGGAGGCATTATTTTTTTTCGATAATGATAAATTTCTTCTAATTGCAGGAGGTTGAGATTTTGCAGAAGAATTTACTAAACAAGAGTTAGTCTGCAACGTGCCATTTAACAGCGAAACAGGCTGTCTGACTAGTAATACTTTCGTTGTATCACTTTTACTATTTCTAGCATCAGTGCTACTACTACTACTACTACTGCTGCTGCTGCTGCTGCTGTTGCTGCTACTGCTGTCGCTGCTACTACTGCTGCTGCTGCTGCTGCTGCTGCTGCTACTATTAATGATATTAATAGTTTCTCGCGTACTAGCTATAACCTGAGATTGAGCTTGAACAACAACACTTGCTGCATTACAACCATTGCCAACCAAACCTGATTGTTCAGCAGCAACACTCGCGCCCACTGTAGTTTCACTCTGATCTAGAGGAGTATCACTCGCTGACTGGGATTCAGTAACATTAAGACTACCATTAACCGGATCCTTGGGTTCAGCTTGCAGAGCACCACCAGCTGACTTGTATTCAGTATCACCAACACTGGGAATAGCCAGATCCTCAGGAGCACCATTAACCAGATCCTTAGGTTTAGCTTGCGAACCACCATCAACACTACCATTAACCGGATCCTTGGGTTCAGCTTGCAGAGCACCACCAGCTGACTTGTATTCAGTATCACCAACACTGGGAATAGCCAGATCCTCAGGAGCACCATTAACCAGATCCTTAGGTTTAGCTTGCGAACCACCACCAACACTAGCATTAGCCAGATTCTCAGAAGCACCACCCGCTGACTCATAATTTAAGCTTTTTAGATGTATTGGTCTCCTTAGGTTCCTAACGGCAGCATCGATTAGACTGCAATTGTCAGTACGATTTTCAGCACAGTGGGTAAACTCGTAACTCTGTAAAATAAATTTTGTTGATTAATTGATTAATTAAATAAAATAAATAATAAAATACTTATAAATACTTACGACTGAAGCTTCCACTCCTCGACTTCTCCTGGCACAACAATGACATGACTTACAGAAATCACAGTGTAATAGAATAATCTGAAAATGGTACATTAAAAATTGTAAATATATTTCAAATTTATCAATTTTTTTATTCATTGTATCTCTCAGATAATTTTTAAAATTTATTCATTAGATTTATTTTGCTAAATTTGAAAAAAAATTTCAAACATTTAGAGTACGCCTTTTTTTTTTTAATTTCCTTCTACTAACATATTTAAAAAATTATTTATAGTAAAATCTAACTGGCTTTGAAATTAGTTTATAAATTTATTTTAAAAAATTTCAACAGCGAGTGCTGATCATTAAGCTATAGCCTTTTATTTACACCACTACATGCTAGCATTAGTTCAAACATTTTAATGGACTCATGAAGTAGCAATTCAGCATTGATATTTTATTGTACATATAGAAATTATACAACTAATGTTCATACTAAGCTTTGTTTTTTTTTTCAAAGCTTTCATTAATTAAAATTTTTAAATTAAATCAATTATTGAATATATATATATACTGCAAAGTAAAAAATTTATCTAGTTTGTAATTTAAGTGTACAAAAAAAATTAATTTTAAATTCTTAAATTGTATGATTTAAAAAAAATAAACTATTTTTTCTCATTAGATTTATTTTGCTAAATTTGAAAAAAAATTTCAAACATTTAGAGTACGCCTTTTTTTTTTTAATTTCCTTCTACTAACATATTTAAAAAATTATTTATAGTAAAATCTAACTGGCTTTGAAATTAGTTTATAAATTTATTTTAAAAAATTTCAACAGCGAGTGCTGATCATTAAGCTATAGCCTTTTATTTACACCACTACATGCTAGCATTAGTTCAAACATTTTAATCGACTCATGAAGTAGCAATTCAGCATTGATATTTTATTATACATATAGAAATTATACAACTAATGTTCATACTAAGCTTTGTTTTTTTTTTTTTTTTCAAAGCTTTCATTAATTTAAATTTTTAAATTAAATCAATTATTGAATATATATACTGCAAAGTAAAAAATTTATCTAGTTTGTAATTTAAGTGTACAAAAAAAATTAATTTTAAATTCTTAAATTGTATAATTTAAAAAAGAAAATGAACTATTTTTTCTTTAATTCTAAGCTGTAGAGATAATAATTTAAGTCAAAATTTTGCACCTTAATGATGTGTCATTTTTAAAAATAAACTTTTTTCCAATTCTAAGTTATAATTAATTTTTTATTTATGTAAATTTACCTTATGGGGAGTGATGTTGGATATAGTACTCATTTTTAAATTATGGTACAGATCTAGCTCGTATAAAAGGCACAGGTTATTACTTCAGGTGATGATCGAGAGAACAGGGTAGAAGCTGCGACTAGACACGTGCACCTAGTTGATTTATTTAAGAGTACGACTCCTGGAGGATGTATGTGTAGAGGTCTTCTCTGTGTGAATTCTAACAGGCATGTGATCAGATTGAAGCAGCGCTCGATGTTATATAACCTAAGATGTCAAAGTTGCGCACTTGCAAGATGATTCTTGATTGGATGAAGACTTCACTTCTCGAGACTCTTGGAGGGCGTCTAACTAGATGAGAGATCTGAACGGTTCGAGTTCTGCTTTGCGAGTGAACAAAATCAGCGCGGCGCGCGAGGTTATAGTACAAGAATGCCGAAAGGCACGCACTCGAGCCAGTCCAAAATCGTAGGGCGTCTAACTTGATGAGAGAGATCTCAACGGTTCGAGTTCTGCTTTGCGAGTGAGCAAAATGGCGTGGCGCTCGAGGTTACAGCACAAGACTACCGGAAGTCGCGCACCCGAGCCAGATCAAAATCAGAGGGCGTCTAACTTGACGAGAGATCTGAACGGTTCGAGCTTTGTTTTGCGAGTGAGAAAAATGGCGCGGCGCTCGAGGTCTTAGCACAAGACTACCGGAGTCGCGCACATGCAAACTCGCGCTGCACTCGCGCCACCACTCGTTCAGTAGTTTCACTGCTGTCGGAGATTTTTCAATTCTACCGCGCGACTTGTAGATTTTTTTATGACTTAAAATTCTTAAATTTATTTTGATAAATAACTTTTTCAATTAAAAATAAAAGTAATAAATTCTACCACGGGACTTTTAAATTTTTTTAATTAAAAAATTGTTTTATGACTTTTAAAATTCTTAAATTTTTTTTAATAAATATCTTTTGCATTTAAAAATAAAAATAATAAATTCTGACACGGGACTTTTAAAATTTTTTAATTAGAAAAATTGTTTTATGACTTTTAAAATTTTTTAATTTATTTTGATAAATAACTTTTACCGCACTGGTCGGTAAAGTATAGGATAACCGAGCGCACGGGGTCGGTAATTTTATAAATCATTGGGGGAAGGGGGGGGGGATAACCCAGCGCACGGGGTCGGTAATACCACGATAACCCAGCGCAATACCACCGTCGGTAAGGTAGGAATATTAGCCCGGACTCAAACCACTCGGTCGGTAAGGTAGATTCCTGTCTGCGCTGGAACGTACACGTCTATACTACTCGTGGCGACGTGGGATATGACCGTGCACGGCGCTCGCGTCTGTCCCGTGGCGCGTTGCATGGGTTGAACCCACAGTTTTTTTTCCGTGTGCCTAGATTTGTCCTTCTTACATCGGAACCAAGAACTTAGTCGATAATTATGTAGTTTACAGACAGGGAATCAGCAATATTACCGATATCTTTTTTAGCAAATGAAATTATATCTGTAATTTCAGTATTATATTCTTTCATTTTTAGATTTCTTACAAGAAGAAACTTCACCCCTAAGTCGTTGATTGTAACAAATCTTTAGGATTATCTTTTTTTATTTAATAATAAAAGTCCAATTTTTTGTTATTTTACTTTATTTAAAAAAATAAATAAAAAAAAATAATAATTAATTGAAGCCTATTGCACTTGAGAAGTAAATTTTCTTTGGTTTCTCATAAATTATTAAGAAATGTACAAAATTTGCATCAAATTGACGATGTAAGATTTCTAATTGTATTTCTTTGTATTTATTAGTTTTTAAATTTTTAATCGTATATGCTCAAGTATATTTAAATCAAAAACTATTTTTTTTAAATTTCATGAAAAAGAATAAAATTAAAGTAATATTATTTTTGAAAATCGTTTACCCGAAATATGTAGCCTCTCTTTGTTAGTATAAACCTGAATAATATAATCAAAACATAATCAATCATTTATTTAAATTTATTACAGTAAAACCTCCCTAAGTTGACCACCTTGGGTTCCATCTAAAAATGGTCAACTTATGAAAAAATTCTAGCATGCACGAGTATAGGATAATTCTGTTCAAAAATGGCCAAATTATATAGGTGGTCAACTTTTTAAGTTCAACCTTTTTTTTTTTTTTGCTAGGAATTAAATTAAAAATTAAGAAAAAGCGTGTTTAAGTTGATATTTTTTTCTTTAACATCAAAAATTAAAATAATTTAAATAATTACATTTTTCATTTATCTCATAACATGTTTATAAAATAATTATAGAATTTTTTATTAAATACTTTACTTAAAATTTATCTTTTTAGATCCTGAAGCGATTAACGAGGACACGATACAAACCACCAGTGAAATAAATCGGGTCTCTTTGAGAACCGAAGATTCTAGCGATGGTAAAGTCGTAATGATCAACGTTTACAACTTAAACATAATACCTTCTTATCTTTAACCAAAAAGTATCAGATGCCAAAACAAAAATTGTTCATGCACGCTAATAAATAAATATTTTTAAGCATCTAAGGTCACATTATCAAGATCAAAACAAGAGCTTCAAAATAAAACTTTACTTGATCGATTGAGGTGTTCTGGTTCAATATACCAGTCCAATTTCTAAAACTCGGTTTTTTTTTTTTTTTTTTTTTTTAATAGATAAATTTTGTACCTTACATGCCCTCTACATTAATAATACACTTAAACTTATTACTCGTACTATGTACAATGATAGAGAAGCTACTACAACATTGAAATAGCTAATCTTAACAAAATTTTTTTTATATATTTATTTTTTTTTTTTTTCTTCCAAAACTCATATGAAACAAGTTATCAATTAGCCCATTCAATGGGCAAATGAGTAGTCCACAATATCGTCTTTTATAACTTATTTCATTTTGTAGTCTATTTTTAGAATATTCGAACCTAATGACCGACAGCATGATTTCGTATAATAAAATGATTTCCAAAGTTTTGTTAATACGGACCAAAAGGTGTAGCTTCTCGTTAACTTTTCTAGTGACTAGCGAATAAATTTATATTAAAAATTTATTTAATTTTTTTAACTCCGAGACACGTGGTTGATACGTGAAAAAACGGAGTATTGCGGTGTCGTGGTTCCATACAGAACGTGTGTCGGCTGCGATGGCCCTTGAACGACTCACGAAAACCCGTTTTCATCAGCATGCAAGTGATTCGCATCAGTTGAAGGTGACGATGACTTGAAATCCGAGTGATTCACTGCTCTGAATGGTGACAGATAGTGGCGATCACTCTAAATTGGGGTGAAACTCTAGACTCGATCGCCCGAAGTTTATGTCATGATCACCTTAAATTTCGGTGATGAGCTATCACTTGCCTTCTAGTGAAAGCGAGTTTCCGTGGGCCAATGTATATATAGAGAGCGTGGAGTCTGTTACTCAGATGACCGGTGCAGCTGTAGAAATGTTGCACGAAATATTAAACAATCAATCAACAATCATTTTATGTTGAACTGATGATCTGTTTTACAGAAAACTTTTCTTGTAATTACCTGAAACTATAAAATAATAATAATAATAATCTACGTTTTAGTCTCTTCTTACTATTTGCAAACGACTTCATATACAATTTTAAGTAAAGATTGCTAAAACTCATTTTATTTTTTTATTTTTTTATTTTACACATTACTCAAAAAGGTTAAACAAATATTAATTTTAAATTCTTTGAATATATATTATTTTATATTTAAATATTACAGAACCACCCAGGAAAAAGAAGAAAAGATTCAGAGGTGGAAAAAAGTCTGGTAATCATTCTTTGAAATATTTTACTAAAAAAAAAAAAATTTTTAATATATACAAGCAAAGAAAAATAATTATGAATAATCTATTTTCATTATTACATTTGAATAATAAAATTTAAAATTGTCACTTGATTAAATTTAAAATTTTAACTAATAATCTTTTTTGCCGCTGGTGATGATAAACACTTAATTTATTCGTAATTTTTAAAAATTTTAACGTAAATTTTATATAAAATGTCAATTTTTGATACTAAAAAGAATTTTGATATTAAAGAATTGATATTAAAAAAAATATTTGTACAAATTAAAATCTTATTCTTTTTTTTTATAAACGTTTTTAAAGAGTGCTGCGTTTGTTCCGAACATAGTAAAGTACTGAAAATCAGAGAGTGTCCACATAGGATATGCGGGGCCTGTGGCATAAAATTGCGCAAAAGAATCTGCCCTACTTGCAAAACAGACAACATAACATGGCTCCCCCCACACTTGATGCCACCGTTGAAGCAATATGAAGAAACCATTGAGATCTAAAAAAAAAAAGTAATAAAATGTTAATATATAATAATTAAAAGTCAGAAAACGAAGTATATAGCAAGATAAAATAGTCGCTATGACACAGAAATATGATCGCGCGGCAAGTCACTTACCGCGCTTTGCCACTCGAGTCAGCATTGCCACGTCAGGTGGCAATGAGTCGGCAATACTTCAAAAATTTTTAACTTTTATTCTAATAGCAATTACATTATTTTACAAACGGAATTCAAAAAGGGAAAATGTTGAACTTTAATTTGAAATTTGAATTTTGAAAATCGGTTGTTCCACTTAACAAAATATTTGAGTTTAAAATTTTTTCAATATTTTTTTTAACACTTATTTTCATTTTTATAAAATTCAAAATTTTTTCTTCAAACTAGATATGATACGCTTTTATGAGAAAAAAAAAAAATAATAATAAAATAAAAACTATCACAATCCAATTCAAAATTAAGAATTTTTGAAAATATTAATACCCGAAATGCTTAAAAGGATTGAATAGATGTAAACTAAATTTCATATAAAATCTTATTCTTCTCCGAAAGATGCTCAATTTTGGCTAGGGAGTCCGACATACAGAGTGAATTATTTTAATCTGCAACCTTGAATAACTTCGTAGGGAAGGCTTGAATTGAAAAATTATAGATACCAAAGTTTCTTTATTTTTAATGGCTAACAAAATAGGCCAGCCAAATTTGGTTCTTAATTTTTATTTTGGGACATATGGTCCTCAACTCTGTTATAAATGTATTTTTAGTAAAAATATTTAATAAAATTTAGTCACTTTTAGAGAACAGATCCTAACCATACTCTGGAATCTGATAAATGATGTCAAATGATGACCTGAAATAACAATATTAACTCTCGTCATTAATGACCATTGGGCCATTTGGGCTATTTCATGTTGTTCAGTGACTATCTCCATTAAAAAAAAAAGCTTTTTTGTCCTATATTACACTAAACACTCATGGCACCTCTTTTGAGCTCTTTTCAACCAATCTTAACAAAATGTTGAGGTCAGATTAATTCTGACAAAACATACCTTAAAACACTAACTAGTAATGCCAGTAAGTGGTTTAAGCAAATTAAAATCTTTGAGCTTTTTTTGTCCTATTTTACACTAAACACTCATGGCACATCTTTGGAGTTCTTCTCAACCTATCTTAACAAAATGTTGAGGTCAAATTAATTCTGACAAAACATACCTTAAACATCTTTAAATATGAAAAATTGAAAATAAAAGTTTAGTACTCGTATAATAAAAGGTTATACTCAAATTAGTATGTATTACTTACAGGGTCAACTTTGATCTTTTGTTTTTACACCGACTATTTGTGATAAGAAAAAGACAACACTCTTTATATGTTTACAGAAATTAGGTGTTTCAACTGCAAGCTTTTGATTAACATTATTTAACTTTAGAACATTTTTTCTGTACTCTGATGTACTTTAATATTTTGTTTTACCTTTTAATTTTCATCTTTCACAAACTGAAACTGGAACATCTGCACCTAAAATAAAATAAATAAATACAAAGTAAACTTGAACTTTTTTTTTATCAATATATATTTAATACATAAAATACTTATCTATCATTATATTTTGCGATTATCAAATACACCTCCATATGAAGTTTAACAGCCAAAGGGAAACTGATAAAAATTTTAAAATTTTAAGTGAAATTAATTAACTAATTATGCATGTGCACAAATTTCAACTAAAGACTTTTAATGGGTATTATTTGAAAAAAAAAAAAAAATAGTTTTATAGTTAAAATATACTTTAGAATAATAATATCTTTTTCCTGCAAGCAAAAAAGTTTCAATCTTCTCTGAGCGTAGAAAATAAGAACTGAATACTGTCATTTATACATACAGATATACATACCTGCAGGCAAAATAGACACCTTAATCCAATAGTCTATGCACAGTCATACTTATATGACTGATAAATACTTTTATTTAGTCATGATTCCCATGTCATTTGAGGAAATTAAATATATTCTTTCAATAAACTTTTTCGCAGCCAGGGACACGGAATCGAGCTTAGATAAGCTGTATACCTCACAGGCTCACAGCCTGCGTACATCCTCATGTGTGGTGAGTGCACAGACTGCTCACTGCACACTACAGAGATATTCTGCCGACTGCATAGAGCGCAGAGTCTGCGCGGTGCAGCAGAATCCTGTTAGCGCAACCGTGTAGGAGACGGTGATTCCTATCGACGGTTGATGGCCGTACAGATATATATTTATTGTTTCTAATAAAAGAAAGAAGAAGAAGAAGAAGAAGAAGACCGTGATTTGAAAATGTATTTTCGCTCTTCTCTCATCATTTATATAGCTAGCGTCATGCTCGTCTCATTTGTCTATAACAGACGGCATGCGCGTGGTCACTTATAGGCCTACCGCCTACACCACTCAGTTATACTCGTTATTATTATAAATTATACAGTAGCTATAAAATTATTTTTCTTTTTCCAAATAATACTCATCAAAAGTCTAGTTGAAATTTGTATACATATCAAATCTCAATTATATAATTAGTTATCTAAATTTCACTTAAAATTTTAAAATTTTTCTCATGTTTCCCTTTGGCTCTTGAACTTTATATGGAGGTGTATTTGATAATCATAAAATATAATGATAGATAAGTATTCTATTTATTAAATATATATATTGCTAAAAAAAAAAAAAAAAAAAAAAAACAAGTTTACTTTGTGTTTATTTATTTCATTTTAGGTTCAAATGTTCCAGCTTCAGTTTTTAAAAAGAAAAAATATAAAAAGAAATTAAGCTTAATCAAAACACTAATAAAAAAGGTGGGCCTCCTGGTTATGTAAACAGAATGAAGAATAAAAAGACATTTTTAACAGTAAATTTTTATCATAAAAAACAAGAATAAAATCAATCCAAGTTAGTTAAAAATCTGCTTTTGCAAAAAACTAAAAGTTAAAGTCTGGTAAAGCTTTGTGTAAAAAAAGTTTGATTTTAAAAATTTTGTGAAAAATAAAAATTAAAAGGTAAATTAAAGTGAAACAAAATATTAAAGTTCATCAGAGAACAGAAAAAATGTTTTAAAGTTAAATAACGTTAACCAAGAGCTTGCAGTTGAAACACCTAATTTCTTTAAACATACAAAGAGCGTTGTTTATTTCTTATTACAAATAGTCGGTGTAAAAACAAAAGATCAAAGTTGACCCTGTAAGTAATACATACTGATTTGAGTATAACCTTTTATTAGACGAGTACCAACTTTTATTTTCAATTTTTCATCAATATAATGAAAATAATTTCTGTAAATTATGTTAAAATGTTACTTTTATTAAAACTTGTGTCAAGATGTTAATTTATTTAAACTACATACTGACACTACTAATTAGTGTTTTAATCTGACCTCAACATTTTGTTAAGTTTGGTTGAAAAAAACTCAAAAGAGTGAGTATTTAGTATAAAATAGGTCAAAAAATAGGTTTTTTTTTTTTTTTTTTTTTAATCACTGAATTTTTAAATAGTTACTGTAATACATGAATTGACAAAATGACAAGAGTTATTATTATTTCTGCCCATCATTTAACATCATTTGTCAGATTCCAAAGTTTGGTCAGGATCTGTTTTTCACAAGACATGACTTTCCGTTAGATAAATATAAAAGAAATGTGTATGTCATAAATGACATTATTATTATATTTATGCTGTACTAAAAAAAAAATTATTAAAAATTAGAATAGAAAATTATTGAATGATTTAAAAAAATATTAATAAATAAATTTTCTTTTTTTTTATTTTGAAGGTAAAAATGAAATATCAAAATGCTCATCAGAAGTTGGTCAATCCTGTCCCATGGAAAAATATAGACTGATGGTTACGAATGGATTTGATAAAATTTATGGCTAATTTTTTTTTTAATTGTTATTATAGAAAGACATGATAGCCAGTTTTTTGTTGTTAATGTTTTATACTGTTATTTGTAATGTCTTTTTCAGGCAAATATAAAGTACTCTATGTAATGTTAAATGTTACCGAATAAAATTTTTTTATGATTTTTGGTAAAATAATTGGCTATGTGATAATTTCAAAAGTGTTCAAAAAATTTAAACGTAATTATGAAAAATTACTAATTTGCTATAAGGTAGGTATACATAATGTGATCGCATGCTAAGTGGGAATGGATGCTGTGGCTCACAAAATCAATTGTACAATCTCATTTTATAGATTACTCGTCCGATAATGAAAAGCAGTATTAAAATAAGAGTTTAATTACTAAAACGTTGTTTTTGTAATTTATAAAAATATTTGTACACAATATGTCCACCTACACAGCTTTGACTTATTCTTGAATCTATGATTATATTTCCGGTTATAAAAATAATTTCACTAAGAATGAATGAAAAAAGACAAAATTTATTGTGATTGAATATACCAACTCTTCAGTTGTTCCAACTAATTAAAAATATTTATAAAATAAATTTTTTCAAATTACGGCCTAAAATTTACTTGCAAGCTTTATTACTTTTTAATTTAAAATACTCGAGCCATTATGATCAATAGTATAGAGTTTAGAGTTATGAGGTCAAACATTAGGGTGAACTTAAAGTTGAACTAAATGAACAATTAATGAAAAAAATGATTGAACACTATTCCTGACTTATTTTTTCATCATCCTGTGAAAAAATTATAGATTTTGCTAAGGGAAGATCGGGAGCTTGAGCACAGGCTCCCGGCATTCTTTCTTTCGTCAGCTACTCCGAGCGGATCGTGGCTGATCGTGGCGAAGCCAAACCCGAGCGTGCAGGGGCGGGATTATATATCTCTATTCGTAACGGACGAAACTTTTTGTCGACGAAAAAAATTTTTCGTCAGCAAAAAATTTTTTTTCGTCGACAAAACATTTTAGACGTAAAATACGTATACGTGACGTAAAAAACCTCAACGGAAGTCGTGGAAAATATTTAAATTAAATTTTAAAGATTTAAATAACTATCTTCATTGATAATAGCATGGAGTTATTTGTGTTCAAAAATTCAATTTATTTCAAACATTTGTATAATTATATTGAAATATAAAATGAAGTTTTCGCACAATTTCGATATTCATATCAGTAATGTAAGAATGATTTAATTGATGAAAGTGTAGCTGAAATAAGTAAAAAAAATACTTTTGTAGAAAATGTATTTTGTGTTTAGGTAAAAATATATTATTAATACATCTACGCAAAATTCTTGCATCAGTCTCTCTCCCTCGCCTTCTACCTGCATTGCTGCATTATCCGCAATCTCAGCAAGCACGTGAGCTGTTGAACAATTAAATACATAAAAAAAAAACAAAATCATAAACAAACGATATTCTTGATACTCCTCAAAATAGAACTAAATGTAAGTACAAAACAAAAGTAAAAGATATCTATACATACATATATCCAGACATTAGTTGTTTCTTCTATTTTTTCCTAAATGTATTTGATTCTAACCTAAAAGTCCGTTTCTAGACTATAAAAAATCTGAAAAACATTTTTTTAAATTATTTGTATTAATTCACAAGTCTATCAGTAGTAAAGTTTTATATTAAATTTCTAAAAAAATTATAAATCCTTTTAAAATGCATTAATAGGTTAGAAAAAGACCTGTTGATGAAAAATTTTTTTCAACACACGGCGCAGAAAGTTCAAACTTTCTGATTTGTCCCAAACAGGGAGTTTGAACTTTCCTTGCCTCCTGTTGAAAAATATATTACACGCAAGGCAGTGCAAAAATGAGCTAACCCTTAGCAAACCTTTGACACCCTCGCCTTCGGCTTGGGCATCAATTTCGGTTTGCTAAGGGCTAACTAATTTTTGACTCCCTCAGGTGTGTAAAATACTATAGATTAGTTTAAATTCTCTTCAATTTGAATTCGTTTAAAAATGGTTTTGCATTTTGCAGGAATTTGCTTTTGGAACAGCAGCAGGATTTCCTGCTCCAAACATTGGCAAGGAATCTTGAGTTTGCTAGGTGCAACCCCAATGAATTAAATGCTGTTCAAAGAGAGCAGTATAATCAAATGTGGCAGGGTCTATGGGAAACATTTGTATTTATGGGTTACCTTCAATTGACAAAGCTGCATTGCAACATGTATGAGTTTCATATTTTATTTATAAATTACAAATTTTTAAGCATTGAACACTAATTTTTTTGCAATCATTTATTTCAGCTTTGGCTAGGCATCAAGGAGTCTGTAGAAGAGCAGCTTCGACTAGCTGAACAAGAAAGTCTACAACACCTAGGGCTTCCCGATAATCGAGAAAAATATCGATATCGTCTCGATATCGTCTCGGAGTCGATACGATAACCCGATACGATACGTGGCAAGAAAAACCGATAACGATACGATAAAAATATTTATATATTATCGCCGATATTCTCGTATCGACGATATTTCACTGTCGAGAATATCGGAAAATATCGTCTCGATTGTTTTCTCGAGAGCCAAGTCAGAAAGGGCGAGTGCAGTTTCCATAAGGCTCGTCGAAATACAATTATTGGAAAAGCTTAAATATCTATTATTGAAATTTTCAAATCAGTGTATAAATCTTATTATGAAAAATTTAATAGTAATCAACAGAATAAAAATAATGATGTCACAGTCTCGAACATGTCGCAAAAAAACGTAAAGTTAATACGAAATCATCCATCAACTTCGGTTTTCGAAGCAGCGCATGTAGTTACTGACACAAAATCCTCATTGCAAGATGATAAAATTCAAGCCCTTGTTTGTATCAATATGTGGATGAAGTCTTCTCTTAAGGATAAAATATGTGAAGCAGATATATAAATTAGTAAATGAATTATTTTTTTTTTATAGTTAAATAAATTGTTTTTTTCTGTTGACCCTAAAATTCTTCAAAAGCAGTTTTTTCCTCGATTCTCGAATATCGATAAATTTCTCGACGATATCGAGACGATATCGAGACGATAACCGATAACGGTTAAATTAATTGTCGGCGATACGATAACCGATACGATATTGATCTATTTATGTCGATACGATATCGATATTTTTCAAAATATCGATATTGTATCGTATCGGGAAGCCCTAACAACACCATGGTGAAAATAAAGCTATATCCTTGAATTTGTTGACACACTCTGTATGCAATATTATGGGTTTGACCCCAGGTCCTGGACTTAGATTCATAAATTGCAAGGATGTAATTAGTGAGTATATTTTATTAAGTTTAGATTTAACATCCAAAATATGTATTTTTCTTACAATTTTACTTCAATGATTGTTGCAAACTTAAGGATGAACGAGACAGTCACCATCGTAGCACACTTGAACATCCCATGAATAATAATCAAATAAGTGATTTTCTGTATGATATACATTTAATATTATGCTATTTAGGACACTCAAAGAAGTTTTATAAATAATAAATGTTTCATGATATTTTTTTTATTTTATTTTTTTATTTACCAGTTTAAGAAGTAGTTACAGCTTTGTATCAGTATCGCTGATTTTTTTTCTATTTATGAAAATGTTTTGGAATAGTATACTTATCCTATAGTATAAAGGAGATATCGCCATCTTGAAAAAGTTTTTATTCGTGCTATGATTGGTGCAAAAGTTTTTTAGAGGTAAAATTAAAATTTATTATTCTAAATAGAAATTGACAGTCGATCATCTTGAGCCGAAGTGTTTTTTAAATAGGTTAATTTTATTCTGTGTATAATTGCTTTCATAATGACTAAAAATTTTTTGGCAATTATTAATTAAGATTTATTTAATATTATTTTAATGTTGATCCTGTACAAGTTTATTAGTTTCACCGGCATTTTATTATTTTTTCTGTTAGCAACAGCTAACAATTATAATGTTATTATTTAAAGAAATGCTTAATGTGAGTGTTGTAAAACTACGATTTATAGGTTAATTTGTGCAGAGGGCACGCTCTGTTTTTTAGAATTTCATATAGATTTACTTTTTGTTAACATTTTTTTTCATGATGGCAAAAAATTATTAAGCTGATTTTAAGGAAATGTGAAAAATGGTAATTATTATTGCAAACTGACGTGAGTTTATGATCATTTATAGACAGCTTTTAGGATGCGTTTCAAAACGAAATCATTTTAATAAAGCAAAAATTATTAATTTATGTCAAGATTTTGGAATTCTATTGCTCGAGCAACTCTGGTTGTAGGGGTAAAAATAAGTCATATTTGTGGATCGGAATTTTCCGTTAAAAAAAAAAATGTATAAATCTGATCAAAATCTTAAATGGAAAATTATAAAAGGACTTCTGAAGAAATTTTATTTTTAGAATGCTAGGTAACTTGCATAAAAATTTAAAATCAAAACATTATTTAAAATAGTTTAAAGCGTTTAAAAAATACCAAAAATTTTCTTCTCAGCTTATGTGCGCTAAAATTTTTTAAAAATTGTCTACTTATATGAATAATCTATTCTTTTGACTTCATTGAAGGAAAATTCATTCTTTTTCTTGGTCCAAAGCAGAAGGACCGTTCTTAGTAAAAAAAACTCCCTGCAGTTTACTACAAGTTAAGTAAGTAGTAAAGGCTATCAAAAATCATCATTATTAAAAAGCCTTACTCTATAGGAAAAGTCCTAGCTATGACTTTCTTGGTTTCAATGTATTTTATTTCATGAAAAAAAAAATTCATTGATTATAATTTTCACACTTATAGACCTCCAAGCAATAAAAAATATTATTATTGTTACCACTACCTTTTTTTTTTTTTACAAAATTGAGGCAGTGAAAACTGTTCTTTTTTATCATCAGCAAACGGATTCTGAATCTATTAAGTATTACTTTACCAGTTTTTACTTCAACTTCTGATGCAACCGTCAATTTTTTTTGAAAAATATTAATATTAAGGATTTTTAAAGATCACTGTTTGCGGAACGCTGATTTTGACGAAATTTTAGGAATCATTTTCTGGGTCCAAATAATGCAACTAATCATAAATATGTCTTGCTAATAGGCCTGTTATTAAAAAAATAGTCTACTCTGTATTATTATTATTAGAAAAAAAAAAAAATTTTAGCTTATTTTCAAAAGATTAAAGTTAGAAATTTTTAACTCTTAAGAAGTTCTGCAACCCCGCATTCTCTTTATTTTTTTGTGAATTTTCATGACAATATAAAGAGAATGAAAAAAACTTCGAATACAAATCTTTTAAAAATTAACTAAAAACTGTTAATTTTTTTTTTTTTTTTTTTTTTTTTTTCGAAAAATAAGAGATTGCTTTAAAAGGCTCATTAGCAAAACATATATATATGGTCAGGTTCATTATTTGGACTCAGAAAATGAATCCTAAAATTTCGTTAAAATCGGTATTCCACAAACTGCAATCCAAAAGGAAATTTAAGCTATTTCATTTGTAAATAAATAATGGTAATGATAACAAAAAAAAGATTTATTAGAGTTTTAAATTAGAATATATGTTTTTAACCAAAAAAAAATCCATTGACATAATGAACTATGTATTCATTTTATCATTTAAATAGTAATAATGATGTACAATCATCGAAATCTTTCTGAAAATAAAGAGTGAATTAGTCCATTTGACGCCCCTCGATTGCCAAGTTAAAAATGGAGAAAATTTGTTGTTGCAGCGATATGATCGGTTAAAGTAGCATCTTTATACAGACGATTAAAGGGGAAATTCAAATAAGTTTAATTTTCAGAAAAAAAATACCATCGTATTCTAAGTGAAATTCTAAGAATAAAATCCATTTGTGATTTTTTGATTGATATCACCGATTTTGCATGTATGAAATTTCACCAAAAATCACGATTTTGTCAAATGAGCTAAAATTTGTCGATTTTTGGGTTCACTCTTTAAAACAACAAGAATCTGAAAACCACTTAAATGAAGCTTTAAGTTATAAAACCGATCATAATCTACTGCCGCCATAAGCATAGAGGTAGGTAACTGCAATTTGCGTCACTTTTCAAGTATTTTGAATTCCAAGTTTCAAATCTCAATTCTCATAGATGTTTTGATTGAATAAATCATTACAGAAAAAAACAAAGAAGAGAAATACGTCAAATTGAGAAAAATTTAGAACATTATATAACAGTCTTCAAAATATTTGTCGAGAAATTACGTCAAATTGAGTTATAGTAGAATAATTTGAAATATTAGATTCGTATGTTAGTAGGTTAACTTTTACAAACTATCAATTTTTTTAAAAATAAAATTCATTATAACTTTCAGGTTAATCAAAATTTAAAAAAGAAGATAAAATTATATTCAAAAAATTTAAAATCTCGATTTCGAACATTCATGCAGTTTGCGGTTACCTACCCTTTTCCTTTTGCCCGCAATATAGTAGTTAAAAAATCTAATTATTTTCATTTGAAAATTTAATACTTATTTATTTTTATTTATGTTATCAGTCGTACCTATGTAATGACTAATAGTATTAAATTAAATTTTTCTAATTAAAACAAAGCAATTATTTCAAATTTTTTTTATTTAATCAAAGCTTAAGCTTTCATTACAAAAGCAATAAAAAAAGAGTTATGCGCGCTTGCGCGCAGAGAAATTTCTAGTTAGAAACTAAATTTTTTATTTTTAGCATGCTAAGTTAAAATCAAAATTTAAAATATTCAAAAATAATGTGTTTTATTTCTATAAATGTAACTATAAATACTTGAATCATATTCATATATAATTTTGTAATTTATTAAATAGGTAAGTTAATGGAAAAAAAAAAATATTAAATTTATTTATAAAACTAAACAAAAAGTCTGCTAGGCAAATCAATAAAACCGCGTTTGCTGTCCATGGCTTGCTATACACTGTAAAAAACTCTAGCGGAATATTATATCTCTGAACAATGGAACGCCGAAACTTTTGGACCATCGCACAGAGCAATAAAATCTCATCGCTGAGCGTTGTGAATACTGAGTGATGACTCCTACTTCCAAGCTGATTTCGTTGCAAGTTATGACGGTTTTTGCAAGGATACATAATTTTTTACTGTTAGTGTTAAACAAATAGTTTTTAAGTATGAAATAAATCGTGTGTCATCTCAGGCTTCAGTATATGGTGACCCAGCTGGAAGCTCTCTCTCATTTTTTAGTATTCTTTGTAGTAAGTAAAAAATATCTCCACCACAACTAAGTAAATGTACCGGTCACGGGTCACGTAGCAGTACCTGGCCACTAGCACACATTTTGTTAATTATTAAGATAAATGAATCAAAAGAAGCTTTTATTTTTACTCTAACAAGTACATAGTAGTTCACACTTTATATATAAATTTATTTTATATATCAAATCATCCCTAAATAAATAAATTTCATCTCAAAAGTTCATCGTACAGTCAAGATTCGGCCACCATAGCATGGCTTAATCAGAAAGCTAAGCAAAGCATGATTTTTCTTTAGGCTATAAATACTATTATACATAGTTTTCAAGCATAATAAAAAGTTTTTTTAGAATCATTAGACAATAGTGTATCAAATTAAACAAAAAAATTTCGTCAATAATACTTTTTTTTTTATTAATTTAGGTGACCATGAATAGAAACACATAATTTTCCTGTGTGTCACTTAATGGTCGGCTGGCCAGTTACAAAAACTAGTATGTTATTTGGTCTCCAGTCGAAGCTCTAGTGCTTGGTCGTTTAATTTTTACAAACTTCTGATATATATTTTGCTAGTTTTTCTTTAAAAAGTGCAGTGTTAGTGAATCAAGTAAAAGTTGAGGATAAAAAGTTAAAAAATTTGACTTTGAAGTTTTTAAATTGTACTTTTAAACAGAGTTGTTTTTGTAAACATAACCCCATAATCTCAAACTTTAAGATTTCCAAACGAAGTTTTTTTTTAAATAAAAAAACCATGTGATGGTGAAAAAATAAATAAATTTGTGTGATAAATAAAAATCTTTTTAATAAATTAGTTTTTATGGTGTTTTTAATTCGTAATATTTAATAATGCATCAAAACTTGATTTTTTAGTGATCAAATATTGAAATCAGATTTTTCAACTTCCTCTAGTCCGTTTTTTATTTCACCAATTAATAATTCAGTAAAAAATCATAGCACACACAGATTTTTATTGCATTTAAAAAAAAAATTTATAAAATAGGTTATGTATTACTAAATTAACATGCATTAAGACTTACTTTTAATAGAAATTTGATGATAATTGAACAATAATAAACTTATAAAAATGTTTATGTTTAGGTTGTTATCCCTACTTCCATGCTGGCTGAGTAGTGGAACAACTACAAGAACAACAGTAACACCAGCTTGGAGTCATACACTTGGACTGTCATCGCAATCATACTTTCAAGTTTCTTGAGCAGTTACTAAAGCCCGAAGAAACTGATCCGTTGTCAGTACTTTGGCATGCGATTGCCTGTAAGCCAAACATGTAAGTACTGAAATTTATCCTGACTCACACTTAGATTTAAAAATAAATGTTTATATTGCATAGACTACTTTTGTAACTCTTCAACTTTGATCTTTATTATTATTATTGGTTATTTCAGATAATTCTTTCGTGTAAAAAATATATAAAGATGTTTCAAGGTAATGTAGAAGACCAGATTCACCACATGTTTGAGGGTCAACAGAACATTGTTGGTAATGTAATAGCTGTTATTAGGCAGCGTAATATTCAACGCAGACATTTCAGAGACCACATGAATCCATTTTTGGAGATTCCCGAACACTTCAGAAAACTTTACAGGTTAGTTAACTGTTAAAAGAAAATAAAATCCTCATTCAAGCAAATAGTGCAAAATTCATAAGTTCATAATGTGTGTACAGAACTCTGAAGAATCGAACAATTCATGATAAATATTAATTGTTGATTTGTACTTGGTGCTATTTTTTTTCAAATTAATTTGATGTAAAATCATTATGCTTCAAATTTTATTCATTTTTTATTTACAAGCATTGTTGTCTCTACAATTACTTTCAACTTGAATGTTATTTATTTTCATAAGTTGCTTTAGAACTATGTCTAAAATACAATCACCTTTATTTTAATAATATTAAATTGAAACAAGCTGACTCTTTTTTTGGTTTTCTCAATAGATTGTATCCTGTTGTCACATACAGACTGTGCAACATATTAACCCTTTACTTGGAAGGCGAACGGAGTCATCACCTACCAGTCCACATACAAGTGTTGCTGTGTTTGTCTTTATTTGCCAGTGGTTCCTTTCAAACAGTGATTGGTCAGAGTTACTATCATCCCCTACTAAAAAAGTTCACATGTAAATCCACGTGGATATCCAACAAGTTCCACATGTAAAAATTTTATAACTTATGTACTTTTTTATAAACAAAAAAGTTTTTTCAGTTGAATGAAATATCCCAAGTTGAATTGAGTACTTTGATTTTTTCTACACTTTCAGGAAATTAAAAATTTTGACACTTGTAAATTCTTTGGGACTTGATAAAATTATGAGCCTTGAACTTTTTTCGAAAATTTCCAGCATTTAGAATTTTTTAGGAATTTGGAATTTTTATAAGCTTATAATATTGTTGTTGACTTAAAAATTTTAAGGTCTGTGGGACTTAAAAATTTATCTATTCTATAAGACTTGGAAATTTTTTGAACCGCAGACACTTTTAAAGTGAGTTAAGTCTGTGAAACATAAAAATTTTTTGAACAGCAGATACTTAGAATTTTTCAGTCTGTGGGAATTAGAAATTTATTTTGTATTTAGACTTTGAAATTTTTCAAACTGCAAAAAAAAAATTAAGATCTTAAAAAGATCTGTTGAAGACATATCTTAACTATGGCTGTTTTTGAGACATTTTAAGACGAAAAAAATGTTTTATTTTTTATATGTATCATTTCAAAAATGTCTGAAAAAGTTCTTTTAAAGATAAAAATTTGTTACGGATTTGCCGTAATATTAATTTTTATTTATTTGCCGGATTAAAAGCTGGTAGGGGAGGGTTGTCAAATAAATTGAGTAGACCATTAATTACCATTATATACAATTTTGATTATTTATTTACAATATTTACAGATCTTCCGGGTTGAGTTAAACAATAGTGTACACCTTACTTGAATATTTACAATGATAAAGAGTTGCAATCAACTCAGTTGAGTTGATGTACACCTTGATGAATGAGCTTGCAGTTATGATAAAACCTCTTTGTTGTTGAGCAGAGTCCTTGGGTGATTGTTAAAGATGAGTAGATCCTTTTGAGAGTAGACCAGTTGAGCGTTGAGAGGAGAATCATAATTGATTAAAGAGAGAAACTGAGATATGAGAATATGTTGAATTGAGAATTGCCAGCATTAATTTCCGTGTAAAGAAAATTAATTAATTTTAGAAACCGCCTAGTCAAAACTCTTGACGAATTTGATTATATTAATTCAAATCATAAATACGAGTTTTGCTTGAGTACAGTTGAGGTAAACAAAGCAACAGAGAATGGCCTTGAAAAGAGTAGAAAAGAAAATGGCTGCGTGTAAGACAGCACAAAGAAAAGAGAGAGAGAGCAAGAGAATGCACAGTAATTTTATTGATTTTCTGGCTGTGAGAAGGGCAATGTAAAAACACCGGTAAATTATTGTTACCGGTTCTGAGCGAAATACCTAAAGATGCCACGCCGTGAAAGCTCTCCTTGCTGAGCAAGTAACCCAAGAATTGAATTGAGCCAAGCCGTTTGAGTTAATTGAAGATCAAATGTCTTCCGAGTTGAGCCAACACTAAGTAGATGATTCGTCGAGTTGACTGTACTGATGAGATGACTACGTTGAGGATGATGAGAAAGAGTCACGAGAAAGAACCCAGAGAAACCCGAGAAGTTTCACAAAATGGCGAGTGAAACCGTCTATTCACGAGTGTTGTCTTGTAGAGAGAGAGAGAGAGAGGCCCGAGCGTAACAGTCAAGTCATAAGTAAATGTAAACACCGATATTGATTTGAACTTAAATTATGAGAGTTTTATTATTTACATTAAAAGGTGTGAGCGTTGGTCGAGTAGCAGCAGAGAGTGGCCTTGAAAATAGAGAGAGATAGCCCGATAGAGAGAGAGAGAGAGAAAATGGCCGAAATGGCTACGTGCTTGTGCACATTGAGATAGACAAAATCAGCACAGAGTCGTAAATTCTGTGCTAGAGAAAATGAAAAGTGAGAAGGGGCAAGGAAATGACTGTTCCTTGCACCTGAATACCTCGAGATGTTTGATGAGTGAGGATTGTCCTTGAACCAGACAAATTCTCCGTAGACCACCGGTGAAGAGTAGCTGGTACACGTGGTAATGGCGCGGCTCCGAGGTTGTTAATGATCACAGAATTACTTTCTGTGATCGTCCGGATGAGCTGGTGCACGGTGAAAAGGCAGGTTCCTGGACTACCTGGTGAAAAGGGCGATGAGAAGAGCCGTTGAGAAGAACCGTGAAAAAGCCGGGAGAACTTTCTGCTGCACACACACACACTTGAGCACCAAAACCAGAAGCCAGCACGCGAAGCCTGTGGCAGCAGCAACGGCGACAGCGGTACTGCCCAGCACTACGGCGCGCGGGAGTGAGAATTGGGACTAAAGTCCCCGCCTAGACTCATAGATGGAGCCATGTAGTCTATCAATTTAAAGTTGAGCGAATGAGCCGAAATATTTACGAGCAAATAGTGGTCCACTCCGTAACAAAATTACTTATTTTTTCGTTATTTTTCATATGATACTAAGATGATTTTTATATCTGATCATTTTGAGATAAATTTTAGATATTTTTAATTAAGTAACCTTTTCTCTTAAAGATGTTAATAATAGTTTTTAGAAATGATAATCAGGCAAGTGATAATAATTGCAAGATCAATTTTGTGTATTTAAGATTTTTTTAAAGATCATTTTGTGATGAACTTTCGATATTATTTATGCGCGTTTTTTTAAAGATATATATTAATATATTTTTAAAGATAGCAAGATTCTTCAAAATAAATTTTGTACGATTTTAAAAAAATTTTCAACCAGCATTTTGAATATTTTCAGACCTTTTTTTGAAACTAATTAAATTTCATTATTTTTTCAAATTAAAGAGTTTACCGTGAATTACTTTCGTAGAGCACTGAGGACTCGGATACAATCTGTGCATGTTCACGGCTAACCTTTATTTTTCTTTTATCGAGTTTCTGAGAAAGAAAAAAAAAATTGCCACAAAGTATCATTCAAACATTAAACACCAAATTTAAATTACTGCTTAATATTTAAGACTTATCTGATCGGATGTTCTCCGGTAGAAGTTGAAACGGCTGACCAACTTTTTTTCGCTCTCTTGACTTCTTTCGCTACTTTGTATCATTTGTCTGTCGATTCTGTATTTTTTCTAGTTGTTGAACACATTTTTATTTTATATAATTTACATTGAAAAAATATATCTTAAATACTCAAAAAATATATTGGTGATATTTTACCGTCTTTGTATGGTTAGAAAAAATACGAGAATAAACAAAATGAATTTGGCTGCTAAGACGATCGATCGATTCGTATTCATAACAACGACCTGTGCACACGTCGTTGTTGGTGATAATGTTGGTTAAACTTCAGCATACCGAGATGACGAAGTTTAACTAATATTGCTAAGTTTTCAAGATATATTTTTTTAATGTAAATTATATAAAATAAAAATAAAATTTGTTCAACAACTAGTAAAAATACAGAATCGACAGACAAATGACACAAAGCAGCGAAAGAAGTCAAGAGAGCGAATAAAAGCTGGTTATCCGTTTGAACTTCTATCGGAGAATATACGATCAGATAAGTCTTCAATATGAAGCAGTAATTTAAATTTGGTGTTTAATGTTTGAATGATTCTTTGAAAAAATAATGAAATTTAATTTGTTTTAAAAAAAGGTCTTGAAATATTTAAAATTCTGGTTGAAATATTTTTTAAAATCGTACAAAATTTATTTTAAAGAATCTTGCTATCTTTAATTATATGCTAATGCTTTGTTCTCATGATTACAAGTAGTAGCGTTAGGTACTGCCAGATTTATCACACTTTAAAGATCAAAAAAGGCAACTTCAGGGAGATACTTCGCCGTATTGCCCAACATTGATTCATTATTGTTTCGTGTGCCAGACGATTCACATATAATTTTTATTTAACGAATTTATTATTGAGAATATTTGTTTGTAAAACTAATTCAATGGGAAAATCATCAAGAAAACGTCTAAAAGAGCAAGGAGAATGGCTCTACGAGTTATCATCGAAAATGAAAAAATTAGAGTCATTACTCGAAAATAGGTTAAATCGTGAGTAATACAATATTGATTACTGTTATTAAAACGACCGAGCTCACACGTGAGGTGAGACAAGCGTCGATTAAATATGATTTGAGCTCATACGAGAGATGAGACGGATAATCAAATATTTGGTTCGAATTCATACGAGAGATGAATCATGTAACCTAAAAAAAAAAAAAAAAAAAAAAAAATACTTATGTACAGTTTTCAAAATTTTAATGAGTAAAATTATTTTTTCGTAGAATCTTCTCAAAAAGATTCGTCGACAGCTTCGCCAATCCAATCTCATGATGAGGTTATTTTAGAAAATGGCAACGGCACCGATAAACAGACTGAACCAGCCCAAACGATGATACCGTCTGACGTCGAAAAACAAAACGTAGCCGAAAATTCTGAACTGCAGGTGGATTCAATCACTGATGAAGAAACATTGAAAATAATTGGCATAGATCCGTCAAAAAACGAACTCAAAGAAGAATCCATCCATGCTGATATTGCATCCCGATTGAATCACATGAAAAAATCTGGTTTTAAACCAGATTTAATTGAAGAACTTTTCAAAAAGTGTCCGAAAATTATCAACTGTCCTAACGAAGCTCCTATTCTCAACGAGGAGCTTAAATTTGTACTGAGCAGCGATTTTGCCAAAAAAAGAGAGCAACACCATTTATTTGCGCAGAGACTAGCAGGTTTGACCCTTTCTGGCATAGGTAAGGCTATTACCATTGTGCTGAAAAATCAAGAAGATCCAAATCGCAATGAGCTTCTTGAAATTCTTTGGGACGCTGCAAAAGCTTCATCAGAAGTTTTTTATCTGCAAAACAAAGCTCGAAGAAATCATATAACTTCGAGTGTAAACAAGTCTACCAAAGAACTTTTAGAAAAATGCGAGACGACTACTTTCTTATTTGGTGATGGTTTGGGTGAGAAGCTTAAAAATGCGAAATCAATGGAAAAATTAAGCAAAGATTTGAAACAAGTTACGATTTCTAAGGTCGGTTCGAAGCTTCCCTCTACGACTCTGGTGAACTTGAAAGACCCTACTGCGAAGACATCGCTTCAGTCGGGGTACAAGAACAAGAACTCGGCTCCAGCGTCCGTCAAGCGATTGCAAGCTCCTCGAAAGACTCACAAGAATCAAGATTCTCATGCGAGTCACTCGAAAGGTCGTCGTTAGAAGAGGTAACGGTAAGAACGGCTGGTCGACTGAGCGAGTTTTTTGATCGGTGGACTCAGTTTACTACTGATAATTTTATTTTAGAATGCATATCGGGCGTTCAAATAAAATTTGACATGAATCCATGTCAAAATAAATTTATTCAATCCTCTTCAAAATTAGTCTCAGAACAAGAAGCCTTGAAAGTTGCCATTGATGATTTATTAATTAAAGGAGCTGTAAATTTGACCAATGATTGCGAAGATCAATTTTTATCACCTTATTTTTTAGTCCCAAAATCAGATGGTGGTTTTCGGTTTGTTTTAAATTTAAAAAAACTAAATGAATTCATTACAGCTCCTCATTTTAAGCTTGAAGATCTTAGAACGGCTCAAAAAATTGTTTGTAGTAATAGTTTTATGTGTAAACTTGACCTTAAAGATGCCTTTTTTCTTGTTAATGTTGATGAAAATTTTCGAAAATTTTTACGCTTTAAATTCCAGAATAACATTTATGAATTTACTTGTTTACCATTTGGACTTTCTATTTGTCCTTATATTTTTACAAAAATTTTAAAACCCGTGGTAGAGTATCTAAGGTCTTTAGGTTTTCTTTCAGTAGTGTACTTAGATGACTTTTTTATTGTTGGTAAAAATTATGCTCAGTGCTTAAAAAATGTTAAAACAACATTAAATTTACTTGAGTATTTGGGATTTATTGTAAATTATAAGAAAAGTATTATAATTCCATCTCAAATATGTACATACTTAGGTTTCACAATTAATTCTTATGATATGACTTTAGAACTTACTATTGAAAAGAAACAAAAAATACTAAAATTTTGCAATGATTTTTCATTGAAATCTCATTGTAAAATAAGAGATTTTGCAAAATTCATTGGTAATTTAATAGCTGCTTGTCCGTCAGTTCCGTATGGTCCTGTATACTGCAAGAATTTTGAGAGAGAAAAATTTCTTGCCCTTCTTTTGAATGAAGGAAATTATGATGAAATTATGCAGTTGAAAAATTATTTGAAAAGTGATTTTAACTGGTGGAAGCATAATATTTTGTTAGCTAAAAAATCATTTAAACAAATTAAATATGAAAAAGAAATTTTTTCAGATGCCTCCCTTACGGGTTGGGGAGCATCTTGTAATAATGAAAAAATTGGTGGTTATTGGTCAAAGGCAGACCGTGGTAAACACATCAATCACTTAGAGTTAATGGCAGCTCATTACGCCTTGAAAGCATTTGCAGAAAATTTAACGGGAGTTTCACTTTTACTGCGCGTTGATAATACCACTGCCCTTGCATATATTAATAAACAAGGGGGTATTCAATACCCGGAATTGAATAAATTATCCAAAGATTTGTGGCAATGGTGTGAGAAAAGAGATCTTTTCGTTTTTGCTTCTTATATTTCTTCGGAGAATAATAAGGATGCTGATGATGCGTCGAGAAGAAATAATATAGATATAGAATGGGAACTATCTGATCATGCTTTTAATTCTATTTTTGGAAAATGGGGTCCTTTTGATATTGACCTTTTTGCATCGAAATTAAACTGTAAAGTTGGAAAATTTTGTTCATGGAAAAGGGAGCCTGATGCCTTTGTGATAGATGCGTTTACCATAGATTGGTCAAATTTTTATTTTTATGCATTCCCTCCGTTTGCAATCATTTCGAAAATCATTTCGAAAATTATAAGCGAAAAAGCTAAGGGGATTCTTGTTGTGCCATATTGGCCAACTCAGCCTTGGTGGCCCTTATATACTAGTTTATTAGTTGGAAAACCACTAGTTTTTAAACCTGCTCATGATTTGTTGTTATCGCCTTGTAGGTCGATCCAGCACCCACTAGCAGGCCGGCTTTCGTTGATGGCAGGACATTTATGCGGAGATCTTTGTTAGAGAAAGGCGATTTCATCGACTCTTCGGTTGATATTTTGATTGCATCTCTGAGAGAAAGTACTCGAAAACAATATAACGGTCCTCTTAAAGAATGGTCCAAATTTTGCGATGAAAATAATGTTAATCCTTTTGACGCGTCTGAAAAGCATGTGATTGATTTTTTAACTTATAAGTTTGAACAAAATGCATCTTACGGTACGCTTAACACGGCTCGATCCGCGATATCTTTCATTTCTAAAGCGAATTTTTCACAAAGTAAAATTATTTCGAGATTTTTTAAAGAAGTTTTTGAATTACGACCAACTAAACCTAGATATACTAAAATTTGGAACACCGAACCAGTTTTGAAAAAAGCCTCCGAGTTTTATCCTTTGGAAAAATTATCATTGCAAAATTTAACTGATAAATTAGTAATACTGTTAGCTATCGGAACAGCTCATAGAGTTCAAACTCTTTCCTTAATAGAAACTGATAAGATTCTTACTTCGGTCGGTGGTATTGAGGTTAAAATTAGTAAACCAATCAAAACTACGAAAGCTGGTTCTGCATTACCAAATTTCTTTATACCATTTTTTAAAGATAAGCCTGAACTTTGTTTAGCGTCTTTGATTTTGCGATACATGGAAGTTACGAGAGAAATTCGCGACAATAATAAGAGTTTGATTTTATGTCCGAAAAAGCCGTATAAACCTGCTAGTGCGCAGACTATAAGTCGTTGGATTCGTGCCTTCATGGTGAAATGTGGCGTTGGGCGTGAATATTCTAGTCATAGTACACGTCACGCGTCAACGTCCGCGGCCCTTAAAAAAGGGGTTGATGTTTCGATTATTAAAAGTACAGCGCATTGGTCTAAGGACTCTCTTGTATTTGCAAAGCATTATAATCGACCTATTGAGGTAGATAATAGCCTTTATGTAACAACTGTGTTAACTCAATAACTTTTGTTAATTTATTGAATTAATAAAATATATTTCATTATTATTAATAATTTTAATCTTGATCTTAGCTCTAAACAGCTACTTGTAATCATGAGAACAAAGCATTAGCATATAATTGAAAATCAAACGAACTTACCTGTAAGTGAAGTTCGATGATAATTATATGCGTGCTTTGTTCTCATGATTAATTTCCCTTTACCCTCCCAACCCTAAAGAAACTCTGAAATAATGAATCAATGTTGGGCAATACGGCGAAGTATCTCCCTGAAGTTGCCTTTTTTGATCTTTAAAGTGTGATAAATCTGGCAGTACCTAACGCTACTACTTGTAATCATGAGAACAAAGCACGCATATAATTATCATCGAACTTCACTTACAGGTAAGTTCGTTTGATTTTCAAAAATATATAAATATACAGGGTGAGTCATTTTAATCTATAGGCTCCAAAATCTCGAAACTGAAGCCCCGGACCAAAAAATTTTTCATATAAAAGTTTTATGATTTGGAGGGGGAAAGAAAATGGTTACCTTGGATTTTGGCCCGGGGCCTTATTTTGGGCCCTAGGGACCAAAAGTCCGTTTTTTTAAATGGGAACCCCTATTTTTGATCCCGGATTCGGAAAGAGCAGAAAATTTTACGATTTTTAAGTATTTTTCGAAAATTTTTTTGGGCCCCCTGAGGCCCTGCAGGGGCTTGTAAAGCTTTTATAAGGCCCATTTCTTTTTAACTCGAATTAACTCTGAAAGAACGCATTTTTTGTATAGCACATGCATTGGAAAAGTTTAAGGTCTTCTTTATTTATTTATTTATTTATTTATTTATTTATTTATTCATAAAATTACTTGAATGTCCAGTGTATTGGGTCGTCAAATTTTTCCCTACATAGCTTTAGCGTTAGAAGTATCACTACGTGTTGTATACACCTCGCACGCATACCTAAGATACACAGTACGCTATGCGTTTCTAGCTTTTCGTTGGGTACGTTCTGCGTGTGTTCATGGTCTTTGCGTGATATAGCCTTAAAGCGCGAGAACCATTACCACGTGTTCGTGTTTACTTTCTTTCTCGTAAGTGTTATCAGAGTTAAGAAGGAGTTTACTATTTTTTTTAAATGAGCTGTTGTTAACTATAATAATCAACTGAATTTAGAAATAAATCTGATCTTAACATTAAAACTGTCCAAAATAATTGAATAACTACAGATAATAAATTGCTATCCAACATCTTATTGTTTTTTATAAAGGTAACCTGATTGCGTTGTATTGTTTTTTCTTGAAATTTTTATTGTCAAATAAGACATTTGATACATACATATTCTTATTCGCAGATTTTTTATGATTTTATCAATGTATTGGCCAATCACTCTAAAAATAAGTTTGATATAGTTTTAGTTAAAAAACTGGTTAGTTTTAGTTTCACGTATGATTCGGTTTTGGCTATTTTTATACGTAGTTCATCTTACTAAAACTCATCCATAAACAAGAAGTAGTGAAAATATTTTTTACGTTAAAATTCATTTCAATGAATTATTCCGTTTTATTAAAAACCTTGAAATGGCAGATTATACGCCCGACGAAATGGTTAATATGATCATGGTGCTTGGGGAATGCAGAGAGAATTTTGCTCAAGTTGCTGAGCTATATGCACAGTGATTTCCAGGTATAAGACATCCATCACAAGTTACGATTAGGGATATTACTGCAAGAGCTCGGGCTGGGCATTTATGTCGGCAACGACGACATCGAGAATATGGCGCTGACGATGTTCGAGCTGTATTAATTTTAGCGGTAAGGCATTTAAATCCTCACACGAGCAGCAGACAAATCGAAAGAGAACATGGTATACCCCAGAAGACAGTAAAACGGATGTTTAAAAAACTTAAATATCACCCATACCATATAAATTTGACTCAGGCGTTAACGCCTGCTGATTTTATAAGTCGAATAAATTTTTGCAATTGGGCTCTTCAAAAAATTCAACAAAATCCCAATTTTTTTCATCACGTGATGTTTTCTGATGAGGCCACCTTTAAAAACAATGGACAGTTAAATCATCACAATTGCCATTACTGGTCTACAACAAATCCTCATTGGACCAGAGCTGTGGATAATCAAAACCGATGGAGTGTCACTGTTTGGTGCGGCATCATTAATGGTTATTTAATAGGTCCTTACTGTTTCGATGGGACTGTAAATGGTAAAAAGTATCTAGAGTTTCTCAGAGATCATCTTCCAAATTTATTTGAAAACGTTGATTTAGAAACCAGGCAAAGAATGTGGTTCCAACAAGATGGAGCACCTCCACACTATAAAGCGGAAGTACGAGCTTTTTTGAATGATCAGTATCCAAACAAATGGATTGGACGTGGTGGACCTGTAGCATGGCCACCACGCTCACCAGATTTGACTTCACCGGACTTTTATCTGTGGAGTTTTTTGAAAAATATTGTCTACGCAACAGTTCCAACGACTCAGCAAGATATGATTAACCGTATCCAAAGAGCGTGTGATGGTATTCCACGTGAAGTACTACTAAAAACTATAGTTAACTTTCAAAAAAGAATAAATTTATGTATCACAGCTAATGGAGGACACTACGAGCCAAAACTGAATGGATAGTTAAAAAAAATTGAGGCTGCCAAATTTACAAAGTCCTAAATACTCTGTACCACCAAAAAAAGTAAATGCTAAATATCTTTTTACAAATAACCAAAATAAAACATTTGTCGAAAAATACTTAAAAATCCCCCTTTAAAAAACGGACTTTGGGTCCGTAGGGCCCAAAGTAAGGCCCCGGGCCCAATTTTTTTTGGCCCATTTTGTTAGAAATTTCAAACCAAAAAACTTTTCCAATGCATGTGCTATACAAAAAATGCGTTATTTCAGAGTTGATTCGAGTTAAAAAGAAATGGACCTTATAAAAGCTTTACAAGCCCCTGCAGGGCCTCAGGGGGCCCAAAAATTTTTTCGAAAAATACTTAAAAATCGTAAAATTTTCTGCTCTTTCTGAATCAGGGGTCAAAAATAGGGGTTCCCATTTTAAAAAACGGACTTTGGGTCCCTAGGGCCCAAAATAAGGCCCCGGGCCAAAATCCAAGGTAACCATTTTCTTTCCCCCTCCAAATCATAAAACTTTTATACGAAAAATTTTTTGGTCCGGGGCTTCAGTTTCTAGATTTTGGAGCCTATAGATTAAAATGACTCACCCTGTATATCTTTAAAAAAACGCGCATAAATAATATCGAAAGTTCATCACAAAATGATCTTTAAAATAATCTTAAATACACAAAGTTAATCTTGCAATTATTATCACTTGCCTTATTATCATTTCTAAAAAATATTATAAATATCTTTAAGAAAAAAGGTTACGTAAAAAAATTTATCTCAAATTTATCTCTAAATGATCAAAAATCTAAAAATCATCTTCATATCATGCATATAAAAATAAACGAAAAAATAAGTAGATTTTACCTTCAAAAGAACTTTTTCAGACACTTTTGAAATGATACATATGAAAAATAAAACATAATTTTTTTGTCTTAAAACATCTCAAAAATAACCCATAGTGAAGATATGTCTTCAAAATATCTTTTTAAGATCTTGATTTTTTTTACTTTGAAAAATTTCAAAGTCTAAAAACAAAATAAATTTCTATGTTTCACAGGCTTAACTCACTTTAAAAGTGTCTGTGGTTTAAAAAATTTCCAAGTCCGAAAACAAAATAAATTTCTAAGTCCCGGAAACTGAAAAAATTCTAATTGTTCACGGTTCGAAAAATATCTAAGTTCCAGACATTAAAAAAATTCTAAGTGTCTGTGGTTCAAAAAATTTCTCAGTCTGCACATTCAAAATCTGCTAAGTATCACAGACTGAACAACTTTTAAGTCCGGAAGAACCAAAAAAATTTCTTATAGACTAGATAAATTTTTAAGTCCCACAGACCGAAAAATTTCTAAGTCAACAACAATATTATAAGCCTATGAAAATTCCAAGTTCCTAAAAAACCCTAAATGCTGGAAATTTCCAAAAAAAGTTCAAAACTCATAATTTTATCAAGTCCCGAAGAATTTATAAGTGTCAAAATTTTTAATTTCCTAAAAGTGTAGAAAAAAATCAAAGTACTTAATTCAACTTTGAATATTTCATTCAACTAAAAAAACTTTTTTGTTAGTAAAAAAATTAAACAAGTTATAAAATGTTTACATGCGGAACTTAGTTTTTTTTTTAATTTGGTCAAGTGGATTGATAGATTGGATGAATCACGTGGATTCTCACGTGAATTTACATGTGAACTTTTTTAATAGGGTTAAACTGAATATTATGATAATAATCATATCAGCTGCATAAAGAGAAATTTCCAAAATAATGTGTAAAAGGGGGTACATATACCAAAAACAAAAAGACCCTCAAAAAACATTTTGTAAGATTTTTTAAATTTATTTATTCAAAAAGATTTTTTTTTCCACATTATACACACATGATTGCACTATTTTACACATTTAGCTAGTCCAAAAACATGATTTTCTAAGTAATATAAAATATAGCTTATTTAAGAAATAAAATTTCATTACTCGTAAAGCCAAAATTTTTCCAGACAGCGGATGGACCCAGGACTTTGCACACTTGTTCTACATGTGAACCTTCATGAGCGGAACCTCAGGGAACCAAATCCAAGCTTAAAAGAGCTACTTGCACACCATAAATTAGCTAAAATGATAAAAACTATCCAAATTTTCACTACATTAAGCAACTTCAAAGTATGCAAGTAGCTTTATTAAGCTTGGATTTGGTTCCCTGAGGTTCCGCTCATGAGGGTTACTATGTAGAACAACTGTGCAAAATCCTGTGTCCATCCGCTGTCTGGAAGAGTTTTGGCTTTACGAGCAATGCCCTCATTTTCTCAAAAATCACATATTAAAAGAAAATCGTATGTGAAGTCTCCTTGGTCTTGGCAACGTCTGTGGAAACAATAAATTCTTTTGGTGTGGGTAAGAAGAAAAATAAATTTTTGATAAAAAATGAAAATATAACAAAAGTATTCATTGAAATTAAATTTTAAAAAATAAAATTTTTATCAATATAGTAAGATCTCGTAGAGCTGCCTGCTTCAGCCGAACGAGGACAAGGAGAAAGGAACAAAAGTAATTAACGAACCACCCAAGGCACCTCGTATTTCCAACACCCAGATAGTCAACTGTGTTACTTAAAACGTGCTGAGAATCAAGGGCGACGACATAGAGTCAGGGACTCGGAGATCCGCTGACTCGTCCCAGAAGCTGTTGAACCACGCGATAACCCTTCAGCCCTACCTGAGTGAAAGTTCAGTCCAAGTGCGATCATAACGGATAATAAGCAGCTTGGACTACAACCTGGATCTCATGTAACCGATGGAGCATCCAAGCGAGACCTTTCTGGCCCAGCTCGAGAAGGAACCAGAGCTACACTCAGCAGATCCTAAAACAATACGTACCTGCAAGCCGTCTTCAAAATCATACAGCTCATCGTGATACTGCAGCGCGACGATTACATGGTTTCAAAGAGTAATTCTTGTGTAGGCTTTATCAACGACAACATCAACAAAAACTGTAAGTTCATACGAGAATGCTTCATTCAATTACTACGGTGGAATCGCGACCCACAATATCTTGTACGAGAGGAACCGTACCCACGCCCCAGCTTGTTAAGTTAAAGACGTTCCTCGATAATAAGCTGCTCAACTTACCGCGTGTATTCAAATAATATTATAATGTCGGAATATTCACATAATTTAACAGGAGAACAAAAAAGTTCTCTCAAGTTTTTTCAATGATGGACACCAAATTCCATCTATATCAACCACCAACCTGTAACAGAAAAGATGCTGAAGGTAAAAAGATGAGCTTGCGTAGGTTAGATTAAGTAAGTTTGAATAGGTAAGTTAAATTAAATTAGGCCAGGTAAGTTAGGTAGGAAAGTTAAGTCAGGTAGGTTAGGTAAGTCAGTTTAAGTGAGGTCGAATAAGTTGGGTGAGTAAGATAGTTAGGTAATTTTAGTTAGCTCAGGTAAGTTCAGTTGGTAAGTTTAAATTAGGTCAGTTAAGTTAGGTGAGGTTAGGTTAGGTGGGTAAGTTTAAGTTAACTCTGGTAAGCTAGGTAGTTAAGTTTAAGTTAGCTCAGATAAGTTAGGTATGTAAGTTTAGGTTAGCTAAGGTAAGTTAGGTATTAAAAAATAACTTACTATCCGGGGAGGAAGATTATAAATTCTTAATTTTCTTCTCCTCGGAACTCTTAATGTAGACCCGGGCATCTCGAAGGGCATCCTGAATCACCCTGGTGCAAGCCGTGAAGAGGACGAAGCTGGAACTCCAGGCGAAGCCATGGTGATACATCTCCAACGAACGGTTTGTCCTCTGCTCCTCCTCCAGGAGTTTTTCAAAGGCACATGACGGCTGGAACAAGGCAGATGGTTGCGAGCCTCAGGTTGTCCTCGGGGATGACGGCCAACTGTTTCACCTAAAGTAGGTTGAATGATCTCCTGGAGCACTGGATGTCCACCACGTATTCAGCCATGGTTGATAGTCCCAATTCTGGAGAAAACCTTTCATTTTCGCAGACTTATCCAACCATTGCTGCAGCTCGCCATTGTCCGCTGGATCATCATGTCGTTGAAGAGAATTCAGGAGAGCCTTAATGTTGACACCAAAGTACTCGAGTGAAGACATGATGACAAACTGGAAAACTGGTTGACTTAAAGCACAAAAAAAACACTGTTTCAAGAGAGCACTGGTCGACTCGAAGCACTGAAGTGAACTATTAAGAGAGGGAGAGCGCTCAGTTTTATACACTTTGTGTTAAGAAAGGGGGGGATCAAGTACACGAATCTACTCTAAAATTTCTGGAACGAAAGTTCGTAAGAAATAGATACAAGTTTCTAAGAATTCAGAACAGCCTCTCACACCGAATAGCACGAATCTTCTCTAAAATTTTAAGAACCCACAATGATGAGAAATCAAGACACGTTTCGGAGAATTCTAGGACACTTACATTAAGGGTTCCGAGAAGAAGAAAATTAAAAATTTATAATCTTCCCCGGAAAGTAAGTTATATTTTAATACCTTACTTACCTGAGCTAACTTAAACTTACCTACCCAACCTAAACTTACCTACCTAACTTACCTGCCCTAACTTAAATTAACTTTCCTATCCAAACTAACATAGTCTAACGGCTTGCACCAGGTCGATCCAGGATGCCCTCCGAGATGCTACCTGTAGAACACTAAGGGTTCCGAGAAGAAAATTAAGAATTTATAATTTTCCTCCACGGAAAGTAAGCTATTTTTTAATACCTCACTTACCTAAGCTAACTTTGACTTACCTACCTAACTTAACTGACCTAACTTAAACTTACCTACCTAACCTAAACTTACCTAACTTAACTGACCTCACTCTAACTTACCTACCTAACCTAAACTTACCTAACATAACCGACCTTACTTAAACTTACCTACCTTACTTACATGAGATAACTTAAACTTACCTGAGCTAACTTAAACTTACCTAACTAACTTCCTCAGCTAACCTAAACTGACCCAACTTAACTGACCTTACTTAAACTTACCTAACTTATCTGGCCTGACTTAATTTAACTTAGCTATCGAAACTTACATAATCTAACGGCTTGCACTAGGCTGATCCAGCATGCCCTCCGAGATGCTACCCGGGTCTATACTAAGGGTTCCGAGAAGAAAATTAAGAATTTATAATCTTCCTCCCCGGAAAGTAAGCTTTTTTTTAATACCTAACTTACCTGAGCTAACTTACAATTACCTACCTAACTTACCAGAGCTAACTTAAACTTACCTACCTAACTTACCAACATAACCTAAACTTACCTATTTTAACTAATCTCACTTAAACTTACCCACCTTACTTACCTGAGCTAACTTAAACTTACCTACCTAACTTCCCCACCTTACTTATCTGACCTAACTTAAACTTACTTACCTAACTTACTTACCTAACTTACCAACCTAACTTATCCTACCTAACTTAAACTTACTTCCCTATCTTACCTGACTTCACTTAAAATTACCTGCCTAACTAACCTGGCCTAACTTAATTTAACTTCCCTATGCAAATTTACATAATCTAACCTACGCAAGCTCATCTTTTTACCTTCACCATCTTTTCTGTTTACAGGTCGGTGGTTGATATGGTAGAAATCTGGTGTCCATCTTTGAAAAAACTTGAGAGAACTTTTTTGTTCTCCTGTCACTACCACCCCCTTCGGGATGGTGCAGTTTGCGCACTGGCGAATGCTCACGCCATGAAGAGCTGGTTGGTAAAACGTCGGACCTGGTTGATTGAAGCGAGAGACGGACGAGACGAGGTGGATGAGATTTTTCGTGAGGTTAGCAATGGATCTCAAGATACCAAAACTTTATAATTTATTAAAATTACTCCATTATATTTAATGTACGTCATTACATAATTATGATAATATATATTTACTTTAAATCAATATTTTTTTTATTTCACATAACCTTAAAATAAACGACGTACTACTACTTAAATTACTAAATAATTTACTTTTCCGGACTACAATAGAGCATAAAACTCTATCAATCTAAAAAAGATAGTAGTATCGGTGACTGAGGTGGTAGAGTGTCTGCCTGTCATGCCCGGGGACGTGGGTTCGAATCCCACTTCACCAATAGTTTTTTCTTTGATAATTTAATAAAAATAGTATTATTAATATATGAAACCAATTTAGAATAAAAATATCAATAAATAATTAAATAATCAAAATATTACTAAACTATTTAAAAGTTATATGAAAATAATATAAACAGCTGCAAAAGTAGTGTAAAGAAAGTCCTGGTGCATGCTAGCTCAATGGCTCGGGTGGGAGAGTGTCTGCCGGTCATGCCTGGGGTTGACCCGATTTTTTTTCTTAATTAAAAATAATTTTCAAATGTCATCAATGAATTGAATAAATGTGAAAGTTAGGTATTAAAAAATAGCTTACTTTCCGGGGAGGAAGATTATAAATTCTTAATTTTCTTCTCGAAACCCTTAGTGTAGACCCGGGTAGCATCTCGAAGGGCATCCTGGATCACCCTGGTGCAAGCCGTGAAGGAGACGAAGCCGGAACTCCAGGGGATGCCATGGTGATACATATCCAACCAACGGTTTGTCCTCTGCTCTTCCTCCAGGAGTTTTCGAAAGGCACACGACGACTGGAACAGGCAGATGGTTGCGAGCCTCAGGTTGTCCACGGGGATGATGGTCAACTCTTTCACCTGGAGTAGGTTGAATGATCTCCTGGAGCACTGGATATCCGTATTCAGCCATGGTTGATAGTCCCAATTCTGGAGAATACCTTTCATTTCCGCAGACTTATCCAACCATTGCTGCAGCTCGCCATTGTCCGCTGGATCATCATGTCGTTGAAGAGAATTCAGGATAGCCTTAATGTTTACACCTAAGTACTCGAGTGAAGACATGATGACAAACTGGAATACTGGTTTACTTAAAGTACAGAAAAAACACTGTTTTAAGAGAGCACTGGTCGACTCGAAGCACTGAAGTGAACTATTGAGAGAAAGCGAGCGCTCAGTTTTATACACTTTGTGTTAAGAAAGGGGGGAGTCAAGGATTCCCAGACGTTTCGCCATAAAGAGTGAAGTTGGTTTTAGACGTTTTAGACGCTTGTCAGATAAAAAACATTAAAAAAAAAATTTGGAATGAAATTACAATAATGAATGTTCTTGTATAATCTGTAAAGTAAAACTTTTTTACCCTGGAAACGACTCCCAGGGGAATGGGTCCCAAGTCGCCCAGAGGACAGAGCGCCCACCAATGGGAGGGCTCCGTTTTCAAAAGCGCCCACCAATCACATCCGAGGTTAAGATTGAGTTTAGAAGCGCGGACTTCAGAGTCGATAATGCAGATCGGAATACAATTGATTAAAATTGAATGGAAATTAGGTGGCGCTGAGGTTTAATTTTTTTTACAAATATGATTTTCACGTGAACGTGAGGCGCGAGGTTGTTCGGGCTGGTTGCGACTTGCGGGTCGGCGTTGTCTCGAAGCCGACGGCAGTCGTCGATCATTTTTTATTTATTTATTTATTTTAAATTAATTTTATAGTACTATTAATGATTACTGATGAGAACTGTGTATCAAAATAAATTGATAAATCAATATAAAAATAATCAACTTGATCAAAATTTTTTTTGTTAAATTTTTTTTTTCAAGAATTTTGTTATTTTTTCAAATTACAGTAGATTTTTTGAGATAAGTATTATCAAATAAGAATTTTAACTATTGTATTTTTTTCTGACTTTATTATACTTTACAGTAACACTTAGAAAGTATTAAATAACTTTTTTTTCATTTATTAATTAATCAGCGAAGCATTTATAATATGTAAAAGGAGTAAAAATTTTAGCAATGATTTTTTTTTTTTAATTTAGACAATATAAATCAATATATTTTTATTTTATTTTATTTAAATATACGGGCTAATGCTCATTACAATAACAAATATAATCATGGCTTGCGAAACATTGGCTTTAACGAAATTTTCTGGATTATTTTCCTGATCGATTTTCCTTAATAATTAAGTGAAGTGAAGAATAGTGATGATTATTATCCTGATAATGGTGACTACGACAATGACGAATTATCTTCTCATACAAACCTCAGCTTGGACGAGAAAAAATTTAAACCGGAGTTAAAAATTTGTCTTTAGCATGAGTGAGAAATGTCAGTTGCATCTAAAATTTTTATGAGGTAAGAAAATTTTTTTAAATATTTCATTTATATTATTTTTTTACGAAAGAATCTTATTTTTTGAAAATATTTGAAATCAATCTAAATGAATGATCGAAACGTTAAATGTTTAGCTTTCCCGCTTTTCCTTCATTAATTTTGGCGAAAACTATTTTTCAATTGTATATAGTATATTCAAAACTTCATTTTTATTGCGTATAAATATAAAAATATCCATGAAAGTTAATAAAAAAAAATAATGATAATAACAAAAATAAAACACTATTCTAAAAAATTACATATTATCAGTCCAAACGCAACTTTTTTACGATATTATCTTATTGAAACAATTGCGCGCGCTTTATTTATAGAGCTGTCAGAAGCTCACCTGCATTCAGTCGGATGAAAGCGCAGCTTGAAAAATGATCGCGCGTATTAAAAATGTCTTAATATTCCGAAATTCGTTTAATCTAATTGTTAAGGTAAAAATGGATCCAATTAACCCTTTTCCAGTCATCACCACACAATCTCCTCAAAATGTTCAACAGTTTTTGCCTTTTTCCTCCGGATGTTCGATTACCATGCAGCCACCTCAGTAACATGCAGTCTCCGCAGGGATTTTTCGAAAAATTCAGCACCAATTTTCACCAATCACATCTGCTTCTTCGATATCAATGACACCTCAGCTAAGTACAAACTCTTCCAGTGTATTTCAAAATAAGTATCCCGAATTATCACCACTCGCGTCCTATCCTTCGATTCCTGTGAACTCTTCTGGCGTTTTTCAAAAGAACCAGTTTTTACAAATTTCATCCCAACCTTCGGCTACATCTAACTTGAGTATAAATTCCTCTGGGATTTTTCGATTAAAACAACATCCCTTCCCACAAATTACTAATCCCCAGTATATGTCATTTTCCTCCGGACATCCACTAACTGTACAACAATCACATTTCGGAAATAGTGTTCCGGTAATTTTGCAAAATCTACGACCTCACTTACCCAAATTCTTCTCTGTACCATCAAAAAAAGACTGCTCAAATTTATCACAAATAGTTTCGGACACTAATCATAACGCTCTACCCAACAACCTTCAGAAGTCTTCAGAAACATTGGAAATCGATTCTCAGCTTGTTAATAAAAATATCTCCCAACCTACGGAAAAAGCGTCCCATCGTTTCGCTGACGAAAATTCAGGCTTAGAAAGAGGTCTACACTATGATGATTTTAATTATAAAACCAAAAATAAAGAAAAAACACGGTCAATATAATGCTTTATAAAAGTTGATAAATACATCATTTTTTTATTTCTATTGTGTCTAATATTGTATACATATTATTTAATAGTTTACTTATATAATACACTTTTATAATTCTTTTCAGCACAGATGCCTGTAAAATTTATTTAATTATTCTTATTATTGTTTATTAACACTTGATAACAAAAATATATTTTATCGTAAAATTAAGCCACTAATGCAAAATTTGATAAAGACTCTGAAACTTCATATAGATTCTCCATTTTTATTTACAGTTATGGTTGCGTAAAAAAAAATTGTCCGGCTCTTTTAACAATTGATGAAGCCCACAGTGTTGAGTCAATCAAAATTTACAATGATCATAAATGCAAGAAGTACACACATGATTCTCTGGAAAAAAGGATCATGATGGCAAAACTGAAAAGAGGTGTTAAGCATCATCGGTTTGGAACAAACCATGACTTTTTCGTAAATGAATCTTTGAAGTAAGTTTTTATTTATCCTTCGTTTTTTCCAACAAACTTTAAAAAAATTTTGAGCTATGGCGGTTGGCCATGTTACTCTACTCTACGACTTTTGTTTTTCATTGTTTAAGTTTTTAATGTTATTTATATTTTTACATTTCGAAAACTTAATTTATGCATTAAATCTGGCCGCTGGGCGTTCTTTTTTCAACAAATGAAATTTGTACTGTTATTAATTGAAAAATAAGAATAACGTAATTTTTCTCGAGCAAATATAATTTGAAATATCTCACAATACTTTTTAAAATTTTCGTGTTTTTGAAAAACGGACAGTTAATAAAATAAGAATATAGTTAAGTAATATAATACTGCTGGCTCAAATATTTTAAATTTTTTAAAAATCTTTGAAGTGATTAATAGAATTAAAGTTAAATAACTTTTTTACAACACTGTAAATTCGCACTGTGATACGATTCTGCTCAACGCCTAGAGTGCAGGGCACACTTCAAACTACGAGAGTCGTGATTACTTCTTTTTTTATAGCAAGCTATGTCGTGCAGGTTTTCAGTCAGTTTCCACCATACAGGCATTTAAAAGTACTCGATATTTAATATGTGTGGCTATAAAATAAAAATAAAAATATAATATACTTAGAATGTAAATTTATTCCCTAAATAGAAATTTTAAAAAATTAGAAAATTTTAGTATATTTATTATAAATGATGTATATCTCATTTATTTTTGTTTCATTCTGATTCTAAGTACAATATTGAAAACTTTTGATTACCTTATCATCACTGAAACTTATTAAAATAGTTAAAATACATTTACCTCTTTAACCGTTCTTTCCCTTCACCACAATTTTTTTTTTTTTTTTTATAAAAGTCTGCATCTAGTAAATAGCATTTGTCTGAAATCAGTATATACATATTATTCACAAAGCAAAAGTTTTTATTTTTTATTAAATAAAAATTGTAATAAATAATTTAAAAAAAAAAACATATCTGATTATCTGGAGTATACATTTGCAATCTTGGTCAAGAGCCCATGGTGCACACCCTTGGAGTTAAATTCAGTGATCACTAAACATTAAAGTGATTATTATTAATGGTTAAAATATTCGATTCAATAACAACAAATTTACTGTATTAAGTAATTTGTAAAAACAAACTAAAAAAACTAATATGCTGACCATATAAAATTTTTTGGTGTAAATGACTATTCATCATATGTAAAATTATAAAAAAAAAAAAAAGTATATCTGAAGGTTCAAGAGCTAATAAAAAAAATTTACTATACATAGAAGATAAAAATAAGATTTAAAATTTAGAGTGGCTATCAAATATAAATTGAACAAAAAATAAATATTCCTTTATTTGTCGAATATGCAAAATCAAATAATATTTTTTACTTTAAAAGTATTTACTGATTAGGCTAAATCTTGTTGATAGCAAGTTCTCAAATGGTAAAATTTTAATATTTATTTTAGTTTTAAATAATTTATTAATTAAAATATTTGCAGTCAAGATTAAAAATTCAATACATAAGCAACAAACATACTTGGTAATATCATCAATAAGTTCTAAAATTACTTATATAACATATCTAAGTTGAAAATGGAATGTACAAAGTTGGTTCAAATAAATTAATCAGAGCAAAAATTATAAAAAATACCAGCATTAGTGAATTGATGTATGTATAGCTGCATAGTTGCACCTACTGCCATCCCTCTGTATTCTAATTGATATAACCTCTACATTTTTTACCACGGTTATCATAAACATGATTTATTTCATTTTGGTTTTTAGGAAGAGCCTTATAATTAAAAATAATTTTTGACAAAGTATTAATACGTATACAAAACTAGGGGGGGTACCCCCTGCTCGCTCCGCTCGCCAACCCCCTAATTATAATTGATGACTATAAAAATTAATCGAAACAATACGTAAGCTCTATGTTTGGTAAAATAATAAAAAGACTTAAGTGCTTAAAACCAATAAAAATTAGACACGAGAGTTCAGTTTGAACTTTACTTACTCATCATAATCTTACCAAATTATGTTACTAAAAGATTCATAACCCTACCAACCCTACTTGTCAGGGTGGGCAGTTTAAGCTAGAGATCTAAGATGAGTCAGGTCCAAAATGAATAAGGTGAGTAGGGTTTGTTGGTAGAGTGAGTGAGAGATGAGTTGGGGATTAAGTGCGGTATTTGAAGTAAGTGAAATTAGTAAGGTCTGTAATGTGGCTGAGATTAAAATATGTTAGGTGGTTAAAGATGAAAAATCAAGTAATTAGCACCTACTCGAGTAATTAGCGAAATAATAAAAAAATCACAATTATTTTCAAATTTTGCAATCTCGTATAAGCAAGCCTCGATTTTCAGTCGTAATACCCCTAGTGCTTCAAAATTGTCGATAATTTTCCGACTGTGTTTTGCGGGGCAAGTTTGACAAAAAATCACTCGCGCTTCGCGCTCGTGATTTTTAACCTGTCAAACTTGCCCCCCTCGTTGCTGTGCAAAAAAACTGGAGGAAAATTATCTAAAATTTTGAAGCACGAAGGGTTATTTGGCTGGATTATACAACATTTTTTTACAGATTCTTCTTGAGATGAACTTACTTCCTGCATAGTACCAGCTCGCAAAATTGCGTTTAAGCCGATTTATGATTTTGTGGGGAAAGGGCTGAATTTAAAATGATAAACGGCTTTGTTCAGCACCCTCTCATGACAACAAAAAGGATTTAATAAAAATTTCAATGACATAAAATGACATAATTAGAAAGCTGCTGAGCTCAAGACCTTTTTAATGATATATGATTTTATATGAAAATTCTAATTAGAGCCAAAGTTATAATTTTAATATCTGATCCACCAGCCCACAACCACCTTACCTACACTCTACCCTCCGCACAGACTCGCCTTATCTAACCCGATTTACTATTCTCACCCATATTAAGAACCCTACTAACTATACTTACTTTTTTATCTTCAACTACCTGATCTAATACAATCTTAGCTACATTACTGACCTCACTAATTTGATTTACTTCAAATACCGTATTTTATCCCCCAAACTTATCTCACCCAATCTACGAACAAATCTTATTCACTTTATTCATCAACTCAGTCACTAACTTTAAAGTTTTGTTGAAGTACTTTAAATTTTGAAAAAGCTCTATTAACATTTTTAAGTGCAATAACAAACCCTTCCCACCTCATCTTCCCTTCCACGCTCCTCCCTATAACCTCCGCCTAACCAACCTCATCTACCTTACCAACCTGTAGTATTTTTCTTGTTTTTTTACATGTAGCTTCAATATTATGTTCATATAAATTTGTTATTTTCAATCTAGTTCCATTGCAAACACCATCTTTTTTACTTAGATTTCTAATTAACATACCACTGCATTTTTTTTTTAATTTTAGTTCATGGGTAGAAAGCCCGTCATTTACTGAATTTAAGTATTCAATTGGATAATCTAAACATATATTTGAATCAGTTTGATCTACTCCCTTATGAATGGCTTTGTCTATACTGTAATATGTTTTACTTGGTCCATTTAATATGTTTAATACTTTTCTGTTAAACATTGCAACATTTTCATTTTTTGATTCTAAAATAACTTTGTTTAAATTATTATTTTCATTTATATCTCCAAAAATTTAATAACCAACATCTTTACTTTTCCATTTCATAGGTATTTTAAAATTTTCAATTTCTCCTATTTTTAGTAATAATTTAGAAAAGTTTTTATCTTTACATCTCATATTTTCAGTGAGTTTAAGAATTTTGAAATTTTTCCACAATTTACTGTATTTAATCGTATCTTCTACAATAATGTTTTCATTGCCTCTTTTGACTACAGGAAGGATTTGTCTAAAATCGTCACCTAAAATTATTAATTTTCCTACAAAAGGAAAAACTGTTTTACCTGTACCACCTGCCCATCTTTTAAGTACATATTATTTTTGTTTTTTGTTATTGTATTAAATATATTTTTTTGATCATTATTAAATTTTTCAAACATTTTTTCATACTCTTCTTTTCAGTTTATTTTGCAGTCATAATTTTCAGAAATATTAGAAATTTTTTCTAAGCATGGTTCTGGTAAACCAAAACATTTATAACTTAAATTAGAATCTTCGCTGTATAGAAATTTGATTATTTCATTAAAACCTCTATCTTCTGCATTATCTTTGAAATCTTTTATAAAATGTAATTTATATTTATTCCAAATTAAATTACCAAAAATTTTTTCAGACAATAAAAATAATCCGAAAAATTCTTGTAATTTTTTCGGAGTTAAATAGTTTATAGATTCTTCAAAAATGGCATATACATTTTTATCATTTACTATTAGACCCATTTAAATAGCTCCTTCTCTATATGTTTATAAATAATTTTATTATGAGTTCTTAAGTATTCGTGAGAAGTACCACCTTTTACTTTATCTGATATTAATTTTAAGTGAAAACTCTGAATTTTTAGAAGAAACAACGTTTATTCTACCTATAGTTTGAAAATTTTTTTAATTTTTCTATCTAACAAAAGTTTTATCATCTAGAAATCTATAGTAATTTGGTATATTGGCATTTTTAATATTTCTAACAGATCAATTTTATTTAATTCAAACCAAGTTGCTAAAGTTGTTTTCCAATTTTTTAACTATTTAATTTTTTAACTATATTATGTTTTGTTGATTTTCTGTATGAATTTCTAAACGTTGTTCTGAATGACTTCATTTACACAATTCAAATCTTTCTATACACCAAGCTGCTTCTATAGAAAATATTACATGAGAATCTAAAAAGCACCGTTTCGAGAAAAGGAGGACTCAACTTTCCCATCGTAGACTCAACTTTGAGGACTCATAAGTATCTTTTTTATGTGTCTTTTGACCGTGTTTTTATTGATTTTCAATTTTGAGGACTCAACTTTGAGGATCATAAAAAAAACCAGATTATAATATAAAAAAAATTCAAGTTGCTACATAATGGAAATTGGAATAAAATCAGAATTAGATTTTTATTCCTCTTAAAAAATTTTAATAATTCTTATACAGAAGTACATTTCATTTTAGAATTTAATAATTTTTTCTTTTAATTGAAAAGTAACAATCAAATTTATTAACTTTAGTAAATTTAAGCATAAACTTATATTAATATAATTTTTTTTAACATAGATATGGCTTGTCTTGATACAAGTAAGACTTATAAATGCAAAGTAATTTAGAATATTCCATATTAAGAAATGTAAAATTTTATGATCCTAGAGAAAAGCATTTGGCAGTAGGGCATAAAATTAAACACAGTTTTTTAAATTTATTTATTAAATTTTTTAAAAATATTTTAATTTATTGTGTATATAAATGGAAAAAAATTATTCTGACATTGACGTAGTTTTTAAAATGATTTAGATTTTAAATTAACCTTTAGAGTTACCACTTAGGTCCGTTATTTTTTTGTATTTTCGAGTATAAAAGTTCTCAGTCCCAAAAGTCTTCAAATTGTTTCATTTTGTATCTTTTTTTTTTTTTTTCTCTCGAATACGCTTGTTTTGAATGACCTGGGGGTCTAGCTCCTCGGAAATGAGCTCTGAGTACCCGACATCGGAAAATTATGCGTCTAAGTCGAAGTTATCACCCTGATTATAAAAAAAAAAACTGATCAAATAAATTTCTAGAAAAATCAGTCTTTTTCCCTGAAGATGACCCCCGGGTATACTCGTCATCGGCGACCTGATTATGGAGGCTCTAAATAACCTTAGCTTATTAAATTATGATTGAATTTGACGTATTATGCTTATTTTTTGCCTTGTCAATTTGTTTTAAGTAATTAAAATCATACTTTATGATTTCAAAAAATACTCAATATGGTGCGTGACGTTACGGGCCGGAGTTTCCGTATGCGGAAACAACCCATGGTCGACATCTTGCCGATGGTTAATATACTATATAAGATACTTTTTAAATACATTTTTTTATGGTTATTTTCTGCTTGAAATCCCGGTACTCTAAAGGTTAATGTGAAAATAACATGCATATTTCATCATGTTCTTTATTTTGAGTCCTGACAAATTTATATGTTTGCTTAATTATGAATATAGTATTTCAAAGTATTAAATAGATTCTAATAGGAATTAAAAGATATATTTATTTGAATTGTAAATTCTCATGTGAAATATTGAAGTTACTTTCAAAAAATGCTCTAATGTAGTAGTATCAAGATTATAATCTTAAAAAAAAAAAAAAGTAATCAATACAGGAAATTCATTTCTATTGAATTGAATATTTTTAACCTTTAATTAAAAACCATTTTAATGTTTAGTGATCACTGAATTCAACTCCAATTTTTTACAGAATCTACATACTCAATATGCAGAGGTGTGCACAATAAATACAATAAAATTTGTAACTGATCTCTTAAAAAAAAAAAAAAAAAAACATTAACTTTGGGTGCTGACTTCAATGAACAAACTGAAGAATTTTTCCTCAAGCTCCAGGGTTTCGGGGGGTTTACTGCTTGAGGAAAAATGATTCAGATAATAAATTGAACTCGTCGCCCAAGTCGGAGGTTTACTGCTTGGGGGATAAAAAACTAGCTTTTTATTGAACTCGGCTCCCAGGGTTTCGGGGGCTTGAAGCTTAAGGGAGAATGATTCAGTTTATTAGTTGAACTCAGTGCTCAGGGTCTCGGGGGTCTGCTGCTTGGGGGAGTAATTATCGCATTTTTTTAAATTTAATATTGAATTAATTTTTTTTTTATTATTATTTATTTAATTTCAGATATCATTACTGAAATGAAAGAAACTGCTTTGATAGATATCAAAAGGGGCTTTAATAAAGTAAAACAGTCAGGTAGCAGGCAGTCTTACAGCAGTATCTTAGAAGACAAAAGCATCCACGATGCATGGCTTCAAATGAGAGACCCAAACGCTGATGTGGAGAAGATTCTGAATGAGCTGGTCGAGTTTGATGAATCTCAATTTTTTGAAGATTTGGAGAGAGGTAAATGAAACAATACGAAATTAACAATCTTAAATAATGTTCATCAAAAATGTTTAAAATTGGCTTATTCATATTAAATGCTTTCAAATATAACAGTATGAAAATAGAATTAAACATTAAAGTATCAATAAAATACAACCACTTTTTACTTATTCCACTTTTTTCTCATTTTTTAAAATGAGTTGTAAATAAATAAAAATATTTTCATTGTTACAGCCGTAGAAAGGCAGGAGAAGAGAGATGAACTTTACAAAAATCTGATAAAAGATGAAGATGATGAGTGTCCCTTGGATTTTATGGAAAAGACAAAAATGGTTTAAATTTTTTATTTAAATAAAAATTTTTTTTTTTATTTAATTTTAAGAATTCAAAATAGTTTTCTACTGAGGATGATAGGCTATACTGAGAAAAAGGAACAGTAACAATTACTCTTTCGAGGTTACTCTTAATGAATATTCGTTGACAGGAGGTTGAAAGAAGACTCGTTAATAGTTATCGAATTTTGGTTTACAATAAATTCTCGGATTAAACACGTGAATGAGGTTCAATTTAAGCCCGTGGAAAAATCAATGTAACATTGAATATACAGTAATTGTTACCTTGTACTTATTAACTGATAATATAAAATTTTGCTATCTCGTTACCGTTTCATGTATTAAAAGTTACCGTTTCTTTTTCTCAGTGTACACCTTTCGCATAGCCGATTTGAACTTCACTTAGCAAATCGTTTCCGTTTATTATAAGTTACTCACGCTAAATTTCGGGTATACCAAGATTTGTTGTTTTATTCAAAATTAATCAAAGGTTTTTTTATTCGATTTATTTTATTTATTAAAATTCTGTTATTAAATTATTACTTAAATTATTGAAATATACTGCTTTATTTATTATTCAATAGAATCAATCGCAAGGTGAGGTAATTGAGCATGTCATGCCACCAGAAACAGAGCATTTTTCATTCGAAGATTCTAAAAGCTTAACCAGCTTATCCGATGCAAAAAAACGTCCAAAAAAAAAGCCTACTAAGCGAACCCAGAAATCTCGTAAGGTAAAAAAAATAATATTTCGTAATTAGATTAAAACTATGCGTCAAAATAAAATTTAAGTGAGATTATACTATGAAAATCATTACATAAAATTTTATAATCAACAATTAGTACACAAATGACGTGTTTAATAATTTTTTAAAAATGTTTTTACCAATAATGAAACTATTTGTTGGGATATTGTTACATTTATGAATATTTGAAAATAATGCAAATAATTTGATTTTCATGACTACTAAAAACGGTGTGCCTACTTTACAAACTTTAATTCAAAAATAGATGTTTAAACGTTTCATTGTAAAATTATTAGTATACTTTTTTTTGTTTTTGTTTTTTTTTACATATTTCTTTTATCAATAACTAACTAGGAGAGGTTACAGTCTTCGTAAAATTTTTCTACTTTTGTATGTTTGCACAGCCTTGGACACGTAGGTGCAAAAACCCAAATCGCGCTTTAGGACAAAATTTATATTACTTCATACTGTGTAATTTCAAAAGGAAATGTTTTATAATCTTAACTCTAAAAAATTAACTAGAAATATTTAAATTTAAGAAACACAAAAATGATTTTATAAAGTTTAATAATTATTCATAGTTGTAACAATGAAATAAATATAAAATTATAAAAAAAAATTTCGCTAAAAATGTCACTAAATCTTTATGCTAAAAAGAATCTAAAGGCTTATTAGCATTAGTTGTTGGTATTTTCTTTCATCTGAAGGTGTATAAAAACTATCCCCATAATGTTTCGTGCGATTCGATTATTCGGAGAGTATGACCCTAATTGTTGTTTAATATGATGATCCCAAAAAAGAAAAAACTTAGCCCATAATCTGGTACGAATAAAAAATACAACGGGGCTACTTTTGGTGTCTAAAATATAATAATACTACTGTCTTTATTATTCAAACCTATTGATCCACGTCGACGAAAAAACATTATTATACTTTAAGTACCTTTTTGTCACTCCATTCATGCCAGATTATGGGCTAAGATTTTTTTTCTCGTAACCAGCGATTTATCAAGTGAAAAATATATATTGAGACTATTGTAATTGATATATCATTAACAGAAACTTTTTTTTATCATAGGCTCTTCAAAAAGGAAATGTGGAAGGCGTTTCAAAGGTACAGTTTTCATTCAATTTTAATAAATTCAGTAAATTTTTAGATTTTTACTAATAATAGTAGTAAGCAAAAGAAAATAAATTCACATACTATATGAAAAAAATTGCTTTATCTGTCACCATACATATTTTTGTGCCATACATATTTTTATTAATACAATTTTTTTTAGCTACCAATGAAAAAGAAGCAGGATAACACTATATCAAAAATTGTGGCAAAATTGCACAAAGTCGTAGATTCAAATAACCAGCAACAATTCCAATCCTCCCAGACTAGTAAAAGATGCCGCAAACCAGTAGCAAAATTGAACTAAGTAGTGGATTCAAATAACCAGCAAAAATCCCAATCCTCCCAGCTAAACAAGAGATGCCGTAAACCAAAATCGTACGAAGGATTCGAGCGTTTTTAGACAAAAAATAAATAATTATCAAGGGTATAAATTAATAATATATTTAGTTTACAGATAGTAGAATTTTGTGTATATGTAATATTTATATATTATTTAAAAGAGTTTTAAAATTATAATATTTTTTAGCTAACTGCTGTCTCGTTATATAGCGCTATTACAGCACAGAATGGTATTTTTTATCTTAGTATACTTGAAATAATGACTTTTGATTTATTTATTTATTTATTTGATTTTTTTTTTTTTAAACGCTTTCAAGTAAATTATTGATGTTCCCCTCGATAATCTTTTTTATGACACTGCGTGCACTAAGTTCGCATTTAGCACACTCGCCGTACCGGCTCGTGTACTAAAAACGGACTTATCGCACACCCTATCATAAAACAGTGATCGATACACGAGCGATAAATAATCATTCAAGAGTGGCGTATTAAAACGCAAAATCACGCCATTTATAAAATGATTATTCATCGCAGTTGTATCGTTATTCGTTATATACTATTTTGGCACCAGTTGTCAGATCTCAATTCATGCACCCAATTTAATCCAAATTTTTTGTCAAAAATATTTATAAATAAAGAATAGTATATAACGATACAAGTGCGATAAATAATAAATTTCTGAACGGCGTGATAAAACGCCTTTTCGATTGATTATTTATCGTTCGTGTATCGATCGCTGTTTTATGATAGGGTGTGCGGTAAGTCCGTTTTTGGTACACGAGCCGGCTCGGTGAGCGTGCTAAATGCGGACTAGCGCACGCAGTGTCAAAAAAAAATAGAGAGAAAAAAATCATAGTTCTTTGTTCTCAAAAAAAAAGTTTAATAAAAAGTTTTTTTTCATTTTTTTTAAATACTAAATTTAAAATTACCTTATATTAATTTGTATCTACCGCGAAATTTAAGGTGACTTTAAGATTTAAAATGATTAATTGAGTGAATCGAAGCTAAAAATATTCAAATCTTATGTAACATCTGGACGCTAAGTTAAGATATAAAACTTTTTTATGCCATTCTTCCTGTACCTTTTGAATAATATACAAATATATGTATATAAATATTGTAAGAGTTTTTTTGAAGGCTGTTTTTGATAATTTTACTTTGATAGACTCTTTATAAGTCTACCAAGAAATTAACTAAATAAAATAAAAATTAAAAAGTCTTAAAAATATAAAATAGTAATATATAATAAGTTTCAAGATACGTAGATAGATTTTTAGGAACTAGTTTAAAACGTAGTCAAAGAAATAATGTGATTTTTTGTTTAATTAATTTTTTTACGTATAGTTTAATCATAAGCTTGTTCTGTACTAAAATTAACTCAATATATATTTGTTATTGTAATGGGCATTAGCCCGTATATTTAAATAAAATAAAATAAAAAATATATTGATTTATATTGTCTAAATTAAAAAAAAAAATTCATTGCTAAAATTTTTACTCCTTTTACATATTATAAATGCTTCGCTGATTAATTAATAAATGAAAAAAAAGTTATTTAATACTTTCTAAGTGTTACTGTAAAGTATAATAAAATCAGAAAAAAATACAATAGTTAAGATTCTTATTTGATAATACTTATCTCAAAAAATCTACTGTAATTTGAAAAAATAACAAAATTCTTGAAAAAAAAAATTTTGATCAAGTTGATTATTTTTATATTGATTTATCAATTTATTTTGATACACAGTTCTCATCAGTGATCATTAATAGTACTATAAAATTAATTTAAAATAAATAAATAAATAAAAAATGATCGACGACTGCCGTCGGCTTCGAGACAACGCCGACCCGCAAGTCGCAACCAGCCCGAACAACCTCGCGCCTCACGTTCACGCGAAAATCATATTTGTAAAAAAAATTAAACCTCAGCGCCACCTAATTTCCATTTAATTTTAATCAATTGTATTCCGATCTGCATTATCGACTCTGAAGTCCGCGCTTCTAAACTCAATCTTAACCTCGGATGTGATTGGTGGGCGCTTTTGAAAACGGAGCCCTCCCATTGGTGGGCGCTCTGTCCTCTGGGCGACTTGGGACCCATTCCTCCCAGGGTGCTTGTACGTAACACCCTGTATCAGGTATCAGGATGGTTACCAGGTCTCAAGGTCCAAAGATTACGTCTTGGAGAAGACCTCCCCAGGAAGTTTCGACCTGGGTCGAGTCTAAATAAACACCTGGTGCATGGGGTGGTGATTACTCTTTGGGGATGACCTCCCCAGGAAGTTTCGACCTTGGTTGAGTCTAAATAAATACTTGGTGCATGGGGTGGTTATTACTCTTTGGGGATGACCTCCCCAAGAAGTTTCGGCCTGGACAGAGTCTGAATTGACACTTAATGCATGGGGCAGTGATAACTCTTTGAGGATGACTTCCTCAGGAAATTTCGACGCAGGTAAGTCAGTGTAGACACCTGATGAAAGGAGAGGTGATTACACCTTGAGGATGACTTCCCAGGAAGTTTTGACCTGAGTCAAGTCTAAATAGACACCTGGTGCATGGGGCGGTAATTACTTTATTGGGATGACTTCGCCAGGAAGTTTCGACCTGGATTAAGTCTAAATAAATAAACACCTGGTGCATGGGGTTGTGATTACTCTTTGGGGATGAGTTCACCAGGAAGTTTCGACCAGGGTCGAGTCTGAATAGATACTTAATGCATGGGGAGGTGTTTACTCTCGAGGGGTTGACCTCCCCAGGAAGTTTCAACGCAGGTAAAGTCAATGAAGACACCTGATGTATGGAGAAGCGATGACACTTTGAGGATGACTTCCCCAGGAAGTTTTGACCTGGGTCAAGTCTAAATAGACACCTGGTGGATGGATTACTCTTTGCAGATGACTTCCCCAGAAAGTTTCAACAAGGTGAAGTCAGAGTAGACATTTGATGCATGGGGAGATGATTACTCTTTGGGGATGACTTTGCCAGAAAATTTCGACCAGGGTCAAGTCTAAATAGACACCTGGTGCATGGGGTGGTGATTACTCTTTAGGGATGACTTCCCTGGGAAGTATGATTACGTCTAGTGAGTTGCTTTCTTAGGAAGTTTCGACCTGGTTCAAGTCTAAATAGACACCTGGTGCATGGGACGGTGATTACGTATTGTGGCCAACTTCCCCAGGAAGTGTTATCTCGGGTGAAGTTCGAGTAGACAACAGTTGCATGTAGCGGTGATTACATTTTGGGGATGATTTTTCTAGGAAGTTTCATCCCATCTGAAGTCTGAGTACACACCTGGTACATATGGTGGTGCAGCGGTTGGATATTGGGGATGAATTTCCCATAAAATTTAGATTACAAATGAAATATTACGTTGACACTTGGTGCAAAGGATCTCGATAACGCTCTTGAGATACCTCTTTCTCAAAGTTATGACTCTGTACGGGTCAGATAAACTATCTTATGTAAGAGCGGCGATCATACCTTGCAGATTATTCAGAAAAATAAACATAAAGATAAGGAAAATTTTTGATTTTCATTATACTGATTTTTCCTCAGAAACGACTTACCTAGATAATTTTGATTTGTATCATGCATTTCATTTTAGAATGATAATCTCAGATATTTTGTTGAGTATATGCTTTATTTTCTGATGTCTACTGTCGTTCATAGCATGGCATTTGGCTCAAGAGATGATTTAAAATATAAATCGTTAGAAAAGCAATTTTTTATATCAAAAAAATCTTCTCCTCATAAGTGTTTTCAAAAAGAATAAAATTAATTACTATGAATCAAAAAAAAATAATAATAATTTATTTATTGATTGACCTAACGAACGTAAATAAAAAACCTTGTTATGACTGTATGTAATCCAGATGCATTTGAACTATAAAAAACCTAAAAAAAATTCATATATTTTTTGAAACAAATAAAGCTTATTTTGGTCTCTCTTCGTCATCTTTGAAAATTATGTTTTATCGAGGCATTTTTAAAATCAATCCGGATTGAATAGTAAGTATTACAAAGGCTTATTTTTATGTTTGTGAACATAAATCAACAAATGAATTAATTATTTACAATAAATGTACGAACTACTAACGAATCCAACCAAACTTGAATTCAAAAATTCATAAAATTAAGTTGATTATCGACATTGACCTAGAAAAGGCCTTTATAAAACAGAAATTAACTTGCTAAGTTAAAGAATAATGTTCATGGCTTAGTGTTTAAGACTCTTTTATATTGTGCAAAAGGTTAAAAGTTAAAATGTCATTCAGTAAATTTTTTTTGCAAAAAATATGATTTAATCTTCAAGTTGTCTCATTGAGGGCATCCGGATAAAACATAGTCATTAAGGCGGGAGAAAATTGCTCTGTTTGGGTTTTCTTTTTTTCATGTTTTTTTGCCTACAGTATTGATCACAAGACACAAAAATTCGACGTTTTTAGATAGATTTTGGTCTCTTTTTTCAAATGAAAAGGGGTGGTCAATTTTTATTAAAATAAAATTCTTAAATACAAAAGTGTTTTGCCGGTAAAAGACACAAAAAAATCTTTGCCACCGTCGCACACTGAGGTAATTTTTCGGAATCTGCAGAAAAGTAATTATATAAAAACGGTACGTGCTAGAAACATGCGGTTTGGTGGAAATTGAAAAAGAGGGATGAAACTATTTGGGAAAAATCAAAAAGTGCATAATATTTTCTTATTTCGTGGTAAAAATCAATTTTGAAAAGAAGGTTATGTTTGACAATAATGCTATCGACTTGATAACTATCCTAGACCCTTTAAATGAGTTTTTCCAGATTATTTTAAGCATATTTCGTTAATATTTAACTTATATTTATTTTTCAAACATCTAAACTCTTAATTATTTATAAAAATCAATGAATTTCACAGATCAATAAGTTTTATGAAAACTGAAAGTATTATTTCCATTAATAGACTTTTTTTGCTGAGAATTCATCATTTAATTAAATAACTATATTTACTTGATAATAGAACCAATCAATAGAACCAATAAAACTAAAGTTGAGAATTTTAGATCACACTAAGACAACATTTCATCATCTCGTGAGTAACAAAGAAAAATATAAATAAAAAAGTAAAAATAAAAAAAAAGAAAAGAAGAAGAAAGAAAAAAAATGACATATGATAAAGTTAACTATTGTAGATTAAATATTCATACGTTTTTTTTAGTTATAATTGTTTTTTTATTAAGTAAAAAAAATTTGTATGTATTTTTAAATAAAAAATAAAGATGACAAATAACTCAATTTTACATCAGGCATAACGTTGTTCTATTGTAACTCTATCAACACTTATTATGGAAACTGATAAAGATGATCTTAGTTTTATTTGCTATATACATTTTTACACATTATTTACTAAGCTTGAAGCAAGCTATATTTATTATCTACAAGTCGTGCTTTTACGTTAATTAAACTGTTTCCAATTAATCTTTAATTCTGTAAGAAAATTTATTTTTAATGTTTGAATATTTTTGTCAGTGTTACATTCATATAATCTTACCGCCAAATTTAAATAAGGTAACATATCATCGATAATAGGTGTGCTTATAATACTTATATTTACTTGATAAAATATATGTAGAATATTAATATTCAAAGTAATCAAAAGTCTGAGTTTCACTATAATTTTAATATTCGATGTGAACTGAAGTTATCTTTCGAATCCACTTGAACTTGTTTATATGTAATGTCATGAATAAATAATTTTATTTAAGTATTGTGACTAAAAGTAATAAGATAATCATTGCATCAATTTCCTTCAAAAAAGTATTTATTTTTGCAGTTGTATGTACATATATATTTTTTTTCTCTTTCTAGTTATTAATAATTTTTATGCATATGCAGGTTATCTGGATTGAAATATCGTCGTATATTTTTCAGTAAAGCAACATGGTTTCATAAATCAAAATTCTAAATTAATTGAGGAACTGAAAATTTTGGTAAAAAATCAAGAATTAAATCACCTATTTGATTTGCTCGTGAGCCAAAAAAAAAAACCTTTGATGCAATCAAATTTGATTATATTATTAGAATTGATTGGTATGAATTTGAATAATATTCTATTCATTTATTCAAAAGTTGTTGAAAAAAAAATCATTATGACCTGAATAAATATTTAGCTTACAACATTTCCACTGCTAATGTCGAACTAGTAGATTTTTTACTATTACATAACATTCAAGTGAAATCTGATGTACTTAAAGAAATGCGTGTTTCAGAAAAACTTTTCAACCATTTAAGCACTCGAGAACAATTTTTTATATTATCTAAATTAAAAAATCATAAGATCTTTAAAAAAATGAAAGATGTCGAGGATTTTTTTTTTCAGTTTCTCAGTAATATTCAAAATAGTGATATGATCAGAGTGATTGAAATTGCTCAAATATTTTTAGACTGGGGAATCAGATTAAACAATGTCATTGATCATCATAGTAACCGTTCGAAAAGTTATCCGATACATATCGCTATAAAACAAAACTGCAGTAAGCTAGTAAAATTTTTTACTATTAAAGGCGCAGATGTTAATAGAAGTAATTTATTTGGTGAAATACCCCTGCATCTTGCAGTTGTAAATTGCAGTATTGAAATCATAAAAGTAATTTTGAATACCACTGATGTTAATTTAAAAGATTTTTCTAAAAGTACAGCATTGCACGTTGGATGTTCAAACAATTTTTATGATTGTATAAAATTATTAATCGAAAATGGAGCTAAACTATCGATTGAAAATGTCAACGGTGAGACTCGATTGTCATCTTTAAATGTTTCTCTTCCAATCTATGAGAAGTGCCTATTTTTTATCATAAAAAAATTATCCGTTATCTCATTGGAAAGTTCAATTTTAATCCCAGACCATAGACACATTCAAAATTCCGATGTTGCGCTCAAGTATTTTACAGATTGTAAAAATTAATTGCAAAATATTTCAAACACTGTTTGTTTTAATTCTTTTAAGTACTATAGCATCTTACAATTACCTAAAAATATTAAAAAATTATCTAAATTAGCAAAAAACGAAGATTTTGAAAATTTATTTATAAAAAAACTTGATTGCTTCAAAATTTTTAAAGAGGACTTAGAAGATAATTTTGAGAAAATTTTAAGACGAAGAGATACATTTATTGAAATTGAAGAAAGATTGAGTATTGTATTCAAAGATTTTCTTCCTGTGATTGTAATTACAAAAGTTGCTGAAAGTCTCGTTTTGGAAGATTTACCTATAGAAAATTGATGATGTATATAATTTTTGAATATTATTCAAATAATGTATTGAGTTGTTTCATATCATTTTTCTGTAAAATTGAATAACCAATAAAAAAATAAGTTTTAAACAATCTATTTTTAAAATCACTGAAATAGTACCCGATTTTCTTTTAATAAAATAAAATACAGATATATATTTACTGGAGTTGTTTATAACCCTAACTTTCAGTAATCTATTAGGAAAATTTAATTAATAATTTTGTGCTTGAACTTTTTTTACTTAATTTTATTATATGTATCATTAAAACTCAATGGCTCCGAAAAAAAAAAGTTACTAGGGTCTCACAAAAAGAATTAGTTACGGTCGAAGAAGCTAAAGAAACGTACGTGTTTTTTTAAATATTAGTAAAAAATTTAAATTTAAATTTATTTTGACTGAATACTTTAAAATAAGGGAAGCTAATCTGAAGGATGTAATTAAGGAAGTAGTAGAGGAAGAACCAGTTCGTCAAAAGTACCTATTTTTTAAATAACTAATTTCTTATTTTTCTTTTTAGCACTAAAAATTTTAAAATATTTAATCTTTTGGTAATTTTTCATTCTTTAAAAAATATCATATTATTTTTTTCATAAATATTTTTTTAATAAAGGCCATTAGGTCGGGGTCAACCTCCGAAATGTGTTAAGACTAGAGGTAAAAGTACTGGTAGACCTGATAAAGTTGATATAACTCACAGCAGTCACAATACAAAAAAAAAGAGCAAAAAAATTTCTTAATACGATCACAAATCCTGATGTAAGAAAATACATACTTGAGATTTTACAAAAAGAAGCTGATGAAAGTAATAAAAAAGAACCTATGAAAGTAAAAGTAGATACGAGTTTGAAAAGACATACACCTGAGTCCGCAGCATGTTTTTTTTTTAAAGGAAATTCTTCCGAGAGATCATGAGAAAATTTAGTCTCAGATAGCCGTGCAAGAGGTGCAAAAATTTACCCAGGATATAAAATTGTTCAACGTAGGTTTAATTAGTTTTTTTTTTTTTTTTTTTTAAATTATATAATCAAAAACAACAATATAATTTTTTTTTTTGCTAGAATTTATTTTTACTCTTTTTTAATAGTGGATAATTATTGCTTAGAAATTTCTCTTTTTGCTTTTACTAGTATTAATGTTTTTTTACTGTCTACATCAGGTGCATTGTGGGAAAGTCTCCCGGAAATCGTCATTATTTCTGAATTTGAATTAATTGTCCCGTTGCAAAAGTTATTAAATAAGACCATAGAGAGATTTCTTCAAATTTTTAATGATGAAATTGGAAACAGTTCAATTTTTCATTACTATGGTACGACAGGATTTGACAGCTCTTCTGGATACACAAATCCTCACCAAAAAACTTCAGACCCAGCCCTCAAGAGTAACGCAGGGTCTAAATCATTATTCATCACGAATATTCTTACACAGTCAATTGAAGCCGAGAATGAGGACTGGTATTGGACAAATCCTTTACCAGGAAGCCCTCAGTTTAGTAGACCTTTAAGAGCATGTTTCGAAAAAGAAGATGATCGAGCAATTAATGATGAAATAAAACGGCTAAATAAAGAAATAGAAGAATTAAAACCATACGCATTTTCTTCAAATGGAATCGAACGGACTATTAATTTTACTATTGAAAAAACAATGTTTGATGGTCAGATGTTTGATTGATTTATAAATTACATAATTTAATTTTAATACACTTTAACACAAATATATATAGAAAACATATATTCTTATTTATCTTAAATAAATTCTTAGAAAATCTTTGCTAATATTTTAGGTAAATGTTTAAAAATTATCGTAAACAATCCTTCAACACAACGGTGTCCGATGTGTAGACTAACTACTCATCAGTTTTCGAATCTAGGATGCGATTGCTCAATTGCAGAAGAAGATCAAAACAACCGAAGGTATGGCTTAGGACTTCTGCATGTTGAGCTAAAATGTCTTGATCTTCTTCTGGAAATCAGCTACAAAAAATACCTTAATCCTAGAACTTGGGATGTTCCAGATAAAATAAAAAGTAACTGATATAAGATGAGATAAAATAAAAAAAAAATTATATAATTATTTATAAAAAATTTTTAATTTTAAAAACATTCTTTATTACAATCAGAAGAGCAAATGGTTCCAAGGAAGGCAATAGTTCAAGACAAACTCTATGATGCATTTGGTGTAATGGTGGACCGAGTAATACAGGGAAAGGGAACTAGTAACACCGGAAATGTCTCGCGCAGATGTTTTGACGATTGTTTTAGAACTTGACGTGCAACTAGTAAAAGACATTGCACTTATGTTGAAAATCTTTAAATGCAAACAAAATTTAAATTTTGAAGTCGTCAAGCAATTTGGTAACAACATCAATGATCGATATTTACAACTTTATCCGTGGACTCGAATAAAGCCTACAGTGCTTAAGTTTCTAAAACACGGAGCTGATATCGCATCTGTTTTTCCTTTTCCGATTGCTAATTACTCTGAAGATGCACTTGAGTGCATGCACAAATATAATCGAAGAGACTTTAGCCAACACGCTCGCCAAAACACCCACATGAACCGACCGATTGATATGTTAAAAAGATCACTGTATAGGTCGGATCCTATTTTTGTAATGCTGGACTTCACTTGAGTTGAACGCACACCTATCACCGATGATATGTTACCTTATTTAAATTTGGCGGTAAGATTATATGAATGTAACTCTGACAAAAATATTCAAACATTAAAAATAAATTTTCTTACAGAATTAAAGATTAATTGGAAACAGTTTAATTAACGTAAAAGCACGACTTGTAGATAATAAATATAGCTTGCTTCAAGCTTAGTAAATAATGTGTAAAAATGTATATAGCAAATAAAACCAAGATCATCGTTATCAGTTTCCATAATAAGTGTTGATAGAGTTACAATAGAACAATGTTATGCCTGATGTAAAATTGAGTTATTTGTCATCTTTATTTTTTATTTAAAAATATATACAAATTTTTTTTACTAAATAAAAAAATAATTATAACTAAAAAAAACGTATGAATATTTAATCTACAATAGTTAACTTAATCATATTTCATTTTTTTTCTTTCTTCTTCTTTTCTTTTTTTTATTTTTACTTTTTTATTCATATTTTTTTTTGTTACTCACGAGATGATGAAATATTGTCTTAGTGTGATCTAAACTTCTCAACTTAAGTTTTATTGGTTCTATTGATTGGTTCTATTATCAAGTAAATATAGTTATTTAATTAAATGATGATTTCTCAGCAAAAAAAGTCTATTAATGGAAATAATACTTTCAGTTTTCATAAAACTTATTGATCTGTGAAATTCTTTGATTTTTATAAATAATTAAGAGTTAAGATGTTTGAAAAATAAATTATAAGTTAAATATTAACGAAATATGCTTAAAATAATCTGGAAAAACTCATTAGAAGTGTCTAGGATTGTTACCAAATCGATAGCATTATTGTCAAACATAACCTTCTTTTCAAAATTGATTTTTACCACGAAATAAGAAAATATTATGCACTTTTTGATTTTTCCCAAATAGTTTCATCCCTCTTTTTCAATTTCCACCAAACTGCATGTTTCTAGCACGTACCGTTTTTATATAATTACTTTTCTGCAGATTCCGAAAAATTACCTCAGTGTGCGTCGCCTTCAGCTCCGGCGTCAATTTGGGTTTGCTAGGGCTGGCTAATACTTTTCCAGCGCCCAGTGTGTAATATACTATTTAGGACTAGAAATTTCGGAAAACTTTATCTTTTAGTACCTATAATCGATGCACAAATTATCAGAATATTCAAAAAAACCTGTAGATTTGTATGCTTTCTGAACGTGGATGGCCCCAGCTGCTTGATGTAACTTAAGTACTTATTATATAGTATGTGATTACACTCTGCTTTACACTTTCTTAGCTTAGATACTTAATTGCATTGTTGTATAAAACCGACGTTTTATATACAATATTTACATTTTAAAATTTGTTTCCTCCTTCATCAACCTTTCTTTTTTACTTTTTCGCCATTTGCTTGTTTTTCTCTTCTAACTTCTTCTTCTTTGCAGCTGTTTTAGCGCGCAATTCGTCAGAGTGAGTGGATCTTACAATTCTCCTTTTCAATGCTACACCGGGATAAGACAGCTCTTTAAATTCGTAAATATCAACCTCTACAACGAAAATATTTTAAATTAAAATTTGATTCTTGATTGTAAAAAATAATTCAGGTTATTGGGTTATTGGGTTATTGGGGTTATTACTTTGATTAATAAAACTTTTATTTAATCATTAATAAGATTATAGCGAAGTTCATACTTAACTAGGTCAAATATATTAAACCAAGTACATTTTAATTTTTGAAAGTGAGTACTACTATTTTTAAAATTTTTTTCCAAAAATCAAAGTAGTGTTTTCGAAATTAATTGCTTTATTGAATAACGAAGTATAAAAGAAAAAAGTCATTACTTGGCAGGTACTGGTCTTAGTTACAGATAAAGATGTAACTAAGAAAAATTATAAAAAAATGTTAAATACTAGAATAATTATTATACTAGCAAAAGTAATGTTCGTATTGTTTCTTGAGTATTTCACTTATTTTATTATTTTCTTTAGTTTAAAAGCTTGAAATTAGCATTTTAAATAAAAGTTTTAATTTTATCTAATTGTATTCAATTTTGAATTAAAAAATAAAGAGTGAGACCAAATAGCAACAAAATTTAGCCCGTTTGGTTGAATCGTGAATTTTTATGAGTTTTCACGTAAGATCGGTCCGATTAAACAAAAAAAACACTAGGTATATTTTTTTCTTAGAATTTCACGAAAAATACGATAGTATTTTTTATTTTCTAAAAATAAATTTTTTCAAAATCATCTCTTAAAACATCTGTATAAAAATACTACTTTGAACTTTGATATCTCAGAGATGAAAAATGTTCTCCATCCAAAATTTTTTTCAAAAATCGATGGCTCAAACATGTGCTAATTTTATTTTCACTTTTTTATCTAAAAATTTAAAACATCCATTTATAAAATAATTAAATATATTTTTTAGTTTACGAATTACTTAAACTTTGATTAGTTATTATTATTTTTTAAAATAAATTAAAAAAAAAAAGAAAAAAAAATAATAAGTTTTACCAAAAAACTATAATGAACGAATTTTTTTTTATTTAAACTTAATATGTCAAATATTTCATTTTGTGATTTACATCGGAGAACTCAATTGTAAATTAACAAAATTTTTTTATGGAGTAGGCCCATAAACAAACCTTCTTCGAATGCTGATAGTTCATCCAAGAATTTATCAATTATCCACTCTCCACTGTCAAGTTTTGCCCAAGCTTAAGTCAGATAATTTTCTTTTTCAATCTGAGATTTCTTTTTGAAGCAATGCAGGGAATTTTCATCTCCTGCATCATCCACTGCCATCATCTTGAACCAGGACTCAATTTGTAAATGTATAATTCTACCTAAATGTTGTAGATAAAAAAATGAAGCATAATAAGAGTATTATCGAAACTCACTGAAAAATTAAAAAATATTTTACGGCATAATTTAATGATATATAACAAAGCGTTATCGCGAATAAGATATTTAAGCAATAAATAAAATACATGAAAAAATTTTAATTATAAATGAGAATTAAAATTTGAAACAGTAAAAAAATCATACAACGATCAAAGTTTTTACTTTTTTAATAAATTAGGGGTTAGATAAATCATAAAATTGAAAAAATAATTTTTTCTATGATTTTTAACTCGAAAAATATGCACTTTATCAAAAAAATTGTTAAAACATTTTTTATTTATTTCAAAGAACATTAAAAAAAAATTTTTTTTGCAACAATGAAAATTTTTTGAATTATTTATTTGTAACAAATTCCCTTGTCACTTTTAACACTCCAAAAAAATTGCATTCAATAGGAAACAGTACTATCTTTAATAAGATGTATAATTTGTAATTGTTTTTATTGCTTATTAATTAAACAAAATTATAAAAAAAATTTCGTAGGCTAATCCCGTGCTAACTCCGCATCAACATTTAAAGAATTTGCCGCTATTGGGCAGAGCGCTGCAGTCGTGCACGGAGCGAATATGAGCTCCAACTATGCCAAAAAGAAACCTCCAAGAGTCAGTTTCTCTGAATGGGCCTTTTAAAGTCCCTCTACACTCTATGTTAAAAAACCATCATTTTATCAGCATTTTTCAATAAAAAGCTGTTTTTGGCCTGATTTTCAAAAAAATATTGCTCAGACCCTAATACACTTACAGAATTCCGGAACCTCGTATTTTTTTTTGTCTTCCCAAGTATTTTCTGGAAAAAAAATATTAAAAATTTTTTTTTCATGTATTAGACCATGTAAAATTGAGATATTTAAATGAAAAAATGACTAAAAACATCTTAATTTTACATGGTCTAATACATAAAAAAAAAAAATTTTATAATTTTTCCAGAAAATACTTGGAAAGACAAAAAAAAGGCAAGGTTCCGGAATTCTGTAAGTGTATTAGGGTCTGAGCAATATTTTTTTGAAAATCAGGTCAAAAACAGCTTTTTCAACACACTGCGCAGAAAGTTCAAACTTTCTGATTTGTCTCAAACAGGGAGTTTGAACTTTCCTTGCCTCCTGTTGAAAAATATATTACATACGAGGGAGTGCAAAAATGAGCTAGCCCTTAGCAAACCTTTGACACCCTCGCCTTCGGCTCGGGCATCAATTTCGGTTTGCTAAGGGCTAACTAATTTTTGACTCCCTCAGGTATGTAAAATACTATTTATTGAAAAATTCTGATAAAATGATGATTTTTTAAGATGGGCTGTAGAGGGAATATGATTTTAAAAGGACCATTCAGAGAAACTGACACTTGGAGGTTCCTTTTTGGCATATTTGGAGCCCATACAAGTATGACCCAAATGTAAGTTATATTTTATTAATGTTAATAGTGAAAATTTTCATCAAAAGATAAAAATGATTATATTACAGACGCATCTTTGGAATCTATCGAGGAGAATGAATGCAAAAACAAGAAAAAGCGAAGTTCAAAGATGATTGATAAACTCAAAAAGCGTATAAAAAAATACGAAGCAGAAATTTTATCATCATCCAGTTCCGAGAGTTCACCAAATAGCTCATCGTCTTCGAACGGCAGCTCATCGTCAGATGATGATCGTCATTGTAGACGAAAGTCAAAAAAATATAAAAAATACAAAAAAAAGTTGGAAGATGAAAAAAAAAAAAAATTAAAGAAAAAGCTCAAAAAATCAAAAACCAAAACCACGCAATCTTACAAAAAAATCTCGGATCTCAAGGTAAACTTAAAAAAAAATTTACTTATGAATAAAGGATACTAATTTATTTTACCATTTCTTCCAGTTTCTGCACTGTAAAAAAATTTTATTTTTAAATTAGTCATCGTTAGTAACGAAAAATGATATATTACTCAATTTGTGTGTGAAGTTGGACATTTACATCGAGAGCATCAGCAACTTTCGATATCAGTATATAATTTCGGACACAATTTGCGTATCAAATAAAATTTTGTTTAATAAAATATTTTGTTTAATAAAATATTTTGTTGAATAAAATATTTTGTTGAATAAAATATTTTATTCAACTTGACCATGTAATCGGTACTTTTTGACGTGTAAATTACGGGGTAGAAATGATACTTTTTCTTTTCACCGCAGCGTTGAATAATAGGGTACATTTAATGCCACATTTTTATTAAAGTACCAAATTACATGATCTTGTTGAATATATATGATACTCAAATTGTGTCCGAAGTTGTACACTTGCATCTCGAGTTGCTGATTCTTTGCTCCAGATAGCTCGCTATCTTATGCCTCGAGTATCAACAACTCTCGATGCAAATGTACAACTTCACACACAAGTTGAGTAAGAGGGGAAGCCTGGCGTTGGCGCCCCAAAAAGATTTGTCATTTCTAAAAGTTTTCATAGCGTTCTTCCGATATTTTGGTTTATATTAATTAATTTCTTTCTTAAATGTCAAGTAATTTGAAAATTTAAAATTAAATTTTTAAAATTGAAATCTCAAGATTGTTTTGTGGGTGCAAGAACGACCTTGGTCCTCGAGACGATAAGAAATTGGCAGGCAGCCTCATCCATTTTTTTTAAATACTGTCAATTTTTACCCATCAGCAATATTGCTTTGAAAATTTGTAAAAAACTTCTTCAGTCTCAAAAAACTGGATCACTGAAAGTTTTTTCAAATTTATTTCTTGTTTGTATTAATATTGCTGTTTCAAATGTCTTTGAAAAATGTATTTTAGCTTGAAAAAGTCAAGTTAATGAAACATCGACAAAATTATATGCTTTTAGCCTGAGTATTTCACTCTTGAAGACAAAGGTTATTCTAAGGGAGGTTTTGTAACTACCCAAAAATAGATGAGTTAAAAAAAAAGGTCATCAGTTGAAAAAAATTTTGCTTTTAAGAGCTTAAAAAGCTCAACCAGCGGTTATCAGATTATCAGGTTCAACAATTATAGTTTGACAGTTTTAAAAAAAATTTGACTATAATTTCAAGATGCTGTCTGCTCAAGGCTGCACCTATAAGACTGTGCTCGACGCTTTATCTAGATAATTTTGGCCTGCCCTAAAGTAGGTGCTCTTTCTTAGCAAAATTACTTTTTCTGACTATTTTTTACCAAAAATTAATTAACTTAAGCAGTCATTTATTTTTATTAATTTTTAACTTGAATTTTATTTTCAAATTTTTTCTAACTTTTACTTTTATAACTACCCGAAATGATCGTTTGTAACTACCCGTTTCGGATTTGTAACTACCCGTTTGATACTTTCGGTACTCTTAGAATAACCTCTGCTTGAAGACCTTTTTGTACTGCAATTTTAAAAAATATAGAGCTATCTTCAATACCAGAAATAATTTTTAAATTATAAATAAATTATTTTTGTTGCAGCGAATAATAACACACGACATTCTTATGAAAACAGTTCCACTAATAACACCCCCACACGACCATCATATGTTCCTAAATCGAGCGAAGGGGGAAAATTGTTCTCAAAACTTGAGTTTTGTCCTTACTGCAAGGAATTAAGAGAAAGATTAGATCGACATCTAATAAGGATGCACAAGGATAAAAAAACAGTTCAACTTATTCAAAGTTATCCGAAAAAAGCACAGAGCGACGGCAGTTAATCCAAAAAATTGCAAGCGCCGGCAACGCATTATATAACAGTTCTTCAAAATATAATCCAGAAGGAGAACTAATTGTAAAGCGTCGTATAGCCATTAATAAGAACAAACCAGTTCGGCACTTAACTAAAAATCCAACTGAAGCCGAAGAAGAGCCACTCGTTCTGGAACCCACTGCAGAAGAGTCTGAAGCTAATGAAAAAAAATTGCAGAAACGTATCTGCCATGTCCAGACTGTTTGGCATATGTTAAACATAAAAATTTATGCCAATACTGGAGAAATTCTCACGCACTACCAGGTGACGTAGACAACAATCTTCATGGCATTCTAAATGCGGCAAAAAAAGAAGTCAATAGAATTCACCCTGTGGCAACTCTTAAAGCACGATCTTCGATGAGCACTCTTCGAACCAACGTCGTTGGCAATATTATACGAAACGATGAGTTATTCTTTTTGCTAACAAATTTTCTGAAAAATTAGGACATTTCAACCAATTTTATCAAGTGACTAACAATCTACGTTATCTAGCTAAACTTCTTATTGCAGTTAAGAAAAGGAACCCATTGATCGATGGCCTAATTAAGATGTTTATAGGTCAAAATGGGGGTTTCGCTTTAGAGGCGCTGCTAGAAGTAACTGAATACGATGATGAAACACAACAGGTTAACGAATACAAAGGTAAATTATATGGTGACTTGGTTCAAAAATGTATCCAAATATTATTAGCTTTTTACGAAGAAAAGGAGGAACCTCGCAAACAGAAGCAGGTTCGAGGATTTGAAACTCTGTTCAAAAATTATTACAATGCATATATCGGGTCCAAAGCGACTTTGGCGGGAAATGCCATTCGACGAGCGAAGACCACAGCTGAACTGCCCGATCCGGAGGATATTTCCAAAATGATCCGATTTCTGGATGAATTAATCTATGAAAAAACGGAATTCCCGCAAAAATCAGGTGACAATAATCAAGAAGAAAAAAAAGCTTGGCTCCGCTTGGGCGAAAGTCTATTAGTCAAGTTTTTAATACTTAATTGTCGTCGTCCTGCCGAAATCGATAGACTCACTCTCGACGATTATTCAAAGTCATCGAGCATCAATGATAGGGATCCTTTTTATCAAAATCTCACAAAAGAAGAGAAACAACAATATGAAAAGTATGTGAAAATAAAAGGGCAAGGTAAAAAAATAGACGGCATGGATACCACTATATATATGAAACAAAACGATAAATTCTCTTTGGATATTTTTGTAAAACTTCGTTAAAAAATGGGAGTTCCTAGTTACAACAAGTTCCTTTTCGGGAAACCAGCTTCAATTGATCGTTTACCCCATCATTTAGATGCTTACTTAAGTTTGATTAATTTGAGAGACATGTGTCACAATACTAACAATTTAAATTACCCAGAGAAAATACTCAGCACTAATCTAAGGAAAGGGAAAAATAAAAATAAAAATTTTTTCTCGCGCAACTCTCGTAGAAATACCATTGTTCCCATGCTTGGTCAAGAAAATACTATTCTACGTTCAGATTGTTAAAAAATATGAATTACTTACAAATATTTTTAGGATATATGAAAAATCAAATCAAGTTAAGATAAGATCAAATGAGAACGAGAAAAAAAACGAAATTTAAAATTGAATAATGAAACAAAATTAAGGGAATTACTTTGACATTTTTGTTCAAATATTTAACAGGATATTCAAACATCAACAACATAAAAGCGAAGACGAATGCTTACTAATCTAGAATTATTTTTCAACAATTAGAAATTTTAATTTAGACCACAGAAATAAATTGAGATGAATTCCTTTTCTTGAATCCGACACGGGAGTGTACCGATTCTAGTGTAAAATACCCAACGAGAACCAGTCTTTTTCCCCTATAGCCCGAATGAAACATGGAACTGAATGAGAAACGTGTTTCCAGTTGAGTTTTTAGTTAACATTTCTAATTCCTCTAGTCAAAAATACAGAAATCAAAACCGCATTCAAATAAAATACCGCATGGCATTATGGGTAGTATACTGTTAGCACTGGTAGCCTAACCGTGATCGTTGCATTTTGTAAAAATGAAGATAATCTTAAAATTAGCCGAGAGGAGGCTCGCTCTCAGTGCTATTTCGACCGAAGTTCATTCAAATAAATTAAAATTCTAACTATCAAGATTATTGATCGAATTCGAGGAAATACATTCTCAAATCAAGCACGGGAACAGCGAAGATTCTATGAGAGTCGGAACTTTCTGTACTCTCGTAGAATCATCGCTGTTCCCGTACTTGATCGAGAATATACTATTTTTTACTTCATTCAATTTCAACAGTAATTAATTAAAATGCGTGTAATTCTAGTTGTAATGATTTTAAAATCTGAATTAAAAATTTTTATTTACCTGTTGTGTTGATGCGAGGTTTTTCAATTGCGCCATTTCGGTCTCTACGGCTTAAGCTAGCACTTTCTAGCATTTCGGTGATATTGACGTCTTGTCGAGGATTCACAAATTTATACTTCGATTTATTTGTTCTCTCTGTGTGAGCTAAGTGAGTAGTTAGTTCCTGGAATTCAGCATGCCCACCGACTGTTTCGAAAGCAGTAGAAATCCCTTTACTTAGATTAGTGCTGAGTATTTTCTCTGGGTAATTTAAATTGTAAGTATTGTGACACATGTCTCTCGAATTAATCAAACTTAAGTAAGCATCTAAATGATGGAGTAAACGATCAATTGAGGCTGGTTTCCCGAAAAGGAACTTGTTGTAACTAGGAACTCCCATTTTTTCACGAAGTTTTACAAAAACATCCAAAGAGAATTTATCGTTTTGTTTCATATATATAGTGGCATCCATGCTGTCTATTTTTTTACCTTGCCCTTTTATTTTCACATACTTTTCATATTGTTGTTTCTCTTCTTTTGTGAGACTTTGATAAAAAGGATCCCTATCATTGATGCTCGATGACTTTGAATAATCGTCGAGAGTGATTCTACGATTTCGGCAGGACGACGACAATTAAATATTAAAAACTTGACTAATAGACTTTCGCCCAAGCGGAGCCAAGCTTTTTTTTCTTCTTGATTATTGTCACCAGATTTTTGCAGGAATTCCGTTTTTTCATAGATTAATTCATCCAGAAATCGGATCATTTTGGAAACATCCTCCGGATCGGGCAGTTCAGCTGTGGTCTTCGCTCGTCGAATGGCATTTCCCGCCAAAGTCGCTTTGGACCCGATATATGCATTATAATAATTTTTGAACAGAGTTTCAAATCCTCGAACCTGCTTCTGTTTGCGAGGTTCCTCCTTTTCTTCGTAAAAAGCTAATAATATTTGGATACATTTTTGAACCAAGTCACCATATAATTTACCTTTGTATATAGCCGCTAGGTGGTAATTTAGATAAAAAATTTCAATAATTTGGCCTAAAAAGTGTCTGCCACCACTTCAAAAAATTTGAAAAAATTTGTAAAGCTATTTTTTCTTAAAATACATAATACATTTTTTTCAAGAGAGGTATGTATCACCGTTTTTTTTTAATCGCATTTTTTAGGGAAAAACATTCGAAAAACAGCCTTAACAATTTGAATTTGGCGCCAAAAATGATTTAAAAAATATGGTTGAACTACATTTTTTGTAAACAAAATTTTGCCGCAAACCGCGTTTTTCTAGTCCTCTTAGATTTTGAGATAAAAATCAAAGTTGAAAAATCACTATTTTGCACCACGCATGCGCAGTAGTGGGTATAAAAAATTCTGGTTGGCGCCAAAAATCTCCTTTTTTCATGCCCTTTCGAATGATATATATATTGTAGGGGTTCGCGCTGGGGGCCGATTCGACTATCTTACCCGGCTATACCCTTTATTTTCCACACATGGTGCATAAAAGTTCAAACTTTCTGATATTTCCCAAACAGGAAGTTTGAACTTTCCTTGCCTTTTGTTGAAAAAAAAAACTCGACGCTGGAAAAGTATGAGCTAACCTTTAGCAAACCCTTGACACTCTCGCCTTTAGCTCAGGTTTTGAACACAAATTGTTTGAAAATTAGCTAAGAACCCAAAAAAGTGACCCAAATGTCTAGTCCTCGCGGGTCATCCTCGATAGCCCTAGTTCATCGGCTTACCATCGATGCTAACGCTGTTGCTAAATGGTGAATGGTCCGAACAAAACGGCCTCAGGCTCAACCCCGCCAAGACCGTGGCTATTTTTTTGGCAGCTCCGCTTTCTTTGAACTGCTAGCAAAGACCCCGGTCTTTCAGCTACCCAACATCATGGTCGCTGGCATGTCTATTCCCTTCACGTCGGAAATCAAATTGCTAGGGGTAGTTAATCACCTCTACCCTTAGTTGGAACAAGCATATCAGCTCCATATCGGCACGTGTATCTGCATCCTTGCACAGCCTCAGGCATAACAAACATGCCCTCACCCGTGCGCTCAAAAAACACCTCGTTGAATCACTGATCTTCCCTCATTTTGACTACGCCAGCGCTGTGTACCATCATCTCACCGACCAGCAAAACCTGAAACTTCACCTTCTGCTAAACGCTTGTGTCCGATATGTCATTGGCAACATCCCTTGGACTGCGCATGTCACCCACTACATAATAGCAGTCGGTTGGCTCTCAGTGAGTCGTCGTCAGGAATTTTTTTTATAGGCAACCTCGCCTTCAGGGTTTCCCAGCTACATAAGCCCTCTTACCTAGCTAGTCACCTCGTACCTCTGCCGTCTGCACATCCCCTGCCCTCTACTATTCCTCAATTTTGTTCTAAATCTCCCACTTTCCCTGCACTATGCGCTGTACAAATTGTTTTCCGACGACCTTAAGAGATCTACCTTAAAGCTGCAGCCACCCCCGAAGGCCTTGCATCCCTCATTCGCAAGCTCTCCTACGATGCCTCCTCGATTGCTAAATGGGCCAAAGTCAACGGGCTCACGCTCAACGCTGGCAAGACTATCGCCACGCTTTTTGGTAGCCATCACTACCTCAAATCCCCTAGCACTCTACCCACCCCCCTCATCTCTGTCGCTGGTACCCCCGTCCCCTTCGCCGACAAGTCGAAGAGCCTCGGAATAATCATCACCCCCTCGCTAAACTGGACCGAACATCTCTCTTCGATCGCCGCGCGGGCTTACGCCTCCCTCCACAGCCTCCGCTTCTACAGGCATGCCCTCGCGCGATCCTTCCGGTAAGAACTCATTAAATCTCTTATTCTTCCTCACTTCGATTACGCGTGTGCCGTTTATCACGACCTCACTGTCGCGCAGGACCTGAAAATGCAGCGCCTCCTCAATGCCTGCGTTTGCTACGTCTATGAAAATATCCATTGGATGGCCCACGTCACGCCCTACCATCTCGCCCTCAGTTAGCTCTCCGCCAAACGCCGCCGCGAGTACTTTATTGGTACACTCGCCCACCGAGTCTTAACCTACCACCAAACTTCTTATTTGTATGACCAGCTCCCCCGATCTGACGATCTGCCAGCAGTGGCACCGGTTACTTCATCGTCCTCCCCGCTCGCACTAATACCCTGCGAAACTCCTTCTCTGGTTGTGCAGTCCGCACCCTCAACTCCCTTGGCCACCACGACCTTGACAAGATCTCACCTGAGACCTTCAAGTCCCTGCTCCGCGATACGCTACTTGAACGCGACCGTAGCGACTGGACCGACCGCTCCCTTCGTGAGCGCCTCGCTATCGTCCCTCCTCGCCTACCTTCATTCCTCATTCTACTCCGCTCTTTACACGCCTGCTTCTAACCCCACTTCCATCACGGCACAAGCTCATATATCCACTGTAAAGCGACCCCTATAACTACCTTGCACATGGACATGGCCTTCATTATTATAAATTATGTATTATTGTAAACTGCTACCTTTTATCTAATTTTATGTATAACTTCGAACTTAGATATTCTCTGTTAACACTATTTTTTTATAATCTTATTGTAAACACTCCAACGGCCGAATAGGGTTCCACTTTCGAGATAAAAACTTTAGACAATCAATCAATCACCCGCCCTGATATCCGTCGCTCTGCCCGCATTGGGGGCGGCTTCTTTTATATACCACCTGTTTGCACCGAGGCTCTGCGAAACTTATTCGCTCAAGTCGGTCCCTCTGTGATTAACTCGTACTAGGTGTGTTCAACTTAGATAGTATTTCTGTCGAGTCCTTCGAGTCACTGCTCCGCAACACTCTCTTTGACCGTGACTGTCACGACTCACGACTGGGTCATACGCTTACATCGAGAAGGACTCACGCCCATCCCACCCGCCTTTAACAGCTAGGGATCTTATAGGGATCCCTATAGGGATAAGATCCCTACTTATAGGGATCGCTATAAGATCCTTACTCCTTCTTACAGCTCTGCGTCCCCTACTTTAACACACTAGAATCCAGCTGTTCGTGACCGAGACTGACGAGACTTTGGATGGTCTCGGTCTCGGTTAATCTCGGTCTCGGTTTCAATCTCAATAATTTGACAAAGGATGGGTTGCAATTTAACCGAAATTTGTCCAACGCCAAATCGGCTGAAACTGCAGGATAAGGTGTCTTTCTGGATCCGAAAAAAACATCCCGTAATTGTTTTTTCGATAAATTCATTAGCCGTGCATGCACAAAAACCTTTGTGTCCCATTTAAAATACATGGAAAACCACAATTTTAGGTAGTTTTTCGTTTATTTCTCGAAAACCAGACTGGATCCATCTCTGAAATTTTAGTATGTTTCGAAGACATGAAAAACTCAACTTTTCAGGGTGATTCCGTGAAGGGGCAAGGTGGGCCACCCACTTTTTAAAGCCTCTGAAAGACCCGAAATTTTTTTTTTTTTTTAAACTCATAACTTGGTCTCTAGTTATCCGATCTGAACCAGGTTTAGCGCAAAATTTTTGTCTTTAATTCTATTTCTTAGAAAAATTAGTGTCTCTATAGTTTTAAAAAGTTTTACTGCACGTAAATCGTCCATCACTGCCGGATTAACTCTGATGGGGGCTTATAGGCACAATTTTGGTGGGGGCCTATGCAAGGAAATTTTTTTTTACTATTTCAGTTAAAACACATTAAAATTGAGGTCAGGGGAGCAGCAACTCCTTCCAGCTAGAGGTTAACCTGAGGACCGCCGCGCTACCCCTCTCCCGCCCCTAATAAAATTGACGTCTAAAAAAAAAAAAATGAGTCCAAAACCCTGGAAGCCCAAGTTCAACGAAAATACTGATCAGCTATCCCCCAAGCTCTAAACCCCCAAAACCCTGTGCGCCCGAGCTCAACAAAAACACTTATCGGCTATCCCTCAAACTCTAAGCCCCCAAATACCCTGGGCGCTCGAGTTCAACGAAAAAAAACTGATCGGCTATCCCCCAAGCTCTAAACACCCAAAACCCTGGAAGACCGAGTCAATAAAAAAAAAAACTTATCAACTATCTCCTAAGCTCAAAACCCCCAAAAACCTGGGCACCCGAGTTCAACAAAAAAAAACTGATCGGCTATCCCCCAAGCTCTAAACACCCAAAACCCTGGAAGACCGAGTTGAATAAAAAAAAAAAAAAACTTATCAGCTATCTCCCAAGCTCTAAACCCCCAAAACCCTGGGCGTCGAGTTAAATAAATAAACTGATCAGCTATCCTCCAAGCTCTTCCTCTAAGCAAGTTTTGGGAGGTTTAGAGCTTGGGGGATAGCTGATCAGTTTTTTCGTTGACCTCGGGCGCCCAGGGTTTTAGGAGTCTAAAGTCTGGGGCATAGTCGATAAATTTTTTTGTTGAACTCAGGTGCCCAGGGTTTTAAGGGGTTTAGAGCTTGGATTAGACAAAATTCAGCGTAAAAAAGATCATCACTTTTAAAAAAATGTACTAGTAGTATCAAATAATTGATTAGTGCTGATCAGAGTTAATTCAATAAAAAAAAAAAAAAAAATTGGTACTTTGTTTGAATTATATTTATTATGTTTTCTAATATTAAATTGAAAAAAAAAAAAAAAAAAAAAAAAAAAATTCGTACATACATGTGGTGGGGGCTTATTGGGCCTATAGGAATGTGCCTGTTCTGCCTACCCGTTTATCCGGCACTTTCGTCCATAACCTAACGTCGCTCGAGGGGTCTTGGGTTCGATCCTCGGCACAGCCAACTTTAAATTTTTTAACTCCATTAGTTGCGTCGGTAACATTGATCCCTTCATTCACCCCGACGGCTTTGGAGTCGGTTTTACCGGGGGCTTTAATTTCAGCTCTGGTCGGAGATTATTCGACAGGGGGCATAATTTCCCAATGAGCTCAACTCGGTTCAGCGCTGGTCTAATCCAAGACCATCTGATTGGGGGCAATATTTGGGAAAGTTCCCCATGAGCTTCCGGTTTTTTTAGCTTATCCTAATTATGTCGGTTATATATGTACCAAAATATGTTATTTCACTGGTGATACGTCTTTTGCTTTACAAGTCTTTCGATTCTTGAGATTGTCCTAAAGTAAAAATAGCACTATTTCAACAATTTATGAAAACATCACGCTAATCGGTCGTTGACGCAAAGTTTCTGTGGGGATCGTGATTCCCGCATATGGGTTTCGTTGTGCTCACAGCGTCATATATCCCTATGCACGACACGTGAGGAGAGTCGTCCCCAATTTTTTCCCAGTGCAGTCAGTATTTTGTTGAACTCGGGAGCCCAGGGTTTTTGGGGCTTAGAGCTTGAGGGGTAGCCAATCAGTATTTTGTTGAGCTCGGGCGCCCAGGGTTATGGGGGATTAGAGCATGGGAGATAGCCAATCAGTATTTTGTTGAGTTTGGGCACACAGGGTTTTGGGGGCTTAGAGAATTGCAACCCTTTTTTTTTTAATTTTACAATTTAATGTAACGTTTCATCCCTCTGTCTGCAGCTCGTTGTGGTTGTTCCCGATGATAAAACGACCCAGCTAATTTTTTGCGTTTTAGATGCTTGATAATCAATATCTTGACGTAAAAAAATCCGGGAGAATAGCACTACTTGTTTTTAGACGATTTTTTCATATACTTCATCGTTCACTTTTAAAAGTTTTTTTGCAATAACAATTGTTTTTAACAATTTTTTACAACAAAGCAGGACTTTTTCTCAAAGTACTCCACCAAACGAAGAAAACGGCTCCCGGATGTTTACTCTACTCCTAAAATTCTAGGGGATATTAATTTTTGAAAATGGACCTTCGATTTGGCTCTCTGTTGCACCTTCAACTACGAGTAAAACTTCCTGGGGAAATTGATCTAGTTACCTGGTACTTGGCCTGGTGTTATCTGGGGAGAAATCTACTATCCCACCTTCAGCCACGAGTAAGACTTCCTGGGGGAAACGTCCTGGTTACCTGGTGGTCAAATTGGTTCTACCTGGAGTAAAATTTACTATCCTACCTTGAACTGCGAGTAAATCTTCCTGGGGAAAAAATATCCTGGTTACCTGGTAGTCGACCTGGTGGTACCTGGAGTAAGATCCACTATCCCACTGTCAACTACGAGTAAAACTTCCTGGGGAAATTGATCTGGTTATCTGGTACTTGACTGGGTGCTATCTGGGGTGAAATCTACTATCCCACCTTCAACTACGAGTAAAACTTCCTGGGGAAAACGTCCCAGTTACCTAGAGGTCGACCTGATGCTACCTGGGGTAAGATCCACTATCCTACCGTCAACTACGAGTAAAACTTCCTGAGGAAATTGATCTGGTTACCTGGTAGTTGACCTGGTGCTATCTGGGGTGAAATGTACTATCCCACCGTCAACTGCGAGCGAAACTTATTGGGGAAATCCTCTCCAAGGCATAAGTATCACCAGGTACACCAGGTGACCTTTACCTTTCCGGAGTCAAAACTTCCTGGGGAAATCATCTCCAAAGCGTACTTATCACCAGGTGTCCGCCCTAACTCCTACGGAGTCGAAACTTCCTGGGGAAATCATCTCCAAGGCGTAAGTATCGCCAGGTGCACCAGGTGCTCGCCCTGATCCCTCCGGAGTCGAAACTTACTGGGGAAATCATCTCCGAGGCGTACGTATCACCAGGGGCACCAGGCTTCCACCCTGATCCCTACGGAGTCAAAACTTCCTGGGGAAATCATCTTCAAGGCGTAAGTATCGCCAGGTGCACCAGGTGCTCGCCCTGATCCCTCCGGAGTCGAAACTTCCTGGGGAAATCATCTCCGAGGCGTACGTATCACCAGGGGCACCAGGTGTCCACCCTGATCCCTACGGAGTCAAAACTTCCTGGGGAAATCATCTTCAAGGCGTAAGTATCGCCAGTTGAACCAGGTGCTCGCTCTGATCCCTCCGGAGTCGAAACTTCCTGGGGAAATTATCTCCAAGGCGTACGTATTACCAGAGGCACCAGGTATCCGCCCTGACCCATCCGAAGTCGAAACTTCCTGGGGAAATCCTCTCTAAGGCGTAAGTATCGCCAGGTGCACCAGTGTCCGCCCTGACCCATCCGGAGTCGAAACTTCCTAGGGAAATCATCTTCAAGGCGTACGTATCACCAGGTGCACCAGATGTCCTTCTTGACTCCTTCGTTTTCGAAACCGTTGTAATGCCGAGGATTTCGCCGAGGATTTCACTGTTAAGATTCACCGAGGATTTCACCGCAAAAAGCGAGGAATTCACCTAGGATTTCACCGCAAAAAGCGAGGAATTCAGCGATGAATTCATCGCTGATTTCACCGAGGATACTTGCAATGGGGTTTGCTCATCATTCGGTACCAGAAAGCGTTTTCCAAAGTTTCTGCAATCGATGATCCAAAAAAACTTATCCAACCCTGAGAGGAGGACCCGCTAGGACTAGACATTTGGGTCACTTCTTTGGGTTTTTAGCTAATTTTCAAACAATTTGTGTTCAAAACCTGAGCCAAAGGTGAGAGTGTCAAAGGTTTGCTAAGGGTTAGCTCATACTTTTCCAGCGTAGAGTGTAATGTTTTTTTCAACTCAAAGCAAGGAGTTCAAACTTCCTGTTTGGGAAAAATCAGAAAGTTTGAACTTTCTGCACCGTGTGTGAAAAATAAATTTCATAGAGTTAGGAAGTTTTTTTAATCACAATTTTAATGTTTAGAAGGACAATAATTGATGCATTTATCGCAACGTCATCAAAGTTTTTGCGCGCACGCGGTGATCTAGAGTTTTGCGCGCACGCAGAGATCGGAAGTTTTGCGCGCACGCGGAGATCAGAAGTTTTTGCGCGCACGCGGAATATCATAAGTTTTGCGCGCACGCGGAGATCTTAAGTTTTTTCGCGCACGCAGAGATCTTAAGTTTTTGCGCGCACGCGGAGATCTTAAGTTTTTGCGCGCACGCGGAGCACCTAAGCTTGCGCGCACGCGGAGTACCTAAGTTTGCGCGCACGCGGGATAATTTAGTTTGCGCGTACGCGGAACACCTAAGTTGCGCGTACGCGCAAATTTTTGTTTGAAAGGGTAAGTTTGCGCGTACGCGGAGGGTGCCGTCCAGACAGACTCTATAATTATTGAAAATAAGATACCAAAATTATTTAAAAAAAAAAAAATTAAAATTACTCAAAGGAATAGTATACTAAATTACACATAAAAATAGCAGCATGAATAAATTAATGCATAAAAATTTTCTCCAAAAAAGTTACACATAAAAATTACACATGAAAGTTACATAAAAATCTTATAACATATGGTTATTACACGTGTAACGTAACACGTGTAATGTACAAGTGTTTATTCATTGAATATTCAAAAGATCTTTTAAAGATTTGATATAATATAATAATTATTGAAAAGATGAAATCATGCATTTTTCAAATTAAAATACGAATCTCAAAATTATAAATTTTTCAAGATGTATCTCCAGATCATATTTTTTTATAATTTATGCGTGTAAAAAAAATCTTTTTCTATCATCAAATGTACTAAATCTTGATAACTATATCCGGCTTTGGCACGACTTTTTTTAAAGCTGCAAAAGTAGCCTTTCTGATTGCTACTTTCTTCTTTTCTATAGATTGATAAATTAATTTTTTGAATTTGATTGCAGCTTTGAAAATATCTTCATTCTTGAGAAACTCATTCAATAATGTTTGTAGTAAAATAACATCATATAATGCTTCATGCAAATTATTTTTAGAAATATCAATGTCCAATAGGTCTTATGCCAATTTGGAGAAAGAAAAAGTTTTTTTTCCTTTTTTTCTCTCTGGGAACTTAAGTTTAAACAGAGGAGTACTATCAGTAAAGCCATAAATTATTTTACTAAAATCTTTTGTCATAGCATATTTTTTTATTTCTCTTTACAATACTGAACCTCATTGCCAGAAAATTTCAATTTAGCTACTTCCTTAAATTGAACCATTTCTTGCATTAAATCTTCATGAATTTCTGGAGGCCTATCGGGATAAATTAATAATCTAATGAATAAAAGGTCATAATTCTAGTAATACTGGTAAGTTTTGAGATTTAAATAAATTTATGGAAGATATTGAATTTAATTTATAAATTTAAATAGTATTTCATATTTAAAATAAGGTATGACAAGGAATAGGAAAAAGATTGGATCATGAGTGGTCAAATAACAGCTCTGACAATAATATTTATGAGTGATCACATTTTATTTTCAAACAAAAGACTTCATATTTAGTACAATATTCATAAAATTCTTATACTCTAAAATAAGTAATACCTTAAATCACTTTCTTTATAATCTAGATTAATCAAATTTTATAATATAAAATAAAAAATAACTTTACTTGTTTATTTGATTAACCTAGATCCAGTCATCTCAAAGTAAAAAATATTTCACTAAAACTTTTATATGGAGCAACTGTAAAAAATTTCGGGGAGTATTAAAATGCACGGGACAAAAAAGAGTTTGAAACGACAGGGCACTGCACGGGAAAAAAAATAAACTTGCACGGGAAAAAAAAAAAATTTTCACGGGAAAAAGAATAAATTAACACGGGAAAAAGAATATATAATTTCTGTATTAGGGATGATATCTGTATTAAGTATAAAAGCTTATTGCTCCTACTCAAGACTCTCATGGCACTCAGCATCTTATTATTAGGTAGTTGCTCCACCCAACAAAACATCTACATAACGTCAACACCCAGACTCATAAATTCAGTTTTAGTTCAAACGACGAGAATTATGGCCGAGGAGCTAACGTTTTTTGAAGATTCTTCTGAAGATTCGTCCGAGGATGAGCCGATTCAGCCCGTCAAAAAACGTAGGCGCGTAACACGTCAGTGGTGCGAACGCCAGACTTATTCATCTGCATCAGAGGCTGAAAAAGCTGTCGAAGACATGCAAATTTGGAAGAAAAGTTCTTCAAAATCAACTACAGCAGGAAAACGGGTCGAGTATCGGTGCAAAGAAGGAATATACAGAGTGTCGGAATGTCCAGCAGGACTGTACTTATTTTATCATAGTTCTAGCTCTTCTGTATCCTTATACGAGACAGAAAACGAGCATGCAAATCATTCAGCTGACAGTAGAGGCTTGTCCTCAGATTTGAAACTGTTTATTAAACAAAAGTTTTCTGATGGAATCAAGAAGCCAAATACTATCTTAAACCTCTGCCGCCTAAACAATATTGAAGAACCAGAGAAATCGAAACTTGTTGCGTTTCTGAAAACTCTCCGATCTAATGAAGGCACTCCTACAATATCGGCAATTGAAATTAAAAAATGGTGCAGTGAGCTAAAAATATTCCCTCGAAAAATATTCCCCTAGGGCAGAAGCGAAAACGAGGCCGCCCATCGAAAGCAAAGAAAGCTTTATTGGTATAGTTACTATTAATAACTTTTACATGTATAACTACTATAACATGTGTAATTTTTATAATAAAATGAATTTTACTTTTCCTGTTCAAAAAAGATTTGTTTACCGTTAATTTACTTTTATTTCCCGTTTAAAAAGTATTTTTTTCCCGTTCAATAAATTTAATTCCCGCTCGATTGCTTTTTTTCCCGTTGAAATATTTTTTTTCCCGTGCATTCACTTTTTTTCCCGTGCATTCACTTTTTTTCCCGTGCATTTACTTTTTTTCCCGTGCATTTACTTCTTTTCCCGTGCATTTGTATAAAAATTTACCGTGCATTGCCTTTTTTTCCCGTGCAATAAATCATACCCAAAAATTTCTAATAAAATAGTGGGGTAAAAAAATTAGATAGAGTTCGCTGTAAAAATCTGTACAACATTATTAAATATAAACTGACATACTTCAAACAATATTTGTTGCTCTGCATTAAGTAAGTCTTTCATAATAAAAAATATAAAAATAAACAAAAAAAATATTTCATTTCCAAAACAAAATTCTTTTAATGTTAATCATTATTAAACTTTCTTTCTGTTCATTTCATATTAGATTTTACTAAATTTGAAAATTAAAATGTAAAAAAGAAAATAAATTATCTTACAAATACTTTTCTAATTCATCAAGTTTTTTAATAACTTGCTCCCTTTCTTCTAACGCCCATTTTCTGCAACTATCCTTAGCAGCTTTCTGTAAAACAGGAATGATCTCTTGTTGATAATTATTAGAAGTTCTTGAGTGTAGCGTTGGGATATTTGCACATAATAAAACTTTGTTTATTTGAGTTAATCCTATACCACCATGAAAAGTACCTAAAAATAAAATATATTTCTCTTATAATATGCATTCAATTGCACTAACACCTTCAAAAGTAGGTAAAACAGTAAGGGTACGGGCCTTGAAGGCTACGAGGCTGTAAGGCTACGGGGCTGTAAGGCTACGGGACTACAAGGTAACGCCACCTGTGGTTATGTACGGATTTACCGACTGCTTTGCACAATAAATTATTAAAATTACAGGCTACCGATTTTACCGATAGTCGTAGTGTGCTAGTAACGCAGTCTCAATTTATATTACCGCAACAAACTGATATTAATTAAATTTGACAGAAATATTATAAATTGAATGAAAGGTTTTGCAGAGATAAAAAAAAATATGCCAATTAAAAAAAATATATATATATTTCTTATTTGAAAAATTGCATTGATAATACAAAAAAAAATCTTTAAAATAATTTTGTACAATATTTTTAATTCTTCTATTATTATATAGTTAACCACTCCATTGGTTCCACGAAATTTTTCGATTCTTTTTCGGTAACGAACTTTTTCAAAATCCTAACGTTGTGTAAAGCGCAACAAGTTTTAAACTGACCGCTGTGATTTTCGCAAACCGTAACAATTTTGATGTGATCTAATGGCGGTTGGGAGTAAGCGGCAACATCCTCGACGTTGTATCTAAAACGCTCCAACCATTTTTTTTTCAGTGAACCAGCAACGTAAATTTTAGTAGCATCCTTGAATGATTCGCGAGTGAGTTGCCCTATTGAAGTGTAAGGAATCGAACCAGCATTCCAATCCAAACCATGATAGTTACGCTGCAGATCAGTATTAATTTGTTTGTAATTTTTGTGAGACGATCCCATGAAAATGGTGGATTGAAGAAAAGCACTACAGGATCGACATCTTCATCGAGAGGAATAAATGCAAACTCTTTGATGATATAATCGTGTTCTCTGATGTTATTGCGACCATCTTTGATGGTGCTACCAGGTTGCACGAAGCAAGACATATCGACTACGTAACGCATCTTGATGATGAATGAGTAAATTGTAGCAAGGTGCTCTTCTTTTATACTAATTTTTTGACATCCCCACTCACCGAATTATACTGAACGATGCGGTCATGTAGTATCATACAATATGCTGCTGTATTAGGAGGAAGGTTCTCCCTTGATTCAAGCTCCACTCGAACGTCCACTGGGGCACTTTTGAGAGACTCGTTTTGTTTCGAGCAGTCAATAACTATTAGTGGAATGTATTTAATGAAATCGGATTCAGATAAAGTTGGTTCCGAATCTTTACAGTAGTATGACGTTTGAAAATTAACATACATGTCGTACAGTATTGCATATTCGTTGTGAGCTATGTTGAGATTCAAGTTGTTGTACGGATAGTATTGAGAGTTTAAAAATAGTTTGACGTTGCTTAAGTTGCAAGGGTCAAAAAGACTTGCGTTTTGTGTATTCAAAGATTTTCTGTTGGTTTGTAAACCAATTATTACAAATCGTGGTTTTTCTAGCTGATTTGAAGTTTTCACAGTCTAAACATGTTTTGTGGTAGTGGGGAGCATGGGATACTCAAAAAATTCTTTAGATCTGAAACTCATTGTAACTGGACGATCTTTTCCAAGAAATTTGAGCAGGCTGATCCTGTGAGAATCCGATAGTAAAACGTAAGGCATGAGCCACTCGATTTTTGAAAGTTTGATTTTGAATGATTCATAAGTTACTGCACCACTACTTGTAGAATTAGTATTTGTTTGAATAATAGAGTTCAAGTCATTGCTGGATCGAGTGATAACTAATTCAAGCTTCACGTTGACGACAATTTTACGGTAGTCTTCAGCAAAGCCTAAGATCATATTTAAAGGGATGAATACATCAAAGTATCCATCATCATTCAGAATCTGTTGTTTCTTTTCTTCTGAAAGACCGTACCAGCCAGAATTTTCTGCAACTAAGCTTTGATTAGGATTAAAAGAAATCCAATTTTTCATTAAAGTGGATAAACCAACGTTTTTGCAGTGATCTATTTCAATTCCATTTAATTCTAGACGAATGTCATCGAACAAATGACAAATACCATTATTGACAAAAAATGTTTTTTTTGGAGCTTTATTAGTAGTATTATCAGTAAGTTGACCACAAATATGAAGAACACTACGCGATGGTAGAAGGCACAGATCTTGATGTTGAATGGCGATGCGAATTTCATCGCTGTTGTTGTAATTTGGAGCGGTGTAAGGTTGATGAGCATGCACCTCGTAATGAGAGATACTTTCATCGAACGCGACTGGATTTTGAATGCTTAGAATGTCTTCCATCATTTCTTTGATAGCAGCAAAAAAATATGCAAGTTATTTTCCACCAAAGGCGATTCTTAAACCTAGACTCTTGAGAAACTGGATATTCTGCCATGTTAACGCTTTCAACGCCCGTTGACGACTGATTGAAGAAGCGCATGGTGCACGACTTTTATAACCTCGAGAATGAGGCGTAGCGTTGGAAAGTCCTTTACTGTGGTATACAATACCCATTATGAAGACTTTATGTGTAGTCTGATAGTTATGACTTCTTCACGAAAGTTGATGTTCCGTCTTGGTTGACTAAACGTAACTGAATTTTATCGATGCTCTTTACGCAAACAGGTAAGTAAATCACTTGCGTGGGAATTTCGATGATTTTAAAACCAGGATCAGCCACGGGATAAAACTCGTGAATGGTGTGAACTTTTTTATCGTTTATGTAGGCTCTGGTTGTGATGCTACACTCGACTCTTATTGAATTTATTTTTAGTATATTCACAGGCGTATCGGATATGTGAAAACTATTTGCAGGAAGAATACGATGATCAAATCCTAATATGTTTGCAATCGAATTTTGAGGGTGGAAATCAACTTGTGCATTACTTTTAATCTCACACTTTTCAAAGTATTTTCATTCGGTTTTATTGAAATCTCTATATTTACTTGTTTTTCTTTGAGAGCGTTTTGAATATATTTCTCGATATTGCTGATTTCGTAACAACCGGTTTGAAATTCAATTACTTCATTACCAATGTAAAATTTATTATTTCCTTCGTCTATATTAGGAATAGAATTGAAACTTAAAAACTCGACTAATCCAAGAGAATAGTTTTTATTCGGTAATAGTTCGATTGGTGGAAAATATTGAGCTTCTAGTATTGAAGTTGTTCCCGATAAGGTTAGAGTTAATGACTCCATGACAGTTTGGAATAGAATGAGGTAAGTTGTTGAAAAAATTCGGCTTATATACTTTTTAGCCGACCGCTTAAAAACTTTAAACATAAACGTCCGCAGTTAAAAGTATCGTAAGTTTGATATTGCTCGGGATTGTATTTGATATTATCGACATTTAGATAAATAATTAATTCAAGGGGTGGTTGAAGGTTACCAAAACTGTCAAAGTAAATGACTTCATTGCCTCGTTTTTTATAGGCCACCCAATGAGTGCCAGGTCCACTATCGTTGTCAAGATTAACAATTGCCGATTCTCGAAAATGAGGACCAGACGGTGGTAATTTATCTTTCATGAAAACTCCTCGAAAATATGGAATTTTCATTTTGGTGTCATATTTTATCAAATCAAAATTTGACAGTGCTCTATCAGGTAAACTTACTGCGGACGTTTTTTTTTTTTTAACCCCATACGTTTGTGATGTTTTAAATATAGACCAAGACCTGTTTTATAACGTTTTAGGTAAAGTCCTTTACCTAGCGCTACTGCTTCCATTGTTTTATTATGTCTTTTGCTCTCATCTAAATGTTTGCGAGCTGATTTTGCATCGTTAATAGCTTTATAAATTCCAGCAGCGCCTCCAGCTAATGCACCCGTAGCACTTAAACCTGCAAACAGAGGTATTAGGGGTAAGAAACCACCAATTTTCGATGACACAGGTAAAATGCGGGGAATTTTAATTTTATTTCTTCCTCCTGATTTTTTTATTGCAATTTTTGCATCTTTGAGTGCTGCTGTAATAATACTTTTAGGTGATTTACCTGGTGATACTGATTCAGACGCTTTTTTTATTATGGTATTCAAGGTCATCTTGTTGCATTTTTTCTTTTTTTTCCCACGTTTTCTTTTTGATTTCTTTATCGATCTCTTATTTTTGAGACCCATCCCTAATTTAGATTTTGCTTTCATGATGTTAGTAACTGCGTAAGCAGCGGCTTTTTCTCCAATACTTTCGTCTTTAGCGAAAACTCTTTGCCAAGCTTTGTTAGCTAGAACCTTGTCAGCGGCGTGTCTAGAAGTAATATTATCTCGATTTTGAGAATATGCTATATCGTGCTCTTTGCAAGCAGAATCGAGTTGATTGATTGGTTGATCACCTCGAGCTAATAAAAATAATGAGCTGCTAGTTTTGTTCCAGGCCCACAGTAGTTGTAACCAGGTAAATGAAGTTCGAAAGGAAGCTTGTTAATAATCGTGTTAACCAAACCAAATCCTCTCTTTTTCTTCTACTTTTGCTTATTGAAATTGATCATTATTGTAGGAAGGTTAGTCTACGACTGAGCTTGAAAAGTATAAAAGCACGGTATTTTTAGCTTTCGCTATCATTCCAATTCGAGCACTCGAACATTTAACATGGATTTTGCGCAAAGCACTGTGAAACTGCCAGTCGTAAATTTTGATGTTCTTGTAGAGCAAGATAAAAAAGAGAAACGACATGGGAATTTACTTCCTAGCAGCATTCGAGCAGTTATATCGGGACCTTCGGGCTATGGCAAAACAAACAGTATGCTTACTCTACTGACGCACCCAAATGGAATAAGATACGAAAACGTTTACGTTTATTCAAAATCACTTAGTCAGCCAAAGTATCAATTTTTGAAACAGCTTCTTGAACCCATCAAAGGAATACAATATTTTGAATTTAGCGAGAACGATGAGGTCATAGCTCCAGCTGACGCACTACCAAATTCAGTCATGATATTCGATGATATAGCTTGTGAAAAGCAAAATAATGTAAGAGCGTTTTATTGTATGGGTAGGCATAATAATGTAGATTGTTTTTATCTTTGTCAATCGTATGCAGCAGTACCCAAGCATCTTGTAAGAGACAATGTTAATTTACTAATTTTGTTTCGTCAAGACGAAGTAAACTTAAAACATATTTATGATGATCATATTAATACTGATATGGAATATAAGAAATTTAAACAATTATGCTCTGACTGCTGGCATGATGGTAAACATAGTTTTATGGTCATTGACAAAGACAGAGATTTGAATGAAGGTAGATATAGAAAAGGTTTTGATTGTTTAGCTATAAATATAAGTTGAACTATAAAAATATGATTAGTGTTTATCGACACATCGCTAGGAAAACATGGGAGAGTTTATTCGCGAGAGAAAGGTTCTCGAAGAACTTGTTAAAGCTCGAGATGCAGTAAAAAGAAAATATAATTTAATTAAATTTCAAAAAGATAACAATGATCGTGCTATAAAAGAAACTTTCAAACCTATAACTGATCCTTTGCAGCAACTTGTGGAGGAAACAAAACGTAAAAATTCGGACGAAAGCTTGATTGAAAAGAGTGATGACCGTTTAATTGATTCCGATCAAGCTTTTTCTACTACTACTACCACAAATTCTAAATCAAACGACGCTTCTTTATCTTTTAACGATCTGGAAAATACGATTGCTGATTCAATGAATGCTGGTGAAGTAATAAATGTACCTTCTGGAGAGCGAGATAATTTATACGGATTGAAACAAAGGACTAAAGATGGTTATCAGCTTGGGAATGCATTTGTAAAATTTGAAAAAAATAATATAATTGTCAACGACAAGTCTTATCCAAGAACTACGGGGTTGTTTGAACTCATTGTCTACAAGAATCCTCAACATTACACCACTTCTGATACTACGTTATACAGACAAATTCTTGAGCAAAGTAGTGTTCATAAAAAAGGGAATTCTTCCAGTGGGGAGCTAAAAAAACCTGCATCCAGAAATAAGTATAAAAATATTATTTCAAATCTGTTTGAATCAAGTCCAACAAAACTTCATCGGAGTTTAAATAAAAAATTTAAAAGTGCATCATTAAGACGAAAAAGTTCAACGCCTTAGAAAATTGGTCATGGTATCCTACCTCGATACAAAATTGTCAATCGTAATTCGCAAATAGATTATGTATACTGGGATGATTCAAATGAACTGGTTGATCGTCTCAGATTATTGATGGCCGAGCAAGCAGCAGGAAATTCAAACCATACGAATGAAATACATTCAGTCATCGAAGAGCTGCGTGAAGCCGGCTATATATACTGAGAAGAAATACAACAGTGTTCATTACCTTATTGCTACTCGAGCGATACGGATGCATACTGAGTATCAACATGAGTGTTGATGTGTTTGGACGTCACCGTAATAAGACTGAAGGGAAAGCTGGTCCTCCTGGGCAAGGATTTAAATTCACCCCTGAAGGACAGTTTGACATTCACCAAAAGAGGTTATGTAATCTAGCAGCTCCTCTTGACCCTGAAGACGCAGTTAATTTACAAACTTTGAGAGATCTGATCCAATTGAAAGTTCATAGTCTATACGAGATCGCTAAAAAATTGCAAAGTAACGTAGACGACTTGAATGCACTTCTTAATTCATACAAATTCGAGATTGACTTTAAGATTCAAAAAAAAAGGTGAAAAATTTGGTAGAACTTGTAGAAAATCATAAGGACGAAATTGATCAGAAGTTCCTGAACTCAACTGAATTGAAAAAGTAGAGTACAAATTGCACAATGCATAACAAATCTCGTGTAGTTGAAGAAATTCACAAGCCAGCTCATCGAAATTATCCTCGACGTAAATTTGATGTGCGTGGTTTGAATGAAACTTGGCAAGCTGATCTTGTAGAAATGCAGCCCTATGCTAAAGAAAACAAAGGATATAGATATATGCTTACCATTGTCGACATTTTTTCCAAGTTCGCTTACGCCGTTCCAGTAAAGACGAAAACAGGCTTGGACGTTGCAACAGCGATGCAGTCAGTCTTGGAAAAAGTAAATCCACCAGTGCAAAATCTTCATGTCGATTTGGGTAAAGAATTTTACAACAAACACTTTCAAGCACTAATGATCAAGTACGGGATAAACATGTATTCTACCTACACCGGTCTGAAGGCTTCAATGTGCGAACGATTTAACCGTACTTTGAAAAGCATCATGTGGAAAAAGTTTAGCTTACGTGGCCATTACAAGTGGTTGGATATTCTACCTAATTTAATAAATTCTTACAATAACCGAAAGCATCGAACTATCGGTATGAAGCCAAAAGATGTTACAATCAATAATTCGGCTGAAATTTTACAAAGATTAAATGAAAAGATTAAAGTTTTGAAAATAAGTAAATTTAAAGTTGGGGATAAAGTCAGAGTTAGTAAATTAAAGGGCATTTTTGAGAAAAAATACACTTCCAACTGGTCTACCGAAATATTTACCATTACTAAAGTAAATAAGACCGACCCGCCGACATATAAATTAAAAGATTATGATGATCAGCCCGTCGTTGGATGTTTCTACGAACAAGAGTTAATGAAGTCAAAGTGTCCGGAAATTTATTTAATAGAAAAAGTAATAAAAAGACAAAAAAATAAATTGTTTGTTAAATGGTTAGGTTTTGACTCTAGCCATAATAGCTTGATAAACAAAAAAGATTTGTAATTTTTTTTGAATAAATTTTTTTTTTATTCAAAGCAAAACGTGTACATGCATTTTTTTTTATAAACAAAAAACTTATCATGCTTTACTATTATTGGAAAATTTTATTTTACCATCACCCAAGTAAGTTATAAACAAATCAGAACTTGCCGCTGTGGCCAGCATATCTTCCAAGAGTTTTGGCTCTTGTTCAAAGAGCTTTTGGAATCGATTCGGGAGAAATAGCTGGCACTCACGGTCTAGCGTGACGATGACTTTAGCACCAAACTTGGTGGTAACCTGACGAAATTCTGTCACTTTGTAGGTTCTTGAAACTTCCAGTTCAGACACTTTTTTGGTGGGCAAGAAAGCCATTGCCCCAACGGTGTTTGCCAAAGAGAAATCCATTTTTCTAAAAAAAAAAAAAAACGGCATGATACGAGAAATGATGTATGAAATATGAAATATGAAGTATGAAATATGAAATATGAAGTATGAAATATGAAATATGAAATATGAAATATGAAATATTTGATATCTGATATGAAATATTTGATATCTGATATGAAATATCAAACAGTTGAAAACTCACTGTGATATCGATGTCACGGGGGTTAGATGCAGTTGCAATTTTTATTTGGTTCCTGAATGTTTTCGACTGATGTCGCAGGTTGGAAGCGGTGTCTTCTTATTGTTGACTCTTCAATGTCTTCGAGTGGAATGAGCTCTGCTTCGAGTTGAGATCGCAGGTTGAAAGCGGTGTCTTTTTGTCGTTGACTCTTCAACGTCTTCGAGTGGAATAAGCTCTGCTTCGACTCGAGATCGCTTAAATACAGATCTCCCCACTTTTCTAGCTTCCCCCTCTCTTATGACGTTGTATTTATCATAATCCGCGCTATTGACATATTCTTTGATCAAGTAGTGACCCCAGGGCAGAGTGTCGGCCTGGAATGGAAGTAAGAAACGTTTTGTGTCATGTGGACTCAATGCTATTTTCTCTTGTCTTTCCGTTCTAACGATATGCCGTCTCGACCTTATACTATTTTGCTAAACTCTGACGACTTTTCGATTGAATAAGCAGTCTACGTAGTCCTCGAATCTTATTTTATTCTTCACCACGCTTGATTTCACACCTTTTGCCTTTTTCACACTCTCCCGACCTTGTATTCGCAAAGAATACATTTTTGATCTGAGAGCCACGTAGTATTCTAGGATTCTACCTGAACATTCGTCTTTGAACAAGCCAATTTCTTTGTTATTGACTCTCGGTATACCATAACAGTTGTGTTCGGGATAATCCCGGGTGTCTAATTTGTCAAGATTTTCTTTGATAATGTAATAAATATTAACCCTTAAAGTACACACCCAAATCCAGAACTGCCACACTGACAGTTATGTGGGGTATTTTACACCCCGTGTGTACTTTAAGGGTTAACACCCCGTATGTGATAGAGAAGGGAGTCGGTATCTGAATAAAGCATTTTACACTTATCTTCCATTTTTTTCCTCATAAATGAATAATGGAAGTCGTACATGGTTGTTTTTGAGATTTCCAGTACACACAAGCCCGCGTAAATTGGATTTCTAATAGATACCTCCGTTCTTTTGAGCTGTATCGCTACAAGATCTTCATCAAAAATAGTAACACTATGGAAGTTTGGTCTTGCGATGAGTGCTTCAGCACTGTACCTTCCGTTCCATTTATGACATAGCTTAATATCTTTCCTTTTTCTCTCGTTTTCGATCGTTTTTCCAAATACGGAGTTTACCATCAGCTTCCAAAACAGCTTCTCAAACTCATTTTAAGCCTCCTTTCGTTTTTGTGTGTTGAAATCCACGTATGGCTTCAACCATGGTTTTTGATTGAATTTTAAAGCTCGATGTATTTCTTTCAGGATCAAACCGTGCTCCAGCGCCTGTTTTAAAGCGCGATAATCGAGCACATATTTTTCCTTATCGTACAAAGCTGTTAGTAGCTTTTTTTGTGTCTCTCCAGGTGGCACTCGATGCTCCGCTAGAAAGGGCAGGTCGAGATGAGAATCATGGAGATGTTTCGGATATTCTATAGAACACTCGAGGAAAAATCCAACGGAAGAGTCATCTGGAACATTCCAAAACTCATTCTCAACAAGATTTTTGACCCATTCAAAACCTCCGTAAGCCAAATGAGCTTGCATTGAGCTTCCATACAGATTATTACAGTCAAGAAATATCAAAAAGCTCTCCTTTTCGTCGGGATTATATTTGTCACCCATAAACCTATTGTTCGCTTTGGCATATCTGTGTGAACACTGACTAATACCGCCTCTTATTCCTTTCTCCACAAACATAAGCATATCAATGTCGGTTAAAAGCTCAAGTTCCGTTTCCTCATCGTTTTCGTTTTGTTTAAATTTCAGACACGAATCCCAGGCAAGTCCTGGCGTTGTATAGTAAAATGCTGCATCTAAACCATAAGCTTGCATGCACGTTGATCGGAAACTTTCGAATACATCGCAAAGTAACATTATATCTGTTTTTAAATAAATATCTGAGTAGGTGCCAAGAGCGTCGCAATTGAAAGCTCTCCAAACATTTTTAGCCTGTTCATAACTTTCATCGCTTATGTCAGAGTCGTTCAATTTGTTGTGAAAGTCTTCTTTATCTGGCAGTCTTCTCAACTGCAAGCTCTCCAAACTTTCAACGTAATCATACGGAAAAACTCCCTTTCGAAACAACAATTCAATCTGTTGTGGGCTGTAGCCATCTATTGCAAATTCCATTTTTGTTATCGGATATTCCGGCAGATATGAAGCTAGTTTTTCTAATGATGAAGGCAAGAATCTGTAGCTGTCAATGAAACGAAAATTTATTTTGCTGCCCTTGATAAGTTTAGTAAAAGATATGTACTTCTCGCGATTTTGCGCTATTAGCTTTACTTTGCCCTCCAAAATACTAGAAGTTGCTAATTCTTTAATCAAAAAGTATGAATCATACCCCAAATGGTGGTATATGACACTAATAGTTATAGATTCCTGGAACTGAAGATTACACCTATTGTGACTTGGCCCGCGGTACCTAAATATCAATTGAAAAATTATATACTTATCAATAAAAAAATTTTTTATTTCAATATTATTATTATTTTGGAAAGTAGTGAACCTTCCGGTGAGATGACAGTAATCCTTAATTTTTGGTTCGTTACATGTGAATTTTTGTTTACAAATGTGACATCGTTCAGCTAGGTAATGAAGCTTTAACTCGGCTGGTAGAAGTTCCATAAGTTTAATTTTTTTGAAAATATCTTCAACTTGTTCTTTAATGTCGCGGAGTTTTTTTATAAACCACTGAGCAGGAGTTGGTCCCGACTCGTCCACCTGTCTGTAAGATTCATATCGAGATAAGGATTGATCGTATTTGCAGTGGAAGTAAAATCCAATACTGTGCGGTTGATGTTCTTGGAAAGCCTGATTATCTTCTACTAGTTTCAAGATTGACTCGATATCTGAATAAATAATAAATGGACAAAATTGCTGCGCATTGTAGTTCTTAAACTTTAATATTTTTTGATCATTGCTTGGCAAAGTAATTTTGCTGTGTTGCGGATTTACTGCTTCATTAATTTTATTTTTTATTTGCCGGATTAAAAGCTGGTAGGGGAGGGTTGTCAAATAAATTGAGTAGTCCATTAATTAAGTTTATTTGAATTTTATTCTCTAAGAATATATTATTATTTACAAAAAAAAAGGTTCAAGTTTAATAACTTTTATTAAATCTCTTAATAATTAATCAACAAGTATGAAATTTAAGTAGTTAATGTGTATTGACAGATTAATAAGTTTGATGTGCAAACAAAAGAGAGAGACAAAGAAAAGAGAGAGAGAGCAAGAGAATGCACAGTAATTTTATTGATTTTCTGGCTATGAGAAGGGCAATGTAAAAGCACCGGTAAATTATTGTTACCGGTTCTGAATGAAATACCTAAAGATGCCACGCCGTGAAAGCTCTCCTTGCTGAGCAATTAACCCAAGAATTGAATTGAGCCAAGCCGTTTGAGTTAATTGAAGATCAAATGTCTCCCGAGTTGAGCCAACACCAAGTAGATGATTCGTCGAGTTGACTGTACTGATGAGATGACTACGTTGAGGATGATGAGAAAGAGTCACGAAAAAGAACCAAGAGAAACCCGAGAAGTTTCACAAAATGGCGAGTGAAACCGTCTATTCACGAGCGTTGTCTTGAAGAGAGAGAGAGGCCCGAGCGTAACAGTCACGTCATACGTAAATGTAAGCACCGATATTGATATGAACTTAAATTATGAGAGTTTTCTTATTTACATTAAAAGGTGTGAGCGTTGGTCGAGTAGCAGCAGAGAGTGGCCTTGAAAATAGAGAGAGATAGCCCGATAGAGAGAGAGGGAGAGAGAGAGAGCGAAAATGGCCGAAATGGCTACGTGCTTGTGCACATTGAGATAGACGAAATCAGCACAGAGTCGTAAATTCTGTGCTAGTGAAAAAGAAAAGTGAGAAGGGGCAAGGAAATGACTGTTCCTTGCACATGAATACCTGGAGATGTTCGATGAGTGAGGATTGTCCTTGAACCAGACAAATTCCCCGTAGACCACCGGTGAAGAGTAGCTGATACACGTGGTAATGGCGCGACTCCGAGGTTGTTGATGATCACAGAATTACTGTCTGTGATCGTCCAGATGAGCTGGTGCACGGTGAAAAGGCAGGTTCCGGGACTACCTGGTGAAAAAGGCGATGAGAAGAGCCGTTGAGACGAACCGTGAAAAAGCCGGGAGAACTCTCTGCTGCACATACACACACTTGAGCACCAAAACCAGAAGCCAGCACGCGAGGCCTGTGGCAGCAGCAACGGCGACAGCGGTACTGCCCCGCACTACGGCGCGCGGGAGTGAGAATTGGGACTAAAGTCCCCGCCTAGACTCATAGATGGAGCCATGTAGTCTATCAATTTAAAGTTGAGCGAATGAGCCGAAATATTTACGAGCGAATAGTGGTCCACTCCGTAACAGCTGTTATTAACCAATACACACTCGACCCGATGGTTTTGGAGCTTTTCTGGTTCTATAAAAAAACACATACATCTATTGCAAATGTGTAAATTTCTTTTATTTTTGGTCAATTGTCTCGCAACGAGTCTCAAGAGATTTTTTATCCATACGTAATGATACATAAAGTTTTCAGTAAAGGCATCCTCGTCCTCGTCAGTATTTTCATCAATGTAGTGTTGCTGTATCAGGAGAAGATTGACATGTTTTTCTTTCTCCTGATTTGTTAAATGGCATAGAGAAACACTGAAGTCATCCCCATATTTTTTCAGCATGTACACATTCATAGAGACTGGATTCTGACTCTCGAACTTGTTGATGCTTCTAAGTGTGACTGGAAACTCAATACCCTCAAAATTCAATTTATGTTTACACTTTTGGTAGTGGGATACTCTGTAAGCATGATGAGATGCTGGATACAACGCACTAAGAATAGCCCACATAAAGCAATTTAAATCTTTATTTTCAACATTAACGCAAGCCTGTTTTTTCAATATTTTTTTAGGTAATGGTATATAAGAGCTGTCTCTGAGTTGATTAAATTTGTTAATATTTATTGTTAAGCGCAATATATAATTCAAAGTATAGCTACTACCCTTCGACTCGAAAGATTCAATTTCATTTTGTAATGGTATACTTACATTATTCTCAAACCAATCGTCCAGTTGGGTAAATTTATAAATTGGTTTATTTTCAGTACAAAAATACTTTATTTCAGGCTTTTGTTCTTCATCTGCTTTTTGTAAAATATAATCCGCAGCTATTTCAGTATTGACCTTGACAGATACATCTTTGTTTAACGCTGCTAAAATTTTTGATTTGAAAACATCTTTCGCATCACTCATGAAGGTGGTAATATCCAAATGACCATGATTAGAAATCACTCCAGATCTGATTCTATTTTTGAAGGCTGAGTTTATATCATCCCAAGAGACTCTGGTGGGCGGATTTCGAAGTTTGCCTCCAATTTTCATATCTGATACCTGATCATCATCCGCTTCCTGATCACTGCCGACCGCTTCACCGGATTCTTTCAATTATGCACCTTCAGCCTCTTCTGGCAACAATAACCATTGCCAACCAGCACCCTCTATCTGACTCTCTGAATCCGTTGTTTTTATAAATTGCTCCCCTCTGAGCTGCTCCGTACACGCACTATTCCTTTCGAAATCTATCAAATACTGCAATCTTTGCTGAATATAATGAAGCTGGCACAAACAGGTTTGACACTTCTGCTTACTCGCCCTGCTTAACTTCATATCTGTCGTTTGACTTTCAAGCTTTTGAATTGCATGTTTTGTCATTATTATCCATGTTTCTAAATTAGAAATGTCTGCTGTTTCTGAGTACATACGTAAATTGTTCAAAAGTGAGCATACAGTTTGCTCAATGTCAAATAGATATGACTGATCCATTTTGGAAAAAAAATCTCGACGGTTATCTGACTACTGCTCTCTCTGAAAAATTCTGTGAGGATGTTCCCGCTGCTCGTTGAAAAATGTCTAGGTGTGTAGAAACTCCCGACGATGATGTCGCTGCTCGTCGAAAAATGTCTAGGTGTGTACAAACTCCCGACGATGATGTCACTGCTAGTCGAAAAAATGTCTAGGTGTGTAGAAACTCCCGACGATGATGTTGCTGCTCGTCGAAAAATGTCTAGATGTGTTAAAACTCCCGACGATGATATCGCTGCTCGTCGAAAAATGTCTAGGTGTGTAGAAACTCCCGACGATGATGTCGCTGCTGGTCGAAAAAATGTCTAGGTGTGTAGAAACTCCTGACGATGATCTCGCCGCTGCTTGTCGAAGAATGAATCAGTACCTGGCCTTGGCTCGTCTTTTATACTCTTGTACTGACTTGGAAGAAGTGGGGGGGGGGGGGGGTGTAAGAGTATAAAAGACGAGTCGAAGCCACATTTTTGGTCAATAAGCCACTTGGTTATCTACGAGGAGCAGTCCGACGTCAGCTTTTGCTTGAGGAATAGCTTGATCATCAGCTACGAGGAGCAGTTCGATGCCAGCTTTTGCTCGAGGAGTTGCTTGATCATCTACGAGGAGAAGTCCGACGTCAGCTTTGCTCGAGGAGTTGCTTGATCATCAGCTACGAGGAGCAGTTCGATGGTAGCTTTTTGCTCGAGGAGTTGCTTGATCATCTACGAGGAGAAGTCCGACGTCAGCTTTGCTCGAGGAGTTGCTTGATCATCTACGAGGAGCAGTTCGACGTCAGCTTCGCTCGAGGAGTTGCTTGATCATCATCATCATCTACGAGTAAGAAATCGCAGCGACCATATTCAAAAAGCAGCAGTTTTATACCATCCTTAAAATGGTTGAGTACGCTGTAGATTTTCAGTGTTTTCAACGGAGCAGCAACTTGCTCGTCATCAAAGAATTAGCCATTGTTCCCATATCAGGAGCTATAATACAATCTGAAATGTTTCTTTTTAAAAAACCTATACAGTGGCATCGTTTATCAAAATCGGAACAGGCTGTTAATTCTTGGTTGCAAAAAAAATTTCATAAAATATCTTGGGAAAGTGGTTCAATTCCATCTGGTGAAGTTGTAAGAATTTTGCAAATTGACTTACGGGATTCAAAAGGACACCAGAAAAAAACTTATCTTCAAGAAATATTACATTCCACGTAAGTTAAACCAAATTTTTTTCTTATCTTAATTGTTCATCTTAATGAAGTGTTAAAAAATATCGATACAACTAACTCATTATAATACTAGATTTTTTTTTTCATTAATCATCATACATAAAAAATTTTTTTTTTTACGTTATCAATAAAAATAAGTTTTTTTAATTATCGTTTGCAGCCCAATTATTAACATTGAAGAGCAAGATTGTCCTGTTTTGAAAACAATTGTAAAAAATGTTCACTTCTCCTGCTATCATCACGGTTATGCTAAATACTTCGTGCGTGCTGGTATAAACGCACTAGCAGTAAAAAAATGGGTTTTATTGGACAAGCGTCAACGACGTATATCTACCTTACCTTCGCCCTCATCCCCATCTTACGGCAGAGATGAGGTCGACACATTTACTTCAAACCCGGAATTTGAGGATTATATAATTCACGCTATGTACACTTAAAAAAGTAAATAAAAAAAATGTATCGTATTTTCTATGAATAAACATTTATTTTAAATTATTCAAGTAAAAACTTTTTTTATCGTTAATTATTTCTCTCTCTCTCTCGCTCCCGCGCTAACACAGCTACGCAAGTGCATCAGGACTTTTGAAGATTGAATCGGTGTTCTAAGCTGCTAACTGTTGTTGAATTGTGGTGTGCCGGATCTGATAGACTTTCTGCTATTGTTTGTGACTTTTGTGCAGTGGCGTAACTTTGTTTATTCACAGTTTGAGTGAAATTTTAGTGCGGTTTGTGACTTTGAGGTTAGCTTAAATGCTTTGTTGTGGTAACGTCGCTGCGCTCCGTAATTAAAATTTCACCGCTAGGTGGCAGCACTGTTGGCCTTATCGACTGAGTGGAGTCTGACCTTTACGTTGATAATCTATTTATCACTTGCCGCGAAAATTCAAATTCAAATTTGAAGTACCTGCCGCACTTGTTCTTGACCTGACTACTCGCCTGCCTGAATTTTTTTTTTTTTTTTTTTTTTTTGACATCTCTTTCTGCTGGTCTTTTTGAACTGTACTCGTTCCATGATGCTCTCTGAAGATATTTGTTCGGTCTGTAAACTACCAAAGCGTAGCAGAAACTTGATTCATCCGTGCTCAGAGTGTAAACTATTGTTTCACACACTCTGTACTAAATTCTCAATCTGCGACAAAAGTGGTATTCCCGCGAAAATCTGTCAGACATGTGCCACTGCGAACGTCACCGAGTGTGCTGAATCAACATCTGCCACGGCTGGTATGCCTAATTCGAAAGTGCCTGCTACCTCCACTGAAAACACTCTTCAGTTACTCCTGCAAGAGATGTGGGACCTTAAATCCTCAGTTAATGGACGTCTTGACGGGATAGACGAGAAGCTTCAGGGGCTCGACGTTATACCTGGCCTGGTCATGAGAGTTGACAATGCTGAGGCTCAGCTCGATGAACTTAAACGCGAGCTCGATAAAATTAAGCAAAGACTCGAGCTGCCACAGGTTCAACCAGATTCAGATTCGAATGGCAATCCAGAGCTTCTAAACAAAGTCCTTGGGCTCGAGCGGAAAAATGCAGAGCTGTCTACGCGCCTCGCACAGGTCTCTTACTCCAGACCAGCGACATCCACCGAGATGGTAATTGGTGGTTTGTCTGTTCCAGATGGTGCATCCCTGAAATGCTTGGTTCTCGTTGCACTAAAATCTGTCCATGCAGATATTGAAGCACGCGACATCATCTCAACTCGCTTGCTTATCAGCAAAGCTGCTGTAAATTCAGCCCTTGACAAGGCAGTTACAAATGAGCCGGGCAGTGGCCCCCTGCAGCCGCCTTCTACCTCTTCCTCTGCTGGACCTGCAAAATCTCCACGCCAATCACGACCACCCTCGATTATAGTTACTCTGAGCTCCCGTGCACTGCTTTTAGAGGTCGTCAGAAGCAAAATTAAACTGGGTAAGCTGCATACTTCTGCGCTTACACCCAACCTTCCTGCAGGCATCGCAGCTACATCCCTCGTACCTGCTCTCATTAACATCAATGAGTTTTTACCTAAGGACATCTTTGATCTTCGCCGCACTGTGTACCAGAAATCACATGCTCCAAACTCTGGCTTCGTTACTTTTGTACGCAATGGTCAAGTCTTTGTCAGGAGAAAAAAGGGAGATGTTCCTACACTCATCACTTCTGAAGAGGATCTTTTTAGCATAACAGGTATACTGATACATCTTCTCTCTCGCGGTAATATCACATTCTCAACATATCATTACAATTTTATTCATCCTTCACCCTTTTATCCCTCTTCAAGCTACACACTCCCCTGTTCACCTTCAAACTCACCTCACACCTCTCAGTATTCTGTGCGGAAGCAGGGGGGCAGACTTCGTGTCTGTTATTTTAATGCGAACTCTCTGCGCGGCCATATTGAGCAGGTCAGGCTTTTTCTATTGATGCAGCCCTTAATACATCTAATAGCTGTTGCTGAGACCCGGCTGAGCCCTTCGATTGAGGACACGCTTGTTGCACTCGATGGTTATGTCATCTTTAGGCGGGACCGCAATACTCAGGGGGGTGGGGTTGCACTCTTTGTGCATGAGACGCTTTCGGTAAAGCACCTCTGCTCGTCAACTACGGAATGGGACGGTAAGCCGGGTCATCCTGAGTATTTGTTTGCTGAAGTTTCCACTAAGGGGAGTGACCCTGTGTTTGCTGCTGTGGTGTATAGACCCCCTAGGGCCCCCTTTGTTGCTGGTACCAATTTTATGTCTGATCTGCGTGAAACTATGCACGAGTATGGCTCCAAAGTTATCCTCGGTGACTTTAATGCTGACCAGCTGTCAGACTCAGATGCAGATGCGGTTTTTGTGCGTAAATTTATTGAGGAGAACTCATTATTCTCTGTGCCATATGGGGCTACACACCACACCTCTCACTCGGATACCTGGCTTGACCTGTGTCTTGTCGATGCTCTTGATACTGTGACTGAATACTGGAAGACCGATACTCCATTTATTGCGGGGCATGACTTACTGACTGCTTCTCTTGACATTCAAACGCCACAACTGACGACTAATGATTTCACCTACCGCGACTTTAAATCCGTGAATGCTGAGGCTTTGAACGATTATTTGCTTAAATGTGATTGGTCGGTTGTCACGGATGGGTCGAGCTCTCTTAGTGCGAGGTTGGATTGTTTGTATGCTAATCTGTATGCTGCTCTTGACGTATTTGCTCCACTGAAAACACTCAAACATAGGAAGAATCGCCATCCGTGGTTCACCACCTATCATCGCTCACTGATATCCGAGAGAGATAGACTCTACAGACGCTACAGACGCTCAAGAATTGATTTTGAAAAACTCTTATATAGACAGGCACGTGATTTTGCTCATGAGCAGATTGAGTCGGCAAGACTCAACTTTTACTACCACAGACTCAAGGACATCTCTGACCCTCAACAGCTCTGGAAGGAACTTAGACACCTTGGCATCTCTCCTAGTCCTGATTCCAACTTGGGTGGTTTCTCTATGGAGGACCTCAACGCTCACTTTGCCTCTGTTTCATTTGACGCCTCAGCACCGGATCTCTCTCATTTTCTAAACAACTTGGAAAATGAGAGAGATGATGGTGTCTTTGATTTCTCTGCTGTGACAATGGACGCAATCGCTACTGCTGTTAGCCAGTCGGCATCTCAAGCGGTGGGTGTTGACTCTCTTCCGCAGAGCTTCATTCAAACAGCATTCCCATCCATTGGCCCTATTATCCACAATATTTTCAATACTTCCTTATCCACATCAACATTTCCTGAGCGGTGGAAAGAGTCTATTGTTATTGCTCTCAACAAAGTTCCTTCTCCATCTTACCTGAATGATTTCCGTCCGATCTCCCTGCTTTGTTTTTTATCGAAAGTACTTGAGAGGCTGGTCCATGACCAGATTTCTTCTTTTGTTGAATCGCAGGGACTGATGGATGGGCATCAAGCAGGTTTTAGAGCAGGGCACAGTACTCAGACTGCACTACTGAAACTTACAGACGACATCCGAGAGGGCATGGACAGGAGACAGGTGACTGCACTGTTGCTGTTTGATTTCAGCAAAGCCTTCGACTCGGTCTCTCACGTATTGCTACTCGAGAAACTACAATCACTTGGATTTTCGCGCAGGGTTTTGCAATGGACTGCTTCCTATTTATCAGGTCGCTCGCAAGCGATGAAGGCTGAGGACCGTAGTTTCACCACTTTTCGTCCCCTCAATAAGGGTGTGCCCCAGGGCTCTGTGCTGGGTCCCCTGCTTTTTGCTCTGTTTGTCGCTGACATTGCCCTGGGTCTTGGTCCTGGTGTTTGTCATATAATTTATGCGGACGACCTTCAGATTTACGTGCGAGGCCGAGTCGAGGACATACGTACCATTCTGGACAGACTAAGCCGAGGTGCTGTGCATGTTGCGGACTGGGCTGCCGAGAATGGGCTGATTTTGAATGCTGGCAAGACTAAGGCCATGATTTTGGGTACCGCGTCCTATGTCAATGACTTTGACAGATTGGGTATTCGCACCCTACAATTTGGGGAGTGCACTGTCCCGTTTGTCTCGTCTACACGTAGTCTGGGGGTGGTGCTGGATTTCAAGCTGACCTGGAAAGATCATGTTCGGTATGTCTGTCGCAGAGCTAATTCTCTCATGTACCGTCTTAACCACTTCAGACGCAGCACCACCTTTGAACTGCGGAAGCACCTCATTCAAACCCTCCTCTTTCCTATCGTTGACTATTGCTGTCTTGTTTATCGGAATATCTCAGATGAACAGGACCTGATGCTGCAGCGTGTGCTCAATCATGGTATCAGATACATATTTGGGGTTAGGAAGAGCGATCACGTCACTCCTTTCAGACGTAAGCTTGGCTGGCTCCGAACGTCGGGTCGTAGAGACTACTTTGCGGCCTGTTTGCTCTATAAAATACTGAACTCAGAAATTCCGTCTTATTTGGCGAATTTCTTCATTGAAAAGCACAGCTCGCGTCCGAAGAGGGTGGTGAATCAGCACGCTTGGGATGCGCTGATTATTCCCTCCTGCCGCACAGAGTGCTTGAAACGCTCCTTTCATGTATCATCTGCCTACATCTGGAATAGTTTACCCCTTCATATTCGCCAGGCATCATCATTTACAACCTTTAAACATCTCATGAAATCACGCATCTTTACTACCGAGGGAGAAGGTTGAGTACTCTGTGCCGCTGAACAACCTGTGCTTAAACTGTGTGAGGATTTGTTGTGCTACTAGTGACATTTTGCAGGCACTGGTTAGACTGAATTAAATTAAAATTAAATTTAAATTTAGTTAGTTAAGGTAGATTACCAAATATTGTTATATCTTTATGTATACCTTTATTTTTATTTTTATTATTTTCATTATTTTATTATTATGTTTATTTTATTTCATTCATTTTATTATTTTATTATTCATTATTTACTATTGTTAACCTTTTGTTGATCTACTATGTATTTTGTACAACATAATGTACAAACAATAAACTTATCAAAATCAAATCAAATCAAATCTCTCAACCAGTCACTTTAAAATTATTAAAAGTTTTTAAGTTAATAAATTAGAGTTACATTTCATTTCCCATCAATCAGAAAAATAAAACAAAATTTTATTTAAAGATTTGATCAACGTAAAAAAAAATTTTGATTAATTATATAACATTTTACTTGAAAAACACTCGAAAAAAAACCAATAGTTGAAAAAAAAAAAAAAACAAAAAAAACAAAAAAAACAAACAAACAATGAATTGGTATCATATTGATATGAATAAACATTTATTTTAAAAATTATTCAAGAAAGACACTTTAAAATTATTAAGTTTTTTAAGTGAATAAATTGGAGTTACATTTCATTCCCATCAATCAGAAAAAAAAATAATACACAATTTTATTTAAAGATCTTTGATCAACGTAAAAAAAAATTTTGATTAATTATATAACATTTTACTTGAAAAACACTCGAAAAAAACCAATAGTTGAAAAAAAAAAAACAAAAAACAAAAAAAACAAAAAAAAAAACAAACAAACAATGAATTGGTATCATATTGATATGAATAAGAAAAACATTTATTTTAAAAATTATTCAAGAAAGACACTTTTAAATTATTAAGTTTTTTAAGTGAATAAATTGGAGTTACATTTCATTCCCATCAATCAGAAAAAAAAATAATACACAATTTTATTTAAAGATCTTTGATCAACGTAAAAAAATTTTTAATTAATTACACGACATTTAGTGGAAAAAAAAAAACACTCGAAAAAATCAATTCAGTTAATCTTTACAATAAGTGTCTCAATTAGACATGTATTGTAAATTATTAAAATTATTAAAGATTTTAAGTTAATACAGGGTGTCTGTGAACGACCGCATGCGGTATATACCACGCAGAAGAGGTGAAAAAATTATTCTAGCAAAGTTTATAAATTTTTGGGGCCAAGTAATTAATTAACCAGTTATTTAGCATTTTAATTAACCAATCAGCGTCAATCCGATGAAAATGTAGGCGTGTACTGTTTTCCTTTCCACCTGTGATCCAAAAACGAAGGGAAGCTATTGAGTTAGGTGAGAAAATAAGTCTAAACATGTGCCTAACATGTGTTTTGTCTCCAAAAAAAATTTTTTCAAAAAATATTCAACTAAAACTTCACGTCATAAATTTTTTTCTCTGTGCCACGGGCTTTCATGCAAACTTTGAATCGCAACTCTACCATAAAAATTGACTGAGTTATGGTATCAAAATTATTTAGATTAGATTTACTGTTCATTTTTATTTTACCTCTAGCTCTGTCAATTTTTATTTCACGACTACGATTCAAACTTCTTTGAAATCGTAATTGAACAAAGAATACGGTCAGCTCTATCAATATTCAATTTCATTAATATCAAAAAAATACATTTTTTTTACCCAAATGTCGTAAGACAATAATCCCCCTTTGTAAACTTTCACCTCGTTTCAGGTCAGGCGCAAGGTCCGAGCCTAATACCGGCTTAAGTAGTCCCGCTGAGAAGTAAGGAGGAGGGTCAAGGGATTAAACACCCTTCAATAGTTAAAAGCAAATTTTTTTTTTTAAACAAATAATTTTAATTTTTTTATCGCAGGCTGGTTTCTCTAGATCACAAGAATTAATACAAATTTTGAATCGTAACTCTACCACAAAAATTGACTGAGCTACATTATTAAATTGATTCAGAGTTAACTCACTGATACTTTTTATTTTATCTCTAGTTAGGTCAATTTTTATGTTACGACTTCAATTCAAACTTCTCTGAAATTATAATTTAATGACAAATACGATTAAGTCGACCAAAGTTGTCGTCCATTCATATTAATAAACTTTTTTTACCTGAAAGTCATAAATAAGTTTAACGTTTCTGTTAATGGTATACTCGATTTTTCCTGCACCTGCTGTTGTAAAATCATTAAGCAGTTTCTCCAGTTTTTAATTCTTAAATAATAAATCTTATGCTTAAAAATGTTTGAGCAAATAGTCTAGACGATTTTGAAGTTGGAAGAAGAAAAAACAGATTTGTTTTATTGACCTTCTTCTCAGTAAGTATCACAGTTACACTGGTGCAATTTACTTTGCGAGATTTTTAATCTCTAATTAACAGCAGCTCGTCTCTTTTAGTTGTCCTTAAGGTTTATAATATCTATCTCGGAATCGGCAAAACCGAGTGGAAGACCCTAAGTCCGTCGCACCATTAATTTCGATTGCGAAGGTTTTTGTTGTGAATTTTGCTGTATTGCAATGTTTAAAGCAGCAGATTTTCCATTTTCTTTAAGTGAGCAGTTCCTTTTCGTCCGTCGAAAGGAGTTGTTCGGTCAGTTCTTCCGCCAAAAAGAAAAAATCAAGATGGTATACTATACTATTCAAGATTATACTGAAATGGTGAATATTTATAATGCATGTAATGAAAATGGTAATTTAGCTGCTCGACGATATGCAGAATTACATCCTAATGCACTGCGATTGCCTGATCGAAACGTTATCGTTCGTGCAGCTTGGAGATTCCGAAATAATGGAAACATTCTACCTAGGAATGAAGGTGGCCGACAACGTATTGAACCACACATAGAAGAGCAAGTAATTGATGAATTTAATGCTGGTCCTAGAAAGAGCACAAGAGGAGTGGCTCAAGAAATGGAAATTCATCATTCAACAGTACATGCTATTTTAGCTCGTGATGGTATGCACCCATATCATTTCACAAAGGTTCAGAGACTGGTAGCCGGTGATTTCGAGCGCAGGTTAACTTATTGTGACCAATTGTTAACCGAAAATATGTTAAATGAAAATCTTATACCTTCGGTGTTGTGGACTGACGAATGCACTTTCACTCGAGACGGAATGTTTAATTTCCACAATTACCATCATTGGGCGTACGAAAATCCTCATCTAACGTGGGACGGAAAGTCACAGCATCGATTCAAACTGAATGTTTGGGCAGGGATGATTAATGATCAGTTGGTGAGTGTGATTTACCTATTAAATTATCTAAATTAGCTAAAAATTCTCTAAAAAATCTAAAAAATTCAAATTATCTAAAAATTAATATACTGAAAAGTTCTGGTAATACTTATAAAATTATAGATTGGTCCTGTTTTTCTTCCCGAAGCAGTAAATGCAACTACGTACTTAAACTTTCTCATGGATGATTTACCTGAACTTCTAGGCGCTGTCATAGAAAATTGGGGCTTAAATGATTTTTTTAGACGAGAAATCACGTACATGCATGACGGCTGTCCAGCCCACACTGCAGGTAATAATAGCAATATTATTCAATATCATTTAGTGTCAAATAATTACCAAGACTTTCAATCTTTATTTTAAAAAAACCTAAAACACAATTTAATTCATTGTTGTTTATTAAATCAAAATAATAGATACCATAATTTATTTTTTAGCTGCTACAAGAGATTACTTGACTGCAGTTTTTGGGCCACACAGATGGATCGGAAATAATGCACCGATATGGAAATGGCCTGCACGTTCTCCTGATTTGAATCCGTGTGATTTTTACTTGTGGGGAGCAGTAAAAGAGCAAGTGTATTTTAATCAGATTGAAACAATCGATCAATTACGTGAAAACATCGAAGCAGCCTTTGCTTCTATTAGAAACGATGACGTTATCAGAAGAGCCACGCATGGTGTTATCACCAGAGCCGAAAAATGCATAGAAGCTGATGGAGGACACTTTGAACATTTACCGAATTAGTGCAGTGTCAGAATGAGTAGTGATCGTATTATTAATTTTGTAGTTATTATTATTGTTATTATTATTTTTACTTATATTATTTATAGTATTATTATCATCGTCTTTCATAATTTTATGATCGCTATGATTTATTAAAATAACTTGAATCGCGTGAAAAATTGAGAGAGCTAAAGATTAAGTTATAAATTATTTTGACTCTGGGTTTCCCCGTAAAGTCTACGAATGAGATGTTTTCTCTTAAGTATTTTACACGCTTTTGGCCTAATATTGGCTTAATGACCAAAACAGTTGGCATCTGCTCTTTATCCGTCTCTGAGGTGACAATAATGAGAGCAGATTTCAGGTAGAGCCGCCGTGCAGACCCAGGCTGGACGTAGCCGCTGCATCGGCCGCTCAGTTGCACTTCGACCTCTCAATCGTTCAACACGGTCGAACAAGAAACACATATTACCTATCTTTGGAATTTATAAAATAAAGAAAAAATATACATATTTACATTTCTTGTTTTCATTTGCTTTAGAAGATTTGAAAGATAAATTAAATTGATTAAATTATTAAGTACAAGATATCAATACAATTTATCCAGGATCATATAAGTCTGGAAACTTACTTTTTTGTCCATGTTCCTTCTGGAGTGGACATTATACATTTTTTCCACAACTAATAATTTATGTTAAAATAACTTGATAATGTAGCTCAGTCAATTTTTGTGGTAGAGTTACGATTCAAAATTTGTATTAATTCTTGTGATCTAAAGAAACCAGCCTACAATAAAAAAATTAAAATTATTTATTTAAAAAAAAAAATTTGCTTTTAACTATTGAAGGGTGTTTAATCCCTTGACCCTCCTCCTTACTTCTCAGCGGGACTACTTAAGCCGGTATTAGGCTCGGACCTTGCGCCTGACCTGAAACGAGGTGAAAGTTTACAAAGGGGGATTATTGTCTTACGACATTTGGGTAAAAAAAATGTATTTTTTTGATATTAATGAAATTGAATATTGATAGAGCTGACCGTATTCTTTGTTCAATTACGATTTCAAAGAAGTTTGAATCGTAGTCGTGAAATAAAAATTGACAGAGCTAGAGGTAAAATAAAAATGAACAGTAAATCTAATCTAAATAATTTTGATACCATAACTCAGTCAATTTTTATGGTAGAGTTGCGATTCAAAGTTTGCATGAAAGCCCGTGGCACAGAGAAAAAAATTTATGACGTGAAGTTTTAGTTGAATATTTTTTGAAAAAATTTTTTTTGGAGACAAAACACATGTTAGGCACATGTTTAGACTTATTTTCTCACCTAACTCAATAGCTTCCCTTCGTTTTTGGATCACAGGTGGAAAGGAAAACAGTACACGCCTACATTTTCATCGGATTGACGCTGATTGGTTAATTAAAATGCTAAATAACTGGTTAATTAATTACTTGGCCCCAAAAATTTATAAACTTTGCTAGAATAATTTTTTCACCTCTTCTGCGTGGTATATACCGCATGCGGTCGTTCACAGACACCCTGTATAGTAGTGTAATATTCCCCTGATAAAAATCAGAAAATAAAAAAAAATCATTTTATTTAAAGATTTAATCAGCTTAGTAACAACTTATTAGCGGCCATTCGGTCGCTAATTGATTGTTACTCTAATTGACTGCTTTCCGCGAATGAGCGCATGCAGTCTCCCCGCTTCGCACACCTAGCCACCGCCTAGTTGCCGGCCGGCGGGGAGGTGCTGTCACCGTGCGTTTAGCCCGTGACTCGGAAACTACTCACCGACACCTCCCGGGAGGTGCTGTCACTGTTCGTTTAGCGGCTGACTCGGAAACTACTTATGCTGCTGTTGCTGCACTTGCTTCCTAGTGCATGCTTAGCTAGCGTTTCAACTATTTTTTTTTTTTTTTTTTTTTCAACTTTAAATTTTTTATGTTTTAAGAAAAATATTTCATAGTTTGAAAAAAAAAACTGCTGACTGGAAAAAATTTTAATATGTATTAACGATTAATTAAGCAAAAAAAAATAAATAAAAAAAAGTTTAGTCTTAACAAAAAAAAAAAAAAATAGGTTCTACAACACAGAAAAAATAGTAGTTTCTATCGTGTAAAATTATTTTGTTGTTTTTTTAACTATGAATTTATTCATATTTTAAGAAAAATATTTAATAGTTTGAAAAAAAAAAATTTTTAATATGTATAATAGTTTGAAAGAAGGGTGGAGTCTCCATCCACCGACTCCACTAATAAACTACACCCAAAAAAAAAATTAGTTTCCTTCCTTCCATGAAGGCTTCTTTCATATTTTATTTTTTTATTTTTTTTATTTAAATAATTTTTTTTTTTTACCAATAAACTTACAAATAATTTTAATATAAAGTTTTAATTGTTTTCAGCATTGCGACAACTTGTAGAAAGTGTCGCTAAATGCTTTATGTAGATGGCCTCGTCCAGGGTTGTGGAAAATCTTTCCGGAAAACTTTTGATATGATCTAAAATTTCTACCAATACTTCCGTAGGAAGTATTGATAGACCTGATTCTTCTTCTTGATTTGGTGCGCGCTCCTCCTGCCGAGCTGCAGTAGCCACTTTGTAGGGTAGCGGAGGATCCATTTCTTCTAAATGATTGTGATGTAGTTCCCGCTGGACCGATTCCAACCACGAATTTACGTGGTGTAGAGAATGAGCGGTAGCCAGCTCATATGCTGGTGGACAATCCATATAACTAATTGCCGCCTCGAGTGAAGATGGGCTATCCGACAAGTTGTACATTGCATTATTTACTATGGTGGCTGCATCATCTAAGTCCTCTACATCTGCCCAGGAAAAATCGTTGACGATGGTGGCTGCATCGTCTAAGTCCTCTATATCTGCCCAGGAAAAATCGTTGACGATGGTGGCTGCATCGTCTATTTCCTGGGAGGGTTGTGTTTCGTTGTAATTTTCTATAATCTGGTTATTCTGTTGTTCAGCTCTCTCATTTCTGGGAAAAATTTCTATGGTGACGTTGTCGTTGTCACCTACTGCAATTTGGATTCTCCTGGACATCTTGCTGCAACAGAAAAAATATTAAAATGATGCTGCGTGTGGAGATGACATGTGTTTATATACTTACAGATGATAAGCTCTCGTTACGGAGTGAGGTTTTAAAAGACCGTCGACATTCCATAGTGTCCAGTTCTAATTGTTGTGTCAAAGGTAACACATATTTACTGAATGCTATAGTGCATAATCATGGAAAGTGGAAAATCAGTGATCGACTTCCTCCAGGAGCAGGGGATTCATTTTGTAGGTAAGTAATTAAAAATTTTTTATACACTTTTTCAAATTTTTTCTTAATTTTAGAATTTTTCTAGATAGGGAAAATGCACAATTTCTAATTATTTTTTTCTAAATTTTCTCGATTTTTTAATGAATTTCAAAAATTTTTTTTTTACATAATTTTTCTATCAATATTACCCGAGATATAATTTTTAAAAAATTGGTACTCATAACATCATCAGTAGCATTTTTACATTGAAAAAAAAATATTTATATATGATTATTTCAGAATTTTTAAAGTCTATAACTCCTTCAATTTTTTTTTTCTTTTTTTAAAATGTGGTTATAGCTTTAAAAAGTTGTTTTTTAAAATAATAAAGATTATCATTTTATAGAACTCCACAAATAAAATTTAGTCCATTTATTAAAACAAATTATTCAATTATTCAAAAAATATATTACAAAAAAAAAATTCTTAATAACAAAGTATTTAATATTTCAACTCAAACGCAATTCAAATTTTTAATTTAAAGTTCTTAACCAATAAAGCATCTTCGAATGTCTTCGTTTTATAATTGATTTGATTGGTTAAGAACTTTTAATTTAAAATTTGAATTTCGTTTGAGTTGAAATATTAAATACTTTGTTATTAAGAATTTTTTTTGTAAAATTTTTTTTTTTTGAATAATTGAATAATTTGTTTCAATAAATGGACAAAATTTTATTTGTGTAGTTCCATAAGATAAAATGATAATTTTTATTTATTTTTAAAAAACAAACTTCTGAAAGCTATAACCACAAAATATCGAACTGAACTTAGTTACAGGTTGCAAACGATAAGTGATGAATTTAATGTTGAAAAATCTTTTAAACTTCATTTTTGAAAAATGAATGTAAATATTATCGTTTATTTACTTTCAAGATTAAAAATTAAGCACGCTTGTTCATTTTTACTAGAAGAAAAAGAGCTTGAGAAACAGCTGCAAGGATCATCTTTGCCGCCCGCTGCAGCCGATGTCAGCATTCTCGTCGAGAATGCAGATGTCGGCATTGAAAATGTCATCTCTGGATTAGACTTCTCTTATGATAGCATTGAGGATCTCATAAAATTTAATAACACTCCCATGGTAAGTGAATTTATTTTTTTTTTAGTCAAATTAATATTTTTATTATTAACAAAATATATTTTTGTTTTAGGAAGTGGATACATATCCACTAAATGATTGTAATCAGGAAGAAAATACCAATCTTCCAAATCAGATCGAGAATGGAGATGTGAATATTCAAAACGACAACGTCTCCGAATTTGAGTTTGACTTCAATGATGACGGGTTCTTTGAAGATCTTCAAAGCTTCAATAATATTTTAATGGTAAGTAAATTTATTTTTTTATTCAATTTATATTCATATTTTTTAATTAAAATTTTTTTTTTTTTTTTTTTAGATTAGCGAAGAAAATGTAATAAGCGAACAAAACACCCCTGAATGGACAAAAAAGGTAAGATGAAAAATTTTCATCATTAATATAAATTATTAAAATTATTATTCATGTAAGTTTTTTTTATTAAATAATAGTTTTTTTCCCGTAGGTACAATCAAATCCACAGCCTCGAGGCAGCCTCTGGAGGGAGCTTCGACAACGAGAGCTTGGAGAGGGAAGCTCTAGCGGGTCACAATCTGTCGTCAGGAGTTCCCGAACCGTCCCAACCAGCCAAAGAAGTTCAAGGCCTCAAGAGAAGAGAAGGAGAAGAAGTCGCAGTCGGGATAGAAGTCCCCGAGAACGACGGTATACATAGAAGTCGAGAACACGGAGCTTCTCTCCATGAACGTCGAGATAGAAGTCCCCGAGAACGGCGAGATAGAGGTCGAAGGTAAGTTTTTTTAAGTTTTTTATCTAAAATTTCTATTTAATATTATATATATATTTTTTTTAACAAAATATTTTTTTTCTTTTTTAGCAGGAGACATCGAGACAGGAGCTTCTCGCCGGGGAGGAAGCGACACTGCCACCAATATCGACGCTCGCAATGGTACATTCACCCACCTGCTCGCTGGCGTCGACGTCATGTGTAAATTATTGAAATTTGTAACATAAATTATTGTTTTTATATATTCTTTATATTAAAATAAATTAAAAATTGTATTATAATAAAAAAAATTAAAAAAAAAGTTATTATCCTAAATTTTTTCCCTTATATGTAGTAGACAAAAATATTAGATCTTTTCCATCACAGCGGTCAGTTTAAAACTTGTTGCGCTTTACACAATGTTAAGATTTTTGAAAAAGTTCATTACGGAAAAAGAATCGAGAAATTTCGTAGAACCAATGGAGTGGCTAGCAAAAATAATAATCAAAGGATTAAAAATATTGTACAAAATTATTTTCAAAATTTTTTTTTTTTTTTTTGTATTATCAATGCAATTTTTTTTAAATAATAAATGTATATATATTTTTTTTTTTAATTGACGTATTCTTTTTTATTCCTGCAAAACCTTTCATTTAATTTATAAAAAATTTTGTCAAAAATTTAATTAAAATTAGTTTGTTGTGGTAATATAAATTGAAGCGACGTTACTATCACACTACGAATATTGGTAAAATCGGTTGCCTGCAATTTTAATAATTTATTGTGCAAAGCAGTTGGTAAATCGATACATAACGACAGGTGCGTTAACTTTGTGCGCACACTCGCGGCACGCTGTGCATCACAGAAGCGGCTCGTTGAAAAAATGCACGTTATGCTATCTGAGAAGTGCAGTTTTAGTAGCCTAACAATCGCATATTTACAGTCGGTAAGATCAGCAGCCTGTAATTTTTTAATTTATAATTCGAATGCGTGCGCAAAACAGTCGGTAAAATCGGTAACCTCACATATAACGAGTACCGACCGACAGCGTTACTTTTGTAGCCCGTAGCCTTACAGCCTCGTAGCCTTCAAGGCCCGTACCCTTACTGTTTTACCTACTTTCAAAACAAAACAAAAAATTTTTACCAAGTACTGTAATTTGTGTTGTTGTGTCATTATGATTTTTTGATTTCAAAAATGACTCTGCCAATTCATTAACTATATGACGTGCACTACTTGGAACCAGCCGGATTGTAGAACACTTTTAGCATTTTATACTAAAAACTGAATCATAAATGATTACATGTTTAGTAATTTGTTTTTCTTAATACTGCACTACTTCTAATCTATAATATCAACACTTGGCTCTTCAGATTTCATTCATCAGAATCTGGAAATAAAAAATTCCCAAAGAACCATATCTTAAAATAAAACTGATCATAAAGTTTAAAATATTTATACTTATCTATGTTGTTATTTTGAAGCTATATTTTTATATCAATTTTTTTTACACAAACTATCTTATACATATGGGTCAGGCAAAAAAGATTCAACCACACGCGCAAACCAAGCAGGCCTTCTGCCGACGACGACGGATGAATGCATAAGAAAATGCGTAAAAACTGATGTCAAATGTAAAAAAATTTCCAGAACTTGTTGTTGACATCAAGAACATACTCATAATAATACAGAAGCAACATTTAAAAATTTTAAATTTGATTTTTTTTTCCTACTTTATTGTTGGTTAGGATTTCGCACGTACCGAGCATGGCAACGCACAGCACCAGTGAGGGGCGTCTGCTTTCATGGCTGATGCGAATGACGAAAAAAATACTGAATTACCGTTCTGCGTTTTTCTCGGCCAGTTTTCAACTAATTTTGATGATTTTTTTTTTAAATATAGCTTTATAATGTCGCTACCCTGCTACAGAGCCCTTTTTTCATTTACCCCCTCAATTTTTTTTTTTTAATTCTGAAACACTACCGTGGGAAACTCGTCTGACTTCCCCTTAACTATGGCTGTTTTTGAGACATTTTAAGACGAAAAAAACGTTTTATTTTTTGTATGTATCATTTCAAAAATGTCTGAAAAAGTTATTTTTAAGATAAAAATTACTGATTTTTTCGTTAATTTTCATATGATACTAAGATGATTTTTAGATCTTTGATCATTTTGAGATAAATTTTAGATATTTTTAATTAAGTAACCTTTTCTCTTAAAGATATTAATAATAGTTTTTAGAAATGATAATCAGGCAAGTGATAATAATTGCAAGATTAATTTTGTGTATTTAAGATTTTTTAAAGATCATTTTGTGATGAACTTTCGATATTATTTATGCGAGTTTTTTTAAAGATATATATTAATATATTTTTAAAGATAGGAAGATTCTTTAAAATAAATTTTGTACGATTTTAAAAAAATTTTCGCAAAATTTCAAAAAGCATTTTGAATATTTCAAGACCTTTTTTTGAAACTAATTAAATTTCATTATTTTTTCATATTAAAGAGTTTACCGTGAATTACTTTCGTAGAGCACTGAGGACTCGGGTACAATCGGTGCATGTTCGCGGCTAACCTTTATTTTTCTTTAATCGAGTTTCTGAGAAAGAAAAAAAAAATCGCCACAATGTATCATTCAAACATTAAACACCAAATTAAAATTACTGCTTAATATTTAAGACTTATCTGATCGGATGTTCTCCGGTAGAAGTTCAAACGGCTGATCAACTTTTATTCGCTCTCTTGACTTCTTTCGCTACTTTGTATCATTTGTCTGTCGATTCTGTATTTTTTCTAGTTCTTGAACACATTTTTATTTTTATTTTTTATAACTTACATTAAAAAAATATATCTTGAATACTCAAAAAATATATTTGTGATATTTTACCATCTTTGTATGGTTAGAAAAAATAGGAGAATAAACAAAATGAATTTGGCTGCCAAGACGATCGATCGAATCGTATTCATAACAATGACCTATGCACACGTCGTTGTTGGTGATAATGTTGGTTAAACTTCAGCATACCGAGATGACGAAGTTTAACCAATATTACTAAGTTTTCAAGATATATTTTTTTAATGTAAATTATAAAAAATAAAAATAAAAATAAGATCAACATCTAGTAAAAATACAGAATCGACAGACAAATGATACAAAGTAGCGAAAGAAGTCAAGAGAGCAAATAAAAGTTAATTATCCGTTTGAACTTCTACCGGAGAATATACGATCAGATAAGTCTTCAATATGAAGCAGTAATTTAAATTTGGTGTTTTGAATGATACTTTGTGGCAATTTTTTTTTTCCTTTTTCAGAAACTTGATTAAAGAAAAATAAAGGTGACCCGCTATCATGCACTGACTGTACTCGAGTCCTCAGGGCTCTACGAAATTAATTCACGGTAAACTCTTTAATTTGAAAAAATAATGAAATTTAATTTGTTTTAAAAAAAGGTCTTGAAATATTTAAAAGGCTGGTTGAAAATTTTTTTAAGATCGTATAAAATTTATTTTAAAGAATCTTGCTATCTTTAAAAATATATTAATATATATCTTTGAAAAAACGCGCATAAATAATATCGAAAGTTCATCACAAAATGATCTTTAAAATAATCTTAAATACACAAAGTTAATCTTGCAATTATTATCACTTACCTTATTATCATTTCTAAAAACAATTATAAATATCTTTAAGAGAAAAGGTTACGAAAAAAAATTTATCTCAAATTTATCTAAAATTTATCTCAAAATGATCAAAGATCTAAAAATCATCTTCGTATCATACATATAAAAATTAACGAAAAAATAAGTAATTTTTACCTTCATAAGAACTTTTTCAGACATTTTTGAAATGATACATATCAAAAATAAAACATAATTTTTTTGTCTTAAAACATCTCAAAAATAGCCCATAGTTAAGATATGTCTTCAAAAGATCTTTTTAAGATCTTAATTTTTTTTACATGGTTTGAAAAATTTCAAAGTCTAAAAACAAAATAAATTTCTATGTTTCACAGGCTGAACTCACTTTAAAAGTGTCTGCGGTTTAAAAAATTTCCAAGTCCGAAAACAAAATAAATTTCTAAGTCCCAGAATCTGAAAAAATTCTAATTGTTCACGGTTCGAAAAATATCTAAGTTCCAGAGATTGAAAAAATTCTAAGTGTCTGTGGTTCAAAAAATTTCTCAGTCTGCACATACAAAATCTTCTAAGTATCACAGACTGAACAACTTTTAAGTCCGGAAGAACCGAAAAAATTTCTTATAGACTAGATAAATTTTTGAGTCCCACAGACCGAAAAATTTCTAAGTCAGCAACAACATTATAAGCCTATGACAATTCCAAGTTCCTAAAAAATCCCAAATGCTGGAAATTTCCAAAAAAAGTTCGAAACTCATAATTTTATCAAGTCCCGAAGAATTTATAGGTGTCAAAATTTTTAATTTCCTAAAAGTGTAGAAAAAAATCAAAGTACTTAATTCAACTTGGAATATTTCATTTAACTGAAAAAACTTTTTTGTTAGTAAAAAAATTAAACACGTTATAAAATGTTACATGCGGAGCTTAGTTTTTTTTTTAATTTGGTCAAGTGGATTTATAGATTGGATGAATCACGTGGATTCTCACGTGAATTTACATGTGAACTTTTTTAATAGGGTTAAACTTAATATTATGATAATAATCATATCAGCTGCATAAAGAGAAATTTCCAAAATAATGTGTAAAAGGGGCTACATATACCAAAAACAAAAAAACCCTCAAAAAATATTTTGTAAGATTTTTCAAATTTATTTATTTAAACAGATTTTTTTTCCACATTATACACACATTTTTACACTATTTTACACATTTAGTTAGTCCAAAAACATGATTTTCTAAGTAACATAAAATATAGCTTATTTAAGAAATCAAATTTCATTGCTCGTAAAGCCAAAATTTTTCCAGCCAGCGGATGGACCCAGGACTTTGCACACTTGTTCTACATGTGAACCCTCATGAGCAGAACCTCAGGGAACCAAATCCAAGCTTAATAAAGCTACTTGCACACCATAAATTAGCTATAATGATAAAAACTATCCAAATTTTCACTACATTAAGCAACTTCAAGGTATGCAAGTAGCTTTATTAAGCTTGGATTTGGTTCCCTGAGGTTCCGCTCATGAGGGTTCATATGTAGAACAAGTGTACAAAGTCCTGTGTTCATCCGCTGTCTGGAAGAGTTTTGGCTTCACGAGCAATGCCCTCATTTTCTCAAAAATCACATATTTGAGAAAATGGCTTTTCAAGTTCTGAACAGATTTTTATGAATAAAATGTAACACATCAACACATAAACATTTATATCTTTAAAATATCTTGTCACAGGACTCTTGCTTGATGTAAACACTCTTTTGCACATAGCCGGATACTTTATTTTTTTGGTCCTGCTCCTAAAGTGACCCAATTAGCTTTTTTTATCAAAAACACAGATTACACACCAGATTACCCTGTTGAAAATAAACACGTGTAATTTACACGTGTTACGTAACACGTGTCAATGTGTAATTTACACGTGTAAATTACACGTGTAATTAGTATATTTAATGATTTTTAAGTAATTTTTATGTGTAATTTTCATGTGTAAATTTTTGTAGGTAATTTTTTGAGCCTTACTTTATTCTAGGTGTAATTTTTATGTGTAACTTTCATGTGTAATTTTTACATGTATATATTTTTCTGAGATTTTTTTTACCCGCATAAAAAATTATAAAAAAAGATGATCTGGAGATACATCTTGAAAAATTTATGATTTTGAGATTCGTATTTTAATTTGAAAAATGCATGATTTCATCTTTTCAATAATTATTATATTATATCAAATCTTTCAAAGATCTTTTGAATATTCAATGAATAAACACTTGTACATTACACGTGTTACGTTACACGTGTAATTACCATATGTTATTAGATTTTTATGTAACTTTCATATGTAATTTTTATGTGTAACTTTTTTGGAGAAAATTTCTATGCATTAATTTATTCTTGCTGCTATTTTTATGTGTAATTTTTTAATGTATTTTTTTTTTCTTGAAATACTCATGTTAGGTACTTCGTAACTCATTTTCAGTTTATAAGCAGTATCTGTCTCTAACCTATATATCTCTGCTATTAAATAACGTGTTATACAATTAGTGAATTATGGTTGATTTTGATGTGTAATTTTTTCTTGATACTTTTGGTTTTTAAACTGTAATGCATTAATGAGTTATTTCTCTCTTTTTTTTTTTTTTCGTGTCACTTTAACTAGATAATTTTTGCTCGTTATAAATTTGATGTTATTTTTAATTTCACTTATTGTCTTTAATTTGTATACTTATATTGAGTTGATTTATTATGTATTAATGTAATTATAATGTTGGTAAAAGTACATATATTTTATAGTAGGGTTTTATTTTATATGCTTACGTACATAAAATAATACATAAAAAGTTTTATTAAAAATGATACAAATTAGGTACAGGTCTAATGTAACTCTCGTCATTAACCTTTACAAAAACACATATTTTATCAATATCTTTAGTTTCCGTACACTCAAATTTTTCATTTATATTTACAACTCTTTTCATAGAAACACTTAATTCTTCAATTTCTGCAACGTTAACTTTCTTATACAAAGTATATTCTTTCATTGTGTTTCTATCAAAAATAAAACTGTAAATATTTATAAATTTTCCTGTTTTAGTGACCGCAAACGAGTTATCCAACCTTTTATTAATTTTTTTAAAACTTTGATACAAACAATTATCTTTAACTACTTTTCTGTAACTCTTAGCTTCGTTAGATAAGTTTAAATTATTTTTCCAAGTGTGATGAGGTTCTTTACCTCGATTGTAATATCTAGCTGTGTTAGTTCGTGTTGAATTGGTATGTGTTTTGAATGATAAACGTGAAATGAAAGAGTGGATAAGTGAGTTTGGTCTTCTTTTTGTATATTCGTCAATAATGACTTCACTTTGAGCCATACTAACTGATCTGCATATCTGGTGAATGACTCCTCTGGCAGCATGAACTTTTTGTAGGATTGTGCCATTACCATTTTCGAAATTATATTCAGAGTGTGCCCAAAGCGGACCCCAATTGCGAACACTTTGTACGAGATGTTTAAGTTGATGAACATTACTGCTCATAGCGCTTGAGCCATAAAAAGCTTCAGTTTCAGACACGAATTCGTTCAACAACTCAGCTGCGGTGGTTAAGTGATGTGCTTCAACTGTCGTTCTATTGAGTAAATAAAATGCTTCAACTAATTTGGCCCAATGTTTTACATAGTCCAATTTTCCAGGGAATTTCAGAAGGATCGGCACACTGTAAAAAAGTATCCAATTTTCCCACTCTCTGCTCTTCCAAGCACTTCTGTCTGTGATACCTCGGGGGAGTCTTCCAATTTGTTTAGGTGTTTTAATCGATTTGATTAGTTTTTCTGTGATTTTAATTTCATCATTATTCAATGAATAATCTTTGTTTTTATCGTTAAACCAGTAAGTTGCAAACTGTCGTGCGATGCCTAAACAAATACAGTGCATGCTGTCTGGGACGAACCCATCAATTATGTCAAAATGATTTAACAAGAGTAAAGAACTGGGCCTTTTTACACCAAGTACAGATGTTCCTCTTTCAACACTTTCTTGCATTAACTCAAATGTTTAAGATGACGTTCTTGGTATAGGTTCTTCTTCGAGATTAACGAATTTAACACATCCACCTTAACCTTTGGTTTTGATATACTTTCCTGGATGAAGACACCAATTACATCCGAAATAAGCATTGTACAATAATAATCCTTGCATTGGCCCGCGAGCAGCGGAATCAACACAGCAACAGACTGGTAATACTTGAGAATTCGATTAATTCCATTTACGTTATACGTTATGCCATTATCTGATAATTTATTCATGTAGATTGAAAAATATTTTAAATAAATATTCATTTCAGGTTTGTTTTTACCGAACCATAAACCAGCAATTATAGGCTTTGCACGAACAGATACAGGCAGTTCATTTATAATCACTTGTATAGGCCAAACCGAAAATGATGAACTTTTAAAAACTGGGGCTCCATCGGTGTTAAATGTGACAGTAGCGATGTCTATATTTTCAGAAGCCAATACTTCATTTACAATATTTTTATATAACCACCCATCGGTTATATCTGACCAATTTTGATTATCGAAATGATTTCTTTGATTTACTGAAATTCTATTAAAGTACTCATAGTTTTCTAAAATTAGACGTCTTATAATATTTTCTATTTTAAATATAACAAAAAAATTATTATAGGTAGGATCTTTTAAATCTATTGTATAATCACAAACTCCACAATTAACACTTTTTGTTTCCGGTCGAAATGTAGAAACATATTGATCACACTGTGGACAAATCGCATGATACTCTATGTCGTCTTTAACGTTAAAAATTTTATCCACTTTATATCTCGTATCAGGAAAAATATTTGTCTGAAGTATACAATTAGTCATATAAAACATGTCTGCCATACCAGATTGATTTATACCATAAACTAGACAAATTTTTAGTACAAAATTTAAAATATCAGATTTTCGAACAGTAATATTTACTGGAATAGCCTCATCATTCCCTATAAAATCCCTAAGGTTATGATAAGGATCGTGATCTTCTTCATTGTTCATCTCATTTAAGAAATTGTCATCAACGTCATAAAACTCATCTTCAGTCTCCTCATCTGAACTCTCATCTGAAGTCTCACTAAAACTCGAAGCAGTGTCATGGAAAAAAACTTCATGATCTGATTCTTCAAAGTCAGATTCCTAAGAAAAAATAATTCTTGTTCAAATATTTAAATTATTCTAGATAATATCAAATGTAATCCGTTTATTTATTTTAGTTATTATTTAAATTAATTTTTGGCTAATATACTAAATTTATTTAACAGAATGATTGAAAGTTTTTTGAGAATGATATCAAATTTTAATTTAACTTTTAACTTTAGAGAATTTTTTGATATTTCACGGACGTGATATTGATTGAATGTTAATTTTTTACGTTATTTGTGTATTTTTTTAATTTTACTAACTTAAGAGCGCGTCCATCGCACAACTTATATGAATTCGCGAGGTTTTCGCGATGTTTATCGAACGCGCGAAAGAGCCACGTGAGAACACGTAACTTATTTTTTTCATGCTGCCAGTTTTTCGCAATATTTGGATATTGGATTTAAGTGACATTTAACAGGCGCGTGATCGAGTCGTGCGAGAGGATATAAATTTTTTTTTATAATTCGGCGAGTTTTTCACTATATTTGACTGACGCGTGAAAGAGCCTCGTTGGGTGGTTTATTTGGCCCACATCAAATAATTTTTGTAATTCTGCAAGGTTTGAGCAATATTGTATGAACTTGTTAAGGAGCCACGCGGGTGACCGTGAAGTATTTAATTAAATATTGCGAAGTTTTCACGATATTTGACGAAAACGTGAAAGAGTCACATGGGTGGTCAACACGAAATTATTTTAATGTTGTGAGGTTTTCATGATGTTTTTGGAATGATCGATCAAGCCATGCCAGCGGTCGTCACGTAATTAATTCAATTTTGCGATGTTTATCAGTCGCGTAATCTAGCCAAAAATTATAAATCTTCATTCATTTTATTAACAAACCGTTTCTGTAGAAGACAGCTCGCTGTCGAACGGACCATTCAAAACTTCTTCCGATGAAAAATATTCGCTGAAGTTTGAATGAATCTCTGAGTCACCAAATGAGCTGACGCTGGAATCATTGCTTGAGTCTTCATTGAAATCGGAACTCGAACTCTTACTTGACGTAAATATATTCTAAAGAAAAATAAATTTTAATTAATAATTTAATAATTATTATGATTAATAGTTAAATAAACTCACCGTGTCTGTAGAAGACGAATGATTGGTGACAAAATTATTGTTCCACTGTTCTTCTTCGTACTGAATCAAAAAAAATATTTATTAAAAAATGCAACAATAAATTTAATTTTATAAATAATGAAATCTACGTACTTAAATTTATTATTAGTGAAATTAAAATTTTTATTTTAATTTATCGAAATTTTTTTTTTTCAAATTTATAACAATGATTTAAAATCAAATAATTTATTAATTTAAAAAATGATAAAATAATGAACGAAATTTTTTATACCATCAAAAAACTGTTTTCATCCATAGCTGTATCGTTTTTTACTGGATATACCAGCCCAGATAACTTTAATTTTTCACTCATTCATCTTGTTAAGTTCAAAATTGCATCAGAGAAGGAGGTTCAAATATACCCAGCTGAAGTTTTTGGATTTGCAAGTCAGTAAATATTTTAAAAATGATAAAATCATTGAATTTTAATAAAGTATTTATGATTTTATTGTGTTAAATTTTTAGAAACTGACGACGAACTTGTAAAAAAATTGAGTGAAAAAAGAGTTAACTTTAAAGCATTAAGATACAGTGGCAAGATGTTAGAATTTGCTCGACAGAAAAATTTTAAAGACAGCATTGATTCTGAGTCATCAACTAGTGAATGTACATCTTCAGATAGTCAATCAAATATGAAAAAGTCAAAAAAAAAAAGAAAAAAAAAGTAAGTGAATCATCGTCTGATTCTGAGGAACAAGCAAAATCATCAACAAATGTAAAAAAGAAAAAAACGAAAAAATACCAATAAGATGTCACCACAAGAATCAGCAAACAACGTAGTCAAAAAGTTGAAACAAAAAAAAATAAAAAAGAAAAAAGAATTAACAGAAGATGAAAAAGTAATATTATAATACATATCTTGTTAAATAAATAAATAAATAATACTAATATTAATTCAAATTAAAATCTAACATGGTTTAGTATCAATATTTTTTTATCATATTTTACAGAGACTAAAGCAATTGAAACTTGAGTACGAAAAAGAACAAAATATTAAACTCTTAGAAGAAGTTAAAAAGACTAATGAAGAAAAATTAGACAAGAAAAAACAACATCTTGTGACTGAATCTCCTTTTGGATCTGTTAAAAGAGTATTAACTTTTGAGTCCCCACCAATGTCTCCAAGAATCGTCCCAGAAATTACTTCGTCAAAAGAAATTAACAGTAGTAACAATAAAAATATTTTAGAACAAAATTCAGAAAAAAAAAAAAAAAAATCTACCCAAAAATCAATTACAGCTTCCACTCATAAATCTTTAAAACCTAACATAACATCCACTCCAAAATTTTCAAAATTAATTACTGAATCTACTCCAAAATCTTCAAAATCTAATACAGAATCTAATTCAAAAAAAAAAGCATCGACTGAAAAATCTTTAAAATATAACACACCATCTACTCCAAAGTCTTCAAAAATAATTACAGCATCCACTCCTACATCTTTAAAATCTAGTACATAATCAACTCCAAAATCTTCAAAATCTAATACTGAATCTAATTAAAAAAAAAAAAACATCGACTGAAAAATTTTCAAAATCAAACGCAGCATCCGCTGCAAAATCTTTAAAATATAACACACCATCCCCTCCAAAGTCTTTAAAAACAATTACAGCATCCACTCCTACATCTTTAAAATCTAATACATCATCCACTTCAAAATCTTCAAAATGTAACACACCATACACTCCAAATTCTGTAAAATCTGACACAGCATCCACTTCAAAATCTTCAAAATCAAGAACAGTATCGAATGAAAAATCATTAAAATCATTATTTTCGACAAGATCAACATCAAAATCTTATAAAATGCCTCTTTTTGAAAAATCTCATCTAACAAGAAAAAGAAAAGCTTCAGATGAAGAACAAGATAGTGATTTTTCATATTTTGAACAAAGATTAAAAAAAACAAGAACAGAACAGATTGAAAAACCTCAAAAAGATGACATTGAAGATAATTTAGGAAGAAATCAAAACTTAAAATGTACAAAAACTAAAGAATTTTCTGAATCAAAAAAATCACAAGATAAAAAACTTAAAAAAAATAATAAAAAAATTCAAAACCAAAATAATTATTCAGAAAATAAAACTATGTTGGGAAGAAGTAAGAAGAGCAAAATAAAAAAATATTTTGACAGTGATTCTGAATCAGTTGATTTACCAGTATCATGCCACGAAAATTGGAAGTCATATTGGATAAAAGATGAAAGTGGAAAAAAAGTAAGTTATCTAAAATTATAAAATGTCAAAATCCTAGAAAAATTTTTTTTATTATTATATATACTAATAATTGAGTTTTGTTTATCAATATAGATAAGAAAAATGTATCATTTAAAGTATGATGTCTCTATTGATTACAATGAATGGAAGAAAATTAAAAAAATAAAAGAACCAGTGCAGTTTTTGAAAGCGACTGCTTTGGCAATATGGGGAGAACATGAATTGAAAACAATCGCCTTTATTCCCAAAAAATGCAAAATTAAAGGCGAACAAGTCAGAAAATTGATGAGTCCTGCAAAAAAAAGCTTTAAAATGTAAGAATATAAATTAAAAGTATAAAAAGCTTGATTTATTTTGAGCTTATTGAATAAAAAAATTGATCTTTAGGGGTTTACATCAAAAAATTAAGAAAAATTTACTCAAACAATGCAGAAAAAATACAGTCTTTCAAAAGTAACTGGAAAAAAGAAGTTGGTCAGTTAATTAATTATTTAATACAGCACCCGAAAAAAGAAGGTAATATCATTAATTACTTATAAAAAAATTATATTACCTTTTAAAGTATCCAGTCTAGTTCATCCTACAATTCGTACATCCAAGTCTAGTTCTAGTACGAGTCTTTGTCCAGCAAGTTTGACTCCTTCGTTGCCATTTAACTATTCTTCTTTATATTTTTAAGTTGACTTCCTCTATTAATTGACTTCCATGTTTTTGCTGAAATTTTCTTCTTTGAATTGGGTGATTCATTTACAGTTGAAATATAAAGCTGTAATGTAAGTATGAAAAGCTTGATTTATTTTGAGCTTATTGAAAAAAGAAGGTAATATCATTAATTACTTATAAAAAAATTATATTACCTTTTAAAGTATCTAGTCTAGTTCGTCCTACAATTTGTACATTCAAGTCTAGTTCTAGTACAAGTCTTTGTCCAGCAAGTTTGACTCCTTCGCTGCCATTTAACTATTATTCTGGATATTTTTAAGTTGACTTCCTCCATTAATTGACTTCTCCACCACGCTTGCATACCAAAAGATGGCTTTCCTTGAATGATCTATTTTTTTTTCAAACAACTGTTTTGGCTCACTTATAAGAATATTACTTTGACATCCAACTTTTTTACAAAAACTTAAAATAATCACTTGAGAAAATCTTCTTTACAACATCATACTAAGTATTTTAAATATATTAGTTTGTCGAGACTTTGTTTTAAATATTTCCAATTTCTGTCCTTTGTTATCTTTGAAGGATAACCTTGCTGTAAGCGAGCCATGTTTTTGCTGAAATTTTCTTCTTTGAATTGGGTGATTCATCTACAGCTGGGAAAATATAATGCTGTAATGTAGTTAGTCTGTAATCAATATAAACTAGTGTGTCATACTTGGTGATGCAAGTGATTATTCCACTTAAATAACTGATGAATATTTGGCATGGTGGCGAAGAAGAAAAATAGGGATCATTATTAAGTAACAATATCAATATTGATTTCCACACTACATATCTTTCTTTGTCTGTCAAGTAAAATGTTTGTTTTCATCTTCTTCACTCTTGATTCTTCAATAATATATATCGTGGAGTAATAATTATTACTAAATGGTATATATTCTGTAGTAAAATTGACATAATCATAACACAAACAGTAGATGACTTCAATTAAAAACAAATCTGTGACTCCATATATAGATAATATGAGTTTTAAAAAATCATTTACAAAATTTTGGTAATAGCAGTTAACGAGGTGTGATAATCATTGTAAAAGTATTTTTTATTATTTGTCCTGGAGTTGTTAACCAAAAATATAAGAACATGCAGCGACCACATGTGTGTGAGCATGCGACGTGCAGCGCATGTGTAATAATGTTGGCCGTTGGATGGTACGAACCGGACTATGGATGGTTATGATCACTGCACTCTGCACACTAATAATGACTGGACTAAGGTACTAAGTTTCAAACGTCAACAGAATCTGTTCAGGCATCAGGGTATTTCTACACGGAGAGAAGAGTCGGAGATCCGTTTACGAAATTGGAACATAACCTGCTTGTGTTTAGTTAAGCGCGATCGGGCTTCGAACCAGTTCGCAATCTGATTGCGAACTCGGGCGAGAGGCCCGATGTCGAACTGAGATCGTAAACGAAGCGGCGCCCTCTTGGGGCGACACTCCCAGATTACGTTCGCCTGTTCGATATCGGGCTTCGCGCAGTTTGCAATCTGATTGCGAACTAGTTCGAAGCCCGATTGCGCTTAACAAAGACAACCCGGTTAGGTCCCAATTTCGTAAACGGATCTCCGACTCTTCTCTCCGTGTAGCACTGTGGAGTGTGGGTGTACATCAGCATCGGCTGTTTGTGTCCGGACTCCGGTTCCTGCGGCTGTGGACTGTTTGATAGCTACACTGCAGGTCTGCAACTGCTCGCATCTACGCCAACTATTTACTCAATGTACTTACTACACCGCGCACGTAATACGTATTATACGTAACCTTAAACGTATAGTTTGCACTCTGCACAGACCATGTTGGTGTGAGTTGCACCTTATCTTCTATAATTTTACTACAGTCTGTTTTGATTTATGATTTCCGTCTTTATTCAAATAATATAATCAATTTATAAGTAAAAGAGCATGTTTATTTGAATTTCACATGTTTCGACTAGGTTCTATAATATAAAAATTAAAATTAACTTTTTTTATAAAATAAATAAATTTAAAAAATTATCTAACTATTATTAATGAATTTTTTTAAAATTTGTTCAATATTTATTGCTTTTAGATGATAGCTGCGCAGCAGATTCATCCGATGGAATTGCCAGCGATTCAGAGGATATTTTTGAAAAGTCAGGATCGGAATCAACTTCAGATTGAAGAAAAAATGTGTTAAATTTATATTGGCGTTACTAGCGTTATATTAAATTTGTATCCAATTATTTTATTAAAAAATTGCTAATTTTTTATGTTAATTTATAAATTATATTTAACTGCTTCAATATTTTTTAATTAAATTAATTGTAGATACGCCTGTGTTACAAACAGAGGTGGGCACTATTCGGACGCTAAGAATTTCGAATAAATTTTTTAAAAAATGAATTTTTCGACCGGATTTTCATGGATAAATCCGTTTTAGAACTTTTCTAACTCAACTGCATCAAAAACCGGAAGTATTCGAAATTTTATTCGTCGAATAAATTTTCGAATAAAACGATTATACGAAATTTTATTCGTCGAATAAATTTTCGAATACTTCCGTTATTCGAAAATTTATTCGACGAATAAAATTTCTAATACTTCCGGTTTTTTATGCAGTTGAGTTAGAAAAGTTCTAAAACGGATTTATCCATGAAAATCCGGTCGAAAAATTTATTTTTTTAAAAATTTATTCGAAATTCTTAGCGTCCGAATAGTGCCCACCTCTGGTTACAAATAGTGTAATTAATCATATATTATTAAAAAAAAAAAAAAAAAAAAAAAAAAAAAAAAAAAATATTAATTGAATAAAAAATAAAAATTTTTAATTTAATTTAAATGTTTAATTTTACTTAAAATATATTTTTTTAATTTAAATGTAAAATTACAAACGAAAATAACACAAAAATCAACTAAAATATAATTATTGAAAATAAGATACCCAAATTATTAAAAAAAAAAAAAATTAAAATTACTCAAAGGAATAGTATACTAAATTACGCATAAAAATAGCAGCAAGAATAAATTAATGCATAGAAATTTTCTCCAAAAAAGTTACACATAAAAATTACATATGAAAGTTACATAAAAATCTAATAACATATGGTAATTACACGTGTAACGTAACACGTGTAATGTACAAGTGTTTATTCATTGAATATTCAAAAGATCTTTGAAAGATTTGATATAATATAATAATTATTGAAAAGATGAAATCATGCATTTTTCAAATTAAAATACGAATCTCAAAATTATAAATTTTTCAAGATGTATCTCCAGATCATCTTTTTTTATAATTTTTTATGCGGGTAAAAAAAATCTCAGAAAAATATATACATGTAAAAATTACACATGAAAGTTACACATAAAAATTACACCTAGAATAAAGTAAGGCTCAAAAAATTACCTACAAAAATTTACACATGAAAATTACACATAAAAATTACTTAAAAATCATTAAATATACTAATTACACGTGTAAATTACACATTGACACGTGTTACGTAACACGTGTAAATTACACGTGTTTATTTTCAACAGGGTAGGCACCAAGACCAAGTTAAGGGGGTACATATACGTTAAAAAAAACCACAGAAAAAATTTTGTAAGTTTTTTAAAAATTATTTACTTAAAAAGATATTTTTTTCCATAATATACACACATTTTTACAAAACTTTTTACATTTAGAAATTTAAAATAAGTGTTTTTATAAGTGTTATAAAATTCAGCTTATTTAGGCTATGAAAGTTCATTGCTCTACAAGTCAAAATTTTTCCTGAAAGCGGATGGACCCAAGACTTGGCATAGTTGTTGTACATGTGAACCCTCATGAGCTGAATCTCAGGCAACCAAATCCAAGCACTATTAAGCTACTACTGCGGAAATAATTTAATATCGATAGATCGATATTCGATACTAATTGATGTCATATACTAAAGTAGACTCGTAGAGGTAATATATGACATATATTATGTCATAAAGGTTATAAATTTTTTTATGCGATCGATTCTAACTTAATAAATTGTTTTTAGCATTATACTTGAAATGAAAGTTAATCTTTCATTCTTAATTTTCATTATTAAGATATTATGTCACGGAATTTATCTAATCACAGATAAAAAAATTTCTGTTTTTTCATCGCTTTTAAGACGAAAACGATATAAATACTAACAGTTCTGTTCGTGGATAAAAAAAAAAAAAAAATTATGCCTACATTGCGAAAATTAAAAAAGGAAAAAATACATCGAAAAAGAATTTGTACCTATAGTATCGTAGAAAGTATTTCTGCTACTAGAACTGACTTGAAATTCTTGAATTTCAAAAAAAGCCATTTCAACGTTAATTTAATAAATTGAATGTCTTTATTAAATTAACTGTAACTTTTTTTCCTTAACGAATTAAGAAACGCGGTTTGTGACATTTGAAAGCAGATGTAAAAGTACATCAAAAAACACAAAAACCTGAAAATTGATTTTTTGAAAATTTTTAGATATATGTACCACCTTAAGACTTTGAGTCAGCGGAGTCTTCATATGCAACTATCTAAAAATTATCTTCAACTTTAAATCACAGAATTACTCTTTAACTTAACATTTTTACATAATAAACACCTTTTTTTTTACCAACTAAAAAACTTCGATTTGATTCCTATATATGATCAATGTACGCATTTTTGTTTTTGAATCAATTTAAATAAAGAAATAATATATTCTAGTTTTAAATGATAAATTTGTATAAACTTCTTTGAATTGTAATTGTGAAAATTTTCGTATTGAGAAAACAAAAATACTTTGTTTAATAAAAAAGTCATGAATGTAAACATGTTTTTAGCTCTAAACAATATTTTTTAAATACAATATAAAATTATTTGTAAATAGTTATTAGAATACAAACCTAAATTTAGGTTTGATTTGAAATTTTCGATTCAAAGATTTATTTTAATAATTCATTTAAAATTTATCGTAGAGACTAAACAATATTTTTGATTCCAGTTGGATCTGCAGAATTACAAAATGGATTACGTAAATCGATGAAAAAGAAAATCGTATGTGAAGTCTCCTTGGTCTTGGCAACGTCTGTGGAAACAATAAATTGTTTTGGTGTGGGTAAGAAGAAAAATAAATTTTTAATAAAAAATGAAAATAAAACAAAAATATTCATTGAAATTAAATTTTAAAAAATAAAATTTTTATCAATATAGTAAGATCTCGTCGAGCTGCCTGCTCCAGCCGAACGAGGACAAGGAGAAAGGAACAAATGTAATAAACGAACCACCCAAGGCACCTCGTATTTCCAACACCCAGATAGTCAACTGTGTTACTTAAAACATGCTGAGAATCGAGGGCGACGACATAGAGTCAGGGACTTGGAGATCCGCTGACTCGTCCCAGAAGCTGTTGAACCACGCGATAACCCTTCAGCCCTAGCTGACAAGGAGAGGTCACACCCTCCGGGTCACCGATCTTGACGAAACTTTGGGGATCGTTTTCTTATACCAAAAGATGAAGAAATCTACCAATCATCCCGTCTAATGGGCCTTTTATACCTAGTTCCTACATAGCTTATATCGTATTTTTAGCTCTTTTTGGGTTTTTTTGCGAATTTTCAAAAAATTCCTGTTCGAAGCCTATTACACTTACAAAATTCTGCAACCCCGCATTCTCTTTATTTTTTCATCTTCTTTTGAGAAAAAATATTTTTAAATCTAATTTTGAAGAAATAGTCCATGTAAAATTAAAGTAATCAAAAGCATTTTTTACTGTTTTTTTGGTTTTATGAACTTAAACTGTATGTCGTCAGCCTTATCAAAATTATCTCTAAAAATATTTTTTCTAAAAAATTCATATAAAAACAAAGAAAATGCGGGGTTGCAGAATTCTGTAAGTGCAATAGGCTTTGAGCAGGAATTTTTTGAAAATTGTTACAAATAAACACAAAAGTCGCACAAAAGTGTTAAAAGTGTCAAAACAAGCTGATTTTCAAAAAATTCCTGCTCAAAGCCTATTGCACTTACAGAATTCTGCAACCCCGCATTTTCTTTGTTTTTATATGAATTTTTTAGAAAAAATATTTTTAGAGATAATTTTGATAAGGCTGACGACATACAGTTTAAGTTCATAAAACCAAAAAAACAGTAAAAAATGCTTTTGATTACTTTAATTTTACATGGACTATTTCTTCAAAATTAGATTTAAAAATATTTTTTCTCAAAAGAAAATGAAAAAATAAAGAGAATGCGGGGTTGCAGAATTTTGTAAGTGTAATAGGCTTCGAACAGGAATTTTTTGAAAATTCGCAAAAAAACCCAAAAAGAGCTAAAAATACGATATAAGCTATGTAGGAACTAGGTATAAAAGGCCCATTAGACGGGATGATTGGTAGATTTCTTCATCTTTTGGTATAAGAAAACGATCCCCAAAGTTTCGTCAAGATCGGTGACCCGGAGGGTGTGACCTCTCCTTGTGAGTGAAAGTTCGGTCCAAGTGCGATCATATCGGATAATAAGCAGCTTGGACTACAACCTGGATCTCATGTAACCGATGGAACTTCCGAGCGAGACCTTTCTGGCCCAGCTCGAGAAGGAACCAGAGCTACACTCAGCAGATCTTAAAACCGTACGTACCTGCAAGCCGTCTTCAAAATCATACAGCTCATCGTGATACTGCAGCGCGGCGATAACATGGTTTCAAAGAGTAATTCTTGTGTAGGCTTTATCAACGACAACATCAACAAAAACTGTAAGTTCATACGAGAATGCTTCATTCAATTACTACGGTGGAATCGCGACCCACAATATCTTGTACGAGAGGAACCGTACCCACGCCCCAGCTTGTCAAGTTAAAGACGTTCCTCGATAGGAAGCTGCTCAACTTAGGATTGACAAGAACGTTATCGAGAGCCAGACACAGAAGACACAAAAGGAGAAGTACGTCTACCACATATAAACCCACGACGCTATTAGCTTCCTGTGCATGCAAAACCACGTTTTAGGAGCTCCACCGGTACTACCTAAACTTGGACACAGCACCATGCAGACTGTAAAAACGAATACGTGTTTTACCACGTTACAACACATATACATATATATTGAATCAAGTAAATATTATGATTCTACTTCGCTTGCTCGCGGTTGATGCGTAACGAGAATAGTGCCGGTTTTAATATCACCTGCTCCTACGAGTTCAACAATCCTAATTTATCAATGAGGTTCAGCAAGCGTATCCGATATCGAAACTGACCTCGAAATCAAATGCCTATTACGCCCCACGGTTTGATGATTACGTAAACTCGCAGGCCCACAAGATAACTTGAGCGAGTCGACTTTGACTTTGATACCATAAACACAGAAAGACTTGGGGTTACTAAGCCACTGACGTTCATAATATTGGAAAAATTGCTCTGAACAGTTTGCAAAAAATTCCATTGCTTCTGCTTTGATGTCCTCGTAACCTTTGGGGATGTCATTCAAACGGGAAACTCCCAGATAAACTAGTTTACGCTAAATCTTTATATTATAAAGCTTTATATTTAAAAAGCACTTTACTGGAGTAAAAAAAAGACTCAATAAAAATGCGTGCCTTTGCAAAAAAAGTTTTGACAATTTTCATATTACTTACTCTTTTTATTTAACAATATATATTTAGTGCGCTTATTTCTATTGATAAATAATTTCAATTATTAAAATTATTTATGTATGCTCATACATAATCACAAATTTTTAATTTTTATAAATAAGTTAAAAATATAATCAAAACATACAACGAACATACTTTCGAAATTAAATAAAACTGATAAGTATAATAAATTATCATTAACAATTGTTAATTAATTTTAATCCTACGCTTAAAATAATATTGATATGCTCTTCAGCGCACAATCCATCGTAACTTTAGCCAGTTGACAGATGCCATCGTAGAAATTTGAAACTTAATCGTATCCAAGTACCCTGTAAAAAAAAATCAAAGATTGTTTACACTGGTTACAAATTTGAAAAAATTAAAAATAAAATCTTATAAATAAGTTGAGCATACACTTTAACAACTCCAAGTTGAAAAATAATTAAGTAACTAAATCGAACCATTGGTTTTTAAACGATTGTTTATAGTTAAATCTTTGTTATGAAGTTAAAAATTTTCATAGTTACAGAAAAAAAAAAATGTTATTACTCGTATGTAATTCTTTGCAATAGTTCTTATTTGTTGACTCTTTTCTGGAAGGAACAAACTATTTTTAAAGAATTTTCTTTGTTTATTTTTAACGAAATATTATAAAAATAATGTTTGTTTATAATCGTTCAGACAAATTTTGTTCTAGTAATTGGAAATGTTTATTTATAAGTTTTTTTTTATCTTGTAAACTTTATTCAACGATACAAGTTTAGAACAACACATAATTGTTCTAGTAACTTTTCAATTTCTCTTCTAATTTTACTAGCTCAATATAACAAAGTTAACTAAATTTTTTCATTTAAATGATTAATTAAGAAACTACAAAAACTCTACTCTAACCTTAAAAAATACCTCAAAATATGGTTTTTGAAAAGGTTTTCGAGGAGTCAAACTTCTAATTAGGAGCCTACTTCCTTTGGTACGCTCAGAATCTGCTTGATGTTGTCAACTTAAATGACTTTTTTATTTTACGAATGATACACTTTTTAAGTTTACGTTGACCCTTACAAATAATAAAAAAATCAAGTTTTTAAGAAAATTTTACAAGTTCGCCTAATATTTCAAGTGAGAAATACTATTTAAAATAATTACAAAGACTCTACTCTAACCTTAATAGATACCTGAAAATTTGATGTTTGAAAAGGTTTTCGAGGAGTCAAACTTTAAATTGAGTGCTTGCTCATACAGTTAAAGGCTATATGGTTTGATAATTTTTGAGTACTAACAAAAATCTCTCTCCTTTATTTTCCTAAGTAATTTCAAATTTAGTCACACTTGCTAAGTAATTTCAAATTTAGTCAGATTGCAGCTTTGCGAGATGATTGGGATTTATCAGCCAAGATTCAGACAGAAAAATCTAAAGTGGGGAGGTTAAAGAGAGAATTAATGGGGTTACTAATGGAAATTTAATAGTGAATGAGGTTTGTGCTATCAGTCAAGTCTTGAATGAATGTTGTCAAAAATATCAGTCAGATGGAATTGAGAGCGCTAGGGAGAAAATTTTCAACGGGGCTTGCTATAATTGTAAATCTGTTGGACATAGGGTTTCGGAATATCGAGAAGTTGTTTGCAGTTACTGTAAAATAAAGGGTCATTTTCTAAGAAATTGTCCCTTATCTCCACCTGAAGTAATTTGTTATTTCTGCCAAACTCGAGGCCATATTTCAAGAAATTGTCCTAAGAGAAAGGGAAATATAAATCAGCCAAAAGAATATTGTATTATGTGTGGGAAGATAGGTGTTTATGCAAAATGATGTCCAGATTGTGCAGTAGTTTTTAATGAAATTTTGGAAAAAGGGTCAGAGTGGGACACAAAGTTAAAACAACATTATGATTGCCTCGTTGAAAACAAAAATCGTTATAGTAGTAGTGAGTTAGGGAGGTGGAAATTTTTGAAAATCAATGGGATGGAAATTAGGAAATTTAGTGCCGATAAGGGGAGGGGAGTTTCAGCCGAGTTTAAAGTGACAAGTGATGTAGCTTCAGCCGAATTAATACAGACAGATGAATTGGTTTCGGGTGAGCCAAGACAATTGAATGTTGTACCTTGTTCATGCCAAACCATGGAGATGGTAAGGTTGGAGGGTAAACAGTTTATAGATTGTTCTACGCAAACTGTTAAATTAGAAAAGGTTGATGCAATAGTTGGTGAGGTTATGGTTGAAAATTTTAGTAAGATTAACGATATTATTGAAAAGGTTGAACTAGAAAATTGTCACAAGAATAACAAGATGATTGAAGAGGATGAAGTTGAAAATTTTAATAAGGTTGATGAGATTATTGAGAAGGTTGAAGTAAAAATTTTTGAATAAGATTGTTGATGAAGTTGAGGTAGAAAGTTTTAATGGGTTTGATGAGATTAAACTAAAAGATTATAAGATTATTGAGAAAGGTTAGAGCAAATATGTTTTTAATTTTACATGTAATAATTTCATTAATGTTGTACGTTCAAGGAAAAATAAAAAAAATTAAAATTGATTTTATTGGAAATGGTGAAGGGCAGCAACTAATGGAGTTGTCTAGTCAAGAAAAGCAGCAACCAGGGAAGCCAAATCGTCGTCAACCCGAGAGAAGAGTCCAAAATCCAATTAGTTTGAGAGGTGAAATTCAATCGAAATATGGTCATCAGTCGAATCGAATGCGAGGTCATACAGGGGTCAGCCAAGTCAGTTCAGGTCGGGGTTCAAGGGTCAGCCAAGTGAGTTCAAGTCTGAGGTTCAGTCAAAGTTGGGTCTTATGTCAAGTCAGCCAAGTAATATTGAGGGTAAAGAAATTAAAGAACATGAATTAAGAGCAATTTAATTATTGCGAGAACTCAAAGATGTGGACAACGAGATGAGGAAAAGAATTTTGGAAGCAGTGAACAAAAGAAAGAGGTTTCGAGCTGTTTTGATCTAAACAAGAGGACGAAGACAAGAATGAAAGTTTGTAAGTGTGACTAAATTTGAAATTACTTAGGAAAATGAAGGAGAGAGATTTTTGTTGGTACTCAAAAATTATCAAACCATATAGCCTTTAACTGTATGAGCAAGCACTCAATTTAAAGTTTGACTCCTCGAAAACCTTTTCAAACATCAAATTTTCAGGTATCTATTAAGGTTAGAGTAGAGTCTTTGTAATTTTTTAAAATAGTATTTCTCACTTGAAATATTAGGCGAACTTGTAAAATTTTCTTAAAAACTTGATTTTTTTATTATTTGTAAGGGTCAACGTAAACTTAAAAAGTGTATCATTCGTAAAATAAAAAAGTCATTTAAATTGACAACATCAAGCAGGTTCTGAGCGTACCAAAGGAAGTAGGCTCCTAATTAGATGTTTGACTCCTCGAAAACCTTTTCAAAAACCATATTTTGAGGTATTTTTTAAGGTTAGAGTAGAGTTTTTGTAGTTTTTTAATTAATCATTTAAATGAAACAATTTAGTTAACTTTGTTATATTGAGCTAGTAAAATTAGAAGAGAAATTGAAAAATTACTCGAACAATTATGTGTTGTTCTAAACATGTATCGTTGAATAAAGTTTACAAGATAAAAAAAAAACTTATAAATAAACATTTCCAATTACTAGAACAAAATTTGTCTGAACGATTATAAACAAACATTATTTTTATAATATTTCGTTAAAAATAAACAAAGAAAATTCTTTAAAAATAGTTTGTTCCTTCCAGAAAAGAGTCAACAAATAAGAACTATTGCAAAGAATTACATACGAGTAATAACATTTTTTTTTTCTGTAACTATGAAAATTTTTAACTTCATAACAAAGATTTAACTATAAACAATCGTTTAAAAACCAATGGTTCGATTTAGTTACTTAATTATTTTTCAACTTGGAGTTGTTAAAGTGTATGCTCAACTTATTTATAAGATTTTATTTTTAATTTTTTCAAATTTGTAACCAGTGTAAACAATCTTTGATTTTTTTTTACAGGGTACTTGGATACGATTAAGTTTCAAATTTCTACGATGGCATCTGTCAACTGGCTAAAATTACGATGGATTGTGCGCTGAAGAGCATATTAATATTATTTTATGCGTAGGATTAAAATTAATTAACAACTGTTAATGATAATTTATTATATTTATCAGTTTTATTTAATTTCGAAAGTATGTTCGTTGTATGTTTCAATTATATTTTTAATTTATTTATAAAAATTAAAAATTTGTGATTATGTATGAGCATACATAAATAATTTTTATAATTGAAATTGTTTATCAATAGAAATAAGCACACCAAATATATATTGTTAAATAAAAAGAGTTAGTAATATGAAAATTGTCAAAGCTTTTTTTTCATAGGCACGCATTTTTATTGAGTCTTTTTTTTACTCCAGTAAAGTGCTTTTTAAATATAAAGCTTTATAATATAAATATTTAGCGTAAACTAGTTTATCTGGGAGTTTCCCGTTTAAATGACATCCCCAAAGGTTACGAGGGCATCAAAGCAAAAGCAATGGAATTTTTTGCAGACTGTACAGAGCAATTTTTCCAATATTATGAACGCCAGTGGCTTAGTAACCCCAAGTCTTTCTATGTTTATGGTATCAAAGATAGGACGAATAATTACTTAGAAAGTTACCATAAGACCCTCAGTAGTCTCTTGAGTAAAAATCCGAACATCCTACTTTTTTTAGGTAATTATAATTTAACCCGATATTTTTAACCCGCACAGGCTAGAAAAGCCTATCGATATTTGCTCGATCGTCCGAAGGTGGAACATTAAGTTCGACGGTAGTAACGAGTCAAGCATCGAGCAATTTTTGATTCAAGTCGGCGAGGCTAATGAACTAGCCGGACTGACAGAGAAACAATTGCTAGATGCATTACCCATACTCTTGACCGGTTTGGCGTCGACATGGTACCGGGATAGAAAATCAATTATCGACACCTGGGCAAAGTTCTGTCAAGAAGCCCGTGATTGGTACGGCATTGGTGATTATCAACAAAGCCTACGCGTAGAGGCTACCAATCGTACACAAGGGGCAGAAGAGTCAGTGCGAGATTACCTGACATGCCTACAGTCGTTGTTACTTAAAATGAGGCCTGTACCTACCGAAATGAAGAGAGTCGACTTCATGTTGACGAATATGCGGCCAAATTTGCGTAGACAAATTAGGCGAGACGAAGTGAAGTCGGTTAAGGGCTTGTTGAGCCAAGCAGTAGAGGTCGAGAAAACAACGATTAGCGAAATGTTTTATAGACCACCACCGTCACCATCAACGTCTCTTTGGCCAAATCTGGCATATAGGGAAAGCAAGGCAAAGACACCGAAAATTAAAGTCGCCGCAACGGCTATGGGAGGCAAGTCTGACGACGCCTCGGTTATGAGCCGCCTGGAAAAATTGATGTCTCAAATCCAGGTTAAGTATAAGAACTCTGGTAAGCCATCGGGCCCGAAGCCCCAGAGTTCGAACAAAGCCAAACAGACCAAACAGAGACGTCAGTCGGGGGACGGGGGAAAGTCTAGAAGCCTTTCTCCAAAGCGTGACAGGAGTGGGGAGAGGAAGAAAAAATCTCGGGATGATGATAAGACAGTTCGGTGTTACCACTGTGACAAAGAAGGACACAAGCGTCCAGAATGTCCCGAGAGGTCAGAAAACGGGAAAAAGGCGGAGTAAGACGACGTCGATCCTACTCCGCCAAGGTCTCAGACCAACCATCGCTCGGAGATGGTACTCATGCATGCTCAGTAGACCCGAAGGGTACTGAGCCAGCAGGAAGGAAGTCGGCTACACAGGAGACTGAGTCGGAAGGAAGATGGTGGCTACCCGTTGACATTGGTGAATTCCGAGTCAGAGCTCTGTATGATCCCGGAGCATCACTCACAGTTATGGGATCTTCAGCTATCCAGATGGCGTCAGCGCTCAGGTGGAAAATTGAGATCTACCACGGCAAAGGAGCCAAAGTGGCTGATGGCCGTAGATGCCCAATTGCAAGACATGTGGTCCTACCGTTTGAAGTTGCAGGAGCGACGCAAGAAATTAAAGTGGCTATCATGTTGGATCTAGACTCAGATTGTTATCTGGGGACAAACTTCGTACGTGCATTTGATACGATACTAGATCCAGCCACTAATAAGTTGAACATCCGGATTGCTGATAAAGTGGTAGACCTAGAGGTTGCAGCCGTGACTGAGGCTGAAGTAACAAGCCTGGCGTCAATAGGTCTAGCCGACATTGGTTCTGAAGAGCAAGAACGTATAAACGACTTGCTAGACAGAGTTTTCCAGCCGCAAGACAAACCTTTAGGCTGCACTACGTGGATCGAACATGAGATCGACGTAGGTGACGCAAAGCCTATCAAGCAAAGGTATTATCCAGTTTCACCAGTAGTACAGCTGGAGATGTACGAGCATGTAGTAAAAATGCTAGACGACGACATTATTGAGCCTGCTCCGAGGAGCAGTTGGTCGTCTCCGGTAGTTATGGTGAAAAAGGAAGATGGCACTAGGAGATTTTGTATAGATTTCCGTAAGGTTAACTCAGTCTCCAGACAGACCGAGGCCTATCCTTTACCTTATATGGATGATATACTGAGAAAGTTTAAAACGGCCAAATACATATCGACTCTGGATCTGTCGTCATCGTACCATCAGGTACCACTGAAAAGAGAGTCGAGGCCGATAACGGCTTTTACGGTACCAGGCTTAGGCCAGTTCCAATTTAAAAGAATGCCGTTTGGATTAGATCAGGCTGGATCGACTTTCCAACGCCTGATAGATATGATAATTCGAGAGTTTGGCCCGTACGCCTATGCATACCTCGATGATATCATAATTGGTACGGAAGACTTTGAGACGCATATGCGGATTCTCGAAGCCATACTGGCTAGATTGAGAGAGGCTGGACTGACGGCAAACCGCAGTAAAAGTAAATTTTGCCAGTCTGAAGTAAAATATCTAGGCGTAATCGTCAGCAGAGATGGAATTCGACCATGTCCAGGAAAAGTCGAGGCCATCTTGAATTATATCATCCCAAACAACCGCAAAAAATTGAAGAGGTTCTTGGGAATGGCTTCCTGGTACAGGAAATTTTTGAAAAATTTCGCTACAGTAGCCGAACCGCTGACGAGACTCACAAGCACAAGAGTCTGTTATAAATGGGAGGCTGAGCAACAACAGGCGTTTGAGAAAATCCTAGTGCTGCTAGCCTCAGCCCCAGTGCTGTCAAGGCCGGATTTACCCAGCCGTTCGTGATTCAGACCGATGCTTCAGACACTGGTATCGGGGCATGTTTGACTCAAACCATTAATGACGAGGAGAGAGTCATTGAATATTTTAGCCGAGTTCTGAATCCAGCACAACGCTATTATATGGTGACAGAACGTGAATGTTTGGCAGTAGTCGAGGCGATTAGGAAGTTTCGATGTTACGTAGAAGGTTTTAAATTCCACGTAATTACGGACCACAATTCGCTGAAGTGGCTAAACAAACTGTCGAACGCGACGGGCAGGCTAGCAAGATGGTCGCTAGAACTGCAAAGCTACACATTTTCGATGGAATACCGGAAAGGTTCCTTAAATATGGTGCCCGACGCCCTGTCACGTATGTATGAGGGGGACGAGACGACTGTTGCAGCCGTAGGCTATCCTGACGGAGAGCTGGATGACTGGTATGTAAATAAAATGAAGGCCGTGCAGAGAAATCCAGGCAAGTTCCTTAGATGGAAGGTCGTGGGTGTCAAGCTTTATTTTTACAAGTCTGACGACTTAATTGAAGAAACAGTCGGTGACGACTCCGCTTGGAAACTGGTGGCACCTGTGTTTTTGAGGAACGATATCCTTAAAGAAAAACATGACGCACCCCTTGCAGGACACTTGGGCCGAGATAAAACTCTGAAGAGAGTCGCACAAGAGTATTTTTGGCCTGGTATGTATAAGGACATAGAGGCTTATGTAAAATCATGCCAGATATGCCAAATGCAAAAGGTGGAACAGCGTTTGCCTGTGGGTCTGATGGGAAAGCGACCGATCGTAAGACCATGGCAGGCGGTGTCAGGCGACATACTAGATCCATATACCCGTAGCGACAACGGACACAAGTATGTCTTGGTTTTAACGGATCTGTTCACACGTTGGGCAGAAGTAGTACCGTTAAAACGGGCTGATGGTGAAGCCATATGGAAACACATCTGGCAAGACGTATTCCTACGGTGGGGTCAGCCGGAAATGTTCCTATCGGATCAAGGGTCGGAGTTTAAGAATCGCAAGATAGACGACCGTCTGATAGAACTCGGCGTCGAGCATGAAAACTCGCCAACTAATAACCCTGAGTCTAACGGCCAAGTAGAAAGGCTGAATAGGACTCTGAAAACTATGATCCGATGTTTTATTGCAGACAATCAGCAAAAATGGGACGTCCTTTTACCCGAGCTGGTCTGCGTGTACAACAGGGCGGAGCATTCGGCAATAAAAATGACTCCGGCCATGTTGAACATGTTGCGTCAGCCAATCGACTGTAGTGTGGTCAGCAAAGAGCTAGCTGACGAGACACTAAAGAGATTTGAAGAAATGGATCTTCAAGAAAGGCTGGACAAGGCAGCCAGAGCCAAAAACTTAAGAAGAAAAGCTGGCGAAAATTCAAGAATTCAACAGGACAGAGCGGCTGAGCATTACAACAAGCGACACCGTGAAGTAATTTTCCAGCCTGGTGACATGGTTTGGAGAAAAAACAAAGTCCTATCCAGTAAGGCTAAAGGCTTCACAGCTAGCCTAGCGCCTAAGTATACAGGTCCGTATACAGTGGTCGAAAAGCTAGGTAGCAATACGTATACGATTGTAAACGCCTTTGGTAATGAACAAAGTCCAGTGGCTGTACAACAACTGAAGAAATGGATCGCAAGAGTTGAACCGGAGTCTTCAGGCGAGGAAGAAACAGCGATGGAAAATGCATGCGAAAATCCTAACGCTAGCGAGCGTGAGGTAGGGTGCGGGAATGAGCCTACTGCGAGGGCGAATGTTTTGAATGAGTCTGTACGGCAAATTGTAAATGGCAGCGAGCCATGTGTGCAAGTCGACCCGACGATTGGAAGGCGTAGAGGTAGGCCGAAAGGGTCGACTAAGAAAATTTGCGTCGACAACATGAAAACACCGTCGCCGCGGAAAACTCGCGCACAACGCAAAGCCTAATCCGTATATCCTATTTTTGTCCTTACTCCTCCCTTCGTTTGTTGCAGGCGATGGCAGGATATATATACGTTTCCCTAAACTCGGATGGACCGCGTTCGTGGTATATCGAAGTGACGTATTTTTCGGATACGACACCTCTGGGAGGGGGATGTAACGGTCGAGTTAATTAATCGCGACGACATTAAATTAATTTCATGTTCGCCGCGCGACCGTTAGAACGCAGCACGAGTGGGAATGGAACGCGCGGGAATCGGTAGAATATCGAGCCGGTGAGAAGGAGGACAGAGGTCATTCTAATCACCGCACGCGTTCAAGTACAGATCGTACCGATTCGAAGCTTCGCGAAATTATAAAAAGTACGAGTGAAAGGTGAATTTTATTATGTCGCGCGTGCTCGGGAGTTATCGTCGCGACGAAAACAAGTCTTCAACAGGATTGTCATCCTTGGACAACTTGTTAACCTGCGACAACGAGACGACGACACTGGACCGTACGCCGGCATCGAGACACAGCAGTCTACGATTTGGGTATCTAGCTTGGAGGCTAGAGTTTCAGCCTTACGGCTTGTAACAGGTGCACCTGCGGCGTCCTCGTGAATTATTGTTTGTTAAGCGACCATAATCATTATCGTGTGAGAGTGTGAGTGATTAAAATCAGTTGTAAAATACTTTGTTTTTCTCGCGCGCGTAAGCTGCCGATAGCAGCAGGTTGTTGTGTGCGCGCGCAAATCAACTGAGAGAGCACCGATAACTCTTTGTTGTTGATTGAAATACTCGACCGTATGAGTATTTTTTTATAAATTATCACCGTGTCAAGCATAGATTTTTGTATTAGTTTTGAAGTTAATTTTTTGTTATGAATTTTCAAAATTAACTTTCTGAGTAACAATTATTTTTCGGACCGGTGTTCCCCTCGCTCGAATCCTCTAGCCCGCGAGCTGTCGCGCCCTCCCCGATTAATAAACCGTTTAGGGATATATAATCGCGGACGGAATTTTCTCCTTTTGCAGGAAACTCGTCGACGTGTAGTCGACTGCGGCAGAGCTTATAGAGGCTGTATGACAAACTCGGCAGATCTACGTGGGTTGTACTCCTGAGTCTGCCCGTTTAAATAACGCCCTATAACAAATTTAAAACTCGTAGAAAATATAATTTTTTCTTATTGGTTCAAAACAATCTCAATATACAAATATTGTTATTCAAACATGTCATTATCATGTTATTTTTTAATTTCTTTACATAAAAATTAGTATACTTTATAATTTAAAATGCTTACATTATACTATTATTAAGCTGTATTTACAGAGCAAAGCTTCAACATAAAAGTTCAAATTTAGAGTTAGAAAATTAATTATTGCTATAAAAATCCATCATTACGGGTTAACTATTTTGAAATCATTCTTTCATCCATAACAAATTTATTAATAAATACTATTTTTATTGTATTGAAAGCTAGTCATGCTGATGTCAAAAAACAAAATTAAAAAATTGTTTTGTTTCTATACCAAATATATTTGAGTATATTTTTTCTGATAAATGATCACTTTATGGTTGGGTACTTGCTCTAATAAAATCTTGAAAAACTTAAAATTTTTAGGAATTTTGTATAAAAATTAATGAAAAAATTTTAGATTGTACAAACGAGATCAGAATTGCAGAAATTTAAAATTGTTGGTGAAGTCAATAACTCAAATAAAAGTACAACTTCTTACTTCTTGTAAGAGTTGAAATACTTGAGCGATACAGGTGTTTTACAACTTAGTACCAACACTTGACATTTAATTATTCAAGTGAATAGAGTAGAAGTGCATTTATGTTTCTTTCTAATTGAACAAGAAAGGAACAAATCTAACATTTGTTTCATTTACACTTTTTAACTTCTCTTGTATGCTCTATATTAGTACTGTATTCGTAGACTAGCGTACATGTAGTAGTGATGATTTAAAAATATGCATCTATGCTTAACGTTTAGTCACTGCAATCATTGCTACAACCACCAGTCCAGTAACAATACTGCAGCATAGTACAAAGACAAATATATGGTTCAAAGAAGAGACACCCTTGTTGGCCTCTCTGTGACTTCCGTGCAAAAGGTGATGATGGAGATGGTTGGGAGGGCCTGGTACCACCTTTTTGTAATCCTCCTTGGCCTGTCACTTCTCGTAGTGACCGTGGTTGTTGAACATACTCCTTGAGTGTCTGTAGCTGTAAAGTATTCTCAAAACCTGGTCGCTGTTAGCTTGAGGTATCTCCTAGGCTTCCCTTGAGTTCTTCACTGGCTTGTACTCGTTATTAGGGTTTACTTTAGAATTTTGAAGAGAACTTAAAAATGCTAGTTATATGTTAATAACTTTGAGTTTTATAATATCTAAATTCGCAGCACCAAACACCATTGCAAACATTGCTAAAAAGAAGAAAATCTAATAAATTCACTCATTATAGCAAAAATCTAGCATATTCAAAGTAAAAATATCAATGTACACTTACTTGTTTATATTTTTGTTGTGTTTTTTGATAATTATTTTCTGGATCATATTAAAAATCCACAATCCCATGATTATTTTTTTAAATATGTTATCCACAGTTGGTTAGGTACTTCAATTAATAAACTTTTGTAGAAATCAAACTAATAAATAGTAACAATGAACTCAAAAAATCTAAAGTAAAATCTAAAAAAATTTTTGAAATATAAATATACTATTGTACCTTATACCATAACCAAGTTAATTCTTGACAAACTTTATCGTGTACAATGATTCAAGAAAAGAAGTCCAGTCTTCTGAAACAAACTCAACAAAAACAAAGTTGACTTGCAGGAACTTGACTCAACCAAATCAGCTGACTTAACAACTCCACCAAAACAGCTCACTACATTATAATGCACTTCTTTATACACTAAAATACTATTAAAAATAAATTAAATTATGTATAAAAAACCTTTCTTCAATATAACTAATGCGGAAAGTTTTTAAAAATATTTAAGAAACATGACACTAACCTAAATAAGATTTTTGATTGCTGCTCTCTAATCACTATTTTTCAATTTGATTCACGAATGATTACCATCACTTGTATAGATGCAGTACTATGCAAGGATTTTACAATAACTGATCATAATGAAATGCTATTTATACCTACCTATAGCTCCATAACGAAAACAATTAATGATACATTTATTACCGATCATCAAAGTAAATTATCCAATGCACAGCGCACTCTCTTGAATCGTCTGCTCCACACAACGAAGGTCGCGGTCCGCAGACGTTGTGCTTGTGCGGAACTGCGGAGTGCAGAGTGCAGACTGCAGTTCAAGAGATTCACTAACACTTATAGGTATTAGAGTATATATCATATTACTCCCCGGAGCATATTTATATTTACGTCGTGAACTTTATTTATACTTGGAATGGTAAAAATTTCAATCTGCCACAGTGCACTGAGTACACTTGGGGGTGTAACCATGCTTTTCGGTTCAGCTTTCTGCAAATTTTACCCATGGTTGTAATGTTGAGTAAAGTGAATATGTTCACTGAATGTTCAGTCCGACTAAAGATAATATATATATACAGGGTGGCGTTTTTTAAGTGACCGGTGCGATTATCTCGAAATCAAAGCCTCGTATCAAAAAGTTTGTAAGACAAAAGTTGCTCGGAATCGAGGGGGGAGTTAAATGGGCCCAAAAAATTTGGGCCCGGGGCCTTAGTTTGGGCCCTACGGACCCTAACTTCGTTTTTTTTAATTGGAACCCCTATTTTTGACCCCAAATTCGGAAAGAGCGGAAAATTTTACGATTTTGAGGTATTTTTTGAAAATTTTTTTGGGGCCCCATGAGGCCCTGCAGGGCTTACAAGGTTTTCATAAGGCCCAATTCTTTTAAACGCAAATTAACTCGGAAAAAACGCATTTTTTGTATTGCACATGCATCGGGAAAGTTTCTTAGTTTGAAATTTCCAACAAAGTGGGCTCAAAAAATTTGGGCCCAGGGCCTTATTTTGGGCTCATACTTTACGCAACCAAAGTATGATTTTCAAAATGAAAATTCACAATTTGGTTGCAGATTTGGAAAGAGCTAGAAGTTTTACGGTACCGACCACGCGGACCCACTTCAGGCAGTTCACTTCAGGTTGTTTGGTGGGTGAGCGCGGGATTTTAATGTATTCATTATCCCTCAAGCTCAACAACTCAATAATGAACAGCATGGATTTTTGAATAAATAAATAAAGAAATAAATACTTTAATGAATGAAACCCAAACTTGACAACTCAATAACGTTGGGCCTTCAGGTTTTTTAATGAAAAAAAAAAAAAAAAAAAAAATTGAATAAAAATTAAATAAATTAATCCTAATATTGAAACTCAAAAACGCTGAGTGCTCGGGATTTTTAATAAATGAATAAATAATATTCAAAGCCTATCAAATCGATAAGGCTAGGTGTACTGCAATTTTTAAAATTAATAATGAAATAAATAACACCATGTACTCGAGAACGCAATAACTCAGCTGTATTGGGTTTCAATCATTAAATGTTTTTAATTTATTTATTTGATTATTGAGAGTGTGAGGCCTTATAAAAGGCCAAAAAAAAGTTAAAATAATACCTAAAAACCGTAAAACTTCTAGCTCTTTCCAAACCTGCAACCAAATTGTGGGTTTGTTCATTTCTTTATAAGAAAGGTTCAAAATTTTGCGGATTAGGGTTATTAAATAAAAAAAAAATAAAATAAACTTTCGATTAAAAACTTTTTTAATTTGTATTTTTTGAATGTAGGTAGCGGTATTTTCGATACATAAACTTTTTTAACTGATTTTTTTTATTTGTATTTTTTTAAAGTTAATACCCCATTAAAAATTACGACGTCGTAAACAACGTTGTAAACCACGTTGTATACCTTGTTGTTTACAACGTTGTAAATAGGGACTTGGAAAAAAATTATTTTTTTAGTTTTTTAATTCCTAAAACAAAAGTTATTAAGAGACGGTGTTAGCGTAATTTTACTTTGCAAAGAAAAACCAAAACACACTTAATTGCATTTGATTCTAAGCCTATCAAGTTCACGGGGTTATCGGAATGAAACGGCTTGGAAAAGATTGGTTGATAAATTTTTAGGAGCCCAAAAATTTTTTCAAAAAATACCTGAAAACCGTAAAACTTCTAGCTCTTTCCAAATCTGCAACCAAATTGTGAATTTTCATTTTGAAAATCATACTTTGGTTGCGTAGAGCCCAAAATAAGGCCCCGGGCCGAAATTTTTTTAGCCCAAAAAATCGTAAATTTTTTTTCATGAAACTTTCACATTGCATGTGCTATAAGAAAAAAGCGTATTTTCGAAGATAATTAGGGTGAAAGAGAAATAGGGCTTTTTGGGGCCGGAATAAGGCCCTAAAATATTTTCAAAAAATACCTAAAAATCGTAAAATTTTCCGCTCTTTCCGAATTTGGGGTCGAAAATAGGGGTTCCCATTTAAAAAAACCAAGTTAGGGTCCATAGGGCCCAAAATAAGGCCCTGGGCCCAAATTTTTTGGGCCCACTTTGTGGGAAATTTCAAACTAAGAAACTTTCCCGATGCATGTGCCCTACAAAAAATGCGTTTTTTCCGAGTTAATTTTGGTTTAAAAGGAAAGGGCCTTATGAAAGCCTTGCAAGCCCTGCAGGGCCTCATGGGGCCCCAAAAAAATTTTCAAAAAATATCCAAAAATCGTAAAATTTTCCGCTCTTTCCGAATTTGGAGTCAAAAATAGAGGTTCCCATTTAAAAAAACGAAGTTAGGGTCCGTAGGGCCCAAACTAAGGCCCCGGGCCCAAATTTTTTGGGCCCATTTTACTTCCCCCTCGATTCCGAGCAACTTTTGTCTTACAAACTTTTTGATACGAGGCTTTGATTTTGAGATAATCACACCGGTCACTTAAAAAACGCCACCCTGTATATTAGAAAGGGTATCGATATTCAGCTCAGGGGACTAAGCTTTATGTTCAGGGCATACTTTTCGACCAAGCTTTAGTTTCAGGTTGTTCAGCGGGCTAGTACGGGAATTCCACAAGCTTGACAACCCAATAACGCTGGGTACAGCAATAAATAAATTATTATTTATAAACAAATAACTAGCCAGCAACCTTCAAACCCCCTTAACGCTAGAAAAGAAGATAAATAAATATTTTTTTATAACCAAATAATTAACCAGCAAGCTTTAAACCCCCATAACGCTGAAAAATAAGATGAATAAATGATTTTTTATAAATAAATAACTAACCAGCAAGGTTGAAACCCCTGTAACAGTGGGATATAGATAAAAAAATTATTTTTTATAAACAAATAAGTAACCAGCAAGCTTGAAACCGCTGTAACGCTGGAAAAATAGAAAAATAAATATTTTTTTATAAACAATTAAATCAACCGCCAAGCTCACAGCCCCAATGACGCTGGAAAAAGCGATTAATGAATTATTTTTTATAAACAATTAAATAAACCGCCAAGCTCTAAACCCCCATAATGCTGGAAAAATAGATAAATGAATTATTATTAATGAACAATTAATTAAACCTCCAAGCTCTAAACCCCCATAACGCTAGGGAGAGCGATAAATAAATAATTTTTTATAAACAATTAAATAAACCAACAAGCTCTAAACCCCCATAACAGTGGAGAGAGCGATAAATAAATAATTTTGTATAAAAAATTAAATAACCCAACAAGCTCTAAACGCTGGTAATAGCGATAAATAAATAATTTTTTATTAACAATTGAACAAACCAATAAGCTCTAAACCCCCATAACGCTGGTAATAGCGATAAATAAATAATTTTTTATTAACAATTGAACAAACCAACAAGCTCTAAACCCCCATAACGCTGATAATAGCGATAAATAAATAATTTTTTATAAACAATTGAATATACCGACAAGCTCGTAACCCCCATAACGCTGGGAATAGCGATAAATAAATAATTTTTTATAAACAATTAAATATACTGACAAGCTCTACGCCCCCATAGCGCTGGGAGAGCGATAAATAAATATTTTTTTATAAATATTTAAATAATTCAACAAGCTCGTAACCCCTATAACGCTGGGGATAGCGATAAGTAAATAATTTTTTATAAACAATTGAATAAACCAACAAGCTCTAAGCCCCCATAACGCTGGTAATAGCGATAAATAAATAATTTTTTATTAACAATTGAACAAACCAATAAGCTCTAAACCCCCATAACGCTGGGGAGAGCGATAAAAAAAATAATTTTTTATAAACAATTAAATAAACCACCAAGCTCTAAACCCCCATAACGCTGGGGAGAGCGATAAATGAATTATTTTTTATAAACAATTAAATAAACCGACAAGCTATAAACCCCCATAACGCTGGGGGGAGCGATGAATAAATAATTTTTTATAAACAATTAAGTAAACCACCAAGCTCTAAACCCCCATAACGCTTCGAAAATCGATAAATAAATTAATTTTCATAAACAATTAAATAAACCACCAAGCCCTAAGCCCCCACAACGCTGAGGGGAGCGATGAATAAAATATTTTTTATAAACAACTAGGGGGGGTACCCCCCTGCTCGCTCCGCTCGCCAACCCCCTAATTATAATTGATGATTATAAAAATTAATCGAAAAAATACGTAAGCTCTATGTTTGGTAAGATAATCAAAAGACTAAAGTGCTCAAAATCAATAAAAATTAGACACGAGAGTTCAGTTTGAACTTTACTTACTCATCATAACTTGATTCATAAAATCAGACTTATAGAGAAAAGTTTTTAATTATTTAGGCAAAATAATGAGGTATAGAATTTTATTTCTTTTTAAAATAATTTTTAGTCAAAATCTATCCAGGGCTGAAATAGATCTAAAATTGACAAATGAAGATATAAATCAATTTTAAAATAGTTAGAGTGTTCATGTAAGGTACATGCATAAATAAACGCTCTCTCGATTAAAGCGTGATCCCCACAGAGGCCGGAAGATGAGAGTTCGATGTAAAGTAACGTACCACAGGGACAGGCAACTGATACCAACGGGAGTTCATGCATCGAAACTCTGTACTTACGGCCTCGGTCATCCAGGTATAGGTTTTTTCCCTACGATGTGGGTTTTTACTATACCCATAGCACGCTTAGCATTGCACCTACCGGCTTCCGTGCTATGTAAAGGAGACTGGGATTATAATAGGGGGAAGAGGTCTCTTCTGGAGCAAGAATTAAAAGGCTCTAGAAAAACGGCCACTTAACCGGGGGGGGGGGGGGGGATTGGGATACAATGGCGAAAGCTCAGTGTCCCTAGGTAGGGGTATAGGTATAGGTTTAAAAAAATTTGTTTCAAATTGAAATTTGAAAAAAAATTTTTTAAATTAAATTCATTATTAAAATAAAATTTAAAATCCAATAATTATTTAAATATATTTATATATATTTTTTATAATTAGCTTGTTATTTTCCAACATTTCATGAAGACTTGAAGGTTTCCACACTACCACATAGGTACTGTTCCAGTGCGTTGGTTTTTTTTTTTAAATTTTTTACATAAAAAATTTTTGATTATCAATTTATTCAAAATATTAAAAAAAAAAAAAAAAAAAAACTAAAAATTTTGGAATGTGGAACCATTGCCAATAGCCGTATAAACCACATGATTTAATTTAAACAAAAACTTTGAAATTAAAAAAAAATGAATCACATCAATGTTAGAATTGATTAATTAATAGGAAATAACTTAAATTAATTTAAAAAAAAATAATTTTGAAAGAAGATTTATAATTAAAAAAAATATACTATAAATATATTAATAAATTTAATATTTAATAAATTTACTTCAATAAAATTATTTAAAATTTTTTATGCTTTTTATCTAAATACATTTTTCCAAACTACATTTTTTAATTTATCTTTGTCTTGTGAGTCATTTTGAATAAAAATTTTATCTGAATTTTTAGACCTAGATAACGATACATATAATTATCCGTGTGAAAAAAGTTCAGTTTTTATGTATATACCGACTTCATCAAAACTTTGCCCTTGTGACTTATTTACTGTTATTGCAAAGACTAAAACTAACGGAAATTGTTTTCTATGTAAAATAAAAGGATAACTTGAATTTTCGTTTGTGCTTAAAGTTATTTTCGGGATGAACACAATTTTTCCACTTTTATCACCTGTAATAATTTTTGCTTCTATATTATGTTCATATAAATTCGTAATTTTCATCTTGTACCATTACATAACCCATCATTAATACTTAAGTTTCTTATTAACATTACTATTGCATTTTTTCTTAGCTTCAATTCATGTGGAGGTAGACCATCATTAATAGAATTTAAAAATTCAATAGGATAATCTAAATAGATGTTACTGTCAGTTTGATCAACTCCTTTATGTATAGCTTTATCTACACTATAATATTTTTTGGATTGACCATTTAATATATTTAAAACTCTATTATTCAACATTTGTACGTTTTCATTTTTTGGAGCTAAAATAACTTTACTTAATTCATAATTTTCATTTATATCTCCAAAAATTGAATGACATACATCTTTCGTTTTCCATTTTTTGGGAATTTGAAAATTTTCAATTGAACCTTCGCCAATTTTTAATAATAATTTAGAAAATTCTTCATCTTTACATCGAATATTTTTAGTTAATTTTAATTTTTTGAAACTATTCCATAAACTGCTAAATTTAATAGTATCTTCTACAGTAATTTTTTCATTACCTCATTTTACTACTGGAAGAATTTGTCTAAAATCACCTCCCAAAATTATTAATTTACCTCTGAATGGTAATTTGTTTCTACAAACGTCTTGTAAAGTCCTATCTACGATTTCCAATGCTTTTTTTGGAATCATAGAGGCTTCATCCCAAACTATGATATCACATTCGCGTAATTTTTTTTTGTCTGATTCATTTTTTAAAAATGAGGTTTCAACATTATCTAAAATTAACGCTAATTTAAAATTTTTGTGACTTGTCATACCTTTTGGTAATAAAATTGAAGCTATACTAGTCCATGCCATAGATAAAACATTTTTATTTTTTGACATAAAATAATAAATTAAAGTTTTGTAAAGAAAATTTTTTCCTGTACCTCCTGGACCATCTATAAAATACATACCATTGGCAGATTTCGTAATTAGATTAAAAATTGATTTTTGATCATCATTCAATTTTGAAAATAATTCAGTATATTTTTCATGAATGTTATTTTCACTATCATAATTTTGAAAATTATTATTTACATTATCTAAACCTGGTTCTGGTAAACCGAAAAATTTACAATTTAATAAAGAATCTTCATTTCTTAAAAATTCATTTATTTCATTCAAACCTCTATTTTCCTGATTCTCCTTAAAATCTTCTATAAAAAATTTTTTCTACTTATTCCAAATTAAATTACCAGGAATTTTTTCGGATATTAAAAACAAACAAAAAAATTCTCTTATTTTTTTAGGTTTTAGATAATTTATAGCTTCATTAAAAATTTCAAAAATATTTTTATCATATTCTACCAATCCCATTGCTACGGCTGCTTCTCGATATGATTTATAAACTATATTATTTATAGTTTTTAACTCATCATGAGAAGTAGCTCCAGTAACTTTGTCTAAAATTAATTTTAAATGAAACCTCTCTGAATCTTTGGGTGATATGACATTCATTCTACCTATAGTTTGAAATTTTTTTTTGTTTTTGTAAGGAGAAAAGGTTTTATTTTTAAGAAGTCTATAATGGTTGGGAATATTTGAATATTTTATTTTTCTTGCAAATTCAATCTCAAACACATTTTTAATTTAAACACGAAAATTTTTAATTTAAATAAAATTTATTTATCTATCACTGAAATTAATTATTTATTTTTTTTGAAAATAAAAAATAAAATATTTCAGTAAAAAATTTTGAAAAAAAGGGAATCCAACTGAGGGGATTCGATACTTTCGACGAAGAATTAAAAGGGATCTTTGAAAAGGGGATTTTTGAAAAAAAGGGGATCCAACTGAAGGGATCCAAGACTTTCGACGAAGATCCAATTTAGGGGATCCAATTTAGGGGATCAGAAAAGTGCGATATTTAACTGTGTTTTGACCGTGTTTTTAAGAATTTCAGATTTTCGAAGATCCAATTAAGGGGATCAGAATCAAAAACGAAAATATAATATAGGGAGAAGAGAAGTTTCAGAATTTACATTGTTATCAGTCGCAGAGTTATTTTCATCCAAAATTTTGACTTTACAAAATGCTCTATCTGAACCTTTGTGTAAATATTTAAATATATATTTAACATTTTCTATAGATGCACAGTATTCAACGTTTAAATGACATTTGAATTTTTTTAACAAATACTTGTTAGTTAGAAAAAGTTAGGTATAAATATATAAATGTGTTTAAGATTGAAACGAAAATTTTTAATTAAAATAAAATTTATTTATCTATCACTGAAATTGATTATTTATTTTTTTTGATTTAAAAAAATAGAATATTACAGTAAAAAATTTTGAAAAAAAGGGGATCCAACTGAGGGGATTCGATACTTTCGACGAAGAATTAAAAGGGATCTTTGAAAAGGGGATTTTTGAAAAAAAGGGGATCCAACCAAGGGGATCCAATACTTTCGACGAAGATCCAATTTAGGGGATCAGAAAAGTGCGATATTTAACTGTGTTTTGACCGTGTTTTTAAGAATTTCAGATTTTCGAAGATCCAATTTAGGGGATCCAATTTAGGGGATCAGAATCAAAAACGGAAATATAATATAGGGAGATTAAATAAACCAGCACGCACTAAGCCCCCACAACGCTGGGGAGAGCGATGAATAAAATGTTTTTTATAAACAATTAAATAAACCACCAAGCTCTACACCCCTGTGACGCTGGGGGGAGCGATAAATAAATAATTTTCTATAAACAATTAAATAAACCGACAAGCTCTAAACCCACATAACGCTGGGGGCAGCGATGAATAAAATATTTTTTATAAACAATTAAATAAACCACCAATCTCCAAAGCCCCCCTAACGCTGGGAAAAAGGATAAATAAATCATTTTTTATAAACAAATAAATAAACCACCAAGCTCTAAACCCCCGTAACGCTGGGGGGAGCGATAAAAAAATTATTTTTTATAAACAATTATATGACCCACCAAGCTTTAAACCCCCATAATGCTGAGGAGAGCGATAAATAAATTATTTTTTATAAAAAATTGAATAAACCGACAAGCTATATACCCCCATAACGCTGGGGGGAGAGATGAATAAATAATTTTTTATAAACAATTAAATAAACCACCAAGCTCTAAACCTCCATATCGCTGGGGCGATAAATAAATAATTTTCTATAAACAATTAAATAAACCGACAAGCTCTAAACCCACATAACGCTGGGGGGAGCGATGAATAAAATATTTTTTATAAACAATTGAATAAACCACCGATCTCCAAACCCCCATAACGCTGGGGAAATCTATAAATAAATTATTTTTTATAAACAATTAAATAATCCACCAAGCTCTCAACCCCTGTAACGCTGGGGGGAGCGATAAAAAAATTATTTTTTATAAACAATTAAATGAACCACCAAGCTCTAAACCCCCATAACGCTGGGGAGAGCGATAAATAAATTATTTTTTATAAAAAATTGAATAAACCGACAAGCTATATACCCCCATAACGCTGGGGGGAGCGATGAATAAATAATTTTTTATAAAAAATTAAATAAACCACCAAGCTCTAAACCCCCGTAACGCTGGGGGGAGCGATAAATAAATTATTTTTTATAAACAACTAAATACACCGTCAAGCTATAAACCCCCATAATGCTGGGGGAGCGATGAATATATTATTTTTTATAAACAATTAAATAAACCACCAAGCTCTAAACCTCTATAAAGCTGGGGGGAGCGATAAATAAATTATTTTTTAGAAATAATTAAATAAACCGACAAGCTATAAACCCCCATAACGCTGGGGGATCGATGAATAAATTATTTTCATAAACAATTACATATACCTACAAGCTTTAAACCCACGTAACGCTGGGAGAGCGATAAATCAATTATTTTTGATAAACAATTAAAAAAAACCACCAAGCTCTAAGCCCCCATAACGTTTGGGAGAGCGATAAATAAATTATTTTTTATGAACAATTAAATAAACCAATACGCTCTAAGCCCCCCTAAACCCTGGGCGCTCGAGTTCAGCACTAAAGCTGATCGGCTACCCCCCAAGCTCTTAGCGCGCAAGATCCTAGGTGCACGAGTTCTACAAAAAAGCTGACTGGCAACCTCCCAAGCTCTAAGCCCCCAAAACCCTGGGAGCCCAAGTTCAACAATAAAGCTGATTGGCTACCGCCCAAGCTTTAAACCCCTGAAACCCGGGGCGCTCGAGTTTAACAAAAAAGCTTATAGCTTCAGGGGTAGATAGTCAGCTTTTCTGTTGAACTAGGGCGCCCAGGGTTTTGGGGGCTTAGAGCTTGGACGTTAGCCTATCATCATCTTTGTTGAACTCGGGCGCCCAGCGTTATGGGGGTTGAGGGCTTGAGGGGTTGACGATCAGCTTTTTTCTTGAACTCGGGCGCTCAGGGTCTTGAGGGCTTAGAGCTTGGGAAGTTGCCAATCAGCTTTATTGTAGAACTCGTGCACCTAGGATCTTGCACGCTAAGAGCTTGGGGGTACCCAATCAGCTTTATTGTTGAACTTGTGCACCCATGGTTTTGGTGGCTTAGAGCTTGGGGGGTAGCCTATCAGCTTTTTTGTTGTACCTCGCCGCCCCGGGTTTTGGGGGTTTAAAGTTTGGGGCATAGCTGAATAGTTTTTTCGTTGAACTCGGGCGCCTAGCGTTATGGGGGTTGAGAGCTTGGTGGGTTATTTAATTGTTTATAAAAAATAATTTATTTATCGATTTCCGCAGCGTTATGGGGGTTTAGAGCTTGGTGGTTTATTTAATTGTTTATAAAAAATAATTTATTCATCGCTCCCCCCAGCGTTATGGGGGTTTATAGCTTGTCGATTTATTTAATTGTTTATAAAAAATAATTTATTTATCGCTCCCCCCACCGTTACAGGGTCTTGGAGCTTGGTGGTTTATTTAATTATTTATAAAAATAATTTATTTATCGATTTCCCCAGCGTTATGGGGGTTTAGAGCTTGTTGGTTTATTTATTTATGTAGGTTTCATCAATGGTCATTTCATAGTTCTTACGACCGTATCGGGGGACGGTCGCAAGAAGCTGATATAAATATTGATATTTTTTCGTCCTTGTAACCTCAAAATTGGAACATCGCCCCTTATTGTCGGTTAGAAGGGCGAAAGTTTTTTATGCTTTCGAGCAATACAGTCTTTTTTTAACGACGAAACAAATCTAAACTTATTAATTAAATGTTTTAGATTATTTTTACCGCGGACTGTACATGGAGGTGGCATTATTAAAATACGATGAGAACCCACACCGTAGCTACATCTACATTAAAAAAAAAAAAAAAAAAAAAAAAACCAAAAAAAAACAAAAACAAAAAACAAAAACAAAAACAAAAAAAAATATTTAGAAGCTGTTACTTACATTTTTTTTCGAAAAAAAAAAAAAAAAACAGCTCGTAAATACTGATGGTATTGAACTTGTTTATGTGCACTGTAATCAACATATTATATTTTTCATAAGTGAACTTATTAGGTCTGTCGTTATTTAAAAGTTTAATTTTTAGTGGCTGCAATTCATGTTCCTATCAACTAAAATATTCTAGTTTACTGTTTTGTAAACCTTTTCTTTAATGCATCTAATTTATGATAAAGTAAAAAAAGATAGAGGAAACATGCAATCCGAAAAAATATTTCTAATTTTAAAAGAATATTTTTTTTCTTTTAACAAACTCATGAATATGTACAATGCATTTTTCAGCATAAACATTAATTACTCATATCGCTACTATAAAAAATAATCCCTTATAGCATTCAGTAAAATTTTATACAAAATATATTTAGCAAATACAACAAATATTTACATGACAAAATGTACAAAAGATTCCTATGTGATCTGAATTTGTAGTAAATAATAAAAAATATTTACTTCAAGTCAATTCTGAACGATTTGACAAAACAAGTTTAATTAGAACATAATTAGAACCGTCGAGTAGCTTTCAGTTCGTATATTTTAGTGATGCTACTCGGTATGGGGTATTAGCTCGAGAGTATACAATCACAAAAAATCGCCTGATCAATCTGAAATTTTTTTTTTAATTCTTCAAATTAGTACTCAAGTGTTTTTCTATCGACATCTTTTAAAAAATCTCGATACATTATGTTGATTGATTTAATGTTACTTTCGTATGCAATCTTTTTGAGATAGTAAGAAAATAATTTTCCAACATTAAAATCGTTAAAAGTGTGTTTTAAAGCATGTGTAAATATTCAATATTGATTAATAAAAAATCTTTTGAATCCAATGTACACTTTCAAGCATAGAATTTTGTTGAGACTTGTTTTTAAAAAAAATAACCATGCTAAGCTTTAAAATTATCTTTAGAATTAAGAATTTAAAAAGTAACATTAGAGCAGAATTAATAATAATTTACTTGCTGATTACCGCCTTTACACGGAATAAAATGTTACGGGTTTCACCCGTGCGAAGATGCACGGTCTGAACCCGTACGGTGGCTGGCGATTGTTTATATTATACTAAGTCCGCTCGACGCACCGGATAGTCCCGGGCGCTGGCAGACTGAACCCCTGGGCTGCAATCAACATGGGAGAAAGCCGTGAAACATTGCACAGGTCCAGTCCGCACTTTTTTTTTCCGTGTTTGACTGCGAATCTTATATGCAATTCTTTTTACATAAACTTTCATTTACTTAATAATCCGACTAATAACGATAAATGAAAATTTTTTTTTTTTTTTTTTATTAAAAATAGCAAAATTCAGGCTTTCAATTTCACACTGATTTGTATTAATTTATTACAGCATATATTATTCGCGGTCAAAAAGAAAATGGCAAAAACTTAATGAAACAATATTTATTAGTTTGATGGTCGTCTATAATGAAAGAAATCAAGCAGATTTGAGATTTTTTGAGTTTTCTCAACCATTTGAATTTATGTGTCTAATAGCTATGTTTATAGTAGGAAAAAAATAAAAAATAAATGAGGCGTTCTTCGTGAGATCGAAAGCGATCTGACGTGACATCTCCGATCTTGATGAAAATTAGCATAAAGTTAGTGTTTGGCATATACATGAACGTGGTAAAATGATTTTTCATAAATCCGCTTATTTTCAAAATGGCAGCCATTTGAAAATTTGGCAAAGAAAAAAAAGCTTGTTTTTTGAAATCTCATAACTTCTCGGGGTTTTAATCGATTTTGATGAAATTTTGTGGGTGATCGGAAAAAAACCTAAAGTTTCTGAAAAAATTATAAAAAAAAAAAAAATTCCCATTATGTATGCCAAAAAAAAGGAATTTTTTTTTTTCAGCCAAAATTTGACCCCCGGGCACCCTTTTTATTTTTTTTGAAATATTTTTAATTAAAAGTAAATTTAATTAAGAAAATTTAAAGACCTTCCAAATGATGGTATGTCTTTTAGTTTCTGAGATATAATTTTTTGAAGTTGAGGTTACCGAGAATGGAGCTCGCGCGCGCTGCTGCTGCCAAGAGCACCATACTCGGTTTCGTGTTTTGTTTATATTTATTTCTTCTTTATTATGCAATCAATAGGGGGCCTTTACTAAAATAGGTGATGATAAACAAAACCTTGCGATTAACCTTGAGTACTAAAACGTTTGCGCGTGCAAATCTTTGAATTTTAAGTTTAACAGTGAATTTTTCAGTTTTTGAAATGAGTTCGCAAGCTTGTAAAAAAAGTCGTACGTGCTGTAGTAACCCTTTTAACATGAAGAATCATAAAAAATATGGCGTTACTCTTCGATTGGTTAAAAATGGTGTGAATAATATTTTAGTTTGTAATACTTGTAGAATATATCTCACGAACGGCAAGCGTGGTGTTTCTTTAAGTGTTTCAAGTTTGTCGAACTTACCAAACCCTGACGACTATAGCGAAAATTTAGAAATGCAAACGACTCAGTATGATTTAGAAAACGAAAATGAAGTTGCTGAACCAGTCACGGATGATGAGCTTTTTGAAAAAGAAATGGTGTCTGAAACTTTATTTTTAGAAATAAATAAGATTCTTGAGCTTTTAAAAGTTACTCCAATTTGCGCAAATGACCGTAAAACAAAAAAAAATCAACTGTCTAAAGTGCGTGAAATTCAAAATGCATTAAACGAAAAATTGAAAGAAATTTTTGAATTTCAAACTGATGATCCACAAAATTTACAATCACTTGTTAATGAAATCGAATCTAAAATTAGTCAAACAAATAAATCATCAGAAAAAATTAAATATTTGACTATGGCACCAATTACTTGGAGTCTTTCTGAGTTAAAATCACGCTTCTCAGTAAGCTATCACATGGCGGTAAAAGCAAAAAAATTACATGAAGAAGAGGGCATTGGTACCACTTCAAATCCGAGACCCGGTAAAAAGCTCAACACTGTTACTGATAATTTGATAAAGCAATTTTATTATAATGATGACTACAGCCGTGTGATGCCTGGTCAGAAAGATTATGTGCCGGTAAAAAAAGATGGAGTTCGAGTGCACTTGCAGAAGCGTTTATTATTAGGAAATTTGAAAGAACTGTGTTATGCTTTTAAACAAAATAACTCTGATATTAAAATAAGTTTTTCTAAATTTGCTGAACTTCGACCATCAGAATGTATTTTAGGTGGAGGCAAAGGCACTCATTCTGTTTGCGTTTGCAAAATTCACCAAAATGTGAAACTTATGATTGCTGGAGCTCAGTTCAAAGAATTAACAAAAAACGATGATGAAATCTCTTTTTTACAAGATTATAAATCAATTCTTCCAAAAATTGTATGCAATCCTGCCACTCTTTCTTGTTACTCAAATGAGTGTTCAAATTGCCCCGGAGTAACTTGCATAAAAAATGTTTTAAGGGAGTTATTTGATAAAAATTTTATTGACACTGTGACCTACAAAAAGTGGACGTCAACAGACCGTTCTAATTTAGAAACGCAAATAGATAGTATTGATGAATTTATTGAAAAATTTTGTGTTGAATTATTAAAACTTTTACTACACGACTTCGTTGCAAAGTCACAAAGCCAATACTTGGGTGAACTTAAAGCAAATTTGGAACCAGGAGAATTCTTAGTACTTGGTGATTTTGCGGAAAACTTAACATTTGTTATTCAAGATGCAATCCAAAGTTATCATTGGAATAATGCTCAAGCAACGCTTCATCCCATAGTGGTTTATTATAAAAAAGATGACCAGTTACTTCACGAATCATACGTCGTGATTTCTGATTGCTTGCAACATGATGCTATCACTGTAAATTTATTTATAAAAAAGTTTATTGAACAGCTCAAGTTAAAACATACACTCATTAACAAAATTAAATATTTTAGTGATGGAGCGGGTTCACAGTATAAGAACAAATCAAATTTCATTTATCTTACTCATCATTATAAAGACTTCAAAATTAAAGCTGAGTGGCATTTTTTTGCAACTTCACATGGCAAAAGTCCATGTGACGGAATCGGTAGTACAGTTAAGAGATCAGCTACCAAAGCTAGCCTACAACGTCCTGTTGGTGATCAGTTAACTACTCCGTTATCTCTTTACGAATGGGCCAAAGAAGCGCGACCTAATATGACTTTTATCTATGGTACTGAAGCCGAGTATGAAAATCACACAAAATATTTGAAACCACGTTTTGACAAAGCCAAACCTTTGCCTGGATCAAGAAGTTTCCACTGCTTTATTCCTATGAATAAAACGAGAATTTCTTGTAAATCTGTTTCAATCTCAGATCAATCTCAAGAATTTGAAATTCAGAAAAAAAAGAAAAAAAAGGTGACCCCTCGATTGAAAACAAAAGCTTTTAATGGAAAACGTGGGCGAAAATCCGCCGTGTCTCAAAAAACCGCAGCAGGCAACGGAAAAAAACGATCAAGACGCACTCAACCCTAATTTTATTTAACATGTTAAGCCATTTTTGTATTATAAATGTTGATGGAAGCCTGACGAATGAACTCTGTAAACAAAATTTGACATAAATTATAAAAAACTTACTTTAGCAACAGATTTTTCATTTCACTTTGTATAAAAACTGCAGAAACTAAAAATGTTCAAAATACTGTAAATTTGAACTATTTAATTAACAAAGTCGTATATTTAAACAATTTTAAAACACAAAAATTAATATTTTTTGAGATACAATGGTTAAACTCTATGCCGGAAAGGCTTTAGTAGTATGGTGCTCTTGGCAGCAGCAGCGCGCGCGAGCTCCATTCTCGGTAACCTCAACTTCAAAAAATTATATCTCAGAAACTAAAAGACATACCATCATTTGGAAGGTCTTTAAATTTTCTTAATTAAATTTACTTTTAATTAAAAATATTTCAAAAAAAATAAAAAGGGTGCCCGGGGGTCAAATTTTGGCTGAAAAAAAAAAATTCCTTTTTTTTGGCATACATAATGGGAATTTTTTTTTTTTATAATTTTTTCAGAAACTTTAGGTTTTTTTCCGATCACCCACAAAATTTCATCAAAATCGATTAAAACCCCGAGAAGTTATGAGATTTCAAAAAACAAGCTTTTTTTTCTTTGCCAAATTTTCAAATGGCCGCCATTTTGAAAATAAGCGGATTTATGAAAAATCATTTTACCACGTTCATGTATATGCCAAACACTAACTTTATGCTAATTTTCATCAAGATCGGAGATGTCACGTCAGATCGCTTTCGATCTCACGAAGAACGCCTCAAATGCAAACTGAATACAAGAATATTTATTTGTCGTCGAGCCAATTCACGGATAGGACTCGGCCGGCCAGAACAGCCGGTAATCATTTCGGGGAAAAAGTCGGGTAAACTTACGCCCGAAAAATCGGCGTAAGGTTGCAGTTTTTTTCCCGAAGCCTATTTATAGGTATACCGCAGCCGAGTGCTGACAGCTGGGCTGCAGCGCTGGAGCTTAATACAGGCAGGCCCATCCGCTTTTTTAAAAACGCTGTTAATTTTTACCTGTTTGACGAATCTCTTTGAAACTTTACAGAAATGTTCTTCAGGACCTAATAAACAACTTCCTCGCTAGAAGTTTTTTCAAATATGAACTCTTATGCTTACTTTTTTAAACCAAAGTTTTAGGTTATAAACCGCTAACTTTTTTTTTCAAACGTTAATTACACTGTTCTGAAATTTTTTAAAAATATTTAAACTATTCCATTGGAATCGGAAAGGGTTCAAGAAACTAATGCTGAAATTTCATCGAAAAATATCGACTGGTTTCAGAGTTCTTGTGAGTTGAGTAAAAACTTATATAATTTTGATCGATTTATGCATTTTCTTACATTTTGAGTTCAACTCGCAAGAACTCGGAAACCAGTCCATATTTTTCGATGAAATTTCAGCATTAGTTTCTTGAACCCTTTCCGATTCCAATGGAATAGTTTAAATATTTTTAAAAAATTTCAGAACAGTGTAATTAACGTTTGAAAAAAAAAGTTAGCGGTTTATAACCTAAAACTTTGGTTTAAAAAAGTAAGCATAGAAGTTCATATTTGAAAAAACTTCAAGCGAGGAAGTTGTTTATTAGGTCCTGAAAAACATTTCTGTAAAGTTTCAAAGAGATTCGTCAAACAGGTAAAAATTAACAGCGTTTTTTAAAAAGCGGATGGGCCTGCCTGCATCAAGCTCCAGCGCTGCAGCCCAGCTGGCAGCACTCGGCTGCGGTATACCTATATGTAGGCTTCGGGAAAAAAACAGCAACCTTACGCCGATTTTTCGGGCGTAAGTTTACCCGACTTTTTCCCCGGAATGATTACCGGCTGTTCTGGCCGGCTGAGTCCTATCCGTGAACCCCGAAAAAACACAATCCAATCTACAAAATTGCCCGTGATTCATTCCTATAATTATAACTAGTACTTCCTAAAGATTCTAAACATTTATAACCTAGACGCGAAAAAATAAATATAATTTAACTGAATTTCGAAAAGTATCAATCACTATTTCATCCTGAATTTGACGATATTATGATTTTCAAAAACTTGGAAACGCCTAAACTGCTTTTAATTATTTCTGCAACGATAAACGGATCTCGAGGTTTTGAATCGAAATGAAAGTCTTGAGAAAGAGTTAAATAATCTTGTCAAATTCGTTCAGAACTGAGAACTTGTAAAATTTGTAATTCATATTAATCGTACCTGTTTACTCGATTCTTGAACCTTTTCGATAGTTTCTTACTAAAAGCAAAACGTTTTTTACGCTTTTTGGGATTCGTATCTTCTTTAAAGCCGTCCATTGTCTTTGTTGTAAAAAATTATATTGTAGTTTTTTTTTTTAGGTTAATAAATACTGGATATTGTCTTTAAAACTACTATATAAACTACAAATTTGAGTATTTGACAATTTTTGCTTCGCGAAAAATATATTTAACTAGCTGACACGAAAAGTTTGATGCAGCTGAGTTTTGTCGATTACATTCTCTTTCTCTCACTCTCTTTTTCTGTATATCTCTCTGACGCTCTTGTGAAAACAAAAGACAAACAATAAGATACTTAAGCTTTAAAACAGTGTATATTTTTATTAGCAGGCACTTGTAATAAGTTTGTATACCTATAGCTGTTCTTTTTTTTTCTTGCAACTACCCGTTAAAATATGAACTGCTTTAAAATATTTAAAAGAAGTATTTATTGTTGAAATGACCAAATGTTTTTAATATTTTATGTATAAAAATTCATCTTTTTAATCAATCAAAAATTCAATAAAAATTTTTCCTTTACAAATTTAATGTTATCACAATTTTTTGCAATATATTGATACCCATTAATTTGACCGACAATACTGAATATTAAAATTGACCGTCAGAATACGATCTTCTCGCGCCGGTCGGTGAACTTGACCGCACGTGTTTTACTCTTACTCTGCCGCCATTCTTGTACAGTGCTGTTGAAAAAAAAAGGAAAGCAAGATGAAAACTTTTGATCAGGGTAAGGATTTGATGAATTGTAATTTAAGCAACTAGGCATAATATGTGTGGAAGTAGATAACACAATATAATCAATCATTATTGTTCGTTATTATTATAGAAGGCTATGAATTAGTAACAAGGAGGTCCAAGAGAACTGTAGCTTCCAGAGCGGTAAGAAAAATTATTTGCTTTAATAATGTTTGTAAAATTTCTTGATATGTTAGATCATTAATTACTTAACTAATTAATATTAGTTACAGTCATCTATAATAATCATGACAAAATTCTCGCATATCTTGATATTAATTTTTTTTGAGTCGACCGTCCTTCACAAAAAATTTCTTTTTCAAAGTATAAGAGCCCATGATCAAAGGAATCTTACAGTTATTTAATTTTAAATAAAACTAAAGCCTATTGATAGTTATCAAAGTTAATAGTACCACTATACTTAACAAAAATGTTTATCTACTATTAATAAATCATTGCTCATCTTGTACTGAAATAATTCTGCTTTTTTTGAATAAGTACTGCTCTCAGAGTTGAAAGTGAATAAATAAAATAAATTTTTTCCGAGTTACTTAATTTATTGTCACAAACTAACAGAAAGTTTTTAATACGTAAACATTTTTGTCCAACAACTTATTTTAAATTTTTTTCTTTTCAAACTTACAGCCAATATTATTGATCCAATAACCAATGCCTAATAACCCTTCTACCTTTATATTGTAGACTGTAGTTTATATTGTTGATCGAATAACCCATCCCAAATAATCCTTGTACCTTTATGAGGACTGTAGTTTTAATCGCTGATCCAATTACCCTCCTACCTATATGTGATTGTAGTTTTTAATGTTGATCGAATAACTTATCCCAAATAACCCATGTATCTTTATGTGGACTGTAGTCTTAATCGCTGATCTAATAACCCATCCCAAATAATCCTCCTACCTATATGTGGCTGTAGTTTTTATTTTTGATCGAATAACCTATCACAAATAACCCTCCTAGGTTTATGTGGACTCTTAGTTTCCATTGTTGATCCAATAACCCATCTCAAATGACCTTCTTAGGTTTATGTGGACTCTAGTTTTTATTGTTAATCCAATAATCCATCCCAAAGTACCCTCCTAGAGTAATAGAGAATAATTTATCACAAAAATTTTTTACTATCACCATTGTTTTTTATACATAAAAATTTAAGTTTATTTAGGATTGATTTTTAAGGATCTGAATAAAAAATTAAAATCTACATAAACAGCTAGGGGGATTATTAAGAATGGGTCATTGGCTCAACAATAACTAGAGCCCACATAAACCTAGGAGGGTTATTTGAGATGGGGTATTGGATTAACAGCATTAGCTTAAATTTTAAAAGTAAAAAAATTGAAAAAAAATTTTTTTGCTAAAAATTTACTGATTGTTTAGAACAAAAAATTACATTATTGGGAAAAAAATTTCTTTTGCTTTTTAAAAAAGGATCCAAGAATTTAACTTTTGTATACAAAAACTATTCTATAAATTTGTGTAAAAAAATGTTTGCTTACATAAAAAAAATTCATAAATGAAAAATATCATAAATTAATTTTTGGCTACAAAAAAATAAGCCAGTATGCAATTAAAAAAATTTTTGTGATGAAAAGTTTTTGTGTAAGAAAATAATTAAAAATGCAAAAAGTAAAAGACAAAACTTTTTGTGGACAAAATTTTTTTAGTCACTTGGAGTAAAAAAACTTACCAGATTTTTTTTGTACAAACAATTTTTTTTTTATACAAAAACACCTCATTAGCCAGTGCCATAGTAAAATTGTGTTGATCTAAGTAGTCAATTCATTACTGTGATAAGTGAAAGATTTATTTAATAATTTAATACTGATTTTTTTTTTTTATAGTATTTTTACGAAAGTAATGTATATGTTTTTAATTTATTGACATTTTTCAAGTATTTCTATAAGAACAATGGTATTGATTTTTTTTAAAATAATAATGGCAATAACTAATAAAGAATTCTTTGATTATTCACGATGCACATGAAAATTAATTTCAACCAAATTTTATCCAATAAATAATGGTAAACCAATTAAGAAATTTGCACATATGTCTTCATTTATTTTAATGTTAATTTCTTTTGTATAATATTTCTCCCAAAACTATGCTGTCTTTATTAATGTATTTTGTAAGACGTGACCAATAAATGTTTTAATTTTTTTTTTCTTTTTTTTTTTGGTAACCAATATATTAACTAACTTAAATTTTATAAATTTTTCATGGTTCGTTCAATAAAAAAATAATTATTATTTCAGAGGGGCGCGTTACCCCCCTACCAACTAGTCGGTGGTCTCAGAGACAAAAAAAAATTAACTTCATCAGCTACAGAAGCAGTCACTTGTGGAGGACCTGTACAAAGCAAATCTTGTAGTGGACAAGAACCCCCGGTTAGATCTTCTAACTGTGTCAATAAAGTAGCCGCTCAGCCATGTCAACCTTTCCTGTGCCCTTTTGAACCGAGGCAACCTATCGTCAATCCAAACCACACATTATTAAAAACAACAATACCTTATAATGAAGGAAACTCTGGTTCAAAAGTTGAACATCTAAAAGAAGAACATCGCTTGACAATCACTGCTCAGATTCATGAAGAGCAATAAAAAAAAAAAAAAATAAAAAAAACTAAAGTAACATGTTCAAGCAAGAAAACAAAAAACATTGTAAAAAAAACAAACAATCAAGATGACGCGATTATTAACTAAGATGAACAAACGTCACATCCAGTACAAAATAGGCCACCGCAGAGTCATCCAGCCACCATCAACCCCGGAGAAGTACCTCCGGAGCAAAGGTACCCTGGAATGGCTGAACAACCTCGACAGCCGTCTCATCCGCAGCAAAGTTGGCCATCGCAGAGTCATCCAGCCACCGTCAACCCAGGAGAAATACCTCCGGAGCAGAGCTACCCCGGAATGGCTGAATAACCTCGGAAGCCGTCTCATCCGCAGCAAAGTTGGCCATCGGAGAGTCGTCCAGCCACCGTCAACCCCGGAGAAGTACCTCCGAAGCCGAGGTATCCCGGAATGGCTGAACAACCTCGGCAGACGTCTAATCCGCAGCAAAGTTGGCCATCGGAGAATCGTCCAGCCACCGTCAACCGCGGAGAAGTACCTCCGGAGCAGAGGTACCCCGGAATGGCTGAACAACCTCGGCAGCCGTCTCATCCGCAGCAAAGTTGGCCATCGGAGAGTCGTCCAGACACCGTCAACCCCGGAGAAGTACCTCCAAGGCAGAGGAACCCCGGAATGGCTGAACAACCTTGACAGCCGTTTCATCTGCAGCAAAGTTGGCCATCGGAGAGTCGTCCAGCCACCGTCAACCCTGGAGAAGTACCTCCGAGGCAGAGGTACCCCGGAATGGCTGAACAACCTCGGCAGCCGTCTCATCCGCAGCAAAGTTGGCCATCGGAGAGTCGTCCAGCCACCGTCAACCCCGGAGAAGTACCTCCGGGGCAGAGGTACCCCGGAATGGCTGAACAACCTCGGCAGCCGTCTCATCCGCAGCAAAGTTGGCCATCGGAGAGTCGTCCAGCCACCGTCAACCCCGGAGAAGTACCTCCGAAGCCGAGGTACCCCGGAATGGCTGAACAACCTCGGCAGACGTCTAATCCGCAGCAAAGTTGGCCATCGGAGAGTCGTCCAGCCACCGTCAACCCCGGAGAAGTACCTCCGGAGCAGAGGTACCCCGGAATGGCTGAACAACCTCGGCAGCCATCTCATCCGCAGCAAAGTTGGCCATCGGAGAATCATCCAGCCACCGTCAACCTCGGAGAAGTACCTCCGGAGCAGAGGTACCCCGGAATGGCTGAACAACCTCGGCAGCCATCTCATCCGCAGCAAAGTTGGCCATCGGAGAGTCGTCCAGCTACCGTCAACCCCGGAGAAGTACCTCCGAGGCAGAGGTACCCCGGAATGGCTGAACAACCTCGACAGCCGTCTCATCCGCAGCAAAGTTGGCCATCGGAGAGTCGTCCAGCTACCGTCAACCCCGGAGAAGTACCTCCGAGGCAGAGGTACCCCGGAATGGCTGAACAACCTCGACAGCCATTTCATCTGCAGCAAAGTTGGCCATCGGAGAGTCGTCCAGCCACCGTCAACCCCGGAGAAGTACCTCCGGAGCAGAGATACCCCGGAATGGCTGAACAAACTTGGCGGCCGCAAAGCCAAGAGTCGTCAAGCTACCTGTCTGGACATATTGCTGGTTTTCGCCAAGATGGAATTCCATTTGGAGAATATCCTGGTAATAGAACCCACTTGGGACAGCAGAGTCGTAAACGGCAGTTTGGCTCGCAAAATGAACGAGCACCGTACTTTATTTCCCTCAATCGCGATGAACGATCTGCTTGGCAGTATGAAAATCATTCTCCAGAGCACATGAACGTCAATTTTCAAATGGGATCAACAATTATTCTGCGGAAAATGATCAATTTTCTAACAATCTTGAAGATAACTTGCATGAAGGCACAGAGTACCATAATCCAGTGGAGGGAAACAGTCATTCACCCGATCATCGAAATATTGACGCAGTTAAACAGTACTACGAAGAACTTTTAAGTCATAAGATGGGAGTAAGTATAATTACTACAAACATTTTTGTAAATTTTTGAAGACCCAAACACATTTCTGTTACGATAATTTTCATGAAGTTTCCCATTATTTTGTAATAAGTTGTATTTATACATTTTATATAGAAAAGTTGTTGCACTTCTAATTTTTTTTTTTTTTTTTTTTTTCACTTTTTGCAGAACTTGATAAATGTTTCTTTTTAAAATTCTCAGTTTATTTGTATAACGAGCAAAGATTTTTACGTTTTTATTTTTACAATAAATATTTCAGTATAAATAAATCAACTTGAACAGAATCAAGTTTAAAGGTTCTGAACTTACAATTTTCTGTTCAAAGAATTTAATACCAACTTATTAAATTGCTGTTTAATTTTAATAATTTAACACCTATTTTGTTGACTGACTGATCGAAAATTCTTCGGTTTTAAATGTTAAATATTTATTTTAATTAAATATAAAATTTTTTAATTTCTAGTCTTGAAAGAGGATTGTAACATCCTCGAAAACTGAGTTTGGTATTTATTATATTATTGCACAAGTTTATGTATCTTTGTAAGTTCTACAATTTTCTTTATTACATGCATACATTTGATGCGCATGTTCACTTAAAGCACAGGTAATTCATAACTTTGAGTAGAAATGCCCCAAATTCAAAAATAGGCTTCATATTACCTGGACGAGTGTCAAATAAATCATGCCATTATACAAAAAATACAATTTTTTGTACAATGCTTCTATAACGGAATCGTTTAAAAATTAATAGTTATTTCTAAAAAAAATTTTCATGTTGCAGGCCATCAGATACCTTAGAAAACAACTAACCAAACTTCAAGCAAATACAAACAGACTTAAAATCGAGAACTTGATCTTGAACAACGATAAACAAAGACTCGAAGGAGTGAAGGTACTAAGAAATTAAATATTGATAACTCGAATATAATCAATAAATGACTGGTACTAATACAATGTGTATTATTATTATTTTTAGGTGTTTTATGGCAAAAACAATTTAAGAAGATAAATAAAGTACACAAGTTGGAAGCTGTAAAGGACACTAAAAAAAAGCAAAAAAAAAAGTAAAGGAAAAATATAATGTAAAATTTTTTTTCTAATGAAGGAATAAAATTTATATTTAACAATATTTATGGGAAACCACTGTTATATAACATTCATTTTAAAAGTTGTACTTTGTACAGTATACAATTCATATATTAATTGAAGACTTCTGTATAATTTTATTTCATCAACATTTTCAAAAGTATTTAATTATAGTGACGCTGCAGATTTGTTAAAATTTTATACTCCAAAAATCATCAATAAATTTTTTAATTTTATAATACTAACAATACCTACAAATAATCCATTTTTTGTATAACAGACATACAGCCGTTTGATTTTTTAGAGTATTGAATGACTGAAATGTTGGAAAAAAAAATTTAATTTTTTGATTATAGGTATGGCAGAAATAGGGTAAAAATACTTATTTAATTATTAGTCCATTTTTTACTTTTATTTAACACTGCATACTTACTTTTTATTTAACAAACCTAAGGCATGTAGAAATGTCCAACAAAGACAATGTTTTCAATAAATAATCTCCTGATATTGTATCTAGTCGATTATTTTATTGATCAAGTCATGAAAAATATTATTAATTCAAATATTGACAGTATCATAAAGAAATTATAAAGTTATATTATTTATAAAGTTATCATAATTTTGTTTGTTTTGATCACTCTGTAATTGAATCAATTAATAAAATTTTAGTGTTACAATTAGATTAAATCAAACCAACAAAAACATTTAACTATATGTAATTTAAATTGAACTCTATTTTATTTTTGAAACGAATGAAAATAAAAAGAAAATGCCATGATTTGAATTTTGTTAAACAATAGATGAATATTTTTAATACTGCTAACTGTTATTAAATTTTGATTATTCTAATAAAAAATATTTTCTTTTTCTAAAGACAATACAAGAATAAAATATTTGTGTAAGTAACAAGTCATCACATACTAGACCTTCGTGAAGATTAAATAATGTTAAAATCTGAAATTAATTCATTATTAAAAAACAAATGATATTTTATTTTAAAACTTTAATTATAAACTTAATTATTATACATTAATTTTGGTATGATTTGTAATAAAAATAAATAACTACTTTATCACAATAACTTTTTTTTCAGTTTTTACATGAAAAAACTCAACAATAGAATAATTATTCTATAACATTTGACTGAAAATAACTGAGAAACATTAAATGAATTGATATGTTTCCAACCTGAGGCTACTTCGTAAAAAGGAATAATATATAAAAAACAAAAATTGGATTAAGAAACTGCAATATTTTTACAAATAAAATTTCACTTTGAAGTTTCTTGACAACTGTACTGAGCATTTATTTTATTTTATTGAAGTGTAAGTTGTTGAATCTTGTCATAAATATAAAATTATTTTTGATGCGATGCGCTAAATAAACAATCGTACTTTATTTTTTTCATTTTTCGATGCAGATGTAGCAACTACGTAGCTTTAAAATCAGCTATCAAAAATGCAAAGATTGTCTTCAGTAACTTCGAGTAAAGTTAATACTCAATTCATAATTTTTTGCAAGGTTAAACGAGCAGCAGAGATATAAAAAGTTTAACCGGGAACAGCCAGGTTCAAGGCTGAGCCAGGCTTTTGCGCAGCTGTTTTGCACTCACATGCAGGCATGAACCTATAACAACGATAGACGCGTCGTTAAGGAAACCCTGAACCTTCTTAGCAGTGCAAATGACTCCTAACCTATTTAGCACAGACAACAACCAATAAATTCTAAAGTTATTTTTTTTATTATTTTTTTTTTTTAAATCATTTATTTCTGCTAAAAAAGAAGACAAGAGCCGCCTGTAGAGTTGATTGAAGAATATTAAGAAATTTTTTTTGTCAGGATTCATGCAATATTTATTAAGAAAACTGGGAATAACTTTTTCAATCACACTTTAAGCAATAATTTCTAAGACTTCATTCCAACTTTTCTTCTCGAATATTGCATTAATCCTTACAAAAAAAAATTATAAATATTCTTCGATCATTTCTACAGGCGGCTCTTCTCTTCTTTTTTTGAAAAAAACCAGTTCTAATTTTTAAATAAATAATTGAAAAAAATATATACAGTGAACCTCAATTTTTTTCCCGTATCCCCTTAAGTGAGTGAGCTGATTTATTCTGACAGATATAAATACATATAATTTCTTTTTTTTGAATCTCCATTTTTTGTTAGTAATTATTTGCAAGTAATTAATATCATTTTATTTTTTTTACTCTTATTAATAATTTACTAACAATAAGATTCCCTAAGATCTGATGACTTTCTTTATCTGCACACTATTAAATGATAAAATTCAATTGTTAGATTCATTATATATATGGGTCAAAATAATACTTTTTTTTAAAACCGTCCGCACGAGGTTCACCGATTTTATTGCAATTTTTTTTGGCAAAATAACTATTTAATGGAAGACTTTTGCCGCAAACTAGAGGTCTCTATCTTATTTCTGCTTGGTGTTAGATTTTTTCAAAGATTGAAAAATGGCCTATTTTTAAGCTATTTTAAGCAATTTTAACGGATTCTTCGAAAAATTCTAACTTTTGATCAAAATGAGATAGAAACCTCTAGTTTGCGGCAAAATTTTGTTCAAAATAAGTTCTTTTTTGTAAAAATATTTTGACAACATAGTTTAATTATTTTTATAATAATACAGTCCTACACAGATATTGCTATTTTTGCTCACTTGCAGGTATCTTCAAACGACCGTAGCTTTTTCTAGACTAAATTTTTGTGAATATAAAAAAGTTGTTAAATTTTTTTTATGAAAAAACAAAAATTTTGCGACCAACCGGAACCCTGTACGATCTTCCGTTTCCAAGATACAGCTGTTTAAAGTTGTCAAAAAACACAAAAAACGCGTTTTTTACGATTTTTACACGCATTTTCGAACGGTTTCGACCTTTTTTTTCTCTCAAAAATATGTGGAATCTTCTCTTCATATGCTTCCAAACAAGCTCCCATAGTAATTTTAGTGCAGATTTGGAGTTTTAGTTGATTCCAAAGCATACACTTTTGACACATTTTATCTGCTAAACTAGTGTCTTTTTAACAATATACACGCTACATTTAACTTTTTCGTTCATTATGGATGTTTCGAGATTATTTTTTGACTATAAACTATTTAAATTCCAGCCAAAATTAGGTCACCTGCTATGAAAAAATTGATACTCAACGAAATATTGATCTCAATATCAAAATAATATACTACTTTTATTCAGTTTTTTAGTTTTTTGATTCGTTAAAAATATATGTTCAAATATTGTAAATAATATACCACTTATTTATTTTTTTTTTTCTATTTTTGAAATTACAAATAATTGATCATAGTTTATCAATTATTCTGATTATTTTCCCGAGCTGAATTTCAACCAATAGGAACGCCGCATTTGACATTTGGTGAAGGGGTGTGGGTAAAATTATTTCGATAATTTTTCGGTTATTTCCAATTCAAAAGTGTGAACCAGTCGGACGCGCCAAATTTGAAATCTTCAGGCATGCCCGATTTGAATTTTTATTTTATTTTTTTATTTTTTTTATTTATAAAGTGAGTAACGAAATTTACATTTTTAATAGACAAATAAGCGGACAAGCTTACAACCCCATAACCCTAGGCGTAGTGAATAACAAATAATTAACTTTTTTAATAAACAAATAAGCCGATAAGCTGCAACCCCATAACCTTGAGCATGGCTTAACAAAATTTTAATTTTTTTATTAAACAAATAAGCCGATAAGCTACAACACCATAACCTTGGGCATGGCTGAAAAAAATGTTAATATTTTTAATAATCAAATAAGGCGATAAGCTACAACCCCATAACCTTGGGCATGGCTTTAAAAAAAATGTTAATATTTTTAATAAACAAATAAGGCGATGAGCAACAAATCCATAACACTGGGCGGAAAGAATGAAAAATAATTAAATTTTTTAATAAACAAATAAGCTGATTAGCTACAACCCCATAACATTGGGCATGGCTCAAAAGTTTTTTTTATCCATGCCCAAGGTTATGGAGTGGTAAACTTGTTTGCTTAGTTGTTTATTTAAATATTCACATATTTTATATTCGCTACGCCCAATGTTAAGGGGTTGTAGCTCATCGGCTCATTTGTTTATTCAAAAAATTAATTATTTTTCATTCACTACGCCCAATGTTATGGGGTTGTTCATCGGCTTATTTGTTTATTAAAAAAATTAAAATCTTTTTTAGCCATACCCCAGGTTATGGGGTTGTAGCTCATCAGCTTATTAGTTTATTAAAAAAATTAATTATTTTTACTAAGTACGCCTAGTGTTTTGGAGTGTAGCTCATCGGCTTATTTGTTTAAAAAAAAAATTAATTTTTTTTCATTTGCTACGCCCACCGTTATGGGGTTGTAGCTCATCGGCTTATTTGTTTATAAAAAAATTAATTATTTTTCATTCACTACGCCCAGTATTATGGGGTTGTAGCTTATTGGCTTATTTGTTTATTAAAAAAATTAACTATTTGTTATTCACTTCGCCTAGGGCTATGGGGTTGTAAGCTTGTCCGCTTATTTGTCTTTTAAAAATGTAAATTTCGTTACTCACTTTATTAATTAAGGTGGTTTTCAACCAGAGCTAGTCAAGTTAAAGACTAAAAAAAAAATTATCACCAAATTACTAAAAATTGGTTATTAAAATTTATCTTCTAACTTTTTATGGCTTCTGAAATAAAAATCTACCAAGAAAACATTGACAATGACAACAAAACATTTTTTCAAACTTTTAACCTCACCTTTGAATACCGCAGTTTTGGAGGTTATTCACGTGAAAATTATTTTCGTAAAATTATTGTAAAATTCGTAAAAGGTCAATTTTTCGCAGTTTCAAGAAATAAATTCTTCGATAGTAAAACTATATGTATGTGGTTTTTGTAAAGGATCTCTATTGTAAGAAGACAAATATCAATAATTTAGTACACTTTTTCAGCGCAGCGGCCATACGTGTAATGAAAGAAATTCAATCTTTAACTTGCTGTAGTTTTTAAACTATACTGTCAATTTTGACTAGACTTCGTTAAAACGTTTATTAATATCTAATGAACATCTCCAGAAAATTTGAACTGATTCTCTAAGTTCATGCATTTGGTAGAAAACCACCTTAAGGAGGTTCCCTACCATCTACGTAAGTCAAATGTGTATTTGACTACAGTAGTCGTCTGCTCATTGGCTCAGCTACTTTCCAACCTCTGTATGAGCCAATGAGAAGTCATATTTACAAGAATATAAAATCAATTGTTTATAATAATTGCTACAGGCTCCTAATGAATGTTTTGAAACAAGTATAATCAAAGTCTAATTTTTTCCGATTTTTAGGCGAAGTTGCATTGAAATCTGTGGGCTGGAAATTAAGTATTTGCTGTTTTAGTAAATTTCCCATTAGAACCCATGCAAATTTGTGAAATTTGAAATGTTTCTAACTTTTTTCACAAGCTCCTCAGGGCTTTGAAATTTTAGCTGAGCTATTTTTATACTAAAAACTATGTGTTCATTTATTTTGGACAAAATCTGTGGGCTAGATCTATTTGGTAGGAAACCTCCTTAAAAAAAAAAAATAATAATAAAAAAATTCAAATAGGCATGCCTGAAGATTTTAAATTTGGCGCGTCCGACTGGTTCACACTTTTGAGAGGCTTGAAAGGGGGCGCTCTTGTTCCAAGAATCAAAGTTTAAGTTTCGATTCGATACATCGACTCGACTTTCTAATCGAATCTCTCATTCTCTTTTTCATAAGTAGATACAATTATAAGTAGAAAGTAGATTGGTAGATTGTTGCATGCTGCATAGCATTCAAAAAATAACATTTTTAATTTGGACTCATTTTTTTCAGAGTAAGCAATAGTAATCTATAATTGTTTTATCAGAATAATTGATAAACTATGATCAATTATTTGTAATTTCAAAAATATAAAAAAATAAATAAATGAGTGGTATATTATTTACAATATTTGAACATAGATTTTTAACGAATCAAAAAACTAAAAAACTGAATAAAAGTAGTATATTATTTTGATATTAAGATCAATATTTCGTTGAGTGTCAATTTTTTCATAGCAGGTGACCTAATTTTGGCTGGAATTTAAATAGTTTTTAGTCAAAAAATAATTTCAAAACATCTATAATGAATGAAAAAGTTAAATGTAGCGTGTATATTGTTAAAAAAACACTAGTTTAGCACATAAAATGTATCAATAGTGTAGCTTTGGAATCAACTAAAACTCCAAATCCGCACTAAAATTACTATGGGAGCTTGTTTGGAAACATATGAAGAGAAGATTCCACATATTTTTGAGAGAAAAAAAAAGGTCGAGACCGTTCGAAAATGCGTGTAAAAATCGTAAAAAACGCGTTTTTTGTGTTTTTGGCAACTTTAAACAGCTGTATTTTGGAAGCAGAAGATCGTACAGAGTTCCGGTTGGTCGCAAAATTTTTGTTTTTTCATAAAAAAAATTTAACAATTTTTTAATATGAACAAAAATTTAGCCTAGAAAAAGCTACGGTCGTTTGAAGATACCTGCAAATGAGCAAAAATAGCAATATCTGTGTAGGACTGTATTATTATAAAAATAACCAAACTATGTTGTCAAAATATTTTTTCAAAAAAGAAACCATTTTGAAAAAAATTTTGCCGCAAACTAGAGGTTTCTATCTCATTTTGATCAAAAGTTAGAATTTTTCGAAGAATCCGTTAAAATTGCTTAAAATAGCTTAAAAATAGGCCATTTTTCAATCTTTGAAAAAATCTAGCACCAAGCAGAAATAAGATAGAGACCTCTAGTTTGCGGCAAAAGTCTTCTATTAAATAGTCAATTTGCCAAAAAAAATTGCAATAAAATCGGTGAACCTCGTGCGGACGGTTTTTAAAAAAAGTATTATTTTGACCCATATATATATATATATATATTTATTTATTTAACTAAAGTGGAAATTTTTTGATATTCGTCGACACGAATATGCGCTGTAAAGTGTGCTATTTTATGCGTTACAAAAATAGTTACTCTTTCACATGTGACAATGATATATCGTCGCTTTAGAGTAAGAACCGGCTATCTCAGCGGGCCAAAGCAAGAACCTGCTATCTCAGCTGGACAGAGGAGTCACGGTCATTTTCCCGAACGTCGGCTTTCCCGATTGACCGTTTTCCTGAATGAAATTTTTCTCAATGTATTATTTCCCCAATTAGGTTAAAGCTCGTCCCGACATGGCTCGGCCTAAGACATAGTATTCTTCAAAATAGTCAACAAGCATTTCTGATTTTTTCATTTTTTAATAAAACAAAACTTTTCGCAATATCAGCTGTTGGAACAAATGCCAATGCTGTAAGCATGTGCGTTCCAACTTTTACCTCACGATCGGTAGAATTATACAGAGCCTGCAAACCTAGACTCTGTACTTTTCTGTAAATAGATTGCCTACATGAAAGAAGCAACCATTAAGTACTGCATCTGGATAAATCTCAGCACAGGCGATGATAATTCTTTTTTCAAAGTCGGTCATTATTCGTCGCGGCTTAAAATTTTGGATCCCAAAGTTATGTGCTGCTGAGCTTACTGCACGCAGAACAGAAGCATATTGCAGAGTTTTTTTGGAGCTCAGTAGTGCGTAAACGAATGGGAGGGAAACAACTTCTTTTGGCCCTCCACGTATGCGGCTATTTCTCTCTTGACTCCCAAGTATTGTGAATACTTGAGTAAGAATCATCGGAGCAACCTAACCAAAGAAGAAATTTTCAGTCGTAAGTGTCCAAATGTCGATGAAAAATTGAAATCGGTAGTAAAAAGTAACCTTGAAGGTTCCATCAAGGAACCAAATGTCACTAGTTGATAGAACTTCTAAATTTCGTCTTGTGGCAAAAACAAGAACTACCGTCGCCAATTTCCGAGTCTTCGTCATCACGAGAATCATAAACTAAAAATTGATCCTTAGTTAAAGTTATTTGAAATTTTTCAGGAACATCTTGTAACTCGGATTACGATGTAGGGTTGGGGGCAAGATTACGTGAACGAACTCTTCTTAATAATTTTGTTAAATTTGTTCTTTCTAGAAGCAAACTACTGCTTCTACCTGATTTAGTTCCAAACGCACCATGGCCGAAGGTGGTCGATCTGTATGTTCTTCCCGCCATTTCAAAATTTGACGCACCTTGACCGCATCGGCTAAGTCCTTATTCGGCGGATGACTGTGCTGAGATTCATTTGGACCTTCGTGCGAAAAAGATTGCAATGATGAAATAATGAGCGCTATTTATTAATCAGGGCTACTTATTTAAAGTTGTTGCGTCGGTACTAGAATACAAATTTGCTCGAGACTTGGCCAAAACGTAGGTAATCATTAGTTATTAAATCAGTTAAATTTCTAGACCATCGGGACGTATGGAAAAAAAGATACAAACAAATAAAGTTAAACACGCAATCAAATGAAAAATCACTGAATTTCACGGTTTTTATCAAAATTCATGAAAACGAAAAGAACGATTGTAATAAAAAAAAATGTAAGTAATAGAACAAAAAAAAAATACACGTTTTCCTTCGTTAATTATTCTTGATAGACATATGTAAGTTATAATAAAAAATCAGTGAACGCTAAAATCTTAGGTTAGTCGCCATGTTTTATACGATTGCGAGAGAGACAGAGAGTACCGTTTCTACTCGCAAATGTATAGCGTTCTCTCTCGCACCGACCCAACAACCTTAAGATAAAAATTTATTTTCTATAGCATTTTTTTCTAACTTTGTGAACAGGGTCTGTAGGTTTGCTGATTATTAATCCGACCTTCATTTTTAAAATTGATCCATATAATTGTAAGGACTATAAAAACAATATATTTCCTATACAAATTTTAAAATTTAATATATTTCGGTATGAACTATTTTCAATATGTAATTTATTTTTGTTTATTTTATTTATTTCTATTGTTGTTATTATTATTATTATTATTATTAATTATTGACTAGTCACCTAATTAATCACGTGTCTACGCATATGAGTTTTTACGTGGTCATTTTCAGTAGGGATAGTCTCTATCGCAGGGCTTTTTTTAGCTAGAACTATTCTATTATATAAGTTTTATTGAATACAGAGACTCAGGCTGGCAATTTTTTTTTCCAAACTTAATGTAACATAAAGAGCACTGCTCATTGATTCAGATTCAAATAAAATAAAAAGTAAAATTTGCTCAGTGAATTATTTGAGTTTAAAAAAATGATTTTTAGATTATTTGACTATAAGTTTATGACTTTCATTTTGTGATCTCTGTTATCAGAGAACTAGTAACAATTACATTTAATCCAGCAATAAGAGCCTTAAGCATAGTAAAAAAATAAATTTATTTTTTTAATTTTTTCCTAGACTAGATGGCGAAATTTTGGTCAACCAAAACTATTATTGAAAATTTTTGCTTACAAAAATATACATACTACACAGCTATTTTTGTCAATTTCAAGTTCATATTAAAAATTTTTATATTTTTCTTATTACAATAAAGAAACACGGCATAGTCCCATTCAGTACGTAAATAACTATAGTATCTTTTATTTTACAAAAAGTTTTAACGTTAAAATTATATATTATAAATAAATTATTGAAAGTTTTTTTTGACAATCTGTGAATGAAGCGCCATCTTGTAACCGCCATTATGAATTTTCAAAATTGCTTGTATTTAAAAATTTAGAATTTGAGCCTTTTTTCTAATTTTTAATTCTATTGAAATACAGACACTAAAAACTATCACAGGAACTCGCGGGATTGCGGGATTCACCCGATCCTGCATCCCGCAATCCCGCATCTCGCGCTTTTTCAATTAGGTTAGGAGCAAACGTAGGACGCAGGATTGCGTGATGCGGGATCGAGCGAATCCCGCAATCCTGCAAGTTCCTGTGATAGCCTTAAAGGTCATTACAAAAACTTGTGGGCTGCAAGATCCATGCCCCATCATTTAAAGTATAATAAATATTTACTTGTTGGAATCAAGATCGTCCTTATAAGAATGGTTTCATTCAATCTTCTGATGTTGGTGGGTGCCCTATACCTTTTCTTTGTACCATTTTGAACCATATTACATTTGTGGTCATTGTTGCCTATGACTCTTTCCAATTTTTCTACAAATTTTATAATTTTATGTAAATATATATAAAAAAAATAAATAAAATTTTTGGTTACAAAATTTTTTAATTTCCTTAAAAAAGAGAAATCATAGAAATCAAATTATTTTATTTTACGAGAAACTAAAAACTACCGCATTGACAGGCGTAAGAGCTGCCCGGCATACGAGCCGCTCCGCTCCCCCCTCCCGCTGGATTTTGAGACCAATTAGTTTGCAAATCTTTTATGATGTTATTTGATTATTTCATTTCATTATCGTCGTTATTACAGTTTTTTCTAAGACAATTTTTGTCTTTATTATAACTGATAAAACTGGTTTTGCAATAAATCAATTTTATAACTTTATCAAGTACTAGTAGTCACCTAAAACAATTGATTTTAATCAAGGAGAATTGATAAACCGATTTTATTCAAGTCAATTGAACGGTGTAATGTGGTTTTGGGAATAAAAATAAAATAGAAAATCTCTCCTTTATTTTCAATTGAATTTAATTAAATAATGAGAGAGTAATCATTCTTGTTTTTATTTTTATTTTCAAAATCTCACGAGGGATCAGCCAAGAAACAAATATCAGCCAGGAATTAGAAGTATTAGCCAAGAGAGGAAAAGAAGAAAAAAGAAGAACAAGATTTCGGTAGTACTGCAACGGCAGTAATGCAGTTTCTATGAGTATGCGTGTGCGCATGAATGAGAATGAGAGAGAGAGGCGCGTGTCAGTGATGAATTCGAGAAAGCGGGCATGGGGACATAGCGGTTACTTCAGGCCGTAGAAGCTCGACCAAGAGGTTATTTCAGATTGCTAGGGGTTCTGTGTGCTAAGGTTAAAGAACATTCGAATGTTTTTAAAAATACTGAGTTGATTACAAAATTTGTACGATTGATTCATTTAAGTTCTTTTTATAAATAAATATTTAACCATTCCCCCAAGCTATACAACTCAAAAACGCTGAGCGTTGAATTATTAAAATAAATAAAAAAATTAATGAATGATTCCCCACCACTGAAGCCACGAAAGTTTGTGTGAACGAGTTTAATTTTTTACCAAATAAATAACTCCTCAAGCACTGAACCTTGAAAACCCTGGGAATGCACGTTTAATTTTTTAATAAACTAATGATCCCCCAAGCACCAAACCCACGAAACCCTGGGCGTCTAAGTTTCATTTTTAACTCAATAAATAATCCCCCAAGCAATAATCCTTAGAAGCCCTGGGTGTGCAAGTTTGATTTTTTAATAAACGAAGGATCCCCCAAGCACTAAACCTTGGAAACCCTGGGAATGCAAGTTTAATTTTTAAATAATTAAATGATCCCCCAAGCTCTAAACCCACAAAACCCTGGGCGTGCAAGTTTAATTTTGAACTAATTAAATAATACCCCAAGCCCTGAACCTTGAAAACCCTGGGAATGCAAGTTTAATTTTTAAATAAATAAATGATCCCCCAAGCTTCAAACCCACAATGCCCTGGGCTTTCAAGTTCAATTTTTAAATGATTCAAATCTTGAATAGTGGAAGCTTCTACTTGATGAAGATTAAATAACATTTTTAGGAAATAAATAAATAAACTCTTTTTATAGAGTAGTTAAATCTTCACTTTATTATTGTTTAAAAATATTTGGAAAAACCGTTACATAAGTTTCACCACACAGTGGCTTCTTCAGACGGTAATCATTCAAGTGATTGATAATTAGTTTTGTGAGAGAATAAATACAAGGTACATCGTCGTTAACATCATACACACACTTACAGCTTTCACAGATAGTTTCGTTTACAAATATAAAAAGGGGGGGGGATGGGGAGTAGGGAGACAATCAAAACAATGTTAACGACGATGTACCTTGTATTTATTCTCTCACAAAACTAATTATCAATCAGTTGAATGATTACCGTCTGAAGAATCCACTGTGTGGTGAAACATGTGTAACGTATTTTCCAAATATTTTTAAACAATAATAAAGTGAAGATTTAATTACTCTTTTAAAAGAGTTTATTTATTTATTTCCTAAAAATGATTCAAACTCAGAATACCCTTGGCTGCCTAGTTCAATTTTTTAATAAATAAATAATCTCCAAAGCTTCAAACACACAATGCCTTGGGCGTCCGAGTTCAATTTCTGAGTAAACAAATACTACTCCGAGCTCCAAACCCACAATGCCCTGGGCAGCAGAGTTCACGTTTTAAACTAATAAACAATCCCCCAAGCTCCAAACCTACGAAACCCTGGGGTTCCGAGTTCAATTTTTAAATAATTGAATGATCACCCAAGCTTCAATCTAACAATCCCCTGGGCACCCGATATCAATTTTTAAATGAACAAATAATCCTCCAAGCTCCAAACCCATAATGCCCTAGGCGTCCGAGTTCAATTTTTGAATAAATAAATGATCCCCCAAGCTTCAAACCCACTTATTTAAAAATTGAACTCAAAAGCCCAGGGTTTCGTGGGTTTAGAGCTTGGTGGATCATTTATTTATTAAAAAACTGAATTCGGGAGCCCAGGGTTTCGTGAGTTTAGAGCTTGAGAGATTATTTGTTAATTCAAAAATTTTACTCAGGAGCCCAGGGCATTGTGGGTTTAAAGCTTGGAGGATTGTTTGTTCATTTAAAAATTGAACTCAGAAGCCCAGGGCATTGTGGATTTGAAGCTTGGGGGAACATTAATTTATTCAAAAATTGAACTCAGAAGCCCAGGGTATTGTGGGTTTGAAGCTTGGGGGATCATTTAATTATTTAAAAATTTAACTCAGAAGCCTAGGGTTTCGTGGGTTTAGAGCTTGGCAGATTATTTATGTACTTAAAAATTAAATTTAGGAGCCCAGGGTATTGTGGGTTTGAAGTTTGTGAGATCGTTCATTTATTCAAAAATTTAACTCAGGAGCCCAGGGCATTGTGGGTTGTAAGCTTGGGGGATATTTATTTATTCAAAAATTGAATCTGGAATCCTAGGGTATCGTGTTTTTAAAGCTTGAGAGATTATTTGTTAACTCAAAAATTTTACTCAGGAGCCCAGGGCATTGTGGGTTTAAAGCTTGGGGGATTGTTTGTTCATTTAAAAATTGAACTCAGAAGCCCAGGGTATTGTGGGTTTGAAGCTTGGGGGATCATTCAGTTATTTAAAAATTGAACTCGGAAGCCGAGGGTTTGGTGGGCTTAGAGCTTGGCGGATCATTTATTTATTCAAAAATTAAACTTGCATTCCCAGGGTTTCCAAGGTTCAGGGCTTGGGGTATTATTTAATTAGTTCAAAATTAAACTTGCACGCCCAGGGTTTTGTGGGTTTAGAGCTTGACGGATCATTTATTTATTTAAAAATTAAACTTGCATTCCCAGGGTTTTCAAGGTTCAGGGCTTGGGGTATTATTTAATTAGTTCAAAATTAAACTTGCACGCCCAGGGTTTTGTGGGTTTAGAGCTTGTCGGATCATTTATTTATTCAAAAATTAAACTTGCATTCCCAGGGTTTCCAAGGTTCAGGGCTTGGAGTATTATTTAATTAGTTCAAAATTAAACTTGCACGCCCAGAGTTTCGTGGGTTTAGTGCTTGGGGGATTATTTATTTAGTTAAAAATCAAACTCGGACGCCCAGAGTTTTGTTGTTATAATGCTTAAGAGATGATTCATTGAGTTAGAAATGAAATTTAGACGCCCGAGGTTTCGTTGGTATAGCTTGGAGGATTATTTATTTAGTTAAAAATTAAACTCAGACACCCAGAGTTTCGTGGGTTTAGTGATTGGGAGATCATCTGTTTATTAAAAAATAAACTTGCCTTCCCAGGGTTTTCAAGGTTTATTGCTTGGGGGATTATTTATTGAGTTAAAAATGAAACTTTGACGCCCTGGGTTTCTTGGGTTTAGTTCTTGGGAGATCATTTGTAAATTAATAAATTAAACTTGCATTCCTAGGGTTTTCAAGGTTTAGTGCTTGGTGGATTATTTATTTGATAAAAAATTAAATTCGTTCACACAAACTTTCGTGGGTTTAGTGGTGGGGGGAATCATTCATTAATTTTTTTATTTATTGAAATAATCCGAACAGGGTTCTTGAGTTTTACAGCTTGGGGGAATGGTTAAATATTTATTTATGAAAAAAACTTAATTGAATCAATTGTATAAGTTTCGTAATACAAATTTTGTAATAAATTTAGTATTTTTAAAAACATTCGAATGTTCTTTAACCTTAGCACACAGAACCCCTAGCAATCTGAAATAACCTCTTGGTCGAGCTTCTACGGTCTGAAGTAACCGCTATGTCCCCATGCCCGCTTTCTCGAATTCATCACTGGCGCGTGTAGTCACCTAACTAGTAAAGGTAGCCGATCACCAGGACGATCGTCGTCTTTTTGCCGTTGTTGTGGTTTGTTTACGTTGATCTGTTGGTTGTTATTATTCGTTGCTTGAGAAAGTTAGTTCGTCAATTTTGATGTGTGAAGAAAAGAGATAGATTGATCGTTAAAAATAAAATTTAAAAAGAGAGTTAAGGAAAGTAAAAAGAAGAAAGAAGTCTACGTACAGTCTTCAGTCGTTGTCGTAAACGGTGTCGTGGAAGTCAGCGTCAAGTCTTCAGTCGTCATCGTAAACGGTGTCGTGGAAGTCAGCGTCAAGTCTTCAATTTCGACGTCGCAAACGGGTTCGTGGAAGTCAGCGTCAAGTCTTCAGTTTCGTCAACGTAAACTGTGTCGCGGAAGTCAGCATCAAGTCTTCAGTTTCATCATCGTAAGCGGTGTCGAGGAAATTAGTATCGTAAGTCAATAAATTTAGGGATTTAGTAATTGGTGGGAGTTTTGTTTTCAGCCCTAGAATTTTTATGTTTAAGTTTGATAATTTTTCAGCGTGTTTTCCTGGTGCGCGTCTTTGAACCGCCGATTAGCCAGATTTTTACATGGAAAGAAATTTGACCAAATCAACCCGTGGTATGAGACAGAACAAACCATTGCTTAGATAGCACTGAACAGTTCCGATCCTCAGCCCAGATGAACCAGTCTGGCGGACGGGATTGTCTTCAAACGCATGCCACCGTGTTGCACACAAGGTATTGACTTCAGACGCATGCCCCCTAAATTCGTTCGAAGTCAATCCCGTCCGCCAGACCGGTTCATCCGGGCTGAGAATCGGAATTGTTCAGTGCTACCTAAGCACTGGTTTATCCGGCAATTTTTTTTTCCCGTCTAGTCTTAAGTCTTGTATAATAAATAACTGTGTAAAGATTTAGGGAAAAATTATGAAAATTTGGATGAAAATTACAACTGACTTTTTATTCATTAAATTTGGTATTAATTAAATCTTTATTACACGTGGCGATCATGGACAGGACTTAGTTAAGGTTATTTTAGATTAAATATTATATTTTGACACACGTAAAAGTTGGGTGGAATTTGAATTTCATTGGTTAAGGTAAGAGAGGTTATATCATTTATTTATTTTTTTTATTGTGTGGGAATTTTGAAGGTTAAAGTTTAGTTTATTTTGAATATTCGTTTAAAGAAGCTTAAAGTTGAAATGGAGACACATGCAAAGATTATCAGGGGTTTGCTACATGAAAATGAAAACTGGAGGGGTGTAAGAAGACAAATTTTTGAATTGAAAGATAATGAGTTGTTTGAAAATTTAGCTAAATATGGGTGCAGTAAGAAAGTGAATTTATAAACTTTGACGGATAGGTTATTAAGAGTCGTTTTACGTAAAGATAAAACTAATGTAAATTTTATTCCATGGTATCCACGTGATACTTGTACCGGATCAACGGCAAGCTTGAACGAGGATTCGTCGGACGCTGGTCATGAGGAGAGAAAGAACGTTCAGCCAAGTAGACCCCGAGAAAGAACTCCAGGGAAACGTACAGTTAAAGCTCGGATGAAATCAGCTGCTCGATGCCGAAGTCAAAAGGATTCTTGTTTAGATAGTGAATCAGCCACAAATGAGTTGAAGTAGAAAATTTTAGTAAGGTTAATGAGATTATTGAGAAGGTTGAAGAAGAAAATTTTAATAAGGTTGATGAGATTATTGAGAAGGTTGAAGTAAAAAATATTATTGATAAAGTTGAGGTAGAAATTTTTAATGAGTTTGAAGAGATTGAAGTGAAAGATTATAAGATTGTTGAAATTGTCGAGAATATTGAGATAAATAAAATTATTAGAAAGGCTAAGGTAAAAATATTTTTAATTTTACATGTACTTATTTCATTGATGTTGTTCATTCAAGGAAAAATAAAAATCGTCGTCAACCATGAGAAAGAAGAGTCCAAAGTCAGTCAAGTTATTTGCTAAATGAAATTCGAAGTTGTTTAAGTAAAGGTCAGCCAAGTCAGCTCAGATTTGGGGTTCACTCAAGGTTAGGTCTTATGTCAAGTCAGCCAAGTTATATTGAGGGTAAAGAAATTAAAGAACATGAATTAAGAGCAATTCAATTATTGCAAGAACTCAAAGATGTGGACAACGAGATGAGAAAAAGAACACTGCTTCCAAAAGAATTTTGGAAGCAGTGTTCAAAAGAAAGAGGTTTCGAGAAAAGCTGTTTTGATCTAAACGTGATGACGAAAGGAAGAATAAATTTTTGTAAGTGTGACTCATTTGGAAATTGTTAAGGCAAATAAAGGAGAGAGATTTTTGTTTGTAGACGAGATATTTCAGGGAAATATCTCGGTCTAGGGGAGGGGTTTGTGACATAGTAAAATAAGTCAATTTAAAATTAGAAGAAAAGAAAGAAAATCTCTCCTTTATTTTCATATAAATTAATATATAAAGTAAAAGAGAGTAATTCGTCCTGTTTTTCTAATTACATATCTGCTGAGAGTCTCGTAGATCAACATTGAGACACCTTCGAGTCGGCCAAGAGTTGGCAGACCGATCGTCGTTTGTCACTTTTTGATTATTCGTTGCCGTGGATGTGAAGAAAGAGGTTGGAAGATCGTGTGTTGGAAGATTGTGAGAGTTTTGAGGAGTACGTTAAGATTGGGAAGATTAAAGGTTTGGTTTGGGGTTTTATTGTAAGTAAAGTAATTGTTATTGTTAGTGTTATTTGTCAGCCGAGAACTCGCGTGTGTCAATATTCAAACTAAAAAGTGTAATTTTCCCTTTTACAATTCACCTTAATTTGCCGCCCGATTGGCCTTAGAAAATAAGCTAAACTGAGTCTTTGTAAAAATAAATTAGTGTACGGGATTTCAGGGAACTTTTGAATAAATGTTGATATAATTTTAATAATTGTGTTGTCATTTAATTCCTAAAAAGAATCTTCGGGATGTAGGAAAAAGTCCAAATTGGAAAAAGTCCAAATTTGTGTGAATGGCAACGTCGCCGCCATGTTGGAAGTATAGAGAGGGAAAGATTTTGGATTGAAATTACATATTTTATTTCATTTGCTGCAAATGCAAGATCGTTCTGAATAAAATAATTTAACCTGGCAAACGAACGTTAAACACTGAAAACGGAGGGATAGGTCGTAAAATAACCAAGTAAAAAAATAAAAAAATAAAACAAAACCATGAAATTTCAATCGAATTAATTAACAAAAAAATAAAATAAATTAACTCCCAAGTTCCAAAAGCACGAGACACGAGACTCTGGGTGTTCAGGTTGAATTAAGGGGATACAAATAAACCCCCAAGCTCTAAATCCACAAAACCTTGGGCGACTAAGTTAAATTGATTAAAAAATAAGTTGATAAAAAATCCCCTAAGCTCTGATACTATGAAACCATAGGCGTGCCGGTTGAATTAATTAATAATGCACAAATAAATAAACCCCCAAGCTCCAAATAAACAACAAATTTTCCAAGCGCTAAAACTACGAAACCCTGGGCGCGTGACTTTCATTTTTGTAAAAATAAGTAAATAAACTAACTATCTACTAATTCCCAAATGTTTTCACAAACGATTTATTTATTTTTAGTATTAATTACAGATATAATTGCAGTATACTCAATTCTTTTTTCTAAGATTATGAATAAATTTTACAGAAGTCTTTGAGTACGCGTTCAAAATTGTTCCTAAAGCAACATAATATAACCAGGGTTTTTCATGACGAACTATTTCATATATAGTTTGGCATAGCTTAATACGTTGATAGGAAATAATTATTTTTTTCATTTTAATTACAATATGTATAAATTACCTTGTTCTTATCCCACAAGAGTGGCATAATAATCTATTTTTGCATAAAACATGAAATATTAAATTTATTGTTCTCAGAACAAAAAATGCAACCAAAAATTGTGCACAGGATTTCTCGCGGCCTAATGGACAAAATTGAACGGGGTGAACGAGAAATCGTTCGTTTTGGTTTTCCATAGTTCCAGTTTCATTTTGAGTATGATCGGACCAAATGGGTACAAATGGCGCATACCAACACTTTTTGCTGTCACATTTTACTCGATTCTAACGCTATTAAAAAATTGTGCACAGGATTTCTCGCGATCTAATGAACAAAATTAAAAGGGGTATATGGGAAAGTGTTTATATTGGTTTTTTACAATTCTAGTCCGAGAATACAAAAAAAAATAGGGTTGTCGAGCGTGAAGCGCAAGTGTCGGTCGGTCATGCCTTTTATGCATTGCGCGGAGCGGTAGCACAGCGTAGCAATGCAACGGCGGAGGTGTTTTTGGCAAAATTTTATTCAAACTCTCAGGTCTTGTGCAGCAAGCCTGGGACATTAAAAAAATTTAGGGCAAAAATACCATAGCCAGGCAATTAATATCTGGCTGCTTGAGCGTAGCAAAAGGACCAGAAGGCGTGCTAGTTTATTATTCAAAGTAGCAACTTTGGATTTTAAAGCACAAAGTTAAGGGGAGTTCTCATGGTTTTTTTTTTTTTTTTTTTACTGAATTTTATTTTATAGAAAAAATTACATATCGATCTCAAAATTTTTACACATTAAAGTTAATATCTTAAAATATGAAATTTTTTTTTTTTTTTTCAATGGCGTCTTAAAATGGCGGTCTCAAAAATGTCCTCTTTTTTGCTGACGGAATTTTAAACTCGACAACGGTAAATCTGAAACCAAAAAGTAAAGTGGTTTTATAATCTGTATGGATTTGGCTATGTCCGGCAGCATGATTAGATAATTTTTTAAATATTTAACAATGTTATAAACAATTTCAGTTAAAAAAAAACCACTTTTTATTCAGGAGACCACCATTCTGTTTTTTTTTTTCAATAAAAATGTCGAAATAAATACGATCCTACAGTTGGAAATCAAAAAAAAACAAATTCGTCATTTCATGCTTTAAAGGGTTAATTATTTTTACAAAATTTAAACTCTGGTTAGTATAACCTGTTCGAAGATCTAGAATTGTTGCCTCAACTGACTCAATCATTGGGCCGACAAGTTTTGTCAAACAAATAAATAATTCGTCCTCAGTTGTTTGTTGCTGAGAGTCGTTACTTTCAAATCTTTCCCAGGCTTTGGAGATGTTAAAGTTTTTGAGTCCAAATGAGTCCAGGTCTCCAAGAAAGTTTTTTATAACTTTATGAGAAGCGCTAAAAAATAGTTAGTCTCTTTTAACGTCCCGTTTCATTATAAAAATATGTAAAAAAATTTTTGTGCAAAAAAATGATGTTTTTGATAAAAATTGTTTTCTTGATTTTCCAAAAAACGGCCGCCATTTAATTAATTTTTAATATTTTTGAAAAATTCAAACGAGGCTGAAAATAGCATTTATGTTACTACCAAAATCGGAAAACAGCTAAGAAAAAGATAATTTTTAACGAAATGACGGTGATTTAAAAAAAAAAAATTTATTTTCCTAAGGTCGTTCGTTCGTGAATTAAAGTGTCCCCCCATTTGCTACTCAAGATGCCGAGCAAGGGCTACGGATAAAAGTTCCTGGAGAAGTCGACCGGGTGCTCCGCGGGTCGACCCGGGTCCCCTCATTCGTTACTCAAAGTCCCGAGCGATGGTTATGGGTGAATGTTCAAGGACAAGTCGACCGGGTGCTCCGGGGATCGACCCGGGCCCCTCCATCCGTTACTCTTAGTTCTGAGCAACGGCTAAAAGTTCCAGGAGAAGTCGACCGAAGGGATATAATCATTTTTAATTAATTATTATCAGCTAATTTTTCAATTTGTTGTTAAGTTTCAACTATTAATTATCTTCAAAAAAATATTACAAGCAAAAGCAAACGGTTTTTTTTTTTTTTTTAAACTTAACGAACGCCGTTTCGATTTAACGCAACGAGTTTCTAAATGTACCCCAAAAATCAATCATTTTACCCCAAAAGTTTAAAAATGCATAATGAAAATGAAAATTATTTTAGAAAAACTATGATGTAGGTATCTTTTTATACATCCTGAGAAGTAACATTTTATTTTGGGAAAAATCGAAGACCTGAAATGCAGATTTTGAAAATTTGAGATATAAAATCGGTCTAGAGAAAAACGGATAAAGAAAGAAGGAAAGAAATAGAATACTTACTTAGAAATTGCTCAGCGTTAAGTGAATCGCTAATCAGTGAGTTAAGAACTTTATGGTAAGCTTCAATCGCATTGTTAGTACGATGAAGCTTACCATAAACCGAAAACATTTCCGGACCTAATCCCTCAATCCAGGTTTCACGGTAATAGTCAACTAAACGCTCCCAATTTTTTAATTCTGTTAAAACTTTGGCTTCTAATTCCTCAAATTTCAGTAGTAGAACTAAGAAAGAACAGGCAATAGTGCCCGTACTTTCGAGAGTACGAGCACAAGTGCCCGCTCTCTCGTATGTTTTAGAGCTGTGCCCACTCTCTCGTACTTTTTTGGGTTCGCTCTTTCGTACAGTTATGTACCCGCTCTCTCGTACTGTTTTGAGCCCGAACCTTTTTGAAAGCGGGCACCTGGGGTCGTGCTAGAGGTTAGCCGCTACTGGCTAGCCACTAGCTCTACTCATTTCTAATAAAATTTTAATTAATTAATTTTTCAAATTTGTTCATTTCATTGATGAGATTTGACACTCTACCACCCGAGCCATTGAGCTAGCATGCACCAGGACTTTCTTTACACTACTTTTGCAACTGTTTATATTAATTTCATATTACTTCAAAATAAATTAGTAATATTTTGTTTATTTAATTATTTATTGATATTTTTATTCTTAATTGGTTTCATATATTAATAATACTATTTTTAATTAAATTATCAAAGAAAAAATTATTGGTGAAGTGGGATTCAAACCCACGTTCCAGACATGACAGGCAGACACTCTACCACCTGAGTCACTGATACTACTATCTTTTTTAGATTGATAGAGTTATATGCTCCATTGTAGTACGGAAAAGTAAATTATTGAGTAATTTTAGTAGTAGTACATCATTTATTTTAAGGTTATGTGAAATAAAAAAAAATATATTAATTTAAAGTAAATATATATTATCATAATTATGTAATAAGGTACATTAAATATAATGGAGGAATTTTAATAAATTATAAAGTTCTTGTATCTTGAGATCCATTGCTAACTTCACGAAAAATCTCATCCACCTCGTCACGTCCTTCTCTCGCTTCAATCAACCGGGTCCAACGTTTTACCAACCAGCTCTTCATGGCGTGAGCATTCACCAGTGAGCAAACTGCACCTTCCCAAAGGGAGTGGTAGTGACAGGAAAACAAAAAAGTTCTCTCGAGTTTTTTCAAAGATGGACACTAGATTTAACCCATATCAACCACCAACCTGTAACCGAAAAGATGCTGAAGGTAAAAGGATGAGCTTGCGTAGGTTAGATTATGTAAGTTTGAATAGGTAAGTTAAATTAAATTAGGCCAGGTAAGTTAGGTAGATAAGTTAAATCAGGTACTTTCCAGGGAGGAAGAATATAAATTCTTTATTTTCTTCTCGGAACCCTTAGTGTAGACCCGGGTAGCATCTCGGATCGACTCGGATCGATCCCGAGGGCATCCTGGATCGACCTGGTGCAAGCCGTTAGATTATGTAAGTTTGGATAGGTGAGTTAGATTAAGTTAGGCCAGGTAAGTTAGGTAGGTAAGTTTAAGATAAGTCAGGTAAGTTATGTAAGTAAGTTTAAGTTAGGTCTGATAAGTTAAGTGGGTAAGATAGGTAGGTAATTTTAGTTAGCTCAGGTAAGTTAGGTGGGTATGTTAAAATGAGGTCAGTTAAGTTAGGTAAGTTTAGGTTAGGTGGGTAAGTTTAAGTTAACTCTGGTAAGTTCGGTAGTTAAGTTTAAGTTAGCTCAGGTAAGTAAGTTAGGTAAGTTTAAGTTAGCTCAGGTAAGTAAGGTAGGTAAGTTTAAGTTAGCTAAGGTAAGTTAGGTAGGTCAGTTAGGTATTTAAAAAAAGCTAACTTTTCGGGGAGGAAGATTATAAATTCTTAATTTTCTTCTCGGAACCCTTACTATCGACCCGGGTAGCATCTCGGAGGGCATCCTGGATCACCCTGGTGCAAGCCGTTAGAATATGTGAGTTTGGATAGGTAAGTTTAATTAAGTTAGGCCAGGTAAGTCAGGTAGGTAAGTTTAGGTTAGGTAGGTAAGTTTAAGTTAGCTCAGGTAAGTTAGGTAGGTAAAGTTAAGTTAGCTTAGTTAAGTTACGTAGGTAAGCTTAAGTTAGCTTAGGTAAGTTAGGTATTAAAAAAAGCTTACTTTCCGGGGAGGAAGATTATAAATTCTTAATTTTCTTATCCTCGGAACTCTTAATGTAGACCCGGGCATCTCGAAGGGCATCCTGGGTCACCCTGGTGCAAGCCGTGAAGAGAACGAAGCCGGAACTCCAGGGGATGCCATGGTGATACAGTAGTGATCAAAATTATAAGGCACCCCCTAAAATTCGTCTGTTTCCAGTTAATATTTTGACTTTGTGCATGCCTGCACGTGTTTAAATATTTTAGTAATCATCTCTAAAATTTTTTTTGTTCAAAACAAGTTCAGTACTTGAAAAAAAAACGTTTACTTTATATTAATTCGTCTTTCCAATCAATTTTTATCCTCTTTTAAGCTTAAAATGACTTTTTTTTAAAAACAGCTAAATTTAGTTCTTTTATGATCTAGATGGTGTTCTGTAAAATTTCTATAAACACCTAAGTGAAATAATATTTTTTTTTGCGTTTCTCCGATGTTCAAGTTTATCGAAAAAAATTTTCAAGCTGATTAATAGAAAAATGTTCAAGCCACAAAGAAAAAATACATTTTTTTAAACTTGAAAAAACATTGATTTTTTGTACTTTTACATTGTTTTTCGCTTAAATTTGCTTTTTTTATTAATTTGGGAGGTAAAAATTATATTAAACTGATATTTGATAAATTTTAAACTAATTCAATTTATTATGAATCAAAATCTTACAGAGAAATTTAAAAAAATATGTTAAAAAACAGTTTTTCTAATACAGTTAAATTTCACAAAAATAACTTCAATTTGTATTTAATTGATTTCAAGTAATAGTATTAATTTATTTTTAGAAATAATTATTATATTCATTTTTATTATTTAATATAATATGTTTTTTATATATTTAGTAATTAGTTTATCCTTCTTTAGTACTTAGTTGATCCTCCTTTAGCCTCGAAGCAAGCGCGAACTCTTCGGACCATAGATTCTGCAAGTTTTTTACAGTAACTCGGACTCAATTTTTGCCAGGCTACAGCAATCTCTCGTTTTAAATCTTCTAAATTTCTCAGGTGTTTGTCTTTGATCATTATCTCTATTTGATCCCAAGCATTCTCAATTATATTCAAATCTGGAGAACGTGCTGGCCAATCTAGTATAGGTATTTTATTAGCATTAAACCATTGCATTGTTTTCTTTGATTTGTGACACGGAGCGTTGTCTTGTTGGTAATACCAAATTTTTTGACGTCCATGAACCTTTGTTTTTGATGGAAGCATAAAATTTTCCATAGCCTCGATGTATTTTTCGCTGTTCACTGTACCTTGCACAAATTGAAGTTCTCCTTACCCTTTTCCTGACAGGCAACCCCAAACCATAATTGATCCACCACCTTTCTGCACTCTTGGAGCAAGGCAATCAGGATTGTATTTTTCACTGCTGGTACGTCTTATTCGCTTTGGTCTGTTTGAAAAAAGTTGGAAGCTAGATTCATCGCTAAAAAGACCTAAATTCCATTTTTCAACTGTCCATGATAGCTTGTCTTTGCACCATTCATACCTAGCTTTTCGGTTTTTTGCAGTTAGAAGAGGCTTATGAGTTGCGACAGCAGATTTCATGTTCTTCTCAAGCAAACGTCTATTAACTGTTACTCGAGACACTTTTACATTAAGTTCTTCATTTATTTGATTTTTGATATTGTTTGCTGTAACTGCACGATTATTCTTTGCCTTTTTAATAATAATTCGATCAATCCAGTAACTGGTTATTCTTGGCCTGTCAGCGCCACTTTTTACTTTTACGGATTTCGTGCTTTCATACGTCTTAATGGTGTTTTGAACGCAACACCTACTAACTTTTAATATTTTTGAAATTTGACTCTGATTTTTTCCTCCTTTCAACAATCCTATAATCTGCCACTTAATTTTATCAGAAACTGCTTTTCTTCCCATGATGAAAGTTATGCAAGCTTATAAACATTTAAAAAACTAATGTATCAATAATGACGGCTCGGTCGGTAATGTAGATAAATTCTTTACCGATCGAACAATTATCGCTACTGGCATTCGAATTCTACGAATTTGAAAAATTACTTCAAGTTGAATCAACTCTCTGAAACTTCTAACTGAATATTAAAATTAATGAAAAAGTCAATTCGATAAATATATTGCTTGTAATCAATTAAATACAAATTGAAGTTATTTTTGTAAAATTTAAGTGTATTAGAAAAACTGTTTTTTAACATATTTTTTTAAAATTCTCTGTACGATTTTGATTCATAATAGATTGAATTAGTTTAAAATTCATCAAATATCAGTTTAATATAATTTTTAGAAAGTGTCTAGGTACCATCGCCGTGTACCGTATTCGGTGCACGGTACACGGTACACGGTACCAAATGAGAGTTACTTTAGACACTCTGTGAATTTAATTGGATTATTTAAGATGGACAATTGAATTTAAAGTAGAAATTAGTAGTTTTTTAAACTTAAGTGCGAGGGATATACAACTCCTAACTGAGCGCAACTCAGGCAAGAGTTGCAAAGAGTTATAGTTTTCAACTCCCGTAAGGGATGCAAAGAGTTGCAAAGAGTTGCAAAGAGTTCCTATACCGAAAAAAGATAGGCAGCCGCCACCCATGCGTCATCATGTTTACAAATATATCAGAACCGAGGCGGCGTCTTTTAATGCGGAGTGTAGGATTACCCCCCTTTTTTTCCTAGAAATCTTCTTCTACTTATTTTTTCTGGAGCACCTGAATAAAAATTGTTAACTATTAATCAGATTTTATTTTTTAATTAGGTAAAATATTAATTAGGCTTTATAAAAAAAAAAAAAAAAAAAAAGCGCTGAGATAGTAATTCCTTTTTAAAAATTGAGTAAAACTAGAACTAAATAGATACATGAATAATAATATAAATAAAGTTTTGAAATGTACAGACAAAATCAAAACATAATTAAGTTTTATAATCAAGCCCCGAAGGGGCACAGCTTAAATATTAGTTCTAAAATCATCAAGATAATAAGCTCCGTGGTCCAGCGGATAACGTCTTGACATTCTAGTTTGCAAGCGTTGGTTCGATTCCCGCTTGTGAAAATATTTTTTTTTTTTTTTTTTTTTTTTTTTTTCTTTTCAGGCTTTTTAAGGCATTTGAAACATTTTTTTTCGTTGTAAAAATTAAAATAATTTTGTAAAAAAAGACAAAAAAAAACACTGAAATAGTTACTATTTTTTAAAATTTCTATTATAATTGTAAACCAGACATTCCTATAGATTTAAGAAAATCCAGCAAAAAATACTTGGAATTTCAATATTCTAAACGACTCATAGACATGGTGCCACCCGGACATGGTGCCCCCCGGTGCCCCCCGCTTTATTTGGGAAAATTGACCGTCACAGTTACCGCGCCAGTTTGAAAGCTGAATATGTAACAGAAACCGTTGCAAATAATAAATCAATATATAAATAAATGAATAAACCACCAAGCTCTAAACCTCCATAACGCTGTAGAAAGCAATGAATAAATTATTTTTTATAAACAATTAAATAAACCGCCAAGCTCTAAGCCTCCATAACGCTGGGGAGAGCGATAAATAAATTATTTTTTATAAACAATTAAATAAACCGACAAGCTCTAAACCCACATAACGCTGGGAAGAGCGATACATAAATTAATTTTTATAAACAATTAAATAAATGGACAAGCTCTGAACCCACATAACGCTGGAAAGAGCGATCAATAAATTATTTTTTGTAAACAATTAAATAAACCACCAAGCTCTAAGCCCCCAAAACGCTGCGGAGAGCGATAAATAAATTATTTTTTATAAACAATTAAATAAACCGACAAGCTCTAGACCCACATAACGCTGGGGAGAGCGATACATAAATTAATTTTTATCAACAATTAAATAAACAGACAAGCTCTTAACCCACTTAACGCTGGGGGGAGCGATAAATAAATTATTTTATATAAACAATTAAATAAACCGACAAGCTCTAAACCCACATAACGCTGGGGAGAACGATACATAAATTATTTTTTATAAACAATTAAATAAACTGATAAGCTCTGAACCTACATAACACTGGAAAGAGCGATCAATAAATTATTTTTTGTAAACAATTAAATAAACCACCAAGCACTAAACCCCCATAACGCTAGAAAGAGCGATCGAAAAATTATTTTTTATAAACAATTAAATAAAGCGACAAGCTCTAAACCCACGTAACGCTGGGGAGAGCGATACATAAATTATTTTTTATAAACAAAAAAATAAATAAATTAATAAACAAATGAACAAACCAGAGGGCATTACAAACCCATAACACTGGTCGTCTGAGATTTTCTAATAAATAAGTTCATAAATAAATTGATGAACCGCCAAGCGCTACAACCCTATAACGCTGGGCACCCGTGTTTATCTAATAAATAAATTGATGAACCGCCAAGCGCTAGAACCCTATAACGCTGGGCACCCGTGTTTTTCTAATAAATAAATTGATAAATAAATTGAAAAACCGCCAAGCGCTACAACCTCATAACGCTGGATGTCCAATTTTTTTTTTTTTTTAATAAATTAACTAACCGTCAAGCACAAAAACCCCATAACGCTGGTTATTTGAGTTTTTCAAATGAATAAATTGATGAACCGCAAAGCGCTACAACCCTATAACGCTGAACGCCCGAGTTTTACTAATAAATAAATTAACTAACCACCACACAATGTAACCCAATAAGGCTAGGCGTTCGAGTTTTTCAAATAAATAAATTGATGAACTGCCAAGCGCTACAACCCCATAACGCTCTGCGTCCGAGTTTTTTTTTTTTTTTTAAATATATTAATTACCCACCAAGCTCTAAAACCCCATAACGAAGGACGTCCGAGTTTTTTTTTTTTAAATTATTAACTAACCATTAAGCACTAAAACCCCATGAAGCTGGGCGCGCGAGTTTTTTTAAATAAATAAATAAATATATAAACAAACCACCAAACAATACAACCCCATAATACTGGGCGTCAGAGTTTTTCTAATAAACAAATTGATAAACTGCCAAGCGCTACTACCCCATAACGCTGTGCGTCCGAGTTTTTTTTTTTTAAATATATTAATTAACCACCAAGCTCTAAAACTCCATAACGCTGGGCGTCCGAGATTTTTTTTTTACATAATTTAATAAAAAAATTAACTAACCGCCAAGAAATAAAACCCCATAACGAAGTACGTCTGATTTTTTTTTTTTCAATTATTAACTAACCATTAAGCACTTAAACCCCATGAAGCTAGGTGCGCGAGTTTTTTAAAATAAATAAATAAATATATAAAAAAACCACCAAACAATACAACCCCATAATACTGGGCGTCAGAGTTTTTCTAATAAACAAATTGATAAACTGCCAAGCGCTACTACCCCATAACGCAGGACGTCTAAGTCTACTTTTTTTTTTAAATAAATTAACTAACCGCCAAGCACTGAAACCCCATAACGCTGTGCGTCCGAGTTTTTCTAATAAATAAATATTGATTTATTCATAAAAAAAAAATTGGACGTCCAGCGTTATGGGGTTGTAGTGCTTGACTGTTTGTTAATTTATTTATTAACTTATTCAATAAAAAAAACTCGGATTTTCAGCGTTTTGGGGTTGTATTGTTTGGTGGTTCATTTATGTATTTATTTATTTATTAATAAAAAACTCGGACGCCCAGCTTAATGGGGTTTTCGTGCTTAATGGTTAATTAATATATTTAAAAAAAAAAAACTCGGACGCCCAGCGTTATGGGGTTGTAGTGCTTGGCGGTTCATCAATTTATTTATTTGAAAAACTCGAACGCCTAGCCTTATTGGGTTTCATAGTGTGGTGGTTAGTTAATTTATTTATTAGTAAAACTCGGGCGTCCAGCGTTATAGGGTTGTAGCGCTTGGCGGTTCATCAATTTATTTATTTAAAAAACTCAAACGCCCAGTGTTATAGGGTTTTTCTGCTTGACAGTTAGTTAATTTATTCAAAAAAAAAAAATCGGACACCCAGCGTTATGGGGTTGTAGCGCTTGGCGGTTTATCAATTTGTTTATCAATTTATTCATTAGAAAAACACGGGTGCCCAGCATTATAGGGTTGTAGCGCTTGGCGGTTCATCAATTTATTTATTTGAAAAACTCAAAGGCCCAGCGTTATTGGGTTGCATTGCGTGGTGGTTAGTTAATTTATTTATTAGTAAAACTCGGGCGCCCAGCGCTATATGGTTGCAGCGCTTGGCAGTTTATCAATTTATTTATTAATTTATTTAATAGAAAAACTCGATTGTCCAGTGATAGGGGGTTTAATTGCTTGGCGGTGAATACTTAATTTATTTAAAAAAAAAAAAACTCGAATCCCAGCGTTATGGGGTTTCATTGCGTGGTAGTTACTTAATTTATTTATTAGAAAAACTCGGACGCCCAGCGTTATGGGGTTGTAGCACTTGGCGGTTTATCAATTTATTTATCAATTTATTTATTAGAAAAACACGGGTGCCCAGCGTTATGGGGTTGTAGTGCTTGGCGGTTTATCAATTTATTTATGAACTTTTTTATTAGAAAAACTGAGACGACCAGTGTTATGGGCAGAGGCAGCTTACCCGCCACGCTAACCACGCTACAGCAAGGGGCGGCAGCTTCGTAAGGAGGCGGCAAAACCAATAAACAATTTTTTTTTTTTTTTTTAGTAAGCGAAAAAAGATTAAGTTTTTTTTATTTATACTTCGAATTTAATAAATGACTTATCAATTATACCTCAAATTTTAAACCCCCAAATACCCTGGGCGCCTGAGTTCAACAAAAAAACTGGTTGGCTATCCCCCAAGTTCTAAAACCTCAAATACCCTGGGCGCCCGAGTTCAACGAAAACCTGATCAGCTTTCCTCCAAGCTCTAAATCCCCAAAACCCTGGGTGCCCGAGTTCAACAACAAAACTAATCAGTTATCCCTCAAGCTCCAAACCCCTAAAACCCTGGGCGCCCGAGTTCAACAAAAAAACTTATCGGCTATCCCCCAAGCTCTAAACCCCAAATACCCTGGTTACCGAGTGGAATCATTTTACAGGTTCAGCGTACTTTATATTTGAATATCAAATAATAAAATAAATAACTAATAAACAAACGCAAATTTTTACGCTTTTCTCGAAATGTGTCTCTATCATAGAAGCATTTAATTTATAGTTAAAATAAAAAATTTGTTAATAATGTTGCAAACAAAGAGTTTAACAATGAGTAAAAGCTTATAGTGTTTTCCTAGTCAACCAGGCAGTTTTGGAGTTAAAAATTTCAGATTTACAACTATATGGTATAATTGCACCAGTGCAGCGTGATAAGGTATTGTAACAAAATTACGAGCAAAATTATTTTTTTCATGTTCAAGTTAACTAAAATGCACTCATATTTTTGGAATAGATCAACTCGGGCGCTCAAGGTTTTCGGGGGCTTAGAGCATGGGGGATAGCCTCGGGGATAGCTGATGAGTTTTTTTGTTGAACTAGGGCGCCCAGGGTTTTGGGGGTTTAGAGCTTGGGGGATAGCCGATAAGTTTTTTTGTTGAACTCGGGCGCCCAGGGTATTCGGGGGTTCAAGACTTGGGGGATAATTAACCAGTCTATTTATTGAACTCAACTTTTTTTTTTTTTATGCATTTTTAAGGGTGGCATCTTTCTTCGCGTAGGGGCGGCAAATTACCTAATCCGCCTCTGGTGATAGGGTTGTAATGCCCTGTGGTTTGTTCATTTATTTATTAATTTATTCATTAGAAAAACTCGGACGACCAGTGTTATGGGTTTGTAATGCCCTCTGGTTTGTTCATTTATTTATTAATTTATTTATTTTTTTGTTTATAAAAAATAATTTATGTATCGCTCTCCCCAGCGTTACGTGGGTTTAGAGCTTGTCGCTTTATTTAATTGTTTATAAAAAATAATTTTTCGATCGCTCTTTCTAGCGTTATGGGGGCTTAGTGCTTGGTGGTTTATTTAATTGCTTACAAAAAATAATTTATTGATCGCTCTTTCCAGTGTTATGTAGGTTCAGAGCTTGTCAGTTTATTTAATTGTTTATAAAAAATAATTTATGTATCGTTCTCCCCAGCGTTATGTGGGTTTAGAGCTTGTCGGTTTATTTAATTGTTTATATAAAATAATTTATTTATCGCTCCCCCCAGCGTTAAGTGGGTTAAGAGCTTGTCTGTTTATTTAATTGTTGATAAAAATTAATTTATGTATCGCTCTCCCCAGCGTTATGTGGGTTTAGAGCTTGACGGTTTATTTAATTGTTTATAAAAAATAATTTATTTATCGCTCTCCGCAGCGTTTTGGGGGCTTAGAGCTTGGTGGTTTATTTAATTGTTTACAAAAAATAATTTATTGATCGCTCTTTCCAGCGTTATGTGGGTTCAGAGCTTGTCCATTTATTTAATTGTTTATAAAAATTAATTTATGTATCGCTCTTCCCAGCGTTATGTGGGTTTAGAGCTTGTCGGTTTATTTAATTGTTTATAAAAAATAATTTATTTATCGCTCTCCCCAGCGTTATGGGGGCTTAGAGCTTGGCGGTTTATTTAATTGTTTATAAAAAATAATTTATTCATTGCTTCCCACAGCGTTATGGAGGTTTAGAGCTTGGTGGTTTATTTATTTATTTATATATTGATTTATTATTTGCAACGGTTTCTGTTACATATTCAGCTTTCAAACTGGCGCGGTAACTGTGACGGTCAATTTTCCCAAATAAAGCGGGGGGCATCGGGGGGCACCATGTCCGGGTGGCACCATGTCTATGAGTCGTTTAGAATATTGAAATTCCAAGTATTTTTTGCTGGACTTTCTTAAATCTATAGGAATGTCTGGTTTACAAATATAATAGAAATTTTAAAAAATAGTAACTATTTCAGTTTTTTTTTTTGTTTTTTTTTACAAAATTATTTTAATTTTTACAACGAAAAAAAATGTTTAAAATGCCTTAAAAAGCCTGAAAAGAAAAAAAAAAAAAAAAAAAAAAAAAAAAATATTTTCACAAGCGGGAATCGAACCAACGCTTGCAAAATAGAATGTCAAGACGTTATCCGCTGGACCACGGAGCTTATTATCTTGATGATTTTAAAACTAATATTTAAGCTGTGCCCCTTCGGGGCTTGATTATAAAACTTAATTATGTTTTGATTTTGTCTGTACATTTCAAAACTTTATTAATATTATTATTCATGTATCTATTTAGTTCTAGTTTTACTCAATTTTTAAAAAGGAATTACTATCTCAGCGCTTTTTTTTTTTTTTTTTATAAAGCCTAATTAATATTTTACCTAATTAAAAAATAAAATCTGATTAATAGTTAACAATTTTTATTCAGGTGCTCCAGAAAAAATAAGTAGAAGAAGATTTCTAGGAAAAAAAGGGGGGTAATCCTACACTCCGCATTAAAAGACGCCGCCTCGGTTCTGATATATTTGTAAACATGATGACGCATGGGCGGCGGCTGCCTATCTTTTTTCGGTATAGGAACTCTTTGCAACTCTTTGCAACTCTTTGCAACTCTTACGGGAGTTGAAAACTATAACTCTTTGCAACTCTTGCCTGAGTTGCGCTGAGTTAGGAGTTGTATACCCCTCGCTTAAGTGGGTTATTTGGGATAAATTATAGGATCTAAAGTAAAAAGCTACCGTGTACCGTGTACCGTGTACGGTTCACGGCGATGGTACCTAGCCACAACCTAATTTTTACCTCCAAAATTAATAAAAAAAAGCAAATTTAAGCGAAAAACAATGTAAAAGTACAAAAAATCAATGTTTTTTTAAGTTAAAAAAATGTATTTTTTCATTGTGGCTTGAACATTTTTCTATTAATCAGCTTGAAAATTTTTTTCGATAAACTTGAACATCGGAGAAACGCGAAAAAAAAATATTATTCACTTAGGTGTTTATAGAAATTTTACAGAACACTATCTAGATCATAAAAGAACTAAATTTAGCTGTTTTTTAAAAAAAGTCATTTTAAGCTTAAAAGAGGATAAAAATTGATTGGAAAGACGAATTAATATAAAGTAAACGTTTTTTTTTCAAGTACTGAACTTGTTTTGAACAAAAAAAATTTTAGAGATGAATACTAAAATATTTAAACTTGTGCAGGCATGCACAAAGTCAAAATATTAACTTGAAACAGGCGAATTTTAGGGGGTGCCTTATCTGCTCCTCTGTTACAGTGCTCGTCCGGGGAAAAACAACGGCAACTGCGTTGTCGGACCAGCGACTGTACACATAAAAAATTTCTGAGTACTCGCTCCTGAGTACTCCTGCAGCCGACAATACCTGCAAATAATTAAATAGACATGCTTGGGGAGACGCGTACGCGGACTAGCTGTCGAATGCCGGCAGTGGGCGGGGTGATTCCCCAAGCTAAAACCAAAATAAAACAAATCTCCCGGAATTAATGAATTCCCTAAACGAGGAAAAATCGAGCGGAGGAAGAAGGTTCGATTTTTAATAAAAAAACAAAACCTCGAAACGACGATTAATTTTAATCTTACAATTTATTGTCAAAAAGATAACAAAAAAAATATTATTACAAAAATTAATTATCGCGATTCTAGAATTTAAAATTTAAAGTTCAGCCGATCGCGCGAGTGGCCGAACAAAGAAAAGTAAAAGTAAACAAAGCAATCTGCCGGGCGGCTAATCGCGCCAGCTCGCAAGTTTCTACGTGTGAATTCTATCGAGGATTCACACGTAGAATCTTCAGGAAATAAATCCCGACGGGGAGAGAACAATCTACGGATTCTCTCCCTTATCATACAGCACTCCTGCACACACACGCTTCACACTCGTTTTCGGGGGTCACAAACCTTGACGCCACGCGGGTGGAGATCTCCGTGAAGCAGGGGTTCCGGGATTTCTAGTTTGAACACCACAAACTCGTACACTCCAACACACTGCACTCTCAGCGACTTCGCGAGTCGTAATTGACAAAATAAACTCCCCGCGAGCCGCGATCACAACTTTCTTTATTCCGATAACAAAAAAAAGAACGAGAGAGAGACGGAGTGTCTAGCCTAAGCTATCAAAGCAGACTGGCGCGCTTACGCCTCGTTCCAGCTGGTCCGACCGCTAACGGTCGGTCCGTTCCGGAATGGTCCGCCAGCAGCTGTTCGTCTGCTGCTGGCCCGCGTCTACACGAGAAATCTCGATCGTGTGGATTAATATTTTCACCGACCGTGACAACCCCCCCCCCCCTAGATACAACGTGTCAACGTTGTATCGATAATACCCGACGAAACCTAGTCGAATGAGGATTTCGGAGGAATCACAGGGTTGGTGAAATGACAGGAAGAATACTGGTGGTTTGCCAATTTTTATTTTACCAATATACATATGTGGCCGTGGCTTGGCCATACCAAGAAACTCAACCACCCATCATTTCCTCCTGAGTCGGAGGAAATCTTCGTGTTCCCCAATGTTGGGACATTTGGTTGGGTCGTCAACCTTGGGGTAAGCACATATTCGGCAGTTGACGCCGAACTTGGCCCGATAAATGTTTCTAGCCATCTTTTTGGTTGATTGGCCAGAAACCGACATAGCCCTCATCTTGGCCATGGCTATTTTCTCCCTGGCCGAGTTTTCGGCCTCCTTGGCTTTCCGCAGGGCCTCTCGGGCTCGGGCCAGCTCCTCTTCGGCCTCCCTAGCGGCCTCCTTCTTCCTTTCGACTATCTGGCGATGGTTCTTCAGGATTCAGAGCTCCTCTTGCCGCTCTTCTATCCACGAGGAGTGTTCCTCGCGGACCCAATTTGGTTCTCGGCCTTGGGTCGTGCTGAACAATTTGAATAGGCGGATGGCCTCCTGTTCTGCTGCCAACTGGTCGTCCAGTTGTTGGCAGACGACGTCCAGCGTCTGGCAAGCCTCTTCCCAGGATTCAGGAGGGGAGATCGGCAATCCAAAAGCAAATCGGGTCTCCGTCTGGGTTGAGGCGGAGACTCTGCCTACGGCTCTTGACTTGCCGTCAAGCGTTTTTGAGCGCCTTGCCTTTGCCAGGACCTCCGAGGCGTATAGCAACCTCTCTAGTGCCTGGCAAGGGTTGGCTACCATTCGTGCCCAGACTTTAGGTTCTGGCACTCTTGCGGTGACTCCCACGAAAGGTACCAACTGAAGATCCTGCCTCTCCACTTTCTTCTCTGCCAACTGGAAAATACAAGGAAAAAAAAAAAAAGGAAAAGTGGATTAACAGGATATTGAAAAGGAAAAGGAAACTAGTGTTTCCGATTCGCACGGGTTCGACGTTGTGACGGTGTTCCCACGCGAATCATTCCCTTACTCTTCGATCCCCGGGGTCTCCCTCTACCCCTTCTCGCGGGAATCGAAGTTATTGCTCGAGCCTGATCGTTTATGTCTTCGCTCGGACGATCGGCTTCGCTCGTGGTTTCTAACCTAGGTACGGACGCTTCAGCCGGAGGCCCGCTGGTCTCTGGCACATTTTCTACAATTACCTGACTCTCGCTAGCGTCAGGATTTTCGCTCGCATCCCTCGGCGGTAGACTCTCGTCGCTTGAAGACTCCTCGATGTCTCGCCGGATGTGCCTCTTCAGTTGTTGAACCGCTACTGGCCTTTGGTCGTTCCCGTTCTGATCTTGGATTGCGTAAGTGTTGGAACCTAACCTTTCCACGATCACATAAGGACCAGCATACTTTGCTGCCAGGCTGGCAGTAAAGCCTTTGGCCTTGCTCGAGAGAACCTTATTTTTTCTCCAGACCATATCACCTGGCTGGAACACTACTTCTCGGTGTTTTTTATTGTAGTGTGCCGCAGCTCGATCCTGCTGCTCTCGAGCGTTTTCTTTGGCCAATTCTCGGAGCTTTTCAGCTCCCTCGAGCTTGTCCTGCCAGTCCTCGAGTGCCATATCTTGGTGCCTCTTGACGGCTTCTTCTGCCAAGTGTTTGCTGACCGTACTACAGTCATTTGGCTGGCGCATCATGTTCAACATGGCAGGGCTCGTTTTAATTGCAGAGTGTACTGCCCTGTTGTATGCGCAAACCAGCTCTGGTAGGTGCTCATCCCATGTTTGCTGGTTGTCGGCTACAAAACATCGGATCATTGTTTTCAATGTCCGATTAAGCCGTTCGACTCCACCGTTCGATTCCGGATTGTGAGTCGGTGAGTTCTCATGTTGTACGCCAAGTTCGTCCAATTTGTCGTCTATAACATGATTCTTGAACTCTGAACCTTGGTCCGAAAGGAACAGCTCTGGCTGGCCCCATCTTAGGATTACATCGAGCCAGATATGTTTCCAGATGAAGTCACCGTCCGCTCGTCTTAACGGCGTCACTTCTGCCCACCTGGTGAACAGATCCGTTAAGACTAGCACGTATTTGTTTCCATTCTTGCTTCGGGTGTATGGGCCTAATATATCACCCGAAACTGCTTGCCAGGGTCTTACAATCACACGTCTACCCATTAGGCCACTGGGTAGGCGTTGCTCAACCTGTTGCTGTTGGCAAATCTGGCATGATTTTACGTATGCCTCGATGTCCTTGTACATGCCAGGCCAAAAATACTCTTGGGTCACTTTCTTAAGAGTTTTATCTCGGCCCAAGTGGCCTGCCATCGGTTCATCGTGTTTCTCTTGTATCACGGTTGCCCGTAGATACAAAGGCACGACGAGCTTCCAAGCATCGTCGTCTCCAACTGTCTCTTCGATGACGTCGTCAGACTTATAGTAATAAAGTCTGTCACCCACGACCTTCCACCTGAGGAATTTGTTCGGATTTCTCTGAACTATCTTCCTCTTATTCAGGTACCAGTCGTCTAGTTGTTCGACCGGGTAGCTTACGGCCGAAACGACAGTCGGGTCGTCTTCTTCGTACATTCGTGACGAGGCGTCTGGAACCACGTTTAACGTGCCTTTACGATATTCTGTCGTAAAGTCGTAGCCTTGCAACTCTAGAGACCATCTTGCCAACCTGCCAGTGGCATTGGTCATCTTATGCAGCCATTTTAAGGAATTGTGGTCTGTGATCACGTGGAATTTGAAGCCTTCGACGTAACACCTAAACTTCCTTATTGCTTCCACTACAGATAAGCACTCCCGTTCAGTGACGGTGTAGTTTCGCTGTGCTGGGTTCAGTACTCGGCTGAAGTATTCTATAACTCGCTCTTGACCGTTAATGACCTGAGTCAAACAGCCACCGATCCCAGTATCGGAGGCGTCGGTCTGAATTGTGAACGCTACTGTAAAGTCTGGTCTCGCCAGGACCGGAGCGGACGCGAGTAACACTAATATTCTTTCGAATGCTTCTTGTTGCTCGTCGTCCCACTTGAAACACACCCTTGTGCTTGTGAGCTTCGTGAGCGGTTCTGCAACTGTGGCAAAGTTATTGATAAATTTTCGGTACCAAGATGCCATCCCGAGGAACCGTTTCAACTTCTTACGGTTCGTCGGAACCAAAAATTTCAGAATGGCTTCGACCTTTTCGGGACAAGGTCTAATACCGTCACGGTTAACGATGACGCCTAAGTATTTTGCCTCTGGCTGGCAAAACTTACACTTGTCCCGATTAATTGTCAGGCCTGCCTCTCTAATTTTTGCCAGGATTGCCTCAAGGATTCTGAGATGCGTCTCAAAATCTTCGGTTACTATGATGATGTCATCAAGGTAGGCGTAAGCGTATTCGCAAAACTCCCTGATGATCATCTCGACCAGACGCTGAAAAGTCATTCCTGCGTAGCTCAGGCCAAACGGCATTCGTTTGAACTGGAATGTGACCATGTCTGGCACTGTAAACGCCGTTACTGGCCTCGACTCTGGTTTTAACGATACTTGATGGTAAGCCGATTTTAAGTCCAGAGTCGTGATGTATTGAGCCTTTTTTAATTTGCTCAAGATGTCGTCCATGTACGGGATCGGGTACGCGTCCACCGACTTGGTGACTGCATTGACCTTGCGAAAGTCGATGCAAAACCGCCTCGTCCCGTCTTCTTTCTTGACCATGACTACGGGTGACGACCATCCGGACCTGGGTGCAGGCTCAATAATGCCCTTATCCAGCATTTCTTGCACCTGGTCCCACATCTCTAGCTTCACTACCGGTGAAACTGGGCAGTACCTTTGTTTTATCGGTCTTGCGTCTCCTACATCGATCTCATGCTCGATCCAGGAGGTGCAACCCAAAGGTTCGTCCGTGGTCGGAAGGACTCTATCAAGCATCTGCTTGAGTCTTTCGAAGTCTTCTGCTGGTACGTCAGCCAAACCTATAGAGGCTAACGATGTCAGCTTGATCGCCTGTACACTGGCGACCTCTAGGCTAACCTTTTTACCTGCAATCCTGACCTCTAACTCGTCTGTAGTAGGATCAAGAACTGCCTTGAAAGTTCGGATGAAATTTGCTCCCAAATAGCAATCAGCATCCAGGTTAGTCATGATGGCTATCTTGAGATCGCGTTTTACTCCCGCGACCTCAAATGGTAAGGTGACGTATCCGGCGATAGGACATCTTCGCCCGTCAGCTACCCTTGCGCCTTTGCCAGCATAAATATCAATCTTTCGGTTGCACGCCGCTGCAATCTGAATAGCGCATGGCCCCATTACTGTACGTGATGCCCCGGGGTCATACAACGCTCTGACACGGATATCACCAATATTCACTGGCAACCACCATCTGGTTTCCGCGTCTAAGTCCGCTGCGACCGAATTATTTTGAGTTGTCTCTTGTTCAGTATCCTTAGGATCCACTGAACAAGCCTGAGCGTCATCTCCGAGTGATGACTGGGAAACTGTGTCGGCGGAATAGTTACTTTCTACTCCGCCGGCTTTTCGTTTCCCTGGCGTTTTGGGCATTTGGGTCTGATGTGCCCTTCTTGCTTACAGAAGTAACAGCGAACTGGTGACTTGTCGTTTCTCTTCCTGCCATCATCACTCGAGCCTTGCTTCGGTGATGAGCTTCTGGCCCTTCCATGTCCTTCAGATTTGTGTCTGGCTCTGGACTGCTCGCCCTTGCTTGAACTCTGGGGCCTTGGGCCCTTTGGTTTCCCAATGTTCTTACTACCCTCGAGCTTTTTCAAGAAAGCCTCGAGGCGGCTGACAATCGAGTCAGCAGCTGGTTTGCTATCAACAGCAGTTTCTGTGACGTTGACTCTCGCTTTCTTGTCAGTCTTACTTTGCTTATAGGCGAGATAAGGCCACATAGACGCTGAAGGGGATGGTGGAGGCCTATAATTAATCTCGTTGAGAGAGGTCCGCTCGATCTCAACGGCTTGATTCATTAAACCGACTACCGATTTAATTTCGTTGCAACGAATCTGTCTACGCAGATTCGGCAACATATTTCTCAATATAAAGTCGACCTGTTCAGGCTCGCTCGGTTCGGGCCTAATCTTAAACAGGTATGACTGCAAATTAGTAATATAGTCCCTGACTGGCTCGGACTCGCCCTGTGTGCGAGCGAAAGCCTCAGCTCGCACACACTGTTGGTAATCTTCCACACCATACCACTCTCGGGCTGAACGATAGAAGTCGTCCCAAGTATCTGTTTCTTGTTGTTGCGATACCAAGTGGTCGCAACACCAGTCAGCAAAAACGGCAAGGCGTCTAACAGTTGTTTGTCCGTTAGTCCGGCTAGACTGTTGTTGTCTGCAACGTCTAGCAGAAATTGCTCCAGGCTTGACTCTGGACCATCGGAGAATTTCAAGTTCCAGCGCCGGACTATTGCACCAACATCCACCGGTTTTAGAGCGCTAAGAATCGGTGGAGTTCTTCCAGGAATGGTTGATTCTTGGTCCAACCTGAGTAACCTTTGCTGTAGCGCTCGTATCTGTCCCTGTACCAGGTGTCTTTCATCCGGGACGGATGCGTCTCTTATAGGGCTGGAGCTGTTTCGCTTGTCTGTCATTGAAGTGCCGCGAAAACCGACCCTATTATTCGATTGGCCAGCATTCTCCGTGGAGATGCTATAATCGGCCATGGAGTTATTGGCCAATAACTCTGGCCTGATGGTACTCGAGACTGGTCCTCTCGAGTGTAGGTTCCTTTCTGAACGAGGTTCCTCGACCCTGAGTCTGCCCTCGATCTTGTCTATCCGATCGTGCAGCCTCTTTAGTTCAGCCGATATCTCTCTGAACAAATCCAGTGTCTCAGGGTTGGCTAACAGGCCCTGAGCCTCTGCGTCACTCTCACTGGGTATCGAATGGTTTCGAATGCCCTCTTGGCCTGACGATCGTGAGTCCCGCGTGTGGGACTCCTGTAGCCTCGACGCTGCTTGCTGAACCAGGGGTTCTTCAAGCAAGACAGCGAAAGGATGCTCACCCGAATGTGTGTAGTCTGGATCCAAAATCGTGGACCCAGATTTCTCCCACATCGTGGTGGCGATGAATGACGCGCGCATCTGCTCGCGCTTAACTTGCACAGCAGCTGCGTCCTGGACAGAATCGTCTCCAGTGGCTACAAAGTCGTCCGCTGAGTAACTACCCAGCAGCCACTCCTGGAGACGAGTGCACCGTTCTTGGACGGATCCGTCGGCCTCGAGTTCTAGCTCGGCCAGGGCGTCCATGACTACGTCAGTGCCTTCCGCCAAAATCCAGGAGAAAATCCTGTCTTCTTTATCCTCGCCCGACATCTTTCTTCCTGCGGGCGCGAAAAATACAATGAATAAATCCTACCTAATCGTGACAGTACTCAATTCCTATTCTAACTTATTCGAACTAATCTTCATCCAGTGTACCTAGTATCGGAGGAAAGAAAAATTCTCTTGCAACTTTGAGGTTAATAAAAAAAAACAAATAAGCAAAAGCTAAAAAAAATAAAATAAAAAATAAAAATAAAAAAAAAAGTAATGCACGAATGTAGCAATTACACCTCAAAGTTACAATTACAGTTGCTACTAACACTAGTTAGTAGCACGCTGTACACAAATAAGTAATTACAGGAATTCAAAAAAAAAAAAATATATCGAACTAATAATATTCGCAGATCACACAAGCGCCGCACTGTCACGGATTCATTTCCATACAACACAAGCAAGTGTGAGGGAAAAAGCAACAAAAAAAATAAAGAAGAAAAAAAAAACTGCCGTCCGAACAAGAAAAAAAAATTCTAAATCCCCGGAAAAATACTCGCGCGTCCCGAAATTAAATTTCGAGTCGCAAAAACTGCGAAAACAAAACTCCGGGATTAGCTACGAAATTTAAAGGCAGCGATTAGAAAAATTATCCCGAACGGCCTCACAGTTGCTTTGTTTACAAACAACTAGCGAGCAGGTCGAATTATAATTCGAACCGCTAACGCTCGCACGCTATTATTCCTCGAAATAAAAGTGCCCTTGTCCAAGCGTGGACAAGGTCACTGCGCGCGCGAACAATAATCCGTGCAGTTAGGTTATTAATCTGCGGCTACTACGCTGCCGCCGCGTTCCCTCTTCCTCCGTGTCGAGCTGTGTCCCGCAGCTCGACCGCTACGTAATTTTAACGAAAATTACGAGCAAAATTCTCCACACAAGTTGGGCGCCAATTTGTTACAGTGCTCGTCCGGGGAAAAACAACGGCAACTGCGTTGTCGGACCAGCGACTGTACACATAAAAAATTTCTGAGTACTCGCTCCTGAGTACTCCTGCAGCCGTTGACAATACCTGCAAATAATTAAATAGACATGCTTGGGGAGACGCGTACGCGGACTAGCTGTCGAATGCCGGCAGTGGGCGGGGTGATTCCCCAAGCTAAAACCAAAATAAAACAAATCTCCCGGAATTAATGAATTCCCTAAACGAGGAAAAATCGAGCGGAGGAAGAAGGTTCGATTTTTAATAAAAAAACAAAACCTCGAAACGACGATTAATTTTAATCTTACAATTTATTGTCAAAAAGATAACAAAAAAAATATTATTACAAAAATTAATTATCGCGATTCTAGAATTTAAAATTTAAAGTTCGGCCGATCGCACGAGTGGCCGAACAAAGAAAAATAAAAGTAAACAAAGCAATCTGCCGGGTGGCTACGCGCGCCGGCTCGCAAGTTTCTACGTGTGAATTCTATCGAGGATTCACACGTAGAATCATCAGGAAATAAATCCCGACGGGGAGAGAACAATCTACGGATTCTCTCCCTTATCACCCAGCACTCCTGCACACACACGCTTCACACTCGTTTTCGGGGGTCACAAACCTTGACGCCGCGCGGGTGGAGATCTCCGTGAAGCAGGGGTTCCGGGATTTCTAGTTTGTACACCACAAACTCGTACACTCCAACACACTGCACTCTCAGCGACTTCGCGAGTCGTAATTGACAAAATAAACTCTCCGCGAGCCACGATCACAACTTTCTTTATTCCGATAACAAAAAAAAGAACGAGAGAGAGACGGAGTGTCTAGCCTAAACTATCAAAGTAGACTGGCGCGCTTACGCCTCGTTCCAGCTGGTCCGACCGCTAACGGTCGGTCCGTTCCGGAATGGTCCGCCAGCAGCTGTTCGTCTGCTGCTGGCCCGCGTCTACACGAGAAATCTCGATCGTGTGGATTAATATTTTCACCGACTGTGACACCTCCTCAAGGAGTTTTCCAAAGGCACACGACGACTGGAACAAGGCAAATGGTTGCGAGCCTCAGGTTGTGCACGGGGATGACGGCCAAATCTTTCACTTGGAGTAGGTTAAATGATCTCCTGGAGCACTGGATGTCCACCACGTATTCAGCCATGGTTAATTGTCTCAATTCTGGAGAATACCTTTCATTTCCGCAGACTTATCCAACCATTGCTGCAGCTCGCCGTTGTGCGCTGGATCATCATGTTGTTGAATAGAATTCAGGAGAGCCTTAATGCTGACACCAAAGTACTAGTACTCAAGTGAAGACATGATGACAAACTGGAACACTGGTTGACTTAAAGCACAAAAAAAACACTATTTTAAGAGAGCACTGGTCGACTCGAAGCACTGAAGTGAACTTTTGAGAGAGAGAGCGTGCTCAGTTTTATACACTTTGTGTTAAGAAAGAGGGGAGTCAAGTACACGAATCTACTCTAAAATTTCCGGAACTAAAGTTCGTGAGAAATAGATACAAGTTTCTAAGAATTCAGAACAGCCTCTCACACTGAACAGCACGAATCTTCTCTAAAATTTTAAGAACCAACAATGATGAGAAATCAAGACACGTTTCGGAGAATTCTAGGACACTTACATTAAGGGTTCCGAGAAGAAGAAAATTTAGAATTATAATATATAATTATAATCTTCTTCCCCGAAAAGTAAGTTATATTTTAATACCTACCCAACCTGAGCTAACTTAAACTGACCTACCTAACTTACCTGAGCTAACTTAAACTTAACTACCTAACTTACCAGAGTTAACTTAAACTTACCCACCTTACCTAAATTTTACCTAACTTCACTGACCTAATTTAAACTTACACACCTAACTTACCTGAGCTAACTTAAACTTACCTACCTAACTTCCCCACCTAACCTAAACTTTCCCAACTTAACTGACCTAACTTAAACTTACCTACCTAAGTTACCTGAGCTAACTCAAACTTACCTGAGCTAACGTAAACTTACCTACCTAACTTCCCCACCTAAACTTACCCAACTTAACTGATCCTACTTAAACTTACCTAACTTACCTGGCCTAACTTAATTTAACTTAGCTATCCAAACTTACATAATCTAACGGCTTGGGATCCACACTAAGGGTTCCGAGAAGAAAATTAAGAATTTATAATCTTCCTCCCCGGAAAGTAAGCTATTTTTCAATACCTTACTAACCTCAGCTAACTTACAATCACCCACCTTACTTACTTGAGCTAACTTAAACTTACCTACCTAACTTCCCCACCTAACTTATCTGACCTAATTTAAACTTACTTACCTAACTAACCTACCTAACTTCCCTACATAACTAACCCACCTAACTTATCCTACCAAACATAAACTCTAATAAAGATTCTCTTTAGGAATTAAATGACAACACAATTATTAAAATCATATCAACATTTATTCAAAAGTTCCCTAAAATCCCGTACACTAATTTATTTTTACAAAGACTTAGTTTAGCTTATTTTCTAAGGCCAATCGGGCGGCAAATTAAGGTGAATTGTAAAGTGGAAAATTACACTTTTTAGATTGAATACTGACACACGCGAATTCTTGGCTGACAAATAACACTAACAATAACAATTACTTTAAATTAAATAAAACTGAGTCATATACTCACAACTCTTATATATATATATATATATAAGTTAAATGTATATATATTGATAACTAATAGTGCAGTGCACATAGTTATCGTTGAATATCCACTGTGTGGTAAAAATTGTGGGAGTTATGAGTATATAACTCAGTTTTTTTTAATTTATTAGTTTAAGAACTCTTATCAAGTATACACATCGCAAAGAATTTATTTTCTTTGTTTTGATTTTCGTTTGAAAGCTAGTCTGAGTGGCTTGGTGTGTAGTGGTAGTATACTCTATATAAGCTTCTGCTTTTTGAGTTTTTTATTTAGTTTCAAATTTTACTCCAGTCTGATGAGTTGCAATAACAACGAAACCGGTCACTGGATAAATTATTTAATTAAAATTTTACTACTCTTATTTTTATTTTTTTTTTATTTTTTGATAACTTAGAGTGCAGTGCACATAGTTATCGTTGAATATCCACTGTGTGGTAAAAATTTTGGGAGTTGTGAGTATATAACTCAGTTTTATTTAATTTATTGGTTTAAGAACTCTCATCAAGTATACACATCGCAAAGAATTTATTTTCTTTGTTTTGATTTTCGTTTACAATTACTTTACTTACAATAAAACCCCAAACCAAACCTTTAATCTTCCCAATCTTAACGTGCTCCTCAAAACTCTCACAATCTTCCAACACACGATCTTCCAACCAAGGCAACGAATAATCAAAAAGTGACAAACGACGATCGGTCTGCCAACTCTTGGCCGACTCGAAGGTGTCTCAATGTTGATCCATGAGACTCTCAGCAGATATGTAATTAGAAAAACAGGAAGAATTACTCTCTTTTGATTTATATATTAATTCATATGAAAATGAAGGAGAGATTTTCTTTCTTTTCTTCTAATTTTAAATAGACGTGTTTTACTACGTTACAAGCCCCTCCCCTAGACCGAGATATTTCCCTGAAATATTTCGTCTATCAACAAAAATCTCTCTCCTTCATTTTCCTAAGTAATTTCAAATTTAGTCACACTTACAAACTTTTATTCTTGTCTTCGCCCTCACGTTTGGATCAAAACAGCTCGAAACCTCTTTCTTTTGTACACTGCTTCCAAAATTCTTTTCCTCCGTTGTCCATATCTTTGAGTTCTCGAAATAATTGAATTGCTCTAAATTCATGTTCTTTAATTTCTTTACCCTCAATATTACTTGGCTGAGTTGACATAAGACCCAACTTTGACCGAACCTCAGACTTGAACTGACTTGGCTGACCTTCGAACCCCTGACCTGAACTGACTTGGCTGACCCCTATATGACCTCGCATTCGATTCGACTGATGACCATATTTCGATTGAATTTCACCTCTCAAACTAAGGTAAACGACCCAATTAACGATCGGCCCCAAATTAACGATCATTTGTTAAAATTTTTAATATTTATTAATTTTTGTAAAAAAATTATGATTTATTAATAAGTTTTATCGAAATTTTAATACCTTAGGTTTATTTCTAAGTGATTTTTAAAGCAAAATTTTGAAATCGAAATGTTTAAAAACTGCCGGGATTTTAAAAAGTGGTGATCGCAAGCGGTTCAGTGTCCGTCCTTAAGCGCAAGCGTAAGCACGTGGTACATTTTTAAAGTCGTTTTTTAAATAAAATTCTAGACGTACGGAATTGTTTTTGGGCTCAAAATCTTCCTGAAAGCATGAAGAAGAAGCAAGGAAAGGTAAGAATTAAAAACAATTTAATTGAACTCCTTTTTTAGCTGTGATCGTTAATAGCACTGAGAATGGACATCATAACCTATTATCGATCAAAGAATGTACATGCAGATGTGAAATATTACTTATGATTTTTCACATGTCTTGCTTAATCAGTAACTAAAAAAAATTATTTTTATTGCTTCAGCCAAAAAAAAGAAAAAATTGGTCTAATGAAGACTTGAAAAATGCAATTAAAATGGTACAGGAAGGATCAATTAGCATTAGAGCTGCTGGAAAAAAATGGAATATTCCATTCTCTACACTACAACCAAGAATAAATGGAGCTCTCAAAAATAATCCACTTACTAAACCAGGACCTGCAACTATATTAACCAGTAAAGAAGAAGATGAAATTGTCGAGTGGATCTGGAAAGCAAGCAAGCAAGGATTTCCAGTGAAAGAATGATCTGAATTTACTTAAACATCAATTCAAAGTTAGTGAATGTCAAGAGACTGCTGAAAAAATTCAGCTTTTGAAAAACAAAATAAATGAAGATAATGCCAAAAAATCTGATTTGAAATTAAAAAAAGATCAATTCATGGCTCAGGAGAGAGAAATTAACGCAAAAATCAAAAGTAGTAAGACTCCTAAAACCAGCGATGAATTGTGAAAATTTGTATGCTTCTTTTATTACCTGATGTTAAAAATTTTTATTCATTTTAATTTTTCGAGAAAAAATATATTTGTATTTATTTAAGATAATTTTTTTAGATTAAGAAATGATTTTAAATGTGATCGTTAATAGGGTTCCTGTGTTGATCGTTAACTGGTTCGGGGCATTACCAGTGATCGTTAATACCTACCTCGGGGATTACTTTTTTTAAATAAAGTATTTTAATATTTATATTTGATTTATGATTATAAAATAGTGATTAATCCTTTCCCAAACAATTAATTAATCGATTAATCCCCTTATACGATGAAATTTTTTTTCAAATTCACTTTTATGGAGCTTCCTAGCCTAACGAAATCCTTAACTGATCGTTAATTGGGTCGTTTACCTTACTTGGATTTTGGACTCTTCTCTCGGGTTGACGACGATTTTGCTTCCCTGGTTGCTGCTTTTCTTGACTAGACAACTCCTTTGGTTGCTGCCCTTCACCATTTCCAATAAAATCAATTTTAATTTTTTTTATTTTTCCTTGAACGTACAACATTAATGAAATTATTACATGTAAAATTAAAAACATATTTGCTCTAACCTTTCTCAATAATCTTAAAATCTTTTAGTTTAATCTCATCAAACCCATTAAAACTTTCTACCTCAACTTCATCAACAATCTTATTCAAAATTTTTTACTTCAACCTTCTCAATAATCTCATCAACCTTATTAAAATTTTCTTCTTCAATCTTCTCAATAATCTCATTTACCTTACTAAAATTTTCTACTTCAACCTTCTCAATAATCTCATCATTCTTATTACAATTTTTTGCTTCAACCTTTTCAATAATATTGTTAATCTTATTAAAACTTTCAACCATAATCTCACCAACTATTGCATCAACCTTTTCCAATTTAACAGTTTGCGTAGAACAATCTATATACTGTTTACCCTCCAACCTTACCACCGAGACTGAAAAATCCACTTTCTCTTGACCTAACCCCATCTGCATAGTTTGACATGAACAAGATACAACATTCAATTGTCTTGGCTGACCCGAAACCAATTCATCTGTTTGTATTAATTCGGCTGAAGCTACATCACTTGTCACTTTAAACTTGGCTGAAACTCCCCTCCCCTTATCGGCACTAAATTTCCTATTTTCCATCCCATTGATTTTCAAAAATTTCCCCCTCCCTAACTCACTACTACTATAACAATTTTTGTTTTCAACGAGACAATCATAATGTTGTTTTAACTTTGTGTCCCACTCTGACCCTTTTTCCAAAATTTCATTAAAAACTGCAGCGCAATCTGGACATCATTTTGCATAAACACCTATCTTCCCACATATAATACAATATTCTTTTGGCTGATTTATATTTCTCTTTCTCTTAGGACAATTTCTTAGAAAATGACCTTTCATTTTACAGTAACTACAATCAACTTCTTGACATTCCGAAACCCTATGTCCAACAGATTTACTACAATAATAGCAAACCCCGTAAAAAATGTTCTCCCTAGCGTTCTCAATTCCATCTGACTGATATTTTTGAGAACATTCATTCAAGACTTGACTGATAGCACCAACCTCACTCACCACAAAATTTCTATTAATAACCCCATTAATTTTCTCATTAACCTCCCCACCTTTAACTTTTTCTGTCTGAATCTTGGCTAATAAATCCCAATCATCTTGCAAAGCTGCAATCTGACTCGTTGAATTAAAAGCAGCACCCCTTACCCACATTTTCTCGAGAGGTGGAGGTGGTACATACCTAACATCTAATGCCAATTGTTCTTCCCAAGCCCTACCATACCTTTCAATATCCACTAGAGTCAAAATTAATTTATCCATCATGGCTTTACGGTAGCTAGGTAACAGATTTCTAAAAACCCTAGTCACTAAATATTTCTCCGACGGAGCTTGACTAAATTTTGAAACCAAAAGCCTGATGCAACACAAATAATTAGTTATTTTCTCCCCTTTACCCTGTGATCTTACCCTCAACTCGTCTAACAAATCTTCCTCATCATACTCCCCTACAAAATAATTCCTGAATTTTTCCACGAAATCGGCCCAATTTTTAATTTGATCTCTCATGGTTCTAAACCAACGACTAGCATCCCGACTTAAAACACTTAGTAAAGCATCTATAAAACCCTTATCACTTAAACAACAACTATTTTTACACTCAATCATCTGCTCAATAAATTCTTCAGGATCATCATTTTTATCTTCCCCCGAAAACTGAATACCGCACGTCTTCAAAAGTTTTACTGCCTGCATCGTATCATTTCTCGGCTGAACCCTCACTGAATCTAAACCATCAAAATTCTTATTAAATTTATTATTAAATGGTTAATAAAAATAAAACAACGTTTTAATTTTATGTGATCTACACAATTTATTTAAAAATGGTAACATGTTTCGACGATTAAGCGTCTTTATCAAACCGATAAGACGCTTAGTCGTCGAAACATGTTACCATTTTTAAATAAATTGTGTAGATCACATAAAATTAAAACGTTGTTTTATTTTTATTAAACATTTAATAATTGCTATGGATCTGCATCAAGTATCACCTGATCAAATTAAAATTATTAAATTTATTATTATTACTACTTTTTCTCACCCTCGGCTCAAATAAATCTTGGTCCATATTAGTCAAATAATCATCCTTACTATTAAAATTTTCAAAGTTCTCACTTTTCCTACCGGTACTACTGACATTTTCTTTCCCAAAATCCCCCAAATTCGAATTGAAATTTTGCTTAGGCATAAATTTCGTCTGGCTAACTTTTGGTACTGCGTTAATTACCCTTTCCCTTATTTCAAAATTTTCTATTCCCGTACCGCAAATACCCTTTTAAACCTATATTCAAAGTTGTGCTTGGGCTGACTCAAATGATGACTGATTTCAGGACCTACCCCTAAACTTTGCGGCATCCACTGTCATATTTGTTAAACCGTGAATAACTACTTTCTCATTTGTGGCTGATTCGCTATCCAAAGAAGAACCCCTTTGACTTCGGCATTGAGCAGCTGATTTCATCCAAGCTTTAACTGTACGTTTCCCTGGAGTTCTTTCTCGGGGTCTTCTTAGCTGAACGTTCTTTCTCTCCTCATGATCAGCGTCCGATGAATCCTCGTTCAAGCTTACCGTTGATCCGGTACAAGCATCACGTGGATACCATGGAATAAAATTTACATTAGTTTTATCTTTACGTAAAACGACTCTTAAGGCTATCACAGCAACTTGCGGGATTCGCTCGATCCCGCAATCCCGTGATCCCACGTTCTCGCGTGTCGCGTTGCGCCGGCGCGTCGTCAGCACAGTGCAGCACAGTGTATACCTACCTTGCATTGTAGGGTGCCTAGTGAGAGTCAGCTGTATATTTATTTATTTTAAACTTTACTCTGATAAACGGTTTGATAAGTTTCGATAGTAAAAAAACAGGAAAAATTAAAAAAAGCCTTTTACAAGTAAGTACAACAAAAATACATTTATGAAATTTTTTAAAAGTATTTTCAAGAATTCCCATAACCTCAAATTCATAATGTTTATTATAATTAAAGTTTTAATTTTTTCATGCCTAGATCAATTTATTATTTTTTTGCAAGTTGATTGGTAATGTGATTATACAGTTTTTATTTTTAAATCATGAGAATACTGATTTTTAATAGGGTTGGCAACTTTTTGAAATTTGTAATATTTTTTTGCTTATTTCGTTATAACATCGAAAAATAATCGACACGTTTTTTTTCTTTTTTAAAAAAAACTAAAATTAAAGGAACTACAAGTGTTTAAATTTTTTAAAATTTCAATATATATAGATATACTTCTAATGGGATTTCGGGTCAATGACGTCATTAACCCGTAGTTTCAAAAACTTTTCTTAATTTTTTTCTAGCTCAATTTTGATTTAAAAATTCTAAAAAAAATGTTAAAATTCATTAAAAATCAAGTACTTTTAAAAAAATATATTTTTAAAGTACTGGTTGCCAATCCTATTGTTGACATTCTATGACAGGAAAAGAAGCTACTGGAAAAAATGGATCCAATTTATTTTAGAATAATGTTTCTAATTATTTTAATTGTGGCCATAGTTAGAAGAAAAGGTAATAGATGGTTGCATCGCATGTGGTTACAGCTTCCCATGAACAAACTTAGACAGTATTTTGGATTTTTTAATACTCATTGGCAAGAGATAAAAGAAGACCCAATAATTTTTCATCGCTACACAGCCATGGATTTGGAAACATTCAATTGTTTACTTAAATTAGCCTATCCACATTTGCTGAAAAACCATCCAGCTGCTCTTTGCCCAGAGGAAAGACTGATAATCTGTTTAAGATATTTAGTATCAGGAGACAGCATATTTACTATAGCATTACATCACAGAATTGGTGAATCAACAGCATCTAGCATAGTTAAAGAAGTTTGTGGTGTGATTATCAAAGTATTGCAACCAACCTATTTGAGGGAGCCAAACAAAGAAGAATGGAAATATATTGCCATCTCATTTTTAGAGAAGTGGAATCTCCCTAATTGCGTGGGAGCCTTCGATGGCAAACACTTTGACATCAAGGCTCCCCCGCATTCAGGTAGTCTTTACTACAACCACAAGGGCACCTACAGTACAGTGTTATTAGCAGCATGTGACGCGAACTACATCTTCACTCTTGTACATGTTGGGGAAATGGGAGGTAAGAGCGATGCTGGTATTTTCAATGATACATTTGGTCCCCCCATAGAAAATAGTCTGCTGGATTTACCAAAAGGTGCTGTCTTCTTCCTGGTAGCAACATTGCCACACCATGCTTTTTTGTGGGCGACGACGCCTTTCCTCTTACAGTTAATATGATGAAACCTTACTCTGGCCACTTCTTGGATGAAGATTATAGACTGTTTAATTACAGATTGAGCAGGGCTCGACGCGTTATTGAAAACGCTTTTGGAACACTGGTGTCCCGTTTCAGAGTTTTCGAATCCTCTTTAAGATTACTCCCAGACTCTGTTGATTCTATAGTCCTGGCTAGAGTCTGCCTGCACAACTTTTTAAGAATAAGAGAACTTGCTCTAAATCCTCCAGAAAGACTGTATGATCCTCCACATTTTGCAGAAGACTTAAACCAGAATGCAAGTAATATTGTGCTGGATCAAGATGGGGTCGTTATGCGAAATGGATTGAAAAATTATTTGCTGACACCTGAAGGCGCAGTTCCTTGGCAAAAGGATGCAATAAACTATAATCCAGAAAACTGGAATGAAGTTGATGAAGTGCGTCAATTGTTAATAATAAGTGTGTAAGTTAAAATATAAAATTCTTTAGTGAGTGTATGTTTTTTAAACAGTTTTTTGTGTAACAATGTTTGTTTTTTAAACAGTGATTATCAACAGATGATCTGCAATAATTTGTATAATTTCAAGGTAATGAACATCCTTTTTAACTGTTAAAACAGCTTTCGCTTTAGTTTTTAATTTGGGAAGATCAATTTGTCATCAAGTAAATTTTTTGAGTACGAACAAATATTTGCTTCGGGCATTGTAAGCAAGAAAATTTTTGATATTCGGTTAGAATATCTGATATTTTAGTTAGAAAAAATAAGAAAAATCAAATAAAATTAATTTTTAATTCCATTCTAGACTTAATTTTAATGTTATTTTTCCAGTGAGAATATCTAAACTGTAAAGACTTACAATGTTCAAAAAGTTATTAAACATACTGAAAGAATTTGCTAGCTTGTTATGCAAAGACATGACCATTTTTAGAGTATGTTTAACAACTCTCCGAAGAAATTATAAGTTTGAATATTCTTAGTGGAAAAATTGTAAAATATGTTATTTATTTTCTGTAGTTTATCTTGTTTTTTCAATTATAATTTCAAAACTGTTTCGACTAACAATGCACCAAGCAAATATTTGTTCGTATTCAAAAAATCTGTTTGGGTGACAAATAGATTTTCTTAATTCAAAAACTAGAGCAAAAGCTCCATTAACAGTATAAAAAGGATGTTAATTACCTTTCTGATTTATAACCTGTTATGACTTAAAATGTCCAAATGAGAGTTGTTGCATGCACTTACAATATTTACTTGTTATTTGCATTGATTCTTGAGTACGAACAAATATTTGCTTAGAGCAGATTCAGTTTTAACAATTTTTTAATTCTAAGTAATATAAAGTAAAAAGGTATGTCAATAAATAAAAAAATGTATTTGTACGTAGGTTTGTTTATCAGTAAGATATTAAGTATTATATATTGATTTTTATATATGAATAAAAATTTTTTTACACTTTTTTAAACATTTTTCTTTTTCATTTTAAACACTAACCGAGATCAATTTAATTTATCACTCTTAATTTATTAACTTATATAAAATTGGTAGTGTAGATCACATTTTTTTTCTTAAGCAAGTCATTCAGTTAATAAACATTAAATTATAATAATAATTGTAAATTTTTTTAACAGTTAAAGATTTAAAATTTTTAAAATTTTCTGATATTTAAATATCAGTTTAACAAATTTCTAATTACATGTATTTTAATAAAAATTTATATTTAATCACAATTAAATAAATTAAATTATTTAATCACAATCTAGATTATTAGTATTTATAGATGTCATGGGAGAAACAATGGGAGCATATATCGTAGTCATTATAATCCCTTTTTTCTTATTCTTAATATCTGCATTTGTTATTTTAGATAATTCAGCTGCAACGGTTTTTCCAAAGAGCTCATCCTCCAAAAGTATATCAATGGGCAGATCCTTTTCTTTATCTTTGTCTTTATTATTACCATCAAGCTCAATACTTTTAGCAAACATATTGGTTAGATTCACTGCTGCTTCAACCAAGGGATCTTTTTTTACTGGTCCTTTCGTATAACAAGACTTTGGAGTTGATGTATCTAAATTTGTAGTTGCGGTTATCCATGGTGATGGAACAATAGAAAGAGGTTGTTCGGGAACAATATTTTCTTTTTCTTTTAGAGCAATCTCACCAATGAGGTTTGATGGGGGAGATTCATTTAAAAAAGAATCATTCAGCAACTCCTCAGCTACTGAGACTAATGCCTCATCTGTGCTCACATTTTTCGAGAAAATACCTAGCAAAGATGAAGTATCTGCTTCTGTTTCCTTATTCTGACTACTTTCCAAAGAAGACATGGTGATTTCATCTTCAACAATTACTTTATTTTTAGAACTACTAGATGTAGTAATTGTAGCAGGCATGTTAATTTAGGTGAGGTCTTAGGTTAGGTACCTAAGACGGCCTATTACCTAACTCAAATTCGAAAAGTGGTTGGTATACTACACCATTGCAGAGCGCAGTATTAATAAGAACGAATAAATTAATTTTAAAAAATAAATAATTAACCGACAAGCCTTAAACCCCAATAACGCTGGAAAAATTAATAAACAATTATTTGTTAATAAACAAATGGTTAACCTTCAAGCTGTTAACTTCAATAACGCTGTAAAAATGAGAAAATAAAATATCAATTATCAACAAATGATTAACCGACAGGCCGTAAACCCCAATAACACTGGAAAAAGTAATAAACTGTTATGGCATTTTATATTGTAATTTAGAGTTGTGAAGCAGAGAGCGCAGTGCCGCCCCCTTTATACGATTCGTGTACTTGATCGTCATCACTCTGCCGGTGTGCCAGTGCGTCCACGACCGTCGAGCGGAGTGCATGCGTGTACGAGCTCTTAATTAATAAAGTCCTTAGATTGAACTATTTGTTCCTTTATTTAACAATCCTTTAATTACTATCTTAACAGGTTATGGGAAGCTCAGCTACGCTTTGACAAAAGGATTGTTTTGTTATTAATTTAGTTTTCTTTTTAAGCAAATTTTTACGGTCTGGAAGTGCACTTTTTTTTTGGTGCTGTTGTGGGAACATCGAGTGTTTCACAAGTAAGTATTGTGATAAATTTTAGAAGTGATTGTTGCTGGTGTTCGAAACAATGAATCTAGAGTTATTTGCCACGTTTAGAGTAAAATAGAATGCAAAAAGAACGCTAGAAGCAGCATACTCTTTGTCTAAGAGATGAAATTTTACTCTCTTGTATGCATATTTCCGTTGTGTTCTCATGGGCTAAATTATTTGTGCATTTTCTTTATCTCGAGATTTGAATCGTTTTACTTAGTGCTAGAGAAAAATAAGTAGTGAAAATCATTGCGTTGAAAAGCATTATGTCGAAAGAAAGAGAGAAAGAAAAGTACAGTGTCCGTGCAGGTTTAAACTTGCAGTTGACAATTGCCGACCGGCGCTCGAGAGTGGGGAGAGCCAACGTGCTGCTGTGCACATGTTGCCCGCCACGGTGAGTCCGGCTTCCGAGAACTGGAAATAACGGCGTACTTACTTTGTCGGTTGTTTTGTTTCTCTTTATTCGTGTTTTAGAGAATTTTTTTTTTGGGAATTGAGTAATTAACTCTAGATGTAATTTTTTTTTCCTTCTTTCTTCTATTCAAGTTTTTTTTTTGTGTGGTTTGTGGATAATCTTCAGGGAAGTTGACCTTTTTTCTTTTATTTAAGTGATGCTACGTGGTTCTTTGATGATGGTTTAGACTTGATTTTTCTGTGATAGAAGAGAAAAATTTTTTTTTACACAAAATACCGGTACGTCACGCCGTGTCTTGAGATCGGGCTTAGTAAGGCGTGGTCTCCGGATATCGGTTTTTCAACTTAAACCCGTGCGTTCAGTCGGAATGCAAGCGATGGCCAAACTCCGCGATCACACGATCAATGCAGTGCATAGGAGTTCGCGCGCATTTCGGCGTCGTACGTGTCGAGGTTGGTAAGATCCTAGTTTCATTGTTTCGATTTTTAATTATAGTAATGATTTTTAATACGACCAATGATGTTGATTGAACTAAGCTGGGATCTGTGTCAACTTTAAATGAATTAACAGCTATTTGGCTTTAATGTTTTCCTAGATGTCCACTAGCAAGGGTGACAAGGTCAAACCAGGCCAAGCTAATTCAACTTCAATATCATTAAGCCAGGAAATGAAAGAAGCCATACGAAGGAACAATTCTGTGCGTCGCAAGATGTACACGCAGTACGAGACCATCACTACGACTGGAGAACCCTATTTAAACATCGACCCCGTCGATCTTGGTAAATTACATACAAATATTTATATTTCTAGTAAAAATTCCTTGATGAAGTAATGATATAATCTAGAATCATCTGTAGCTATCTAGAAATAAAATTGACAGATCTGTCATTCAAATACACACTAGAAAATCCAAATATCTTACTAGATGTTTTTCTACAGATGAAATTGTTGAAGAGGCGGACTGGTGGACCCTGACTGAGGATTCCAGAAGTTACCTGATGAGCCTGGCAAACATCGATGGGATCACCCTGAATCCCCCACCAAACCCCCACCAAAATCTGAGTCTCTCACAAACCTTGAATGTCTCAAATGGCATTGAAATGGAACAGGACACTGTTCAAAGTGAATCCGAACTCGCTGCGGAGTCTCTTCTGGCTTAAGAAAATGCCAACGAACCACCAGGATATGTCGAGCCGGAAGTCATCATTGAAAATGTGGCAGATGACACCGTCCCGGAGGACACACCGGAGGTCAACGATGATGAAGTGGCCCAAGAGCAAGAGCTGGAACGGCTCTGCCGTCAGAATGATTTGGATCGCCAACGACTACAGCAGCAACAACAAGAACAGAAAAAGTTTCGACTGCAACTGCAGGAGAAAATCAAAGCCTTGAGGCAAGCTAATCAGCTAAGAGCGAGACCGAAGGAACGACCGGGGGCACAAGCCATTTTCAACCCTGTTCTGCCGCCCCTACCTTGACTGCAAGCCATGCCTCAGGAGGTGAATCTTGGTGATTTCCTTGCACAACAAAGGGAACTTACTGGGATCTTGAGAACCTTCGCGAATCAGATGAGCCGAGCCGCTGAATCCATGTCCGCGGCGATAAAAACTCTGACCACTCAGGTACCTAGAGATAATTTTTTAAACTCTGCAATTAGAAATAAATCGCCCGAACCCCATTCTAGTAGATATTTCTAGTAACAGCTTGACAAATTTTAAAAGAAATTGTAACATTAATATAACGAGTCGGCCGAACTTGGAAAATCTGAATTCCTCCTTAAACTTAGATGCAACTTTAATACAGTTAAATAAAACTCTAGAAATGAATAATACTGTTAAAATTTCTCATAAACGAAATTATAAACTAACCTTGAAATTTGATCTAAATGTGTGGCTAGATTCCTTACGTTCTGAATTAATAAGCTCAGATTTATTAGATGTTATTGATGTAAATGTTACGCCTAATAAATTTTACTCTCTAGAAATCCATGAAAAAAGAATAAATACCGTTAGAGATATTATAATTAATCATCTAGATGAATTTTATCACAGAAAGATAATGAATTTGAAAGATCCTAAAATAATTTTGAAAAAATTGAAAGATTATAGAAAGGCAGAAACTAATTTTACAGTTGCATCAGTCAGATCTCGTTTATATGCTCTTAGAATGAAACCGAAAGAAAAATTTTAGATTTTTGTGAGAAATTTGATGCGATTGTACGAGAGTCCGAAATGTGCGAGGGCGGAATTCCAATTCCTCCCGAGGAACAGAGAGCTGCATTTTATAATGCAGTATCTGGTGTTGTCCCAGAGCTAGTGACAGCTGATCTCGTACAATCTACTAACGGTAAACCAATGGATCTAGAAAAAATGAAATTATTTGTTTTACAGCTAGAGGCTTCTAGACAAGGTGGCCAGTCATCACAGCAGCCTAGAGCAGCGGTAGCTAGTACTGCGAATGGAAACTCCGGAGGACGATCCTGGCAAGAAAGCCGATGCCATAGATGTGATGGTAATGGCCATCAGGACTCAAACTGTCGGTACAAAGCACTTGGTATGTGGTTTTGCTACATCTGTCGTCGAATGGAGTACCATACATCGAGCACATGCCCTTACAATCAAAGGTTAGTTAATATAAATGATTCAAACTCTAGAGGTAAAAATCTGTCTACAAGGGGAGGAGGCCAAGGTTCTAGAGGGCGCAATAGAGGTAGAGGACGTGGGTATCCGGGTCGCGGTAGAGGTGGTAACACTGAACATAGTATCCCAAAAAGAGGCTCTTTAGACAGAGGTAGGGGTAGGTCATTTAAGAACTATGTAAGACCATACCAGCCTGGTCTATCAGGAAATCTTCCCCCGAGAGGAAAACCAAAGGCAAGAGTAAATCAGGCAGGTATGTTGAAATCAACTGATCCTAATTGTGAGATTTTCTTTATAGCCGATTCTGGTACCACAAAGCACATAGTAGGCAAGAATATCATTCTATCAAATTTTGAAAAGAGTAGGAACCAAGTAATTAGATGCGCAAATAAAAAGAGATCAGCTGATATTAAAAAAGACATCAAAGGAGATTTATTTTTATTTTCTAGACGCGATGATAAACTCATTAAACTTTCAAATGTAATCTCAGCCTCAGATATAGGAGATAATTTAATTTCCCTGCGCCGTTTTGCCGAAGCAGGTTTAGGTATTTATCTAGATGAGAGAGTTTTGAAAATTTTCGATAAAAACACCCACGACGTCTACTTGTCGGGCTATTATTCAAAGCCGAATTGGGTAATATCCTTGAGTGCTCAAGGTGATCACAATAACGGTGAATTGGATTATGATAATTATGTTTGTAAAGCACGCATAGGCACATTGGAAGAGCTCCTTAATCAATCCCAGACGGAGGAGGAGTTCTCTGTTCCACGAGACTCGGAGGGAGTACCCCCCGATGTCTGTAAATCCACTCCATCTGAGATTGGGAGGGAGAATGAAAAGGAGCCTACTCTAGAGAGCGATCCAATTCAAAACTCGAGTGTAGGGAATGTAGATTTTGACCTTAATGAGATTACTCTGGGTCGAAAAATAATAGATGCCGATAAAGTTGGCACTCTAGCAGTAATGAGCGAAATGTATATAGATCAACCCTTGAATGCCGAGAAAGTGAATTATCAGATAGATCTGGGTATGTTATGGCACATGCGTCTTAGCCATGTGTCTTTGAATTATTTGAGAAAACTTCAGAAATCCGTGACAGAACTGAAAGGAATCAAATTCCGAGAGAATATACTAGACTGTGAAGTCTGCACGTTAGCTAAAATGAAAAAATTACCCTTTACCGAGAAAAGAACTAGAGCAGAGCGATCGTTGCAAATTATTCATTGTGACACTATGGGGGCGATCAAACCAGCCTCGTTTCCAGGTGGGAACAGATTTATAGTTGTCTTTGTCGATGATTACAGTAGATTTGCTAAAATAAATTGTATTAAAACGAAGGACGGATCGGGTACGTATCTGGAAAAATACTTAGTTACTGCTAGAAATCTGTTGAGGAAAAATGAAAAGTTATGCTTTGTTAGGTCTGATAAAGGTACTGAGTTTACGGGAGGAAAATTTCTAGAAATTATGAATCGAGAAGGAATTGAATCAAATTTAGGACCGCCCTTTACTCCTGAGCATAATGGCATAGCCGAACGTTTTAATGAAAGCTTGCAAGGGAAAATTAGGTCACTTATGATAGATAGCGGTCTTCCAAAAACCATGTGGATCCTAGCCGCTGAGGTAGCGGTCCATATGTACAATAGATCACCTCACAGCTCTATAGATTTTGAGATTCCTTTAAAGAAATTCTCTGGCATGAAAAACCTACACTTTTCTAGAATCAGAAGATTTGGCTGCCTTGCGTATGTAAAAGTTCCAATTTCCGAGACTAAGTTTTCTGAAAGGGCCATGAGAGCTATATTAGTTAGATATTCGCCAACTGGTTACGTTCTTTGGCACCCTGAGTCAGGTAGATTTATCAACTCTAGACATGTTAAGTTCAACGAGAGGGTAGTGTATAAAAACGCGTACAAAAAGAATCTCCAAGATGTAATTAAAGAACTAGAGGATTGCGATAACCGTGAAGATCTTGCTGATGAAAATTGGCTTACAAGTCTCGATTTGAACGAAAAAACGAATCTGGAAGAAATCGAAAAACCAGTTGAGTTAGAAAAACCAAAGCGAGGTAGGCCAAGTAAGCGTAAAAATGAAAGTCCGAACGTAAATCAGGAAGTTAAGAAAATTAAAGATAATGTAGAAAATGTTAGACGAGAAATGCCCATGCGAAAACCAAAGCTAAATCGAGACTTTACGATTTATGCTAAACCTGCTGAACCTTCTAAGGAAGCTTCTGACGAACTCAAAGACTCTAGCTTCGAATACTTTAAGTCTAAAATTTTAAATCTAGAGACCATTAAATTTAATATATACGAGGAAGAGAATCACGACTATAAAAGTCCAGAGAAACGTCTAGAAGAAGATGAGTTGAAATTTATTATGTTTGCGAATATAAATCGAGATCCTGGTTCGTACAAAGATGCGATGAGTTCTGTCAGAAGACACGATTGGGAAAACGCGATCTCCGAAGAATTGAAATCGATGAAAGACAACGACGTATGGGAATTTGTAGATAGGTCCTCTATTGATCGAGCGAAAATAATCAGCTCTAGGTGGGTATTTAAAGTAAAACTAGACGAAAAGGGAGTAGAGGTTTTTAAAGCTAGATTAGTAATCAGGGGATTCCAAGATCCAAATGAGTACGAGCTGAGAGAAACTTATGCTCCAGTCTCAAGATTATCCCTTGTGAGAGCTGCCCTTGCAACCATAAATAAATTAGATCTAGAAGTCTGCCAGATGGATGTTAAAACTGCCTTTTTAAACGGGGTTCTAGAGGAAGAAATCTTTATGGAAATTTCAGACGGTGTAATGTGTAGTGAGATCGATAGGAAAAATAAAGTGTGCAAACTGCGGAAATCGCTTTACGGCCTTAAAATAAGTCCGAAAAAATGGAATCTTAGATTCAAGAAAGAAGTAGAAAAGCTGGGATTTCAGTCCAGTGACAATGAACCTTGCCTCTTTACTTGAAGACATAATGGTAAACTAGCATTTATCGTTCTATACGTCGATGATATGCTCATAGCAAGTAATAGTCTAGAAAAACTCGAAGAAATAAAAACTAGATTAAGCAGTGTGTTTGAAATGAAAGATCTCGGAGAACCTAAAATGTTTTTAGGAATGAGAATTACTAGAGACCGGAAAAATAAAATTTCAACTATAACTCAGGAAGATTATATCAATAAAATGTTACAAAGATTTGACCTAGAAAACAGTCACCCCTTCCGAACTCCCATGGCCACTAGACAAGCCAAGAAACTAGAGATCGAAAACAAAGAGAAATCAAAAGCCCCAAGAAAATTCAAAATTCCATATCGAGAGGCTATAGGTAGTCTACTTTATTTAGCTAATGTTTCTAGACCAGATATCGCATATCCTACTAATTATTTTGCTAGAAAACAATTAGAAGCTACCCCAGAAATTTGGGAAGACTTGAAAAGGGTTTTTAAGTACATTAAAGGAACTTCGAAACTGGGTTTGACCTTTAGAGCAGAAAGTGATAATCTAGAAGCGTATACTAACGCTAGCTTCTGCGATAATGCTAAATCAATGTCTACCTGCGGTTATCTTGTGAGTATTTACGGTGATCCAGTCGCCTGGAGAAGCCATAAACAAAGTTTACCTCAACCCTCGACATGCGGTGCAGAATACGTTACAATGAGTGAATCTTGTCGTGAGATAATTGCTTTAGATAAGGCCGTAAGAGACATAGTGGTCAGTGTCTGTACCCCGCGACAGTTTGGTGTGATAACAAGGCAGCAGTAAGGATTACGCAAATGGACGGTAGTAATAAACTGAAATATTTCGACGACGATCTAGATTTAATTAGAGCTAACTTAGAGTTTAGAGAAAGGGAAGGGCGAAAAAGAGATATGACGGACACTCACTGTGATTTTATTAAAGCATGTATTGCAAAAGGGCAGGTAGAAACGAAATGGGTCTGGGGCGAAGAAAACGTGGCCGATATCTTTACGAAACCTTTTGCTTTTGATCGTTTCAAGAAATTGAGAAATATGCTACTTAATTCAGAAACGTGAGGAGTGGGAAACCTGATTTTGTATAATTTGACTAGAGTAATGCAGATTTAATTTGAAAAATTGTCTTCATGAATCTTAATATTTTGTTTTTGATTACAGACGCTGAGTCAGAGTCCGAGCCAGAGCTATCATCGGAATGACTGGCCTTGATGCCTTAGGTTGACGAAAAACCATCGTTACTTGTTCGGAAGATGTTCAAGCCTGTATGTCAGGCAGTGATTTTTGTGTTCAAACCTGTATGACAGGCAATAGTATTTAAGTTTGTTCAAACCTGTAAGTCAGGCATTAGTTATTAAGTATTTGTACCTGGTTCATACCTGTGCGCCAGGGACACTGAGAGATAGACTGAACTCTAGAGAATTTGTCGATGGCCAATTTATGACCGTTCTCCTTGACTCTAGATAGGCCAGTAAAGGCATTCATGACTCTAGTTTGTGTAAGAGACTTTTGTATGAGTTTTGTAAGCGTTATGATCTTTTATACTTTTATATGCTTGCGTTTAAATTACAGATATAAAGGAGGGAGTGTTAAGGCATTTTATATTGTAATTTAGAGTTGTGAAGCAGAGAGCGCAGTGCCGCCCCCTTTATACGATTCGTGTACTTGATCGTCATCACTCTGCCGGTGTGCCAGTGCGTCCACGACAGTCGAGCGGAGTGCATGCGTGTACGAGCTCTTAATTAATAAAGTCCTTAGATTGAACTATTTGTTCCTTTATTTAACAATCCTAGAATTACTATCTTAACATAAACAATTATTTGTTAATAAACAAATGGCTAACCTTCAAGCTGTAAACCTCAATAACGCTGAAAAAAAGAGAAAATAAAATATTAATTATCAAAAAATGACCAACCGACAAGCCTTAAACCCCAATAACGCTGGAAAAAGTAATAAACAATTATTTGTTAATAAACAAATGGCTAAACTTCAAGCTGTAAACCCCAATAACGCTGAAAAAAAGAGAAAATAAAATATGAACTATCAACAAATGACCAACCGACAAGCCTTAAACCCCAATAACGCTGGAAAAAGTGATAAACAATTATTTGTTAATAAACAAATGGCTAGCCTTGAAGCTGTAAACCCTAATAACGCTGAAGAAAAGAGAAAATAACATATTAATTATCAACAAATGACTAACCGACAAGCCTTAAACCCCAATAACGCTGGAAAAAGTATTAAACAATTATTTGTTAATAAACAAATGACTAACCTTCAAGCTGTAAACCCAAATAATGCTGAAAAAAGTAATTAACAATTATTTGTTAAGAAACAAATGGATAACATTCAAGCTGTAAACCCCAATAACGCTGGAAAAAAGGAAAAATAAAATATTAATTATCAACAAATGACTAACCGACAAGCGTTAAACCCCAGTAACGCTGGAAAAAGTAATAAACAATTATTTGTTAATAAACAAATGACTAACTTTCAAGCTGTAAACCCAAATAATGCTGAAAAAAGTAATTAACAATTATTTGTTAAGAAACAAATGGATAACATTCAAGCTGTAAACCCCAATAACGCTGGAAAAAAGGAAAAATAAAATATTAATTATCAACAAGTGACTAACCGATAAGCATTAAACCCCAGTAACGCTGGAAAAAGTAATAAACAATTATTTGTTAATAAACAAATGGCTAACCTTCAAGCTGCAAACCCCAATAACGCTGAAAAAAAGAGAAAATAAAATATTAATTATCAACAAATGACTAATCGACAGGCCTTAAACCCCAATAGCGCTGGAAAAAGTAATAAAAAATTATTTGTTAATAAACAAATGGCTAACCTTCAAGCTGTAAGCCCCAAAAACGCTGGAAAAAAGAGTAAATAAAATATTAATTATTAACAAATGACTAACCAACAAGCCTTAAACCCCAGTAACGCTGGAAAAAGTGATAAACAATTATTTGTTTATAAACAAATGGCTAACTGACAATCAGTATACCGCCATAACGCTGAAAAAAATATTTAGAATTAATGAATAACCAACCGACAATCCTTAAACCCCAATAACGCTGGAAAAAATAGAAAATAAAATATTTATTATCATCAAATTATCAACCTTCAAGCTTTAAACCACAATAACACTTAAAAAAAGAAAAATAAAATTTTTATCATCAACAAATGATCAACCAACAAGCCTTAAACCCCAATAACGCTGGTAAAAGTAATAAACAATTTTTTGTTAAGAAACAAATCGCTAATCCTCAAGCTTTAAACCCCAATAACGCTGAAAAAAAGAGAAAATAAAATATTTATTATCAACCAATAATAAACCGATAAGCCTTAAACCCAAATACTGCTGGAAAAAAAAAAAAAAAAACAATCAATTCTTAAGGAACAAATGGCGCAACTAAGTGATTCAAAACCTGAATAAAACTGGAAAAAGGAATGTTAATTATTAATCGTAAGCAAATGGCTAACCGACAAGCTGTAACCTCCAGTAATATTCGAAAAAGTACTCAACTTATTTGGGATTAAGGATTGTCGGCCAATTATTTGTTTACAATCAATAAATAATATTTCGTTTTTCCAGTTTTATGGAGGTTTAAAAATCTTTTTTTGAGCCATTTATTTTCTATTAATTAAATTTTTACAACTTTATCGAGCGTTTTGGGGTTCAAAGTTTGTCAGTGAATCTTCTGTTGGTAATATAAATTTTAATTCATTCACTGTTATTGGGGTTGAAAGCTTTCAAGCACTAAGACTTGATACTAACTCTTATTAAGAATTTAATAAATGTTGAAAAATTACCAAAAAATTATTTATTTGTAATCAGTAAATTGAAACATACAAATAAGTAGTTGTTCAAAATGAGGTTAGATTACTATTTCTATAACTATAATAAATCAAATAACTTTTTCATACTTACACAATACACCAAAAATCAACTTTTTTACCTCAAATTAACCAAAAATAAAAAATTGCGCACAGTAATTAGTTTATTCAGCTTGTCAACCAGTGGAAAGACCAATATAAAAACCTATGATAGACCGAGGGACGCGCAACGCGGGAACGCGGGATCGCGGGATTGCGGGATCGCACACAATAAAAAAAAAAAAAAAATGATATAACCTCTCTTGACTTAACCAATGAAATTCAAATTCCACCCAACTTTTACGAGTGTCAAAATATAATATTTAATCTAAAATAAACTTAACTGAGCCCTGTCCACGGTCGCCATGTGTAATGAAGATTCTTTTTAGGAATGAAATGACAACACAATTATTAAAATCATATCAACATTTATTCAAAAGTTCCCCAAAATCCCGTACACTTATTTATTTTTACAAAGACTCATTTTAGCTTATTTTCTAAGGCCAATCGGGCGGAAAATTAAGGTGAATTGTAAAAGGGAAAATGATACTTTTTAGATTGAATACTGACACACGCGAATTCTTGGCTGACAAATAAGGGTCTGTCCGTATGTGACGGTTGTTACATCGTACACAGTTTTTCAAATATTTATGAACATAGAATACTAAAAAAAAAAAAATTGATACTAAAGGGAAGTACTTTTTTTTTAGAAAATTTTCATGTCATTCAAAAATTTTTCACATCTTTCATTTTTCTAAAAATTTAATGCAAAGTCCGTTCCGGGCGTTACTGAAAACAGAAGTGGTTCTGATGTTACCGGTAAGAATACAAGAACTCAGTGAATTATGAAATGATGCAGTTCTGAAAAAAATTCATGTTTAAGTTAAGTCTTGAAACTTTTACGCTCATATAAAAGTTTTTGTATTTTTCATTTTTTTTACTTCATAAAAATTTATCTTTATGTCCCGGGTGTTACACGAATTTGTTCAGGGTGTTACGCGTACGAATAAATTTCTTGTAGAACACTGAAATAATGATTTCTGATACATATTTGATACTATTAAATTAAAAATCATCTATTGAAAAACTCTAAAGCAGTTTGTTTAAGAAAAAATATTTTTTGAAGATTTTACATTTTTAACGGGTGTATAATATAAACATTGTTATATAATACTACTTAAATTAAAATCTTTGATAATATAAGATCTAATAGTCCAATTGTTCACCATGAATATATTTTTTAATATTTTATCTCATTTAATTCAACGGAATCTTTTTTTAAAAGTAATTTTTTCTTTTTTCGTCTTTTTTTAGTAGAATCATCTTCGGTTCACTGAAAATAGCCCAAATTAGCCCTTAGTTTCCCCTCAGCATTATCGTCAAATTTTCATTCTCGAAGTTTATAGTTTATTTTTGTTATAGTTTCTTTTAGACACCTCAGTATTGTTCGGTATTGCTTGTAAACTCGAAAGAAACCTATTCAAGACTGATTTCATTTTTGTTGGGGACTTCAATTTGTCTTCGAATGAAACACGATGCTCCTTATTGTATGAAAAAATATCTACACTATAGTTTTTTCAAAAATAATTTTTTTTCGATCTGTGCAATACAAATGTTTGGGGGCAAGATGATTTAGGCCATTTTTCAAAATTTTGTAAAAAATTTTTTTAGTCAAAAACATCATTTTTTTTTTGTTTATAGCATCAAAATTTTGTTTATAGCACTAGTGCGTAGGTACTCGATTGTACGCACGCTTTGAAATTAAAAATCTCCCCCTACGCGCACTAATGCAACGGGTACAGCGCGTCACCAGGGCTACGCTTCGCTTCGCACTCGTTGCCTTTAAAACCGCCCTGGCGACGCGACGATACTGCAACCGTTGCATCATATACTATTACAGATTGGTAAACTTATATGCTTGTTTTATTTTTCTGCTAAAAATCAGCAGGGACCCTCAAATTTCACATAATTTTCGCAAGTACAAAACTCTAAATCATGATGAAATGACCCAGATATTTATTTAATTTCACTTTTTTTTATGACATGATTCTTTGTAGCCATTGCCTTTCCTCTGGGCCCTAATGGAGGGTAAGAGTGAGCGTGATTATACTTCAGTTTTTAACGGATTTCTCAAATTAGCTGGTAAAGAGTTCGATTTCAATAATGTCATGTGTGACTTCGAAAAAGCTTTGCATAACTCGGTCCACGCCTGTTTTGATGAGAAATGTCACGTTAAAGGGTGTCTTTTTCATCACGCTCAGGTAATATTTTATTTTTTTTGTTTGAAAATTCATCTAATACCGATTACACAAGAAATGTTAGTAAAAGTAACTCATGATAATCTTTAATTATTGTAATATCGTTAAAAATAATGTTTTTTGAAGATTTTCATTCGAATTGAAATTGATATTGATATCTGCAGATTAATTATATTGATTCCTTTACGTGAGATTCTTTTCATGATTTTCAAGCTTATAGCCCCTCGAAACATAAACTTTTCAAACTTGTTTTTTTACTATCGGCCACGTAAAAAAACCATGTAAAAAAACGCTAAAGAGCTTTTTCGGGTTTTGACCGATTGCATACCACGAGAAATTTCAACTTAATACTGAAAACTTAGCACGATAAAAAAACACACTAGCTGTTGAAAACTTGTTCTTTCACTCTAGATCTCGTTCGCGTTTTTGACGCGGCTGAGTACTAAATGGTAAAGTTTATTATTGTATTTATGTTTTTAACATGAGGTTTCAGTTAAAAAGAGGAAAATTTTTCGTGACAATTGTTTTATCAAAAACCGCGTAAAAATTTCGTTGCCTTTAGAGCTTAGATCGATATCAATATTTAAAGTGATTGTTTTTACGGAGATTACCACCATGAAAACCGGTTGATTTTAATCTAGCAAGAATTTCTATTATCGTGATTACCGTGGTCAACAAGCGTTCTATAAATTTGTGAACATATTATTTTTTTTTTTTTCATCGATAAAGAGCTCTTTGATTTAATTCTTATCGTGAATGAGTTTTGTAAATAAAATTAAGGTTTTCCATAATTATAATCCTGGTATCCCATTGTTGCTTTTAATCTGGAAATTTTTTTTCACTAACAAGGAGATGGTTTGTCCTTTGGGACCTGGATTTTCTTTTTTCATGAAACTTTGCACACAGTTTTTATTCATCATAAAAACAAGCCCTTCAGTATTCTTTTTCCAGAATGGGCCTTTTTTCACCGGCTTCCCATACAACCCCTGTGTCAAAAAGTAGGCTGTTTCCTATAAAAAGACGTTTTTGGCTTCATTTTCAAAAAATTCCTCCTTGGACCGTATTGCACCTAGAAATATTTGGAACCTCGCATTTTTTTCGTTTTTCCAAGTACTTTTAAATAAAAAATTTTTAAACATTTTTGAATGGTTTTACTATAACTTTTTAAAGTCAATTTTTAGTATATTTGGGTTACAATATACATGGACAAGATCATTCAAAAAAATTTTCAAATATATTTTTTTCAAAAGTACTTAGAAAAACGAAATAAATGCGAGGTTTCAGATATTTCTAAGTGCAATACGGTCCAAGGAGGAATTTTTTGAAAATGAGGCCAAAAACGTCTTTTTATAGGAAACAGCCTACTTTTTAACACAGGGGTTATATGGGAAGTAGGTGAAAAAAGCCCCATTCTGAAAAAAGAACACTGAAGGGCTTTTTTTATGATGAATAAAAACTGTGTGCAAAGTTTCATGAAAATCCAGGTCCCAAAGGATAAACCAACTCCTTGTAAGATCACCGATCTCATCTTTAAAAAAATCCTTAGTTCTTAAAAAATTATAATATTTAATAAACTCAGAGTATCTGGAGAATGGCCATAAAAAAAGGACTTGTGAAGGCGGGAGTCAGCAAAGATAAAAAAATCGAGGAGTATAATTATCTTATGAGATTTGTTGGTTTAGCTTTGATTCCATCGGAAAAAACAGATTTGATTTTCCAGGAGTTGAAAGGAGAAATTATGATGCTCGATAAGAAAAAAAAAGCCTGGTCAGAATTTTTAAAGTATTATCAAAATACTTGGATCGATGGTTACGGCTCGACAAAGTTTAGTGTCTTCAACGAAGATATTCGCACTAATAATTTTATCGAGTCGTACCACCGACGACTAAATAAATATTTGACTGGATCAAAAATGACAACAGATGGATTTTTATGTAAGTAAATTTATTTTAGTACAAATTTTTTTTTTTTTTAAACAAGTATTTTTTGTACAAGTGAAAAATATTTATTAAATTGAAAAATCTTTTTGATAAAAGCAAAGCAATCTTTTTTCTGCTAATCAACTCTAAACCACCTGAGTTATCGTTCATGTTTTTCTAATTTTTGAACGATAGTTAATTAATAAAGCTGCATGTTTTCTTTGTAATCTTTGTCGCATCTTATCTCTAATATTCGTTCTTTTCCAAAAAATATTTTGCAGAAATCATTTAAAAAATTCTAGTATACATAACAGGAAAAATGGTTAGACAGTACATAAGATTGCAGCAATGATATCCCGTGCGCTTTAATTACTTTTTTAGTGTTCAATTAAAAAATATATTGATGAATCGTAAGAAAAAAAATTTAGTCTCGTTTGACCGTAGTTGCCCTGGGCCCGTATTGCGTGAAAGTCGTCGCACTTACTCAGCGACGCAGCAGCAGTTTGTATACCTACCTTTTCTTCAGGTAGTCGACGTACGGACGTCTGGCCCCTGCGTATATACAGGTATACAAACTGCTGCGGCTGAACTTTAGAATTTTACCAATAAGGCAATAATACAGACGTTAAATTATAAAAATGAGGTGTACAAATCTATCACACGTTTAATGCCCTTCACGCATATCACATTATTAGTAATATAAGCCCAGTAACATTTGATATTGTTATTAAGCGTTATTAAAAAAGCTTCACATTACGCTTTTTTATTTTTTTTAAAAGCATTTGTGTATTTGCTACTAGCTCACCTTAATTAAAAACTCTAAAACAGTAATGAACGTTCTGTCAAGTTCGTAAAATTTCAAATTTAAATAATGAAAAGTAGATATATGTTGATGAAAAAAATGCAAAAAATCTTGAACGTTAAAAAAAAAAAAATTCTATGTACGACAGTAACTGTTATCACTACGACGATGAATTCAAATAATTTCACCTATTTCAGTTGCTTTAATAAGAATTATTAAAACCTATCTGATCGAACTTGATAGTGTTCTATCTGGAAATGTTAGAAAAGTCAAAAGACCTAAAAAGATTACGGAAGATCGACAGAGGAAGCTAAGAAACCAGTGGGATTTATATCTTAATGGTCATTCAAATATATACGACTTAAGTAGCATTTGTGGAACTTTGATCGGAAATGACATAGATTTTGACTATGATATTTTGGACAACAAGATTCCTGAAGAGTTCCCTGGAGAACAAATTGAAGAAGCAGATGTTGATGAAAGTACTGTCGAAGAAGAGGAAATCGAAATCAGTCAGGTTATAGATCAAGAAGAGGTCGATGACCAGATTGTTCAAAATATGGGTAAGATATTTTCACATTTAAAAAAAAAAAAAAAAAAAACAAACAAAAAACAAACAAAAAAACAAACAAAAAAATTTGAAAAGAAACTCTCACACATTTTGCTGAAAAATTGCGATTTATGTACATACTATTAAAAATGGACTTCGCGGGTTTTGATGCGAACTCCATGGTGCGATACAAAGAACTTGCTGGGTTTTGAAACAAAATAATGGACTTGGCGTGTTATAAAAAAAACATTTTTGAGTATAGACATAAAGTTGTAGTATACATATTGAAGTGATTTTTTTATCATATAAATTCTGTGGCTTTCGAAGGCTTTAAATTCAGGAAAACACTTGCCCCAAATATGGCCCATTTTTGAGCCCTAAAAACGGTTATGAATTTTTGATTGAAAGAGTACTTTTGAACAGGGCCGGCGATGCCGACTAATAAAGGGTGTGCTATCAGAGGGGTAAGGGAATCTAGTGCACGAGGTGCGAACAATTTTTCGTCACAAGGGTTAAAATTTCTAAGTAAAATTTGTTGACAAACAATTGTTAAACTTGAAATTTTGCACCTTACTGCTCAACTTCGTTATTTTAATTCATATAGATATTTAAAAAATTTTATTGGATTGGTTATTTGGAAAGTCATCGTTCGATGGACTATGCGGGTTTAGAAATGAACAGCTCCGCGGAAATATCGATAGTCCCAGCGAAGAAAAACCTTACCCAAAAATCAGCAGATTTTAAATGACCAATGAGAGGCTGACATGAATTACAAAATCAGAAAAATTTAGGAATCTTCATAAATGATTACTAAATGAATCAGATTTTTTATTTTTTTCGATTTTTTTATTCATTTTAGCTCTTTCTGATTCATTTAAAATTTGCTAATTTTCGGCTAAGGTTTTTCTTCGCTGGGACCGTCGATATATACTTCGTACCAATGGCGCGATTTTTGTTTTTGTGAAATCATTACGCACGAAGGCCGGCGAAAATGATCTATGAAGGTCGCGCAATCATACAAGAGTAAGGGGATCGAGCACCCGTAGTGCGAACGGTATTTTAAGTCACGAGGGTGAACATTTATAATGAAAATTCCGTTGCTAAACAAATGCTTATTATAAAAGAGTGATAAATTTTTTTTTTTTTTTTTTTTTTTTTAAATATGTATTATTTATAAAAAAGGTGGATTTGAGAAAAGTCAGTTTTAACCAAAAGCTACCTTGGGTAGTTTTACAACGATTAGCTTCAAATGATAACAACCCTTAAATTATTTTTATTGGGAAAAGTTCATTTTTTTTTGTTTTGACCAAAATTCAAACCCTCCATTGAAAAGTATTTTTTATTTTCTTTTTAGACAATACGTCAAAAGATTATTGGGCAGAGAATAATGTGTGGAACTCATTCTACTTAGCAGAAGACATTACGATTGATTTTCGAGTTTTTTTATATGTACGATGTAAACAATTAAAATTTTATAATTTTTGGCATGGCTTAAGAAAAAAAATTGTGATAAAAATATTACTAAGTTTTGATTTAAGGTATGTAATAAATAAGGTAATAAATTTAATTTTGCCAAGTTATTTTAGTAGTAATAAATGTATTATAAATAGTTATTCTAGTAATAATAAAAACACACGAACGAGTGTAAAAATGAGCAAACCCTTGGCTCAGGCGTCAATTTGGGTTTGCTCCGGGCTTGCTAATTTTAGCCTTCCCTTAGGTGTTTAAGGACGTTGCCTCGTGAAATAAAATCCATAAGAATCGTTTGAAAATTATTGCAATCTTTAAGTTTAGGCTTAAGGAATAATTTGTCAAAATTTCAAGAGGATTTACAATACAGTTGTTGAGAAATTTTAATTCAAAGTTGGGCTAAAATCGCTTTAAATCGGGTGATTTAACATAGGCTCTTACGGGAAAACCATGCTGTTTTCATTTTGCTGTAGTTTTCGAACCAGGTTGGCAATCATCTTGAAATTTGGATATGTCCTTTCTAGAGCCTTAAAGAACAAATTGCTATATTTTTGGAAAACTTCTTATGGATTTTTAAACAATTTCGACATTGTTTTGTTATTAAAAAAACAGTAAAAAGTTTGCTGATTTTTCCTTATTTTTAAAAAAGTTTTCTAGACTTTTGATTCACACTGTTAAAAACTAGAAGTCTTCAGTAATACTATGTAAAAATTTCAGAAAGTTTTATTAGATCAGTCTCGAGTACCAACGAGTTGAAAATAAAATAATTTTGTTAATCGACCGGGTAGACTCGAGCCGAATGTCAGCTGTTCCCCCACTACTTCCGCGACGAGGCAACGTCCTTAATATACTATTTCGCACGTTGCAATTAACAAATCCAGCAACCATTCAAAAGTGGCCAAATATTATGAAAAAATTTAGCAACTCCCTACACACAATATTTATAAAACAAATGAAAAAATTTTCGTATCACACACTTTTTAGATTTTTGTTTTTCATTGTAATTAAAAATAAAAAAAAAATTTACAAACATTTTTCTTTTTGTTATTTAAATACACAGAATTTATAATTATAATTTGAGTAAGTATTAATTATGCTAGTAATTGACTGTTAGAATAGAATACCCTTAGTATTTAAGTTTAATAATTTCAATGATTTTAATGTCAAAAAAAAAAAAAAAAAAAAAATTATTTTATAAAATATTTTGAGATAAAAAAGGTTGCTTATAGTGTTAAAAAATCATTACCAGTCGATAATAAAAAAAATCATGTTGCTTAAAATTTAAGCATATTAATTTATGCATATTTAATATGCACCGGTTTAAATAAAAAATACCATTGCAGTTTAAGTAACAACTTTGTTAGAGCGTACTCGTTCAAAACCGAGTTTCGTTCGGAAAACACGTAGAAATCAGAATTTTACCCAGGTAATTAAATACAATTTCCAGGAGGCGATGATCTAGTATTCATTCTCATGGACACGTCAGTTGAGGACAGTTGATATCCCTACTTCCTGCCCTCCCCCTTCTCTCCAGAAAATTAAAATCCAATTTTGAAGTCACAGTATCTCTAATGCTAACTCCAAATTAATTAAAGTTTGACTAACTTATTTAAATATAGATTGATTAAGAAAAAAATTGAAAAGAAAAAAAAAATAATTATTTTTTTTTTCTTTAACGTTAAAGTCTTTTTTTTTTCTTTTTTTTTTAGCTGTTTTTTTGGGCCGCTGCCGCTGGTTTGTAGGGCCGCTTGGTCCGAAAGTCCCGGGCCGCTTAAATTCCCAGTCCGCCCCTGATCCTGACGCAGCCCCAAGAATTTCAACCCAATTCCTCGGAGGCAACGTCCAGTGGTAGCACGCGAGGTAACACTTACTCGGGGTCCGAGGTGTCGAGTGTCGGGTCCGAGTGATATTCCCCCTACCTGGAGAAACCCAATAAATTAAAACACAATTCCTCGGAGACAATTTCTAGCTGTTTTTTAATTTTATAAATAAAAATAATCTATCTCGCGAATGCGAATAAATTAATTAATTTAATTTAATAAATAAACCGACGTTGCATGGTCGTTGTGGTCGTCAGCATGTTTTGATGGGGCAAACAGGGCCTCTAGTACTCGCACGTGTACGGTCTGAACACAGTGAACCGAGTGAAAGCAACATATATATATTTTTGTTAAGCTGCCTCCCAGCGATGCCAACGGATCCAACAAATGGAAAATATATATGTTGTATGCCGCCGCTCGGTTCGCTCCGGCAAGAGAGGGGAATGGGGCGAGTTGAGCAACCTGTCTGCTAAATTATATTTTGGCGATCAACATCAAATAGTTTTGTATTTTTTTATAAAGATTGAAAGAAAAGCATCAACCTAGTTAATCTCGAGAATAACTAGGTGCAAAAAAGTCATAAAAACATTAAGTAATAGTTTGATGAAAATAAAAATAAAAAAAATAAAAATAAATAGTTTGATTCTTACAAATCTGAAATAAAAAAGTAAAACTTATTATTGGCTAAAAAATTTTCTTAAATAAAAGTGAGTGATAATATCGAAAAAAAACTAACAACCTTTTGAAGGAGTGAGTGAAAATACTTTTAAAAATGAGTACACTTTTACCTGTGCATCGAGGTTAGGTGTATGTGTGCATTATCATAAAAATGTTTATGCAAGGATAAAGTGTATGCAGATTAAAAAATTAATAAATGTTGTTAAAATTATTTTGCTTATTTTTTAATCATTGTTGTTTTTTAATTTATTATATTGGAATTAAATCTCTAAAACTATCATACTTGTTAAGTGCCAACGAAGTCACTTAACAACTCCCTAATTTAGCAGCCCGGGAAGGGAGTACGGACCGGGGCTCGCGGTCCCCGCACGTGTGTCGACGGGAGGAAAAACAGGGTCTTAATTTAATATAACTAAAATTCTTCACTTTACCTTAACTCTGGAGAACGGCGTGTCTGGTACGTCAGCTACAGGTGAGGTAAATGAGAAGCACAATCTTGGTCACTGGGTCCTTTATTTTAAAGCACCTAACTACACGAGCTATTTATAATTATTTTAATACAAAACTAATAACGAATATTACACACAAGAATACTTAGTAACTAATCGCGAAAATTCGTCCGCGCGCAATTATAACTTATATCGAACTGCTGCACGCGCTGCAGCTCTCTCGCCGGCCGGCCGGTAGCTTCCCCCGCCAGCACGACTTTTTCTCACCAAGGCGTTGGGCGGGTGAGGCTATCAGCGCGTGTTTCTAAAATAATTCACTTAACTAATAATTTAACTTATGTCTATTATGTGACAATACAAATATGTCACATAACAGCATCCCCTTCCCAAAGTGTTCACCGTCCTCGGTGAACTTAGGTATATGGTAGGTTCAAAGTATTTGGGAGAGAGATGGTGGGGTTTTTTTTTTTTTTTTTTTTTTTTTTTTAGGTTAAAGTCATTATTAGTTAGGTTTAAGTTAGTATTAGGGTCATTGTTAATTGGTTAGAAGTTGCTTGTTTAATGTCTTAGGTGTAGGCTTCATTAAAATCGGGTTGGTTTCAGGTGTTCGTACATGTGTATAGTAAAGTTATAGTTAGGTTTAGTCTCAAGCATTACTAGGTCATTTAGTGCAAGATATGCTTTTAACACCAATATTATTCATCGTATTCTGACCCTTTTTGTATCTAGCAGAGAACGTTTGTTATCTCGACCAATGTACCGGAGGTAGAGCTACTTTCTTTCCGTCAGATCGGGCGCTACGCTTTACCCATTTAATTTCGGACTAATGAGTAAGGCTACTGCAAGGTCCCATGCTAACTCACTCGCACCTTAACCGCCGGACAACTTGGTCCAATGATTAGGGCTACGATGAATCGCAAGTCACGGTCTTGAGTGCATTTTGACTGAACTGTCCCAATGAGGGTAAGCTCTACTACCAAAACAGATCGAGTTTCAAAATGATAGTTCAACTGGTTTACTCTTGGATCTCTCTCTTTTTTTTTTTTTTTTTAGACGTAATATTGTGGTTGATTAGTAGGACAATAGAAGGAAGTAAAATATTTAGCAAGTTATCTTTAGGTAGGATCTGGCTAGAAACCAGGGTTGGTGAACACTTTTCATCTAGATACCTTTATTCTCTGGCCCCGCGAGGAATGGTTGCATAGAAAAATTAATTAACGCATCATTTTACATTTCTCTTTTTTTTTTTTTTTTTTTTTTTTAATGGTCTTCTTATAGAATAAAACACAAAACCAAGCACACCTACATGCATTCGGCTTAAAGTTTACAGTCTCTCTCACAATCACTCTGATTTTCCTCTTTAGTTATCGCTTAAGATTACACTCTGACATTCGTTCACACCGTATATTATATAAATTGATTTAAACTTTTCGATGATTTTCACTCTTTTCACTACTCAGGACACTTTTTATTATTATTATTATTATTATTATTATCATATTCTCTCATTCATTCTTTTCACACACACTTTTAGGTTGTACATGTACATTGTCTTAAGGTCTCTATCAATGTTTATCAATTTCGTCCGCTGCTGTTCTTGCCTTCTCCTTTGGTAACAGTTTAGGTCAAACTATATATTATTATTATATATATTTTTCATAGATATATTTCATACCCAGATTTCTTGTATTTTCTTTATCTTTTGTATGACTTTCAATTGGGTGGGAGATGAATTTGGTCCGTTGGCTTCCAAGGAGAGATCCTGTTGATTCGGTTTATCGATACCTGCGTTTACTGTCGTCGGTTGATGTTTTAATTCTACTGACGCTGGCGGTTTTGGTTTTGGTCTGTCCAAATTTTCTTCGAAATCTAAGTCAAGTAGATTGACTTCCTCGCTTGTGTTGCCTTTTTCTATGAACACAATATTTTCTTGGTTTAGATACTGGAGTTGCCTTGCGCAGATTTGGTCATGATACCGGAATGTCTTGATGTTAATTAAAGAACCGCACACATGTCTCTTGGTTTCTTCACAGCTCCGTGACTTTTTGTGGAACGCGGCATATTGTGGTCTATATTCCGGGTTACTATATTTCAATGCTTTTGCTGCATCCTCGTGATTAATGTACCGCACATATCCCCATCCTAATTGCCCGTGACGGTCCACCAGGGTGTGGTAATATTTTAAACGACCAAATTTCGCGAATTCTTTAAAAAATAGTTCGTCTCGATATTCCGTGGGGATGCTTTTGGGTAGCAAGCAAAATAGTCGATGCTGATCTCGATCTCCATTGGCTGTTGACGTGCCTGTTTTCATTTTACTGTTGGTCCATACGGTTTGACGTGGCCTTACGTCGTTCAGTTTAGCGCTTTCCTGCGTTGGTTGTATTTCTTCTCCATTGTCTAAAATCAAGCATGCGTTAATTCCGATTTTACTGGTTAATTCTCTTGTTGCTCGTGGAGTTCGCAGCTCATACGGCGTTTGCATTGGTCTTTTTAAATTAGGAGTCTTTCTCATCGGGGATTTAAGTTTGTTCAACTCAGGAGACTCTGTGTTAGTTGCGACGTCTCTTTTAGGGTTTCCTTTTGTCTTAGTTCGCACTTGGCAGTCTCGAACTTTATCGGCATCCACCAGACGAGAGAATGCAACCAAGGACACACTGTCTGTTGATCCTATTGATTCCACTCTGCCCGCTTGGATAGGCCCAAATCTTTCGAAACCCCGCAGAACTTCCCACAGTCGTACGTTATTAGAATGTTTTACCCGCACTATTCTCTGATCCTGCCCAGGTACTTCATCTAGGATTTCTTTAACTGGTTCTAGTACTTCTCTTGGATTCATGTTGTTGCTTTGGTCTGGTGTTCTGAAACAGTTTATTTTCATTGGTCATATATATAGTTCAAAAAAATACTTTTTTTTTTTTTTTTTTTTTTTTTTTTTTGGTCTTATAGGGGTTAATTATCAACTTCAGGATGTTGGTAAGGGTTTTTGGCGCTTCTAGTTTCCTTCAACTGATGGGTACTTGACTCTCCTTCCTTTAGCTGGCTCTATCTTTTCTTACATGCTTCAAGGGGAATGTTTTCTTGATTTTCTGATTGGTCTGGGGACCCAGGTTTTCTTGAACGGGTGGTACGTATATATAATGCCAGCCCGATCACAATAGTTACCAATGCGGTCAGAGCAAGGCTGCTTAGTCCAAGTCCGGTATGCCAGTGAATCGTCTTCTGGTGCTCCTCTAATGCGTCTAATTGTGTAATGATTTTTCGTAAAGGTTGTCCGGGAAGGAATTGCCAATCACCCACCGGTACAGGTTTCTTAGCCCAAGGTAATTGTTCCATTTTCGTGGCGTGATCAGCCAACTTTGGGTATAACTTAGTAAGAGTAAGGTTGATTTTAGGTCTATAAAAATATTGTTCCTTTCGTGCATAATGTTCTGGATTTGGTAGTGTAATTCCCTCGGCTTTCCCCACGCATTGAGATGCCATTTGAAGGATTCCCAATCCTCTCAGTCCGATAGTGAAGGCCCCTTGTGGACAAAGCAGACGTATAGATTCTTCTTTGGTTAATGAAAATAACCAAGATCCTTCCGATGCCAAGTAACTCCATTGGTTTTGCACATAAGGGTGAAATCTCACATCACACAATTTAAGAGCTTCTGCAGTAGGTCGGACATACAGTGTTGCCTCGCAACTGGGAGCCTGGGAGGTTTCCCAAATCCCCATATCCGTATTACACAAATATCCTTGTTGTAACTTTTGACAGCTGTCAAAATTGCGTTGGTCGAATTGAAAGTATTGCAGCAGGTCTTCGCTGGTTCCTAAATATTGATGACTGGGCTGTACATAGGCGGAGCCATTAAAAGTCGGACTGATTGCTTGCGGTGCTGCCAATGGATGTACCCTATGCAGATTATACGTTAGATGATCCGTCAGTGGCACGTATAGTGCTACTAATAGACGTTGTTGATCCTTCACTAGCTCTACTCGTGAAAGTCGAGAGATTTCATCTAGACGCCAGTGGTTTTCGTCTATGGGTAATTCGAGATTTTTAGTAGTTTGCTGAATTTCGTTTCGCATTTGGCTCAAAAATTCTGGCAGTATCAACCCAGGGGCAAGTTCTCCCCTTTGTCCTAGCATCATGATGGTTAGCAACTTCTGATGCATTTCGGTGAGTTTGTTCAAATGGCGCATGATCCGTTGGGCTTGTAAGTGTAAAACCCATTCCAATCGAGTTTCGTGCGTTCTTAGTACCATTTGTTGCATTTCCTCGATTTTTTGTTTCTCTTCTAACGTGTCATTTCGAAGTTTAGCTAGTGTTCCAATAACAAGGTGTGCTTGTTGTTTTTGCAATTTGATCAATTGGTTTTGGTCATGTTGCACTTGGTCAATTTGTTGTCGCGCCAACTCTACACCCTCTACCGTAGCGAGTCCGAACAGGCTTTGGCCTAAGGTGCCTATTATTCCAAACGGTGCCATTCGTTTATTGCGTTTTGATGTACTTATTTCGGTCACATTAGGTCGGTCAAATTCTAGGTCGTTCATTCGGTCTAGTATTTCTTTCCTTAAGTTTCTTAAGGCTTGATAGGTTGCATCTAGACTGCTCTCATCCACCACGCCTCCACAAGGGGGTTCTCCTCCTAGTTGCTGGCATCTATGGATGAGGGCGTCTATGTGGTCCTGTACTTCATGGTTGTGCAACAACTTTTCCACTTCCACTGATATGATTATTTTCCAATCAGCACGCCGGAGATGTACCACCCCCACTTTTTCATAGTATAGGCCTGGGTTGGTTTGGAGGGAGGTGAGGTTGTAGGTCTTTTCCCCCAAAACCCTTGTGAAGCTTGATAGTATCAGTAGTAGTTTCCACATTTCCTATCATCATAATATCAAATATTAGTTAGTCTCATGGGTTCTTTCGTGGTCTGACGGGACACTCATGAGCTTGTCGGCATGTTTTCTTTTCTTCTTGCCGTTAGGCAGTTCTAAGACAACATTATTCCGTCCCAGTATTTCGACGATTTTCAGCGGTTTCTTATAATAACTATCAAATTTCGAAATACGGGGCTCTGACAGAACCCATGCGTACCCGCCAGGCTTCCCACAGAATTGTCTGGTCTTTTGGTCATATCGGGTTTTGGTCTTGATTTTCGTTGCAATCTCCCTCTCGCCCGCCTGTACTTGCATCTCGTCCAGGCGGCGTATTAAATCTTGTAGATACAAATTATAGGTCCTCAATTTCTCCTCCGTAGGAATTTTGATTGGAAATCTGGCTACTTTTCCATAAACCAATTCGAATGGTGTGAAATTTGTTGCTGCATGTACGCTGGTATTATAGGTAAATATTGCAAAAGGGATTAGCCGGTCCCAATCATTGTACTTCTCGGAGTATACTCGGACGAAGTCCATTAACGGAGCATGGCTCCGCTCAAGCGATCCATTAGTCTGAGGCCTGTATCCAGAGGTACTCAATCTATGGACCTTAAACAGCCTTAATAACTCGTCTATGAGTTCCGCTAGAAAACTTTTTCCGCGGTCTGACAATAAAGCTTTCGGCGCTCCGAATTGACATATCAAATGTCTTACCAATGCATCTGCAATGGTGCTGGCTCGTATATCCGGGATTGGCACGGCTATCAAATATTTTGTCAAGTTGCACTGCATGGTCAGCACATGTTGGTTCCCCGACGGCGTAGTACGCAGTTTCCCGACTGTGTCAACGGAAATTTTGTCGAACGCTTCGATCGGTGTGTCCGTGAGAATCAACTCTTGTCTCGTCTTGCAACGGTTGATTTTCTTTTCCCTATAGCTCTTACAACGCCGAACGTAGTCCAGGACATCGTTTCTCATGCCTTTCCAATAATATCTCTCACGGATTTTCTGATAAGTTTGATTGATTCCTTTGTGTCCACCAGCCAAACTGTTGTGCAGCAACTCTATGATTTTTGGTCTTTCCGATTCCTCAGGCAGCACAGCAGTGCCGAAGCATATCGTGATTTGATAAGGAGTTTTGTCAAAAACATCTCGAAGGAGTTCTTCGAGAAGACCGGGTTCCAGTTGGCTTGACATGTCCCCTTTTCGGGCTATTCGAAAACCTTTAAGATTTCGTTGCCCCAGGAGATGTTTTAGGCTTTGCATCGTCTTGCGCACCACTGCTGGGTCAATGGAGTTATAATAATGGTCCTTTATTATTAAGGAGAGTACATTATGATTTTTGTAAGGTGTGATCAGAATTTGTCCCTTTTGAGGGCGTTTTCGCTTCAATTCAGCTGGGTCAATGGCGTTCAAATCTGCCAACAATCGGCTTATGGAACCATCGGGAATACAATCTCGTGCCATAAAGTGTACAAGGTTGTCTCGTTTATAGGTCAGGCAATTCCGGCTTCGCAAGATTTTACCCTTTTCCCGTGCTTCTTCAGCTTTGGGTGTCTCCTCTTGGCTTGAGGCGCTTTGTCTGCTAGGATCCCAACATTGACTATAGTCCGGGGGATCATTTTGTTGCCAAGTGATTTCTGGTAAGAAGAAGGGTAAGTCCTCTTGGGCAGGCTGACTAAATTCCAACACAACTGGTGCGTTGATTTTACTCTCATCAATCGTCTCCAGGTCAGGTGGTTTGGATAGCCTCTGCCGGTTGGTTCGAATGTCTGGAGTGCTACTTGCCAAATTCTTTTCCAACGTCACTCGGGGATCTATTGAAATTTTCGTTCGTTTTGGCCAACTGACAACGGATTGTTCGGGCTCCTGTTCATTGTCCGCTTCCTCGTTTCTTTCATCATCAGTTTCTGTCTGTTCGGAAGAGCGACGATCTATCTCCTGCTCCGTACTGACGTTGGCCCTTCTTACTAATTCTTGGATCCGTTGAGTCATAATACTGTCGTCCTGATTTTCTCCATCATAGGGGTCTGCCTCTTGAAGCATTTCCCTGATTTCTGGATCGACTTCCTCGCCTTCAGAATAGAGTCCTCGGTCTTCCGTTTCCTTTGAGACATATTTTGCATCACCATCTGAAAAGTGAGAAGGGGCCTCGCCCGGGTCTACTTCCGGTAAGCCGCACCATTCATGGGTGCGATCGAAATGCTCCTGTAAGCTTTGATTTAGCTTATCTTTTCCTTCTTGCAAGGTCTGCTTCAGTGATTCCATTTGAGAAATTTCTTCTTGATCATCGTCCTCATTGACTGTTTCTGTTTCAGTAGGGGTAACGGCACTAACTTCAACTTCGGACGAAGCGATCATCGAGTCGTAATGGCCGCTGATTTCTTCTTCACTAAGAGACTCGTCCACCGTGGTCTCATCTCGCAACCCACTTTCCTTAGCGTCAGGGATAGGTACCCCTCTTTCTAGGTCGCTTGTCTCATCTGAGCCACTATTTTCAGATGGGTTTTCTGAAGATTCGGTTTCCGGTGTCGGTTTTGAAGTCATGCTATTGTCCGACTTCGTGTCATCGATCAGTTTCTTTTTATGGGGACTGACCAATTCTCGTAGATGGGGAGGTATAGTTAGTAAGCCGGGACGTGAGGTTGTTGGTAGGGTTTTCTTAGCCCTAGTGCGTTGGGCTATTACACTGTGATCTAATTCAGGTGGTTGCTTATTAGTTTTGGATCCCGGTGGCCTTCCCCGCCGGGGAGGATTTTCTTCCTTTTCCGGTTGACCTCGACGCTTCGGGGCGGAGGTTTCCCCACTCGTTGATGCTTTCGGTTGTCCCTGTTTTGACACTTTAGGTGTAGTCTTAGATGTTCCTGGATTTGAAGATTGCTTTTTTCCTTTCTTCTGAGGAGGAATTTTGTTCCGTTCGTGCTGGCTCTTTTCTAAGACGAGCACCTTGATCATGGGTAGGGTGAGGTTAATTTCCTCCTCGGGGATAGGTTGATCTGTCGGGTTCCGAGACAAAACATCCGCATTGATGTTTAGTCTTCCGGGTTTATATTTAAAATCATATTCAAAATCAATAAATCTCAGCATCCACCTGAGCATTTTCTTCCCAGGGTCTCGTTGGTTATGCATCCAACTGAGAGGCTCATGATCGCTGATTAAGGTAAATCTTCGTCCCAGAAGGTAGGTACGGAACTTCCGCAGCGCGTGCAACACCGCGACACATTCTTTCTCCGTCGTGCTATAGTTTAGTTCGTTTTTTCTCAAGCTTTGTGACAAGTAGGCTATTGGATGGTCGAACCCATCTTTTTCCTGACTCAGCACTGCACCTATTGCATATTCACTAGCGTCGGTAGTCAGGGTGAATTTCTTGTTGAAATCCGGGAACTGGAGGATAGGAGCCTCACAGAGCTTCTGTTTCAGCGCTTCAAAACTCTCCTCCTGAGCAGGGCCCCACTCAAACTTGACGTCTTTCCGGGTCAAATCGAATAAGGGTTTAGCTATCTTGCTGAAGTCTTTTATAAATCTTCGGTAGTATCCCACAAGTGCAGTAAAGGATCGGATGTGGGTAACTGTGCGAGGTCTTCGAAAATTCCTGATTGCCTCTATCTTATCTGGATTCGGTTCACATCCTCTTTCTGACACAATGTGCCCCAAGAACGGAACTTCCCTTCTGAGGAATTGTACTTTATCTGGTTGGAGCACAAGCTTCGCTTCTCTGAGTCGGTCAAAAAGTAACTGCACTTTACGCAGATGGTCCATCAGATTTTTTGCGTATATGATGATGTCGTCCAAATAGACCAACATTTCGACATTTTGCAGTCCCATGAGGATCAAATCCATCATCCTCTGAAACGTGGCGGGCGCATTTTTGAGCCCCATGGGCATTTTCTTGAATTGCCAATGCCCATTTAGCGTTGAAAACGCTGTTTTAGGTCTATCTTTCCTTTTCAACGGTATCTGGTGAAACCCGGAGGCTAGGTCAAACGTGGAGAAGTAGGTAGCATCTCCTAATCGGTCCAGAATGTCTGCTATGTTGGGTAGTGGATAGGAGTCTCCGATTGTCTTCTTATTGACTTCTCTGAAGTCTACGACCATCCGCCATCTTGGACGGCCTTGACTGTCTCTCTTTTTTGGTAAAATCCAGACGGGAGACTGATAGGGAGACGTGGAAGGCTCGATAATATCATCTTTCAGCTTTTTCTCTATGTCCTCTCGCATCACCTCTCGATGTACGGGAGGGTGGCGATATTGTTTCACATGTACAGGGATGTTGTCCTCGGTTATAATCTCGTGCTCCACCTTGTCCGTACAGGAAAGCTTATCTCCAGGCAGCAAAAAGACATCATGATATTTTTCAGCAATCAATTGCACTTGGTCTCGCTCTTCGTCACTCAGTAAGCTCGTATCCAAGAGCTCCATTACTTCTTTTACTCGCTGTTCGGGGTTGACCACTGGCTCGCATTTTTCACTCGAACTCGATTCGGTGTCGAACCCATTTGCCTGGTACTCACAAGGTATAAGTTCACTAGGATTCACTGTAATGGTAATATCTTCCTCAGTGGTGTTAACGGCAAAAACCTTACAACTACCTCCCTCGTTGGTGACCAAGGCATTCCCAATGAATACCCCTGGGGTATCACTCAACGCCGGAAGATAACCCGTACGTACGGCACTATTAATCAGATTCACACTGATCACTTGGCGGTTTCGCTTTTTTATAATCCATTCAACAGGTGATGCTTTCACTGCAGCATCTCCTGATGTTGGTCTATCTGATGGCCCGGGTTTTACTTCCGGGTCACTCGCCTTTTTGTTGAGGTCAGTTACTTACGTCCGTCTTCGCGTCCGATGTCAGCTTTGCCGGGGCACTTGTAGAAGGTTGTTTTATCACCGGCCTATCCGCTCCTCGGTCCCATTTTGGTTCCACCGGATTGGGGCATACTCCGCCCGAGTTAGTTTGGTATATCTCTTCACTGTTTTGATGACGAGGTGCCAGTCCTCTTTGTTGGTCCAATTCTGCGTATCCTTCTTCATCAATAAAGGATATTGGGTTCATAACATCTTGGCTAAGCATAACCTTGTTTTTGTAGTACGAGATCACGGCCTCATTTTCTTTCAGAAACGAACGTCCCAAAATTCCGTCATAACGGATAGGAAAATTTTCGAACACTACGTGGAATAGCACTTTTTGGTTACCTATATCCATCCAGGTTATTCCAAGGGTCGAGACTTCCTGCGCAGCTATTCCTATCAATGGTATGGCGGCTGCCGTTTCAATCTCCGCATCTAGGTCTAGGGCTGACAGTTTGATCAAATTCACGGCAGACCCTGTATCGAGCATCAGCACCACATGCCGCTGCTCGTTTGAGAGGTATATCCTCACATGCGTTCCCGGATCTGGGTCTATTCCGAGTTTAGTAAGTCCCTGACTGTCCGCAAGGTGGATGGCCGAAGGGACCCAACTTGGATCTTCATGGTTTGTGCTGCTGGAGGGGCAGTCCCCTGATGCATCATTAAGTTTGGCGTTCCCTGCTGCTGGCTCGCCACCTGATTGGGGCGAGCCATCTGGTAGTTTAAAGGCTGTTGATATGGTGGGGTCGGGCGTAACTCGTGCTCCTCCATGGTGACTGCATGGCACTGCGCTGGCAACATTGGCAATGGTCCCGGCATGCGGGACTGCATGGGGGGACCGTTGGGTCGTGGTCCCGGTGTCGAGCCAGGAGGTTGTGCCCAACCTTGATTAGGTCCCACAGGTGGTCCTGAGTATCGAGGCCAGGTTTGTTGAGGCATCTGCGGAGGCCCCATGAATTTTGGCCAATTATAATGGGGTGCGGCCCCTCGAACTAGGGGAATACGGTCCGGGTCAAAGGTACGGGTCCTGGGTGCCGGTCCCGACCGTTGGCTTGGTCGGGGGGTCCCATAATTATAAAAATTATTCCCGGCCGGAATCTGGCCATTTGGGTTCGACATTCGGGGATTGTAAGGGTTAACGAATGGGGGTGCCCCGTATGCCGCCTGCGATGGTTGAGCTCTTGCCCAATTGTGTGTTTGTTGAGGAGCACCGTATCCATTGGTAGGATATTGGTAATAGACTTCGCAGGCCTGTACTTCGGGAGTCTCAGGTTCGAACTTCTCCTCATAAGTTGGCCATTCTTCCTGATTTTCATTTTCCTCTGTCCACTCCTCCATGATAGGTCCTTCCTGGACCCAGCCGATGTACGTGAGTCTTTCGGCCTGGCCGGTGCGAGGATCTTGTCGATAGCTGCCACCTCGAACCCGTCCATCGGGTATGATGTTGGCCTCTATACGAGACACAATTCGCACAGCCTCTTTATAGGCTGCCTCCAGGGTCGCAGGCTGTGTAGCGTCAACTGACCTCCCTAAATCACCGGGTAACCCCCTGATAAAAACGTCTACCGCGGCTTCGGTCAGAGGCGTCATCATGGCTTCTTCGAACTGCGGTCCTTTTTCCTCCTGAAGGGCTGATCGAGCGCAATTCAACAGGATATTAATTTGGTCTTGAAAACTGCCGATAGTGTCACCCTGCCTCATCCTCAGTGAGTGTAAGCGAGAATTATAGTAAGCAAACCCCTTGCCTGGGGCGAACCTTTGCTTGAGGTGGGTGCAAAGATCTTTAATGGAGGTAAAGGCCTTCCCATAGGTACAATCCTTCGCCTGTCCTCTCAATCGGCCTAAAACAGCCCTCAAGTAGTTTTTCTTCTGATCCTCCCCAACGCTGGCCTCGCCATTCTTGACGTCTTGAAGAAAATCTTTGAGGGGGATATTGCTCCCATCATACGTGCTTAAACCTGCGATAGAATTCTGTAAGCTGAGATTACTAGCGAGGCTGAGCAGAGTACTACCCATGGCTGCTGACATCGTGGCCGCTTCCACTTCGGGGGCAGTAATTCCACCGCCATTGGTTGGTTCTGTAAACTGGGTGTTGGTTTTACCCGTCATTTCGTGGCTTTTGAGCCCGACTCACACACACTCTCAAGGATATGGTGTTTCGGTCTTAGGTCGGATTGGTCAAAAGGCTAGGTCAAGACAATTGGGTCCAATTCAACTTGGGTTTTAGGTCAAGATTTATATGTATTCTGATATATATATATATATATGGGTATTCAAGCTTAAAGTCTAATAAGGGGTTGAATTTATAACTCAATTAAAATTACAAATTAAAACAAAGCAAGAGATTCGGTCCTACAACTCCTCCGGGCTGCTAATATTTCTCCTCGTCCTCACTAAACCGATTAATCGATGCTGATTCTCACTTTTCTTCTTTTTTTTTTTTTTTTTTTTTTTTGATTACAATTAATATTTTAAAATTAATCGATTTAATTATTTATTCATTCAGGGGTCTATATCCTGCCTTAAATAAAATTATTCAATACAAAACTAAATTAGTCCTCCGTTGCACGCGCTTTACACGCCGGCCGACCGGCACAGCGGACGGATAGAGAATGAAGTGAAACGGCGATAAGCGGACAACGGCACAAAGAAGAACAGCGCTTAATGCTATATATTCGCTCCACACTCTCCCACCCAATCGACACGGCGGACGGATAGAGAATGAAGTGAAACGGTGATAAGCGGACAACGGCACAAAGAAGAACAGCGCTTAATGCTATATATTCACTCCACACTCTCCCACCCGATCGACACGGCGGACGGATAGAGAATGAAGTGACACGGCGATAAGCGGACAACGGCACAAAGAAGAACAGCGCTTAATGCTACTCTCGCACGCGCTACTGTTGTACCAGTGCTCGTTGGTCCCTACTTTTCCTATCCTAGTCTTAATCTACGCTATCTCACTTATGCCCCTGATAAATAAAAACAAATAAAATTTGAAAATTAAATTCTAACTTCGAAAATAATCCTAAATATCTCCGAAAAGTCAATAGTATAAAATTTAACTTAAATTTTAAAACACGCGAGAAAAATATTATTTTTAATAATAAATTATTAATAATTATGAATTTTGAAACAGCAGCAATTGAGTCTACAATTTCCAACTCAATTCTCACCGTTTATCGCTGACAATGTTGCACGTGCAACTTTGTCAGCGAGAACCCGGCACCGGATGTAACCCGATACTTTTACTAAATTATAATTATAATCTAAAATTAACTAATAATTCTATTTCAAATTATAAATTTTTTTTTCTTTTAATCTTATTTAAAATTTACTTACGAAATTTAAATCTAAATTCTAATTTAAATATTCTACAGTTCTTACTATACTACAAGACTATTAAGCCGATTAATAGTCTTGGCAAAATTTTCTATTTTACCTAAACTTAATGTTTTCCCCCGGGGGACCTAACCACGCTCTGCTACCAGTTTGTTAAGTGCCAACGAAGTCACTTAACAACTCCCTAATTTAGCAGCCCGGGAAGGGAGTACGGACCGGGGCTCGCGGTCCCCGCACGTGTGTCGACGGGAGGAAAAACAGGGTCTTAATTTAATATAACTAAAATTCTTCACTTTACCTTAACTCTGGAGAACGGCGTGTCTGGTACGTCAGCTACAGGTGAGGTAAATGAGAAGCACAATCTTGGTCACTGGGTCCTTTATTTTAAAGCACCTAACTACACGAGCTATTTATAATTATTTTAATACAAAACTAATAACGAATATTACACACAAGAATACTTAGTAACTAATCGCGAAAATTCGTCCGCGCGCTATTATAACTTATATCGAACTGCTGCACGCGCTGCAGCTCTCTCGCCGGCCGGCCGGTAGCTTCCCCCGCCAGCACGACTTTTTCTCACCAAGGCGTTGGGCGGGTGAGGCTATCAGCGCGTGTTTCTAAAACAATTCACTTAACTAATAATTTAACTTATGTCTATTATGTGACAATACAAATATGTCACATAACAATACTATCTGGTGAAAATAAAGTTAAAAAAGAATATATTTATTTAGGTAAAAAGAATGATTCCAAGTAAACCTATACAACTTTCAATATGTTTGTGTGATGTATATAATGCATACAATATTAATCATAGAGCCATTTTAAAAAATTGTCACTGGAAAACCATCATAAATGAAATCTTTTAAATTACATATCATTTAACTTTCAACTTAGATCTTTACAAATATAAACCTGTAAAGAATTGAAAAAATACTGTTTCTCTGTGATTTGTTAGTGCTGATAAAAAATTCAAAATTCTTCATAACCCATTCGAATTAAAAATTCATTTTACAGTTTATTTAACTTTAGATTGAAATAATTTACAATAGATCTGTACTGAAATAATATCAATTATCTACTTCTGAGAAAACAAAACAATGAATCAGATAAATTTTCAATTTTTCTATGTTTACTTCTATTGCGTACATCTATAATATTTGACATGATGAAAAAAGAATTTACATTAATTTTTGTTTGTGCAAAGTAATACACAAATAAAATGCTTTAAGTGTTTTTTACTCCTTTTAAAATTACAGTTTATATAACTATATTTTCTATATACATGTATACTTAAATATTTATCATTTTTTTAAAAATTTATATTTACAAATTGGGCAATTTCTTTGATCTTCAATTTAATCATCTTTTTGAACAAATTGCAGTGCTTTATAGACTTTGATCGAGTGTCCATGGTAAAAATGTTTAGGTGAAGCATTTAAAAAAATCTATTATAATTATAAATCTCATGTAATCACTGATAAGTTTGAAATTCTATACATGAAAATATTTATAATTATTTAAAAAATTTGCACATCTATGATAATCCACATGCTTATATTTAAATTTAGCATTTCTTTTTACCTGCTGATATTAAAATATATTGGTTTTTTAACAATTATAAAATCTGGTACTTTAATATTCAAAGTTGATAAGCTGATTAGCTGAAGCATGGCTGATATGCTGGCCTTTTTGTGGCATCATATGCAGACTGATTTATATGATGCTGCAAGTTTTCATTTATATGTTTTTTGTACAAATCAAAGCTGGTATACCTAAATTTTTTAAATTTAAAGGATCATAAATTTTTTTCAAAGTTGAAACCAGTAGACATAAATATAAATTTTATTACAACTTGAAAATTTTTACTTGATTTCAATTTAATTCAAATAACATCTTTTTAAGAAGAAATATTAACTGTAACATAGTTTTATAATTTTTCCATTTTAGTGCAGTAATTTGCTCACTTAAAAGTCTTGATGAGATGCAATTAGATAATAAATACGAGAGTAAATATCCAATTGTTAAAAAAGAGTAAAACTTAAAAATCAACAGATAGAATGGATCCATCAACTTCTTTTTTATAATTATATCTACACAGACAGTCACTATAAATAAGACAAATTATTAACATAAAATTTGACGATTTTAGAAGTTAGCTTGTTTTGAACAATTTTCTATTTTATCTCTCGAGCAAACATTTAGTAACTCGTTTTTTTGGAAAAATAGACCCGTCCCCGAAGGACCGTTCTCAAATCTCGGATTTAACACAGTCTCCTCCGATACATAAATAATTATTTTTTTAAATATATGCGTACCTTAGGAATGTAATTACTTTAATTGTGTAGCCCTCAGTCAAGACATTTTCCAGCCACTAAAGCGCTTACCAAACTGTCAGTTGGAATGAAAACTCCGTTTACTTGGTGTGCACGAATGAACTCTTGTGCGCGTAGAGTGGAATCTAGAGTTTGGTTGATCATTCGATTCCTGTTTTTGGTCTGACAATTATTTTGGGCACTGAATGATCTCTCAGCATCTGCATTGCCATGAGGTGTAGTCATGACTTGCACTGCGAATGTGCCCAGGTCTTCGAACTGTCGAATACCGCAGTCATTTTCTGCATCTCGTAGACAAAACCAGAAAAGCTCCGGTCTGGTCTGATATTCTGTCAAGCCTTTTGGCACAGAAACATTCAACAGATTATCCCACTGTTCTGTCAAAACATTTTCTTTACCTGTAAGTAATTAACTATTGATTTAGGCCACTAGTATAGTGATCTACTATTCTTTCGTATTGTATAAAAATGTTTCCTAAAGTTTGGTGAGAAATGGAGTTTCATGGTTGCTTGAAAATTAATTTTCTTTTAATAATTATGTAAAATATTAGTTTAACATAACTTTTTACATTTATAATCATAAATAGTATTTTTCGACACTAGGGCGTAAGAAATTGTTTTACGCACCGAGTGTGATTTGTCACGCCCGAGAGCCGGCGAAGCCGGTCCAAGGGTGTCGACAATCACATGAGTAAAAAAAGTAGATGTAAAAAGTAGATGTAGAGTATAAATCTTTGTTGATAAAAATCAACCGATTAAAAAAGAATGAAAGTAAAATGAGTGATAGAAATTTTCATCATTTTATAATTTAGTAAAAGTTAATTTAAAAAAAAATAGTACAAAATATGAAAGATTTTTACACTAAACTGATACTTACACTAAATTAATATTGACACTAATAAAAAGCGATTTACACTTTAATTAAATAATTTTTAAAGTAAGTATTCAAGGAGTGGGGGAAGGAATAATAACTTATTTGACTAAACAAAACACAAAATAATAATTTTTCATTCATTAGTCAAGTAAAACAATTTACTATGTTATGTTTTTGGAAAACAATATACAGAAGAGTTATAACAATTTCACTCAATGTTAAGTTAGAAAAATATATTTAACGAAAAAAAATACAAATGTATAAGATATACAGGGCGTTGTATATTCATGATTATTGTGTATAAAAACGCGGTAAACTGAAAAATGACAATTTTTTGCGTATTTTATTTTACGCACACTATGCGTAAAAGTAATATTTACGCATTAAAATCGATGCGTAAAATAGAACTTTACGCTAACTATGATAAAAAGTAATAAATTTGTCATTGAGATTCTTTGACCATTCGTCGGTTTAGAGTAAGAAGGGACGTGCAATCTCGATGGATGAGAGTAAAAACGTATAATTTCAGCGGGCTAGAGTAAAAAGGTACTATCTCACTGGCCGGAGTTAAAAAATACTATCACACGGGCCGATTTTACCCTGGCTCGCTGGGATTATAATGTTCGGTCAAGCGCGATAAAAAGAGAAATTTTACATTTGCGCAGTTTTGGCTTGTTGCGAATGATCTCGCGAAGCACGATATTTTAGAACATGCCAAAACTGTGTCATAATAAAATTTCCTTTTTTCTAGTACATACGAGATTTCGAACGCTTTTTTCGGTTTGAAACCGAAAAGTGATCGATTTGCGAGAATGAATAGACCGAGAATCGATCGATTTTCAGTTGGAAACCAAGAAAGTATTTTCGATTCTCAATCTGTTCATCGCCAGGCTTCTAGTTTTCAAAACGAGAAAAGAAAAATCGAGAAAGGTTGAAGACCGAGAATATGTTCTCGGTGAACCAAGAGAAAAAGTGAAATTTTACTATTGCCTAGTTTTGGTTTGTTGTAAATGATCGCGCGAAAATGCTTTCTCGGTTTTACACAAGAAACCGAAAATTTTACAATTGTTTAATGTTTAAACATACCTTTTGATACATGAGGATAGTGTTTGACAAGCTCTTTGAAAATGTTAGGATTTTTTTCTCTGTAATCGGCAGACATTGCCAGTGTAGGGTTCAGGCACCTTGTTGTCAGGAAAGTTTTAATTTTAAAATTTTCAAACCTTTTTGCCATTTGAATGGCAGATCTGAGGACAAAATTTAGAACATCTTTGCAGAATCCTTGGTATTCATTACCATTTCTAATAAGTTCATGTCTTATTTCGTCTCCAAGATCAAAGTGAAAACGAGGATAATAATTTTCTTCATTTTCGAAATCGATTTCACTAACGTTTGTACTATTTACATAGTCTCTTTTCATGATAATAGAGAGAACATTTTTGAACCTAATATTTGAAAAAAAAAATCAATAATTTATTATTGAGTTTTCACCACCTAACTAACAATGCTTTTATTTTTAGTTATGTTAACTTTATTTTTTTTATAATTAATTTTGTCTTATACTGGGTCTGGTAAAATTCTCAAAGTTCTGGTACAAGCGTTAAATTAAATATTGAAGCTATTGCGACTGTCTGCTCCATTTCAATAAATTGAACTATTTTTTCAATTTGAAGAAAGTGAAAAATTATTAATTTTTGTTTTAATTATCATAATTAATTTTAAAATTAATAATTTTTTTAACAATAAATCTTTTTATTTATTTATTGTTTCTTAATTATTGAAGTTTGATCGCCACTCCAAAATTACGATTTTAATAATAACTAACACTAATAAACAAATTACAGTTTTATGCGTGAATTTTAATAATTTACAAGTATGAAATCTGCTTGTTTAAGTTAATTTTCATTGATAAAATTCGCGCGTCTAATGATATAAATTCAAGAAGTCAGTAAGAATCGCAGCTGCAAAACTAGAGAGTTGACAGACCGTTTCTTGAAAAGCTTCACGGAAAAAGTGTTTCGGTTGCTCCGTGGTGCAGCCCGCACGCTGGCCGTATGAGAACTCTGAACTGCGATGAATTCTCTCGATGAAATACGGAGTGCAATCTCACCGTGCCGCAGTCTACAAACTTGCTTGTATTCGTGATCCGACCCTGCAGTATGCTCAAAAAATGTTAATTTCAAGCTTCAACAAATTAAGCTCAAACTCAGGATAAAAAAAGTAAGCATAAAAGTTTAGAATTGAAAAAACGTTCAACGATGAACTTTTAAGATATTAATTAAGCTTTCGGAAAAGTTTCAAAGCAATATTTTTAATAAGACAGTATTTTTTTAAAAACGTACGGAACTGCTAGAGCCGACGCAGACCTTATGGTCAGATCAGGGATTCGAGTGAGCTTGTAGACTGCAGTACGGTGAGACTGTACTCTGTAATTCACCGAGATAATTCAACGAGCCAACATTTCTGTTCGGGTCAGAGTTCTCATACGGCCAGCGTGAAAGCTGTTCTATGGAGCAACCGAACCCTTGTTTCCCTAATTACATTGAGTTTTATTACATTCTTAGTAACGGTGACATTCTTAATCATATCATTTAAGCGTCAATTGTAAGTTAAGGCAAAACGAAATTTTGAGGGCATAATTTATCGTAAAAGGTAACTTCTTGTAAAAAAATGGTGTCTTCGGCGCGTGTTAGAAGCGAAGCGTTTTATATGAAAAGAATAAATCAAATATCTCTTTCGCGATTACAATGCAAGGGTACGAACACACTATTATATCGATGGTCCCATCAAAGAAAAACCTTAGCTGAAAATTTTTAAATTTAAAATGACCAATAAATAAAAATGGCTGAAATAAATATAAAATCAGAAAAAATCGAAAACCTTAATAAGTTTGTGCTCAATAAATTTTATTTTCTCATTATTTCCAATTTTCCTTCACTGGGACTGTCGATATATTGATGTCGGGTTTTTGGGTTGCTACTTCGGGTCGTTATTTGTTACATTAACTCCTCATAATATAAAAAGCTTCGCTTAAAAAAAAAAATAGAGCTTACAGAAGCCTGTAGCAGGGATTTATATGTAGCGTTTTTTTTTTTTTTTTTTTTAAGGGAAAACTTCGATCTTAATGCATTATTTTCGAAGTCTGATAAGTCCTTATGAAGTCTTTTAGAATAATTTATCAGACTTCGAAAATCGTCTTTTCGTGCAAACAAATTTGCCCTTTCGAGCAAGAATCGTTTGAGAAAATGTGAAATTACTAATTATCATAAAGTAAAATTCATGAACGAAAAAAAAAAACATTGTAATGAATAGATAAATTTTTAACCTTTTTTCGAGCTCGTCTTGGACTCGATGGACCACTACACCTTTCGATTGAATGAGCCGATTAAAGGCATTCATTTCCTTGCAGACCTTTATCAGTGCAAGCAGGTAAAATTTAGTTTCTTTCTTTTCTAGTATAATGAGAGCTTCCTTGGCATTAATATCTTTAGCGTCTGCTTTTGTGATTTTTTGTGCTAAATCTATTAATGCTGGTAGCTGCTCTAAGAGCCGAATAGCGCACTGTTCTAGACTGAGCCACCGGGTGCCACTCATGCGTAATATTTGGTGTTTGGGTAGTCTCAATATATTTTGAATTTTTTTTAAATCATGTCTACGATGAGATGATAGAAACATTTTGTTAATTTTTTGAAAAAGATTATCGATATAATCTGGTATTTCTCTTCTACCATAGTGCGCACATAACGCAATTGCGTGCGCCGGACAAGAAACACAGACTAAGCCTGGTATTAACCTTTGCAACCGAACTTCGACACCTTTTAATCTTCCTGTATTAACTTTGCAACCATCACAGCAGCATGCTACAACATTTGAGAGCGGAATTTTATCTTTTTTAGTTGATTAATTAGAAGGTTACAAATACGTTCCGATCCAGAATCAGCATCTTCATTTTTATTAAACACCGGAATCATGGCATATATTCTCACTTCAATTTTTTTGGTGATATTACTTGGGTAACGAACAATTACCAATAAATTTTTCTCTTTTGAAATTGTGTCGCTCTCGTCAAAACAAAAGCTAAATTTATCTCTTCTTAGTTCAGCCACCATTTCTCTTTCTGCTTCTTTTGCAATAAAATCGACAACGATTTTTCGAGCAGTCGTACGCTCAAATTTTACGTCTTTAAAAATTCCACAATCAACAGATTTTATAGCGTCAAGTATTTTTGGCTGATTACAGTAAGGTACGTTATAATTGGTACACGTTCCAATAAATGAAAGTGTTGCGTAAGCAACAGCTATTCTTTTTTCTATGTCAAAGTCGACCGGACGTTGAAAGTCTTCGTTGGATGGAGGTTTGTCGAGTTTAAGATTTTTTTTCCAATGTCTTTTTGATTGTGCATGTTTTCGAAATGTGTACAAATCAACGGACAGTTCAACATTTTTTTTAGTTTTTCTACTGATGCAGACATTGCAGTACGCTTTATTTCCACCCTCGTAAATTAACCAATCTTTTAAACCTTTCATTTCTTTATAGTACGGTTGGAAGTTATTATGTTTTACTTTTTTCTTTTTATCCTTGACCGAATTTTCAACATAATTAGATCTCTAAAAAATAAATATTAATTTATTTATTAAATAAAATTATTGATTATTCAATTTAAAAAAAGAAAATTTTATTTAAAAAACTAAAATAATTGACAAAAAGCTTTCTTTAATTCTCAAAAGTTTATAACTCGTTCGAGAATTCGTAAAATTTAATTATAGAAAATAGATAAAAAAAACGACATGAATAAAATACTTCGTATAATAATTTATAAAATAAATCAAATTAATATACAAATATTTGGTTTCTTATGATTATTTGAATAATTGATCATTTCGATATTCAAACAGGGGTCAGTTAAAACTATTAGAACTTTGAAAAGAGAAATGACTCATTCATTTGAACACTTTTTACAAAAGAAAATGCAATTTTTATAGCTTTATTTTCTACTCAAGAACCAAATTATTTTCAGGAAGCTCTGGATTAATGTAAAATAAATCATATATAAGTCCTTCAGGGTTTTTTAACTTCAAATAGTGATTTCAAAAATAAAAATAAATACTTTCTAAGTGATCATCCTCTCCAGGGCTACATCTCTGGCAGAACCCGAGGGACGCGAAGCGCGTCCCTCGGGTTTTAACAGAGCTTTTCTTTCCTAGCTTTTTAAACTAGTAAATGAATCCGCCACCGGGTCGAACGAACCGGCGACGACGTGAAGCCAGAGCTTGTACTTATAACAATGGGACTGAGCTCATCGAGCCGGTCGAAGGCGTATGTCGACGTGGTGCCCAGGGTCGCCACCACGCAGCAAGGTACGAACCCATGTCCACCTCCTTCTAAATTTGCTCCAAGGAGGGTAAAATTTGAATTGCCAAGCTCAGTATAGCTTAGAAAAATGAGCGTTCTTCAGATCGTAATTTATTAAAATATATATATATTTTTTTAAAGTGTATGTTAAACAAAAAAAGATTAAAACCGTAATACCTAAGCACATTTTGTATTTTTAATAAGTGACTGAGTTTCTCTCACTCTCAGGCTGACTCGACAAAGCAGCGTCCTTAGCCTCCCCCCTCCGACTTTTGAAAAAAATTTGGGTTTTTGCATACAGCCACGACGAAATTGCACTTTTTAGAATAAGTGTGATCGAGACGTTTTTAAAAGTAAGTTCTCTTGCTTGTGAGTCACCTAGGCAGAGAGTTAAGTGGAAGTTACTCCTGTTACTGCATAGTTACTCGTATACGGGGTACTTAGTGATCCCTGACACCTGACTGGTGCTTTCGCTGATGTCTCAAAATCGCTCGGTTTGGTGAAACTTTTTCGCGATGTTATCAAGGGAGGCAAAAGGGTAGCCGGATGAGGCTCGCCAGGGGGTCCTGCGACCAAGAAACGTCATCAATGATACTAAAGATTGCTAAGGCTAGGTTAGTGCATTTTTGTTTAATTTTTTTTTTCTTTTTTACTATATTTTAGGCTTTTATTTTTTGGAAGACTGAAAATCGGCACAGGATCATATTTTAGACTGGAGAAATAAATTTTTGTTTATAAGAGCATATTTTAACAGGATGGATAGTTGAAATAAACACCGTTATTTTTTCCACCTGATAATTGGGTTATAAAAAATGCTATGATGTCAATTATTGTGTTTGTTAATAAAGTTTCTCCTAAATACAGATTTTTTTTTAAACTTACTAAACTATTATGTGAGCCACTCTTATCAGACGATTTCGATTTATCGTTTTGTTGATTAAGAGAATTACTAGTTTCTTTTTTGCTTCCTTCCGAACTACTTCCCTTGCTTTCTCCGTTATTTACATCCTAAAATAATTCATTAATAATTTTTATTAAAAATACATAATGAATGAAGTACAAAATTTTTCTTTGAAAGCTTACAAGACTAGTGTTAGAGCCTTTTTGCTGTATCAGCTTTAAATGAGAAAGATCATTTTGCATGGAATGCGATTCTCTATTCTCAACAGATAAACTAAAATTAAAACGTCAATAAATACAATGTTTTTATTTAAAGATATTTTTTTCAAATTGTTTCATTGAAACTTTTGAATGTATTATTTCTTACTCTGTCGGTGATTCTGAAAGATTTTCACAAGTCGCTGTTATCAAACATTCACCAGTGGATTCTTTTTCTCGTTCTTTGAGAACCTTAATGTAGTCCTTTCTCAAATCTTCAATTCGCTCTCTAACAGCCAATTTTGAGAATGCTACCCCATATTTCTCATCGATTTCCTCTCCACGCTTTGTTAAAATCCTGATTAATTCCATAAGTTGTCCTATAATAAATTTCAGAGTTTCTTCCTTCTCTTCGTGTGAAACTTCTTTTATATTATGTGTTTTTTTGGTCACATATTTTCTTTTTTTAATCTCTGAGGATTTATAAGTTGAAGAAGACAACAATGAAGCTTTTTTTGTGAAAATTCATCGAATTGCTCGGAGCCCGATACACTTGCTACTATACTTTTTTGCGAGTTAGTTACGGATACATTTCTGGTCAAGTTATAAACTGCAATGGATATTTTTATCAATGCATGAAAATTAAAAAATTTATAATTTAAAAAACAATTTTTACGATTGTTATTTTTGATATTTTGCTTTTATAATAATGTACCAAAACACACTACTACGACTATAAGTTTAATTGCAAATTGTTACGCTGACAGTATTAATATTTTAAACACTTCTTATTATCAAGCGCAATTATTCTCGTAAACTTGTTATTTTATAGTTGAATTTTAATATTTGCTACTTTTTCATTTCTTTATAATTTTTTTTTAATTTATTACGGCGTACCAAAACTTTTTTAAGCTCTACACGACCATAAATTGTTATTTTATTCATATGTATTAAGGGCTTGACCCGTTTATTTAAATAAATAAAATAAAATAATTGAATAAATGAATAAATAAATAAATAAACAATAAACTGTTTAAGAAAAAAGAAAAATGAACTTAACAATCGGCTCTTGTAATACACACATATTTTGGAAAGGAAAAAAAGAAAATTGTCCATACAATATAGAAAATTGATTTGAGTTATATTTTTAATGGTTCATGATAGGGAGCCTTCAGAAACCACGTGGCCTCTTTTTCGGAAATTTTTGACCACTCTCATTTACCTTTTTTTCCGCTCGCGGGCGGCTATCTCGCTACTTTGGGGGTGGCTAGTATAAAATTGAGAGGTGTACTCTCCCTGTAACCACGCGTACTTATTTCTCGAGCCGAGCTTGACTCCTCTGTCAATTTACAGCGAGAGTACTAGGTAAATTTTGAAAGCCCATAACAGTTTTGATTTTGTGCTGAAAAATTATTCCGATGATGATGAAAGTCGAGAAAGTAGTATTTTGGACAGCACAAGTTCTTTAAAGGAAAAAAAAAAAAAAATATTTGATTTAAGCCAAAAATGTTCTTTTTTCATGTCTTTTCAAATAACGTGTATATGTTTATTATTTTGACTATCTTATACGGCTATACCCTTTACCTTGCGAACTCTGAGAAGAAATCTCAGATGATAGTTCGACAACGTTGCTGGGAGTATTATGCATCATTTTCATTCGTTTATTACTAATAAATTGATTGGAACAATAATCTGCATATGCTTTGTATGCATCGTCGTAATTTTCATATGTGATTAAAGATACTTCGCGATTATTCCCAAGTTCGACTTCGATTTTAATGATTTTACCATATTTTTCAAAAACATCGTATAATTTTCTGATACTGTTTATATCTTCCGACAACCCTCTTAATTCAAGTACGTTATTACTAATAGCAACTCTTTCGGGGGAACTTTTGCGTTTATGACCTTTTCCTGCTAGGCCGTCCTTAGTCATCATCACTGGTAAAAAAATTTGGTTAAAATATGTGGTTTTATATCGTAAATTATTATTCTTACAAGCTCTTTCTGCACAGACTTTATTCACGAAGCCATAAGCCCTTGTCACATCAATTTAAATATAATAAATTAAAAAAAAAATAATCATAAAAAAAAAGTTAATTTGTATACAGTTTGTACTATTTTCTTGGAAAGTATTTGTTATTATCTTAATGCCACTAAACAAGCCGAGTATGAGGCCGGAGATCCTTATAATATAACCAAACATAAATACCATATAGTAATTAGTGCCGTATGTACCTATAAGAGTGAACATTGAAAGTGCGATTTTTTTTCTGACTAGTGTAAGATTTTTAGTTGATAAATTCTTACAACGACTTCGAATAATTTTGCTGATTTAATTTAAAAGTATTAATATTTATATTTTTACGTAATACATATCGTTTTTAAAATTAAAGTAATTTTATTTTAATCAAGTCGATAAGGTTATTATACGAAAACTTATTAAATTTTCAACATGAAAAATCATATAATAATTAACAAAGTAATTTACTTTGATTCTAATTAAATCAAGTTAGCTAGAAGATACTCTTAACACTGATCTGTTGATTATTTACAAATAATAAGATAAAATATATTAAAATATATTAAATTTTCAAATAACTATAACGTCTAAAGTCTGAAAATTATTATATTCTTCAAGCAGAATTTCTTTGATGCGCTATTATTGTAAAAAAGTTTTCCATGGATGAGGTTTTATTATTTGTTATTCATTAATAAATATTGTAACCTCAAAATAAATTATAAATTGTTGAAGATTTTTATGAATTGAACAGTTAATTAAATATTATTCGTGACGTTTATTAAAACTTATCTGACCGCTAAAAAATTATTCAAAACTAAATGTTTATTTGTAATATGATGTTGAAAATAATTTAAAAAATTAATTATAAGACACTGTTTACTTTATCTGATATTCTTCTTGATGTTTCTTCTCATAAAAAGTTGGTATCCAGAAAGTAAAGACGATTTCTGGGGATAATTAATAAATATCTGCTTTTATTTATCGAAATAACTATATTTTCTTAATTTAATTTGAAAAAGAAAAATGCTTATTATCTCTTTGTCTTTTATTTTACGTAGGTGTATGTTTGTTTATAGTTATTGATGCTTTGAAAAATTGAAAATAAATAATGTGGTTATGTTGCGTCACTTGCGTTTCATTATTTTTTAAATAATTAACATTATTTTGTAAAACTGAAAATGGACTTTCGGAAAATCTCAGTGCGTACGTTCTAAAAAGTCTAAGTGCAAAATACGGGTTTTTCTTAATAAAGGTCAAAGGTTGTCACGGTCGGTGAAAATATTAATCCACACGATCGAGATTTTTCGTGTGGACGCGGGCCAGCAGCAGACGAACAGCTGCTGGCGGACCATTCCGGAACGAACCGACCGTTGGCGGTCGGACCGGCTGGAACGAGGCGTAAGCGCGCCAGTCTTTTCTACTAGCTGAGACTAGACACCTCGTCGTCGTGCGATTCTTTTGTCGGGATAAAAGAAAGTTTTTTTTTTTTTGTCAGCGTGATTCGCGGTGTGAGTGTGGCAGTTTCGCTACGACTAGCGAAAACGCAGAGTGCGACGCTCTCGAGTGTGTGTGTGTTGTCGCAGGTGTGTGAGCAACACAGAAACCCGCTACAAGGAGATCTCCACCCGCGCGGCTCAAAGGTTTGTGTCAACGAGCGTACCGGTGTGCAGGTGTGTAGAGTGATAAGGGAAAGAGTTGTCGATTACTCTTTCCCAATCGAGTAATATTTAAGAAAGCTTCTACGCGTGAATTCTTGTCAGAAATCACGCGTAGAAACTAGCGAGCCGGCGCACGAAGCCGCCCGGCAGAGCGTTTGTTTACGCTTTAATTTCTTTGTTCGGCCGCCGCGCGATCGGCCGAACTTTAACTGTCAACAACGCGAATTATTAATTGTAGTTTATTTTGTTTATTGTTTATTTTTTTTCGTTCTTATTAATAAATCGGAGTTAAAATTAAACCTTCGTGCGAATTATTTTTTTTTTGATCGAATAAAAATAACTCTCTTTCTCCTCCGTTATATTCCTGCGATTAGGAAAGTTATTTTTCTCCTTGATTTTTTTTTTTTTAGCTTGGGGAAAATCACCCCGCCCGCTGCCGGCATTTGAAGGCTAGTTCGCGAACGCGTCTCCCCAAGCATGTCTTAATTTTCCGTTCTAGGCACACGGACAACAACGGGAGTACTCGGAAGGGAGTACTCCGGGATGAGGGAAAATTGTTTACAGCTCAGTCCGACGGCGAGAGTGCAGGGCCGTGTTTCCCCGGACGAGCACTGTAACAAGGTACGTGATTTGTGACGTAAGTTTTTTTTTTTTTTTTTTTTTTTAAAGAAAATTGCTTTTTTTAAAAGAGGGCAAGTACGTATATTATGAATTTTTTAACAATCTAACTACTACTCATGCCCACAAATTTTTTTACGAACCTACGGAAAAGACTATGTGAAAACTTACGTAATTTTTAATAAAATGTATGCTTAAGCAAGTACGTTTGAGATATAAATGTGACTATCCAGCTGAATTTATCCAATCTAAATTTTTTTGATCGTGCAGCTCTTCAGGCATAAGATAATCAATATTCTGATTATCTTCAGGCGCTTGCACTGGATTTGAACGATTTTGTTTACTGTAAGCATAAAAAAAATCGCCAGCGTGCAAAATAATCTGTACAGTCTCCTTCGTCCATGTTGAAGCTTCTTTTACAGATGCCATTGCAATAGCTACTGCGGCCATCGCAGTACATTGTACTCCTTGATTTCCGTTCATCGCAAAGCAAGGAGATCCTTGATGAATAGTTCCTCCTACATAAAATACTGAAGGTTGAGGTACGGATTGCTGATTCGTATTTTCAAAGCTTTCTGCTGAACTCTCAGCAACCGCAACATCAACATTATTTGTCGTTATCGTAACATCTGAAAAGTTTGAAACAAAATTTTCCAAGACAGTATCATTTCGAATTCGCGCTAATAGGTCACAGCTCTGTGGAACGTTCAGACTATGACTAATCATCGGAGCATCGGAATCGTTCGATAGAATATTCTCCAAAACACTAACATTTACATTTTGCTCACAAAATTCACGGTCCTCTGACGATAATAAAGATTCGTTTAACGAACCATTTAAGTTAGCATCCACATGACTTTGAAAATCATGTGATGCAGGGGAAAGGGCAGATTCACGTTCAGATTCATTGGCAGCTGCTTTTTGTTTTTGCCGAAACGAAGCCCTAAAGATGAAACGATTGTGGTTGATAATATGTATTTATAAATTTAATTTATTTATTATTTGTCATTTAAAAAGTAATGATATAAACTATTTTTTAATTATACGATTGAAATAAGTAATTTGATTCGAAAATTTTCGATAAAATAATGTTTGGTCCAAACAAATTCTAATGTGAACATAAACATTAAAAATATGGGGTAAGGGGAATTTTTCCAAGCAAGCGATAATTATTATATTCCGAAGAGAGCGCTGAACGAAAATATATTTTCAGTTCAAATTTATTTTATTAAACACTTTAGTAATATCAGAATAACCAAAATCTTTTGTTCATTCAAATAATGTTGATTGAAAATATGGGATGACGCAGTATTACATGAACGGAGAGGAAAAAATTGTAGTTTCTACAAGTTTTAGTAGGTAGCGCTGCAAATGGCTCCGCTTGTAGAGTCAACAAGCAGAAATTGGAGTTTTAACTATTTTTAGTTGTGGTTGTTACCTTCAATGAAAACCATTTTTTTAAGATTGAAATCGGTAGTCACCTGCAGGTAATAAGGTCGGCGATTACGACCTGGAGAAGATTTCTTCGGGGAGTTTTGACTCCGGAAGGGTCAGGACGGACACCCGGTGCACTTAGAAATGTTACACCTTGGAGATGATTTCCCCAGGAAGTCTTGACTCCGCAAGGGTCAGTACGGATACCGGGTAGTTAATTCAATTGGCCCAGTAGTTATTACTATCCCATGCACCAGGTGTCTACTCTGACCCTTCCGGTGTCAAAACTTACTGGGGAAATCATCCCCAAGGTGTAACTAACACCAAATGCATCAGTTGTCCGTCCTGACCCTTCCGGAGTCAAAACTTCCTGGGGAAAACTATTCATGCATACATATTATATAATCTGTAATGCGACTCCTTTCATCAACCTTTTAAATCTAAAAAAAATTCCAATTCATGATTGGAGATCTAACAAAAAAAATTGTAGAAACTCCAATTCGAGATTGTAGAATCTACAATTTTTTTTTAGGTTATAACTACGCATTTATAGGTAGATACTACAATTTTTTCTCTCCGTGTGTACCCACTCCTGATTGATCTCCCTTATACTGATGTAATTCGACCACAGCAACAGATACAGTAATAGAAGTACTCCTCCGTAATGCGTCTGTTTACAATATCTTTTCAACTTGAAATATTATGGTGAAAATTAAAAGTTTTCAACAACTTATCGTGCTTATTTTAAAACCGAGCTACATTAGTTCGATTAATTTTATTGTAATATATTTATTATGTCACGAAAAATTTCGTGGAGACAATCATTGAGTCATCATAAATTTTTTAAAAATCTCGAGTCTGCAAAAAACACGTTTTCATAAGCATTAGCCATAATGTAAGAGTACTTTTATTACTGTTGCTAAGTTCAAAATGGTTTTATGGTTGAATTCTTACATTTTTTTTCAAATACTTTGTACGGGGGGGGGGGGGGGAACAGATTCGAGAATTTATCGTGCTACCTCAACTCCAAAGTTTAACGTGCGAGTACCGTAAAAACTCTAAGCAGTACGGTACCGCCAGCCAATCAATTGGAGTCTGTCCCCACTTTTCGATGTCTTGAATCTTATTTATCTATAATACTATTTATATCGAAGTCAGCTTATTCAGGACGTAAAAAAAAGGGATAGAGTTGATTAGATTTGCTGGTGTTACCGTGGTGCTTACAGTCTTTACGTTATTCATACGGTATTTTGTAGAGTATAGGTAGCACGATTAAAGTATCTAATGAACTCCATAACTTCTCGAGTTCTTTCCGGGATAAATTTTCCAATCTTTTCTCTCTGTGTACACACTGTAGTGGCTGATCTGAATTTTTTTTTATTTTCGTTGCAAACATGTATAAGTATATTAGAGATAACATTAATTTTAAATGCTGAGTAATTAATTTTTGAAAATGTTAAAATATTTATAATTATAAAAAAAATTTGTTATGAATAAACTATTTTATACTACCATTTAAAAGAATGCCATAATAATTTCTTTTTTTTAATTGAGTAATGAAACAGTTATAGTAATAATGTACAAAAAGAAAATACAGGTTTTTACCAAAAAAAAAAAAAAAAAACAAAACAAAACATAGGAAAAAGAAATAATAATCACAACAATTATTTTTGCAAATACAAATTATTTATTACAAAAGTACGAAAAATGTTCATTTCAGATACTACTGCTAATTTTGGCATTATTTGCTTTTTTTGGCGTAGGATCTATCGATCCAACTCCCATCACATTGTATGTTGTTTCTCGATCCATTTCTTGAGTTATTTCTATTGTCATTGTTTCGGTCATCCCTCGGGCGTTCTACCAATTTTTTAATATATTTTTCATTATAATTGCAATTCATATAATTAATAACTAAAATTCTTACTGTTAAAGATATACTCACCTCCTCCATTGGTTTGCGGGCTTGTATCATCTCTTTGATGATCAGCTAAAAAAAAACGTTTTTAATTAAAGTTTATATGGACAGTTGCTTTGTTCAAAGATTGACACTGCGGCGTTTTGAAGATACGGAAAGCGTAGTGTCAAAGGCGAGGGACCATGCACTCCAGTCAGTGAAAAAATCACCAAAAATCAGAAAATAATAGAAACAATGAAAATTACTTTTCAGAGTTTCATTCTTCAAGGCCCAGGAAAATATTTAATTTTGTATTCTTAGTTTATTGTATTTTCCATGACTTATGTATTAATAGGTGAAAAAGAAAAAAATTTTTAGCACTACCAAAATTTACTTAATTACACTGAAGTGCATAGCACCGCGCCCCGAGTTTCCTGAAAGCTTTCTGAGAGACAACAGTGCCGAAAAATATTTTTACGAAAAAAACAGGTTCAAACACCATGATTTGAGGTTATACTACGGTAAAAGATGTTTTTTATAAAACTAAATATTATAATCAACATTTATGAAAAAAAAATTATATTAACTTACCCATGTATGATGATGGCTGAGATGAAATTTAAAATAAATGTGTTCCCTCTAAAAACTATAGTATTCACTATACACTGCATACTGGGCGTTGACTGAAGAAAGAATCAGCAAAAAAAGAATTCTGCTGCTAATGAATCATCCACATCAATGTCATAACGTCGCGCTAAGTTAAAAATTTGACGTCGATACCTCAGTAAACACAATTACCGGCGTTTGCGTACAACAGAGTTATATCGTTCTAAAGTTACTCTCGGCTGATACCATTTTATTTCACATATAAGCTTTCGAATTTCAGTGTATCCGTCTTCGTACCCGCACGACGTGGATGGAGCTTTCGCTTCAAGAGTATATGCATTTGTTTATTGTCATTCTAATGATTCAATTGAAATATTGATTACAGCAGAAATTTTCATAACTGAACAAATTATAAAACAAAACCGACATTAATCAAAGTAACAAATAAAATTGTCTGCAGCTTACTATTTGACCAATAATATAAAACAAGTTAAAAAAAAAAAGCGATTTCTCACGGATAGAAACCTAAATTTACTACCTTTTGCTACTAAATTTGCTACCTTTCCGAAAACATATAATTTGTGAAGGTTTTATTAATTAAAAACAGCTCCGTCGCTAAAAAAAGCGATTTTTTACGTATCGAAAACTGAATTTTGAGATCGTTTTTTGAACCGCGCGAGAGCATTTACAAAGGTAGCGAGGTGCGGTACACGCTAAAATCTTTTTTTTTCTGCTACCTTTCTGAAAATATATAATAAGTTAAAGTTTTAATAATTCAAAACAGCTCCGTCGCTAAAAAAGCGATTTTTTACGTATCGAAAACTGAAGTTTGAGTTCGTTTTTTGAACCGTGCGAGGGCATTTTAAAAGTTAGGAGGGTGCGGTTCACGCTAAAATCTTTCTTTTTCTGCTACCTTTCCGGAAATATATAATTAGTGGAGGTTCTTTTAATTCAAAACAGCTCCGTCGCTAAAGAAGCGATTTTTTACGTATCGGAAACTGAATTTTGAGATCGTTTTTTGAACAGCGCGAGGGCATTTTCAAAGTTACGATGGTGCGATTTACGCAAAAATCTTTCATTTTCTGCTTTCTTTCCGAAAATATATAATAAGTTAAAGTTTTATTAATTAAAAACAGCTCCATCGCTAAAAAAGCGATTTGTGACGGATCGAAAACTGAATTTTGAGATCGTTTTTTGAACCGCGCGAGGGCATTTTCAAAGGTAGCAGGGTGCGGTTCACGCAAAAATCTTTCATTTTCTGCTACCTTTCCGAAAATATATAATAAGTTTAAGTTTTATTAATTAAAAACAGCTCCGTCGCTAAAAAAGCGATTATTTACGGATTGAAAACTGAATTTTGAGTTATTTTTTTCACCGCGCGAAGGCAAGTTCATCTAATGAATTCGCTTGTTACATACCATTGATTTTTTATAATTCAACCTTGAAAAAAAAAAAAAAAAAAAAAAATAAAAATAAAAAAAAAATCGAGTAATTTTTTCGTCCGCGGCTCAGGACTCCCGACATCATTGTTATGAAGTAAACAATCAAAGATTTTGGGGTTATTTTATTGTAAACACATAGGTAAACGAGACAATATGTTTAGATTCGTATCCGATATAATCAAATTACTTATTTTCAATCGTGAGAGTATTGAAAAAACTAAATTTTTATCAATAAACGCGAAATACAAACATGTTTACCTTGACCGTTTCCCTCGAGTTTTTCGGCTCTTTCTTCTCGCAAAAAGCTGCTTCCGTCGTTTTGCAGGAATATCACCGTCGTTTGATTCGTACATCCCAATGTTTTTATCACTCATTGTTAAACAACTGTTGTTTTTTAACTCAATCACTCACACTCAATTTTAACGCGCAAAATTAACCTATAAACTTATGTTAAATAAACTTATTCACTAAATAATCAAATAAATTAATTAAAAATAAAAAAGCTAGAAGCAGTGTCTATTATCTCTCCAAAATATCGTTAGATTTGCTAGATCCAAGAATATAATTGAAACGTGTAATAAAAAATCAGCGAAAAAGCCTTATCTCGTAACACAGACAAATTAGTCGGGTATTGACAAGATTAAGCGCGAAAGCTCTGTAGATATCACCTGACCTTTTGCTTTCCCGCGGTTTTATGACGAGAGAAAAGTGACAGTTGATAACGCGGCAATTTGATATGTATTAACTATTTCTGAAATTATAAAGCTGCTTAGGGTGCAACTACAATAGATTTTATGGACGCTATGGACGTTATGGATGTTATGGACGCGTTGTTTTTCCATAGAAACGTAACTTTAACATTTAACCTATGAGGTTAAAGTAAACCAACTTATTACTTCATTTCGAAAAAATATTCATAAATAGAAAAAAAATCAGCGATCATTTAATATTTTATCTTATTTTTTTAAAGTCTTTACCTTACTCTAAAATTAGTGAGAGTTACTGTTGTTTTAACTTGTGTGCAGAAGATAGCTGAAATTTTCAAGTACTTTTTCAGCTTGAAAACATCAAAAGTAATTACAAACATTTATATTTGTTCAATTTTATTATTTACTATTACTTGATTATTTTATTGATATTCAATCAGATATTGAAGCAGATAATAATCATTTAATTAGGATGTTCTGAAAAACTCGACGTTAGGCGTCGCTAGTGTAAACTTGACTCGGCTCCCAGCAGTTTTGCATGGGAGCTGACGTATGACTGTGTGTATCGGTGAGAGATTCCACACGAACACACACACTGATACATCTGCTCCCATGCAAAACTGCTGGTAGCCGAGTCAAGTTTACACTAGCGACGCCTAACGTTGAATTTTTCAGAACATCCTAATACTAGTGCACTCCTTAAATTTTGTTTTTCTTATTAATTACTATTTTTTATTTTTTTTAAAATGCAAGTGGATGTCCCGGAAGCTATGATTGAAGCTATAAAACTAAAGCCTGAAATTTATAATAAATCTTTGGCACTTCACCATGATAGAGACACTATTGACAAAGACTGGGAAGTTATACAGGCATTTGTAAGAAAATTTTGTGGTCTGTCAATACCAAGTAATTTGATGAATTTGTTTTTTGATTGTATTTTAGTAGAGCAAACATTATTTAGGAACTAATTTGTTATAATTTATTGTAGTTGCTGACTTGAAACAAATGTGGAGCACTTTATTCAGTAATTTTAAGACTGCCTACAATCACAACATCAAATTGCCGAGTGGGCATGAATTTGATGAGCAAAAATGTGAGTACTACGATCAACTCATGTTCTTGTCAAATTTTGTTCAGAACAGAGAAACTCAATCGACAAGCATATGGAGCAACAAGAGGCAGCACAGTATCTAGGCCACCTAAAGTCCCAAGACTTGATGCTGCAGCTGAAGAAAAACTAAAGCAGCATCAGTCATGTGCTGACAATGTGATTCAGTTAAAAAGTGTAGTAGAGGATCACACTAAGGTATTAATGAAAGTTATGGACAACAATCTTGGAGACGTCAACTTCAACATCTTCTATAGTGAATTTGAAATGAGTGAAAAAAGAAAGCGTAATAGTTGTTTAAAAAAATTATTAGCTTATTTACAAAGTGTTATTGAAAAAAATAGTGATGATTAAATACATAGTTATTTACAAGGTTGTTAAATCTTCTTCTTTGTGTATGTGTTAATTTTATAAATTAGTGAGTAAATTTCAATCAATTTATTTATTTTTAAATTTAAAAAGTTTTTTATTGGATTAAAGATTAAAATTTTCATTTAATTTAAATTAAATAAAATTATTCATAATATTGAATTAAAAAAAATTTCTATGATGATACTTTGTAAAAAATTCAACTCACAGTTTTTTTAACAAAAAGATTTTATTTTTTTTTCTGTAATTTAAAAAAAAAAAAATTCAATTCAATGGTTTTGCCTTTAGTTAAACATTTAAATTTTAACAATTAGTTAACATTTTAAACTTAACATGAATAAAATAAGTTTCAACAAATAAAATCACCAAAATTGAAAACATTAATTTGATTTTTTGATAAACATCATTCTAAAAATGATGAATGAATAAATAAAAATAAAATTATGAAAAAATGATATTAGGATAACAAAAATAAATAATAATAATAAATAAATCAATCAATCAATTCTGCTTAAAATGTTCTAAAATGTCCAGGACAATAACCATTGCACCTTGTTGGTCCTCGGCGGCAACTTGTGCAAACCTTTCAGATAGAAGTGTTGCATACGATGAGACTATTGGGTCTAAGTTGAAATTTATATTTTCCATACCGAATCCAGCGGATGTCAAAGGTGCTATTGATGATTGCAAAGAAGAAGTTGATGCTGATTGTGATGCCAATGATTCCTTTGATAACTCTCTTACCTGAGTGGATAATTTTGATTGAATTTTAGTTGCTGGTAGAGAAGGAGCTGTTGAAGTTTTGCTTTTAGAAATTTGAAATTTTTTGATTTTTGGTACTGAGCTCACAGTTGATTTGGTTTTTATATTTTTTTCATTTTTTGATTGAACCAAGGTCTTTTTAAATTCATTTTTTTGCTTAAAGTTTAATTCAGGCAAGGAGTTTTTATCATGTCCCTTACGAAAAAATCTTACAGAATTTTTAGCAAAAAATTCTGCAGAAATTTCTGCAAAATTTACTGCAGGATTTTTTGTGGAAAATTGGCGTCAGGTTTTTCTGCAAAAATTTCTGCAAGAATCTCTGTAGAAATCGAATCATAAATTTTAGTGCAGAATTTTTTGTGGAATTTTTGTGCAAAATCACATGACTATATACAGAAATTTCTGCAGAAATTTTTTAAAAAAATTTGTGCTGAATATTTTAAAAAAATTTTTTACAAAAAAACGAACAAAACAAGAGAGATTTTTCTACAGAACTGTTCTGTAGAATTTTTTATTGACATTCCAATTAATGAAAATAAGAATTTTTAATTGATTAACTGCAAAATCACATGACTATATACAGAAATTTCTGCAGAAATTTTTTAAAAAAATTTGTGCTGAATATTTTAAAGAAATTTTTTACAAAAAAACGAACAAAACAAGAGAGATTTTTCTACAGAACTGTTCTGTAGAATTTTTTATTGACATTCCAATTAATGAAAATAAGAATTTTTAATTGATTAACTTTTTTGTTGGTTTTTCATAAAAAAAAAAAAAAAAATAATATAATAATAATAATAATAATAATAATTATGTCTCAATATTGATTTATTTTTTGATAATTATAATAGTGGTTTTAAGTTATCAACGACTCAAAAAAAAATAGGTAAGTTTTTTTAAATATATAAATAAATATATAATTTTTTTTTATATAATCTCTTTAAATATAATGTTTTGTCATGCTCAAGCTCAAATGCTAATTACATTAATTGAGACAGTGATTCTTCATGTTATTGATTAAAAAGTAAATGAAAATGTTTAAATTCTAAAAAGACATGTCTGATAACTTTTTGGCTTCTTCGGGGAAAGGACTAACAAAATTGCTGGGTTAATAATGTAAAAATAATTTATTCTCATAATATATAAATAATATATTCATGATAATTTTGACAAACTTCTTAAATTAATTAATTAACTAAAAACAATATATACATAGAGAAAAATAAAACAGGGTGACCTCAATAAATAATTGATTGAAATTATCATTTACATGTCATACAGAGCCAAATTATACAAGCATAAAAAGTTATTAATTCTAGTTCTAGCTTCAATTAAATATTTACATATATTTATAAATTATTTATATTAAAGTTTTATTATAAACAATAATAATTAAAGTTATAATGTAAATTCTACACTAGTATGTGTTACACAAATCTTAAACGCTAGAAATATAATATATTTCACAGCAATATAATTTTTCTTCCCAGTTCTTAATCTTCATTCATAAGCTCCAACTTCATCTGATAATTCTCTGCTGCGTGGATGCGGTTGAAAATATTCCTTATTCTTGCGTTCATCCTCGCTTTAACTATTGCTCGATCTAATTTTTTAATTTTTGAAAATATAAAAATGATGTTATCTGAAAAAAAAGATAAAATTAAATTACAAGTACATTTATAAAGAGAGTGTAAGTTACATACAGTAAGAAATTATTACCTTTCAAACTTCTCATCTTTGCAGCATCAATTTTTGGTCTTTTGTTCACATCCAAACCCTTTGCTTTGTTTGCATTTGACTGCTGGCCAGTCAACGAGTGTTTAGCAATCTCCTCATTCGTAAAAACTTTGAACAACAAGTATTCAGTCGCCTTTTCGAGGTCACTGTGCTCCGCTGTTTTTTTTAAAATGGAGTCAGCAATAGTGAATCTTTGCTTTTCCTGTAAATAAAAAAATAAATAAAAAAATAAGTCTTTTTATTTTAAAAATGATAAAATTTACTTAATGCTTACTAATGTTGGAGTCATGATGTCTGGTTTACTTTGTAATTTGTTTCCTTGATCAGTAGGTACAAAATCGTGTATATTGTCGTCGCTGTCTATTTTTTCAGACAGACCTAAAAAAATACAAAAAAAAACAAATAAAAATTAGTACTCTTTTTTTTAAATTACTATTTTTTAAAAGTATAAGTTCTTTATCTTTACCTTCTTCGACATCTTTCAAGCTGAGTGCTTTACTTTTTTTGCTTCCGAACTGGCTCGTGTTGTTCACTATATCATCAATTTCTGAAAAAATACGTATTTGTATAAAATTGTCTTTAACAAAGATGCTAAAGAATTATATTTATTACCTCTCGCACTTCTTCGCAAAAAATTGCTCAACCTTTTAACTTCTTGCTGATAAATCCTTAGCTCTACATCTTTTCTGGAACATTCGAAGCAGGCTAACCCATGCGTTTCCTCGTACCTTTCAGCGTTTATTGTAGTCAAGTTGGCTGCATCCTGATAATTTTTTTCTTTTAAATTATGTGAAAAGTCTGTAATTTCTTGAGTTGTCCGACCATTGATTTCTGAGACTTCATTATTCTTGATGCTGGAGTTTTCTGCTGGTTTAATAGTTTCTACTTCTTGATCGTCGGCATTATTTTCTGATTCTGGAATATTCTTTTCTGTCAATTGAACATTTTCGGCTTTTTGATCTTTTTCTGGCACTCGAAAATTTTCTGCTTCTTGATGAAGTGCGCCATCATCATCTTCTGAATCAGTATCTAAACTTATTTTTTCATACATCTGCGATCAAAACGAAAATATATTTTAAAATCAAATAAATGATATAATATTAAAAAATCAAATAGATAATGTAAGTACTAACTTTACTTTCATCCTTTTTCGCTTTGGAAGAATCAAATCTGTCTTTGCTACCTGTCACGTAAAAAAAAAAAATATCTATTATTATAAAATATACTTTACAACATACATTTAGTTCATGTTTAAATGTTTTACTAACCTGAAATTAATTTTTTTGACCTCTTCTTTTTCATGGCTGGCTCCTCAGATGAGTTTTTTTCTAAAGGAGCTGGTCTCTTCAGTCCTGCTGTTCTTTCGTCTTCGTTCTTATTACGAAGTTTCCCTAGTTTTTCTAAGGACTTAATCTGCTCCCTCATTTCAAGCCAAGCTAAATATTTTTTAAATTAATGAATTTTTTTAAAATTAAAATATTATATATTATTGGTACGAAAAAAAAAACAAGTTATAAATGAAAAATTAACTCACTGCCAACTGCCAAAACTCGTATGGGATGTATTTCCCATTCAATGGACTTGATATGTCGGTTTATAATGCTTGCTTCGAACACATTCGAATTTTTTGGCCATTGACAGCAAATAAGTTTTTTGGTATCAATTATCTGCTGCAGTTGCTCTTTATTTTCTGGGCACGGACTCAGCCAGTTGAGAAAAATAGGACTTAAAATGTTATCTTCGTTGGGGAATTCCACCACCAAACACTCGTTGTTGTTTACGGGTAATAGATGAGACATCCTTGATCCTAGCTGGCAAACATGATGCAAAATTAGAATGAAATCTTCCTTAACACATTGAAGAAAATAAATAAATAAATAAACAAAATTAACTTTTGTATTAGTTTTTTTCAATAACTTGCACTCAGAACGACAGCTTTATGATTTATAAGTGATCAAAGGTCAAAAATTCACTATTAAAATTGGAGTCATTAAGATTATTTTAGTGGAAATAAAAAAAAAAAAAGAAAAAAAAAAAATCAAAAAATAATATATTTGAATTATTATTGTCACAAAAATTTTAAGTAAATTGGGTAAAACTAATGAATTTTTTAAATAAACATTAAAGTAAGTTTTTTTAAGGTGACTACCACTGAAATTTCAGCCTCGTCCAAACTGGTGGTTGAACGAGTGCTCAGATAAACCACGAACATATAAAAAGTATTAACAAAAATTTATACAAATCTAAGTTTAATTAATTAATAAAATTCTGACTTTTTGTCATCTGAAGTTCTGTTAACTGCGAAAAATAAATATTTTATTTTTTAATTTTTTTTTTATAGCTTCGGGGCGTTATTTCGAACAACTTGGCGCATGGATTTTTTTAAATTTTACTTAGGTCAAAAATTATAATCTTTTAAAGTTCCAAAAATTATTTTACGTATTTTATGCTACCCTGTATAAAATGTCTTTATTTTAGAAGTGTTTTCTTAAATTTTCCTCCCTCCATAATTATTTCTTCTATAGGCTAGTATCTTACTCGGGTATAGTCCCCTTGACTAATGTCGTAGTTCAACAACCGGTGTAGGTAGGCGTAATAGTAAAATAGTTATTCACGGCTAAAATTTTAGGAATATAAACAAAAATAAAAAAAATTCTTTTTTTCAAGCTTTAAAGTGTCAGAAATATTAATGCTTCAAAATTTCTAAGATTTTAAAATCTTAAATTATAAAATTACATATATTAAAAAAATTTTTTAGTCATGTCATTCTAAATACTTTAATTTTCAATGAGTATCCCAATTTTTTAGCCTGGTACAATTATCTTAAAATGACTTAAAAAAAAGTTTTCAAGAAATATTTTTTAAAACTCAAAAACCTTTTTCTTACACAAGACTTAGATAGAAGGCAATTAGTTAAAAAAGAAAAAAAAAATTATAAATAAACTAAGCCCTTCAACGCAAAAACAATTTGAAAATTTTTAATAGTGAAATTACGCCCATTATTGAAACATTGAGAAAAAAATACAAGTACATTTGTTTAACACAAAATTTTCTTTCGATAATCATAAATACCCGAAACCAAATTTTCAATTCTTTAGTATGCCAGCTTTATTGAAATTAAATTTTTACGTTCAGTTTTTTTTTTTTTTTTGGATCAAACAAAAATTTGAAAACTTTCTTTTTTTAATTTTTGTAAGTAAACGTATAAATATCTCTTTTTTACTCACTTTTATTAATCTTCAGTAAAAAAATTACACTATAACACTGCACTATAACACACTTAGAGTTGAACAAAAATCTGCATGAACTGCAAGATTAGCGCAAGTTGCATCCGTGATCCGACGATCCTTAATGATGTAATTCGATCGACTATGGTAGTCGATACAGTAGTGACGCACTTATAGACAGCGGCGAGTCGCGAGCGCACTGATGAAGTGATGACAGGCCACTCAACTGAGGGTGCACCAAGACACTGTTGTTGATTGTTGCCCAAACGAAAACAAGCCGCGGGGGTCGCACAGCAGATAGTCCTCCCTTCCTCAGTCCCACCAACGCAGACGTGTGCCGACGCATCCCCTCCACCTTCCAAAGCCGCGTGGGTCTTCTAGTTCTTCTCTCTCTCTCTCTCTCTCTTTGTCACCCTCGGCTTAGACCTGCAGCCCTCGTTGCAGAAGCTTAATTGCGTCGAGGCCAAAGTTTTACCTGTACTCTTCCCGTTTCCCTTCTTTATTTCTTTTTTCCCGTATTTTTCATATCTTTTGTTGGGATCGGTCCGTCTGCGTCGGTGACGCTCAAACTGAGCAAATAGCTAATGGGCCCAATAGGTAATGCTCCGGACTTAATCCTAGCAGGCCAAAACTTCAGCACGAACTCTTTATTTCAAGGCGACGAATTTATGGGAGGGTGTATACTGCATATTTCCCCACCAAGGATTTTTTCGTACATGTGGCGGATTTTTTGAAAAAAGATTACCTCAGGTAAGGTGGTCATTACAAAAGGTGGGAGGGGCTGCTGCTGCTAAAACGAGAGCAGGGGCCCGTGCCAACAAGATTTATGAGAGGTACCTCACTAACGATATACTCTATTCACATTTTTGGGACGCGACGTCCAATAAAAATTCGATTTGGACCGAACCCGTCCTGCGAACGCGCTCAGTTATTTTCGTGTCAAAGGTTTTTAAACAGTAAAACAATATTCAGTTTGCAGAACGATGGTCTCTTACCAAAAAGACCGATAAAATAAAAACTGAATTTTTTAACAGCTTATCAAAATATTTTTTTGTTTTTCGACCCAAATAGTAAAAAGTTAAAGTCGGGCCGCGTTCCTTGTACAAATAGGCAAACCTCAAGTGATTGGAAAAAAAAAAGGTTTTTACTGTCAAAAATGACACAGAAAAATTTTAAGCTACGATAAAAACAACACCAACATGGCTTAAATACCTTTTATTTGATATAAAAATAAATAAAGTTTTAACAAAAACTCCTTGATACTAATGTCTTTATAAAAAGTTCTTAACCCATTAGGTCCCAAGAGTTATGAATTTTTTTTTGTACTTTGAGCTTAGAAATCAAAGCGAAAAAGTTGAAAAATAATTTAAAAAATACCCTACCCCCCCTATTTTCGGATATGCCCTACACGATGGCATTGTTTAAAATACTCAAAAATAACATTTTAATTTGTTAATAAACAAATTTAAAAAAAAATTGAAAATTTTTACGTCATTTTTTTTTTTCAAGCTGGTGAACAATGCCAAAAAAATTATTTTTGCCCTCAAAAAGTTGACCACGGGTGTTCACATTAGTTGAACTTTACGTGCATATTTGATTTTTTTGGTTTCGATTTTTTTAAACAAAATGGCGGACTAAAAACTTCAACGCCAATAATTGTACGGCAGCGCATGGTTGAATAAATACCGAAAAATTACTTTTTATAAAAAATGACTGTGGCTCCTTAGATTTTTGTGGTCGCTGATTATGAATCTGAGATCAGAATATCAAAATTGTAAGAATTGGGCCCAATAACATAGGACCCAATACTCAAAGTTAAGATTTTATAAAAACAAAAAATATCATCATATTTTACGTAGAATTTCAAGATCAAAGTATACTTGATCGTTTTTCGAAGAAAATCGTCATTTTCGAGTAAAAAATCAAAAAAAGTTCAAAGTATTGGATTTACTTCCAGAGATCCACAACAGCTCGTCCCCGTGTGCCTGTAACGAATTGAACACAACTTTTGAGATGGCAAAAATATATTTACGAGGTTTTTGGGTTGCTGAGGTAAAAACATGAAAATCCCAAGTATAGGGCCCAATACCGTAGGACCCAATAGTAAAAATTGAGATATCATAAAAATAAAAAATGCCATGTTATTCTGCGCAAAATTTCAAGATAAAAGTATATCTGTTGTTTTTTCGATATACGCGCTAGTTTTTAGTAAAAAATGTAAGAAAATAAATTATACTCTGGTCTTGAAATTTTTCGGTATACTTCCTTCATTTTTTATCATTACTTTCAGAAATTGAGGGTCAAGAGAAGACAGAAAAATTGATAATAATCAGTCCACATGAAAAAGAATTTTACACTTTTTTATCTGTATACACTGTTATAAAAAAAGATAGTACATTGCTTGGATTTTCTTCGAAAAACGACCAAGTATACTTTGATCTTGAAATTTTGCGCAGAATAAGATGGCATTTTTTTTTATTATATCTCAATTTTTACTATTGGTCCTACGGTATTGGGCCCTATATTTGGGATTTTCATGTTTTTACCTCAGATACACTATCAGCAACCCAAAAACCTCGTAAATATATTTTTGCCGTCTCAAAAGTTGTGTTCAATTTGTTACAGGCAGACGGGGACGAGCTGTTGTGGATCTCTGGAAGTAAATCCAATACTTTGAACTTTTTTTGATTTTTTACTCGAAAATGACGATTTTTTTCGAAAAACGACCAAGTATACTTTGATCTTGAAATTCTACGTAAAATATGATGATATTTTTTGTTTTTATAAAATCTTAACTTTGAGTATTGGGTCCTATGGTATTGGGCCCAATTCTTACAATTTTGATATTCTGATCTCAGATTCATAATCAGCGACCATAAAAATCTTAGGAACTACAGTCATTTTTTATAAAAAGTAATTTTTCGGTATTTATTCAACCATGCGCTGCCGTACAATTATTGGCGTTGAAGTTTTTAGTCCGCCATTTTGTTTAAAAAAATCGAAACCAAAAAAATCAAATATGCACGTAAAGTTCAACTAATGTGAACACCCGTGGTCAACTTTTTGAGGGCAAAAATAATTTTTTTGGCATTGTTCACCAGCTTGAAAAAAAAAAAAATGACGTAAAAATTTTCATTTTTTTTTTAAATTTGTTTATTAACAAATTAAAATGTTATTTTTGAGTATTTTAAACAATGCCATCGTGTAGGGCATATCCGAAAATAGGGGGGTAGGGTATTTTTTAAATTATTTTTCAACTTTTTCGCTTTGATTTCTAAGCTCAAAGTACAAAAAAAAATTCATAACTCTTGGGACCTAATGGGTTAATTCGATGAGTATAAAGTGAAGTGCGAGGGTCGAGTCTTCGGATAGTCCGCTACGCGGGCTAGAAAGGAGATTTAAAGGAAACTGTCTTACAGTTCAAAACAATTTTTTTTTACTAAATAAATAATTACCAATTTTTATTATAGTTTGGCTTTTTTAATTCTCAAGAATTAATGCGACTTTTGAATCGCCACTTTAACATAAAAATTGAGTGAGCTAGAGGTAAAATAAAAAGTAATAATAGATTAAATCTACTAATTTTGAAATCATATCGGAGCCATTCTTTATGGTAGAATTGCAACTTAAAGTTTGCATTAATTCTTGAGATTTAAAGAAGTCAATCTATAATAAAAATTGTTAATTTTTTATTAAAAAAAAAGTTGCTTTTCCCTGTTATACAGTGTTTAGTCTTTGAAATTTCTTTTCTAGTTCTCTGAGTGGTTTACTTATGGGCTTACCTGAATCGGACTGAAATTTAATAGGGGTCTAACTATCATCCCTCTAGTGTTTTTTTTTTTTTTTATTTTGCGAATGGATTATTCGATTAGACACAACTTTTACTCCAATAAAATTTCCGTCTACCCAAACGATCGGCACGTTTAATCTGCTTTTTATTATATGCTTTTATTTAAGTCACTGAGGTTGGTTGGTTCGTTGGTATGTAATTTAAAAATCGCCTTTTCACCTTTTTACAATGCAATATTCTAAATAAAATTTTTTGCTAACGCTAAAATTCGAAAATTTTGAAATTTGTAGTTAGCGCACATGTTTTTACTCGAGAGTCGAGTGTGCCTGTGGCTACTGCTTAGCGGAGAGGCAGCATGCACTAAAGAAAGGCGTAAAAAAAAAGATTGAAAATCTAAAATTAATTTTTGAGATACTTCTAATCATCCTACCGAGTAGAAATTTGGTACAGTTCTTAATTAGTGATAAATTAGCAAAATCGACAAAAAAATTCTTACTAATATTTAAATTTACGAATTTTGAATTTTGTAGTTAGCGCACGTGTTGTTTGTTGAGCTTAGTATCGGCTACTTCCTAGCGGGGAGGCTGTATGCACGTGCTGAAAGAGAGAATTAAAGGAGATATTTTATATTAAGACGAATCTGGAGAAGTTCGAATTTTCAAAATCGGATGAAAAATGAAAAAGTTATAGTTTTGAGTTGAAACAACATTCTTCATTAACTTGGTAAGTAAACTCGCAAAAATTATCCGTTTTTTACGATTCAAAGTTTTTTAAAATCGTTGCATCAGGACGAATCGAATATTATTGAGAAAATAAAAAAATCTTAGTAATTGTATTTTTTAATATACTGATACAAAATGCCGTAAAGCCATTAAAGAATTTCTCTTTTATTTCTCTCTATCTTTTTTCCTCTTTTGCCTCCAAGATCACTTTCGGCTCGTGTTTACTTGACCCCCTGCGGTGTCGCTCTATAGAGGAAGTCTCGGGATTTAACATAAGATAGTAAACACCAAAATTTGTAATGTGCATTCTTTTTTGAGAATCCATCGTTCATCCACAATAGGTATTTATGACTTTATTAAATAAAGTAAAATGAAATAAATGTACACAACCGTCGACTACAAATCTAGTTTAGTGGACGTAACAGTAAACATGAAGTCATTCACATAATGATTCGAGTTAAAACTAAAATAAAAACTCAAAGATAAGCCGCACCCCAGTTTCTAGCTACCAATACTTTCATTTTCAGTGCAGCTTATCTGTGGTATTAAGAATGCACAATTTTGTAATTAGGTATATTCAAAGAAGACACTGCAAATCTTAGTGTGTTTTTTTGTCATCGTTTTAAAACACTTTTAACCGTTTTATCATTTTAACACATTTTGCCGTTTTACACATAAAATAACGAGGTTAGGTATATGTTAAAGTTAATTTTAATTGAAAAATTATTATTATCTTTTCATTATTTTATATTTTTATCGAAAATTGAGCTCCCAGCGGAGATTGAAAAACTTGCACTTGTAAGTGCAATGACCTTTTAAGTACTGTCAGAAAATTATTTTTACAATACACTACTTGGTAAATAGATAAACAAACCGTAAATAAAGGTAAACTCGAATAAGAATTAAATTCTCATTCAATTTTTTTCTGTAAAATAAAAGTTTACGTCGTTTTAAGGGATAGGTAAAACAAATTTTTTTTTTTTTTAACAATGTCTTCAAATATTTTCAAATTTAGGTGAGTCCATTATTAAAAGAGAGCTAGCGCCATATTGCGTAAACTTTTTATTCGTGAGCTGATTGGTGAAGAAGGTTTTTTAAAATATTCGAAAAGTGCAATTTAAGGTTATTAAAATTGTTTCTTTCCTATGCGCGCTTGCAGCGCGCTGAGGAGTCCTAGTTAATTAAATTTTCTAATTAGTAGATACTCGTTATAACTGCGTTCAGGATTATAATTTATTTTGAGATCAATGATTATTTACATTGAAGAAATCAAATTTTTTATTCATAATGTTTCGATCTGTTTTATTTATTTTTATTTTAAAAGTCGAACAAATTGTTTTAGAATTTGAATCTTTACATGGGAATAAATTTCCGAAATACATTTAAATTCTTTAAATGATTTAATTTAAAAATAAAATAATTAAAATAAGAAAGAGAATATTTCAACTGTTAACTATTTTTTTCTTGATTCTTAGGAGTCCTGTGCTGAGTCTTCTTTTTCTGGCAAGCAATTGTTTTCATGAGTCTGATTTTTTTCACATTTTTCACATAATTTTCTTAAAAATTTGTTTAGAAAAGAGTTATTTTTTACTTTTGAATCAAATATTTTATGGGATAAAAGTTCTAAAATATTTCTATAAGCTAAAGGGAAATCCTGGTACCAAGCATAGTATGTGACAATAACGATGATAATAATGAAAATATAATAATAATTTTTCAATAAAATTAACTTTAATAATGAAAATTTGACGATATCATATACCTAACCTCGTTATTCTATGTGTTTTATTTTAAAACGGCAAAGTGTGTTATTTTAACACATCTAGCCGTTTTAAAATGATAAAACGGTTAAAAGTGTTTTAAAACGATGACAAAAAAACACGCTAAGATTTGCAGTGGAGCCTTGTAAAATTTCTTGAAAATTTTCAGTGCAGGAGTGAGATTCTATAATCTCACCCTAATCTATATACTTTTAGAACGACAGATGCTTACCATGGCTCTGTCGATGGGCATGCGGCTCTATTCTGAAACTAGATTTTAAAGATTAGAAAAGATTTGCAAAGGTCAGACCACCAATAGGCGTGGCTTAGTCAGATTTTTCAATTTTCAAACAAGCTGTTAGCTGCAGTTACTCAGTTTTGTCTCGGCCGTCACGAAAGAGCATGTTATTTTTATGTGGATTTGCCGCGAAAACAGTAATAATTTATGCCTATAAATATATGTGTAACTATATATGTATGTATTTTTTTTACTAGAAATTGTGTAATTTTATGTAAATAAATTTGAAACGTGATTTAATATCCTAAAGCCCAATCGGGCTTTAACGGCGATTTGGTTTTTTTTAAACCGACTGCCGTGAAAGCCTGCAGGGCTTTATATACTTTGATTTTTGGTTTTAGGTTAGGACGCTTCAAAGAAAAACTATTTTAGGATGATTATTTCATTTATATTATACATCCCGCGCGTAGCTGATGATCCCCTGAGTAATTAAAAAAAAAAATTAACCCGAACAAAGCCCGCATTGAAAAGTTATGAACGTTTCATTTTTCGAAACGCTGATTCCCTTTGGTCAGGGGAATTCGATTTCAGTTTCGAGCATCCGGTCTCTCTGCCTGCGCTCTCTGTAGACTTAACCGGACGTGACGTATGCGGTGGGCGTGTCTATTTTTGCTGTCTCACTCTTACTGCTTACCTACAGCGGCAGACGGGGGCATGTAGGCCCGAGCCTGTAGCCATGAGGCGACTGGTGGCGCTGTATCAATTAGCAGCTCCCTACAGCTGACTCGTGAGCTGACTACAGCTGACTGCGGAGCCGCTGAGCCGAGCAGTTTGTAATGTGTTATGAGCAATAACTTTTTTATAAATAATTGATTGTCATAGAAAAAACAGTACTGAAGACCCTTATTTTCATTATATATTAAATAAGTGGTAGAATTTACAATTATTAATTTGTTTAATTTCAATAAAAGAGTATGAAATAAATAATCTCTACAGTCTTTCTATGATCATCATCATCAAAGATTTTTCAATTATTGTGGTGTGCCCTGTGAGTTGATAATAATTGTGCTGTGGTTGTGTTGGGAACCTGATGGCTGGAGGTGCATATTGGCAATATTAAAAATAAAGTTTTTTCTGAATGAGTGTGTGTGTGTGTGTGTGTGTGTGTGTGTGTGTCAGGTTGAACTTGCAAATTACTTTTTTATAATCCACCCAACTTGCAAATTGCAAAAGGTGCAATTGCAGCACATAATGTCATTGTCATACGCATTATCGCTTAATTTCATAGAATCATCATAGAAATGTATATGCTCTGAGCCAATACACTTGAACTGTTAAAGTTTTGTAATCCTACCCTTTTTCAAAAATAAACTTGATGTCTGAAAGTTTTGTAATCCCACTTTTTTTCTAAAATAAACTTGATGTCTGACAATGAATTTTAATTTTGATTGTAACTGTTACATTCACTCAGGGTGTTAATGATAAATATATTTAAGTCAACATGAATCAATTATTAAAATTTTTTATCTTTTTTGTTGTCTGTATGCAAGCTTAATAGATAGTTTTGGGTCTAGGTATCCAGTGGACCAGAAATTATGAATTCTATTTGGCATGGATTTTTAAAGTACGGATGAGCATTTGCTCCATTATTTTCAAAGTGGATTTAGTTTGTCCATCAATTATGTATGCAAAATGAATTCAAAAGTACTTCATAACAGTAAATTATGTCTATGATTTTTATGTGTTCTGACTAATGATAAAATTTATATAAAAGAAATTTAAACCTAAAGAACTAGATGTATCCAAGTTAACATGAATCAATTATTAAAAATTTTTATCTTTTTTGTTTTCTGTAAGCAAGCTTAAGTTATGCGGCCAAAGTGATTTTAAATTTTAAAATTGGTTACTTTTTTTTACAAGAATTAAAAAGTACAATAGAAATAGATAGTTTTGGGTCTAGGTATCCAGTGGACCAGAAATTATGAATTCTATTTGGCATGGATTTTTAAAGTACGGATGAGCATTTGCTCCATTATTTTCAAAGTGGATTTAGTTTGTTCATCAATTATGTATGCAAAATGAATTCAAAAGTACTTCATAACAGTAAATTATGTCTATGATTTTTATGTGTTCTGGCTAATGATAAAATTATATGAAAGAAATTTAAACCTATAGAACTAGATATATCCAAGTCAACATGAATCAATTATTAAAAATTTTTATCTTTTTTGTTTTCTGTAAGCAAGCTTAAGTTATGAGGCCAAAGTGATTTTAAATTTTAAAATTGGTTAATTTTTTTTTTACAAGAATTAAAAAGTACAAAAGAAATAGATAGTTTTGGGTCTAGGTATCCAGTGGACCAAAAATTATGAATTCTATTTGGCATGGATTTTTAAAGTACGGATGAGCATTTGCTCCATTATTTTTAGAGTGGATTTAGTTTGTCCATCTATTATGTATGCAAAACGAATTCAAAAGTAGTTCATAACAATAAATTATGTCTATGATTTTTATGTGTTCTGGCTAATGATAAAATTATATGAAAGAAATTTTAAACAGAAGAACTAGATTTATCTAAGTTAACATGAACCAATCATTGAAAATTTTAATCTTTTTTTTAATCATTTTATGGTTACAAATGAGTATTTGCTACATTTCAATGTAAATTTACATTAAAATAAAGTTATGCAATGTACATTTAAAAAATAGGTAAATACTAAATTGAATTTTTTTTTTTTACATATGAAATTGATTTACCTAGGACTTTTATGGGTTCTGGTTTATGTCGTGGTTTTACATCAGAATAATTGAATATATCTTAGTTATTGTTAAATTATTTAGAATTTGTTAAGATCGTGAAATCATTTATTAAGACATATTTCAACAATATTAATGATGTATTTATGGAGTTTGGTTTTTTTGAACTTGTGGACAAAAAGGAAATACATTTAAATATTTACCGAATTTACGCAATAAAATCTTTAAAAAATACTTTTAAAAAAGTAATGTTTACGGCGATTGGTTTTTTAAAATGGAATCTAAATAAAAAATTATACGCTAAGTATGATCTTTAAAAAATACTTTTAAAAAAGTAATATTTACGGCGATTGGTTTTTTTAAAAGGAGTCTAAATAAAAAGTTTTACGCTAAATATAATAATCTTTTTTTGAAAATGAATTAATGAAAGAAGTGAAATCAAAAAATTTATTACGGACGACTTGAGGCCGAATTACTTATTATTTAAAAATAATTTTCTCTTCTAAAAGATGATTATATTATGTTGAATCACCTTCAATATACGTAAAGTTAACATTTTTCAATTATAGCACATACATGGGAAAACACATGCAAATTGCACACAACTCAAACACTTTTTAAAATTAAAAATTAAAATATGTTGTTAAGAAGCACACTGAGCATTCAAAATATAATTTAAAAAACACAGGTATCAATGCTTTTTTTCGAGATAATTTAGTTCAAAGAATATTAAATTTTTACAGGTCAAGTATAGACATACATTGTGATTTAGTTGATTTCTAACTCAATTACAACATGTTTTAATTTTAAAAAGTGTTTGAGTTGTGTGCAATTTGCATGTGTTTTCCCATGTATGTGCTATAATTGAAAAATGTTAACTTTACGTATATTGAAGGTGATTCAACATAATATAATCATCTTTTAGAAGAGAAAATTATTTTTAAATAATAAGTAATTCGGCCTCAAGTCGTCCGTAATAAATTTTTTGATTTCACTTCTTTCATTAATTCATTTTCAAAAAAAGATTATTATATTTAGCGTAAAACTTTTTATTTAGACTCCTTTTAAAAAAACCAATCGCCGTAAATATTACTTTTTTAAAAGTATTTTTTAAAGATCATACTTAGCGTATAATTTTTTATTTAGATCATACATACATAAGTAGAATAAAATTCATGATTAAGTGAATTTTTCAGATTTCATCCTATCCGTAAGTATTGTTATAATACTAAGTGAATTTTTTATTTCAAGTTTTGTAATAATTAAAGCTTCTTCAATTCAATTTTAAGTTTTTTTTTTTATGCTTATTGAATTGGTCTAGGAAGACTTTCGGAATGATAGATGGAAAAATTATAAAAAATTCAATCATTTAATTAAAAATTAAGCAGATATTGAATTTTTGTAAATAATTGACATTTTTTTTAAACATTACTTTTCTAATTTTAATGATAATTTTATAATCAAGTATTATTATTTAAGTACTGTTTTATGCTAGAGGTGTCTTCACCAGGGTTTGAAGGCACTGAAGGCGAAGCGAAACTTTGTATATAACGTGCATACGATAAACATAATTTTTTATTCTATGATGTTTAAAATAATATGAAGCATTTCATTAAATTAAAAACATGAATGCATAAATATATATAAAATTCTGCTGATCTTATTATATGGGAAATTCTTAAAAACTTTTAAAATATACAAGTGTTCGGAAAAACATAGTTCTTATTGAAGTACACCTCTGAAATTTTGACCACATTTTCTTATCGTTATTTCTAACGCTGATCCGCGAGGAAAGTTTGTTGCAAAGTTCGCAGGCGAAGTTATTGCAAAATGAAATTATCAATAAACAATACATAAAAAAATTCAAAAAATGATGACGGCAACCGATCCAGAGGGAAAAAAGAAGATAAAAACATTCCATTATAACTTTTTATCAATTAGTAAGGTAAACATGGGGAAAAAATTGTTTAAACAATAATATTGTTTAAACATTTTCAAAAGTTTCACAATTTTGCACTGTAAAAAATGGTTTAATATTTTGCAGGAAAACCAAAATTAAAAGTGTCCTTAGATATTTTTTATTTAAAGCCTTAGGTTATGTGAAAAAAATCATTGAAATTGTAAAAAGAGTTCTTGATCACGGAGCCAGAGCATTCATGATAGTTTCATTTTGCAATAACTTCGCCTGCGAACTAAAAAATAAATTTTTTATTATTGGATTAAGTCAGAAATTACAATCATAAGTAGCTGTCAAAATTTCAAAAGTGTGCTCCAATTTTTACTATACTTTTACGAATTTTTACCGAGTTTAAAAGTTTTTGAGAATTCCCCATATATCTCTAACTAAATTGGTTTTTTTTATAATGCACGCATTATATACGTATAATGATAATTTATAAAATTTGAAATAAATTTTGTTTTTAATATAGTCTATCTATATTTTATAAGGGGAAACCAGTTCAGTCATGGCTGAGATGAATGAAGCTTGTGGCTCCAATAAACCAAAAAAACGTAAAAGAGGCCCCTATAAGCAGTACAATAAAAATGATGTTGGAAGTATGCCTGAGTCAACTTTAAGAGCAAAGATTAAACGATTGGATTCTCAAGTAATTATATGATACATACTATCAATTTATTTTCAACAATAATTGTTTAACTATTATTAACATATCTAATCAATATATTATTTATTAATATGATATATTAAACCTTTTACTAAAGATTATTTTGGATATTTCGTCTGCAACTGAATTTTTACTTGACACGCAACAAATATTTACTGAAACACCCGCATCTTCTGACGGTGTGGAAATGACGGACAATCAATCTGATAAGGAGTCAAATAATTCCGAAAAGTCATTCGATCTTGAGCCGGATGAATTGGACGATGTTTTACCTGAAGAGATTGAAAATTTTACTGTTTCCTTAGATGATTGTAATGAAGATTATAATTATGCATCAGATGAAAATGATAGTTACACATCTGAAAATGATTCCGATGCCGATAATACTGAATTATTCGATGATGACGTTTTAATTGAGAAAGACGACGAAAATGTAAGTTTTTTTGTTGTAAAGTTTATTTGCATAGCCTAATGAAACAGTTTTAGGCAAACAAAGTTTATTTATTTCTTAATTAAATTAACCATTGATTTGATTCATTTTAAATTGTTTGGATTCGTAAAAAACTTTTTTTTTTTTTCGCTAACTTTTCTCAGAAAAAAAGTGATAACTTTCTTTGCAATGAACTTTATAATTATTCCAAAATTATTATTTTGAATAATACACAATATTATTTAGAGTTCACGCGATTTTTGTTACAGCCGTTAATAAATTTTTTAACAGTTTCTTAAGTTAAAATAATGCATTTTCCCTCATTTATTTATTGCTATTATTTATTTATTTTCTAGATTAGAAGACCATTGCACGATGGAAGTATACTATCTAACGAAGAAAGTAGACTGCTCCTTCTTGCATATGCATTGAAAAATAAATCCTCAGATACAGGTATAGGGGACTGTATAGATCTTTTAGATATTCATTTACCTGAACGTGTTCATCACTCTAAGTACAAGTTTTTCAGCCACTTTGATAAAGAACCAGAAACTGTTAAATACTACTACTGTTATGACTGTGCTGTTTTTTTGAATTTTTCTGAATCAAATGAATTAATTTGTGAAAAATGTGGTAAATGTTATGGAAAAAGTGAAAGAAAATACTTTAACTATATTCCTTTAAAAAATCAGCTTATAGATCTTGTTAACAGCAAAAGTTTTAAACACTATAGAAAAATTGATAAAAATTGTAAAGATATTATCAACGGTCGACTCTATAAGCATTTAATAAAAGAAAGAATTATTGGTCCGAATGACCTTTCAATTACTTGGAATGTGGACGGAATTGCTCTACATAAAAGTTCGAAAAAATCTACTTATTCTATTCTTCTTAGAATAAATGAGCTTCCTTACAGAATAAGTAAGGATAACATCATTTTGTGCGGCCTGTGGCACGACGAGCGTAAACCAATTATGGAGCTATTTTTGAAACCATTCAAGGACGAGCTTAAAAACTTATATATTGATGGAATTGAATGCCCCACATACTTCAGTGAAAGTCCCATTAAATTTAAAGTTCATGCTATTTTATGTTCTGTTGACACGGTGGCAAGACCAACAGTTCAAAACATGATTCAATTCAATGGTAAATACGGCTGTCCTTACTGTTTGCAAGAAGGAGAACAACTGGATGGAGCAAGAACATCTCGAGTGTACCCCAATAAAGATTCAGAAGAACGCAGAAATGATCTACATGACATACATGTGGAACTAGCAACTCGCCAAAAAAAGATATTCAAAGGTGTAAAAGGTACATCAATTATGGCGGAGGTTCCAAACTTAGATCTTTTTTTGTGCTACCCACCAGAGTATTTGCACGCCTGGTTATTAGGTCCTGGTAGAATGATACCAGAAGCATGGATCGATAGTTCAAACCATCAAGAGCCCTGGTATCTAGGTACGAGAGTTGACGAAATCAACAAAAGATTACACGAAATCCTACCTCCTTGTGAAGTAACGAGATGCCCACAGAATTTAGGAAACAAATGGAAAGCTTCAGAATGGAAAAATTTTACTATATATTACTCGTTAATTGTATTACGTGATATTTTGCCTCCTAAATACTATAATCATTGGTTCTTATATGTTCACAGTATGTACATTTTTTTAAAAGAAAATCGAAGTTCAGAGGAGTTAAAATCAGCCGAAAAATCATTGATAAAATTTCATGATGAAATAGAAGAACTTTATGGAAGGAGATTTATGACCTTTAATGTCCATTCGTTAAAGCATGCTACAAAATTTGTAAAACTGTTTGGATCATTGTGGGCTTGGTCTGCCTTTCCATTTGAACATTATAATAGTGTCATAAAAAATTTGTTTCATGGAACGCAATTCATTCCAGATCAAATTTGTAAAAGTTATCATCGTTTAAAGATTATAAAAAGTCAAAGTAATATTTTTGAACTCGAAGGATGTAATTTAAAAGTTCGAAAACTATTCCAAAAATTCATGAAAGAGTGTCGGGTAAAGAACTGTATTAGGTATGATAAAGATTTAAACTTATTTAATCGAAAACTATACATTTTAACAGATCTTGAAGAGTTTCTTTTAAAACATCATTTCAATGATACTTTGATTAAAACAATTGGGTGCGATAGATTCATTTACAAAAAAAATCTCTTTCATTCTATAAACAACAAAGCTTTAAAAAGAAGGAACAATAGCTGCATAATGACTAATGATAACAACTTTTATTTGATTAATAAATTGTTACAACTACAACTTAAAAAGTCTTCCGATCCTAAAGTTGTGATATTTGCTAAAAAAATTAATATTTTAGATGGATTTACTTTATGTAGAGTTCAAAATTTTTCAACTTCTTCTTTCATATATGTAGGAGAAAAAACAGATAATTTAAAAATTCTAGAAGTGTCAGAAATAAAGAGTAAATGTGTTTATATGACTTTTGAAGATAAAGCTGCCATTGTACCTCTTGTAAATATGACTGAAACGGATTAAAACGATTGTAATAAAAAACTGTAGCTTTAAGTTTTAATTTTCAATAGTTTGTAATTACAAAAAATTAACTTAAATAAAAAAAATACTAATCAATGATTACTAATCAGTGCTACTGATATGAATAAATCAGTAAGAATAAGATCCTATTGTAACCTGTTTCATTTCTAACCTTATTTCTTCATTCAAATAATTTCATTAAAGAATTTATCTTTAATTAGCTCTTCTGAGCGCGCTTCAAGGCACGCATAGGAAAAACAATAAGAGTAACCTCAAAATGCACTTTTCGAAAATTGTAAAAACTTCTTAACCAATCAGCTCACGAATAAAAATCTTACGCAAGATGGCGATAGCTCTCTTTTATAAAGGGATTATAACAACTTATTAAGCATCAAAATCCATCTAAAGTAAAAAAAAAAAAATAAAATAAAACAAAAAACAAAATTAATTTTTTTCATAGTATGCGTAAAGTCTTCTTTTACGCATTGATTTTAGTGCGTAAATAATCCCTTTACGCACACTTAGAAAAAATTAAAAAATACAAAAAATAGCAGTTTTAAAGCTGATGAGACCACTCGAAGGTCTTGCAGGCGCTGCTCTGCAGCGCCTACGACACTTCGAGCAGCCCAATCAGCTTTAAAACTACTATTTTTTACATTTTTTAATTTTTCCTCAGTGTTGATCGTCAAGCGATTATTCAACACACTAAAATCGTTACGTAAAAGACGACTGTTCGCAAACTATAAAAAAAAAATAATGTCCGTATCTCGAGCGTAAAGTAAAATTTTACGCTCTAGATACGAAAAATACTATTTCCTAACCTCAAAATGAGACCTTACGCGTTCAATTTTGATCAATGAGCTTGAAATGCCAGAGGACTAACCAGAACACGTTTTTTAAGACACCAAAAATTTATGTACCTAATATGGCCCCCTTGAAGTTATTTATTAATTGCGATTTGTTCCTATTTTTTAAATCAATCAGGATATAAGATTTAAAAAACTTCAAAATTTTCATTATTTTAAAAATTATTTTTTAAAAAATTGAGCCTTTTTTACAATTTTTTTGAAAGCTTTGCAACGAATGAAAAAATTAAAACATTAAATTTTTATCAAAGTTTGATTTCTGAGCTAGAACGTTTTTTTAGTTACAAAATGAATAAAAGCTTTGAAACAATTAAATTTATTTTTCTTAAATAACATTAGGATAGGATTTTCAAAAAAGTAAATATGAAACTAAGGACTCTTAATATTGGTATTTCTACTAGTTCGCGGGGGGCCTTATTAGGTACATTGCAGTGTAAAAAGTTATTTAAGAATAAAACCCGCTAGAAAACAAGTTGAACAAAAACTAAAATCGCATTTTAAAGCTGAGACAATAACGAATCGAAGCTACTTATGAAAATTTTGGTCAGATGCGTCTAAATATTTTGGCAGACCATTTAATCACAACGTAAAATAATAACGAAGGTGTACGAAACGAGTTTTAGCTATAAGGCGGGCGCATAAATAATTTTCAAATCTTCTAAACAACTCAGAACTTCATAATTCAGTGTTTTTGACTTCTTCCTTATACCTTATAGAGATGCCGCATATCGAGCATATTCAAAATGACAGGGGGGCCATATTAGGCACAGGGCCATATGAGGTACACCTACCTTATATCTCTACTTATCAGTAAATTTTAGCTATCAGATCATACGTTGATAACCTTGTTGATAACATAGATAACATTTGTATTTTGGAGTTGATTCTTTTTTTTTTTAATTTTGACATAAGATAGGACCTACTGTTAAATATGTAAATTAAGTTTTTCAATCAAAAAGTTTCTTTAAGTGTTTAAATAGAGATCTAAGCTTAGTGTTTGAATCTTACTCGTATTATGATTGGATGATAACAAGATTCTAAATTTTAAATTTCAACATATGATAAAGAAGCACATAAAAGTCCTACGCATAGAGTTGTATATCTATATATGTATAGCAGCAAACCAGAAAGCCCGGACTGGCCCAGACTCGCGCCGCGTTTCATTTTTATTTTTTTCACGCCCTCTTAGAGGTTCAGCCCGTCCGGGCCCAGAGTCTATCCCGGTTTGCGTTTGCCTGTCGGGACACTATTAAAACTTTTACCAATTATTTGAGGTCTATTCAATAATACCTATATAAAATTTCAGTTCACTATTGATTCTAAATACCTTTTTTTAATGAGAAAAAGGTGTACGCGCCAAACACTATATATACAGTATAATCATAATCGGGGAGCGCTTGTTGACGGCTGGTAGTACTTGTCAATTTTCATTCATATATTACTATGACGAAATAAAAAAATTCTGAAATTAAAGAATTTTTGCATAATTTCTATTTGAATTCAAGTTGTCATATTCTGAAATAAAAATAAAATCTCTTTTCTGTAAAAAAATAATAATTTCTGAGCACAGCTTTCAGTTTGAGTACCTGTGCCGATGGATTGCTGCAAAACTTGCTTATAAATATGTGTCATGGAAGAGTCTACCTTTGCAAATTTTCATGAAAATTAACTATTCTACAAGATCCTTGTAGTAACTGATCGCTATTCCTTTTAAATGTTGCCTAATTGAGAAATCTTTTATTAGCTCAGTTAGCCAAAGTATCGAGTATTCGAACTTGGACTAATTTTTTTTCAAATCCAAAAACTCATAACTTTGGACCCAAAAAATGAGTCAAAAGAATTTAGAAGAATATTTATCAATTTGACTCCGAAAATTCATGTTGAAAGACTCTAAAGGGAATTCGAATTAAAAATTCCAGTAATTTTTATGTTAGAGTGGCGATTCAAAAGTCGCATTAATTCTTGAGATTTAAAAAAGCCAAACTATAATAAAAATTGGTAATTATTTATTTAGTAAAAAAAAATTGTTTTGAACTGTAAGACAGTTTCCTTTAAATCTCCTTTCTAGCCCTCGTAGCGGACTATCCGAAGACTCGACCCTCGCACTTCACTTTATACTCATCGAATTAAGAACTTTTTATAAAGACATTAGTATCAAGGAGTTTTTGTTAAAACTTTATTTATTTTTATATCAAATAAAAGGTATTTAAGCCATGTTGGTGTTGTTTTTATCGTAGCTTAAAATTTTTCTGTGTCATTTTTGACAGTAAAAACCTTTTTTTTTCCAATCACTTGAGGTTTGCCTATTTGTACAAGGAACGCGGCCCGACTTTAACTTTTTACTATTTGGGTCGAAAAACAAAAAAATATTTTGATAAGCTGTTAAAAAATTCAGTTTTTATTTTATCGGTTATTTTGGTAAGAGACCATCGTTCTGCAAACTGAATATTGTTTTACTGTTTAAAAACCTTTGACACGAAAATAACTGAGCGCGTTCACAGGACGGGTTCGGTCCAAATCGAATTTTTATTGGACGTCGCGTCCCAAAAATGTGAATAGAGTATATCGTTAGTGAGGTACCTCTCATAAATCTTGTTGGCACGGGCCCCTGCTCTCGTTTTAGCAGCAGCAGCCCCTCCCACCTTTTGTAATGACCACCTTACCTGAGGTAATCTTTTTTCAAAAAATCCGCCACATGTACGAAAAAATCCTTGGTGGGGAAATATGCAGTATACACCCTCCCATAAATTCGTCGCCTTGAAATAAAGAGTTCGTGCTGAAGTTTTGGCCTGCTAGGATTAAGTCCGGAGCATTACCTATTGGGCCCATTAGCTATTTGCTCAGTTTGAGCGTCACCGACGCAGACGGACCGATCCCAACAAAAGATATGAAAAATACGGGAAAAAAGAAATAAAGAAGGGAAACGGGAAGAGTACAGGTAAAACTTTGGCCTCGACGCAATTAAGCTTCTGCAACGAGGGCTGCAGGTCTAAGCCGAGGGTGACAAAGAGAGAGAGAGAGAGAGAGAGAAGAACTAGAAGACCCACGCGGCTTTGGAAGGTGGAGGGGATGCGTCGGCACACGTCTGCGTTGGTGGGACTGAGGAAGGGAGGACTATCTGCTGTGCGACCCCCGCGGCTTGTTTTCGTTTGGGCAACAATCAACAACAGTGTCTTGGTGCACCCTCAGTTGAGTGGCCTGTCATCACTTCATCAGTGCGCTCGCGACTCGCCGCTGTCTATAAGTGCGTCACTACTGTATCGACTACCATAGTCGATCGAATTACATCATTAAGGATCGTCGGATCACGGATGCAACTTGCGCTAATCTTGCAGTTCATGCAGATTTTTGTTCAACTCTAAGTGTGTTATAGTGCAGTGTTATAGTGTAATTTTTTTACTGAAGATTAATAAAAGTGAGTAAAAAAGAGATATTTATACGTTTACTTACAAAAATTAAAAAAAGAAAGTTTTCAAATTTTTGTTTGATCCAAAAAAAAAAAAAAAACTGAACGTAAAAATTTAATTTCAATAAAGCTGGCATACTAAAGAATTGAAAATTTGGTTTCGGGTATTTATGATTATCGAAAGAAAATTTTGTGTTAAACAAATGTACTTGTATTTTTTTCTCAATGTTTCAATAATGGGCGTAATTTCACTATTAAAAATTTTCAAATTGTTTTTGCGTTGAAGGGCTTAGTTTATTTATAATTTTTTTTTTCTTTTTTAACTAATTGCCTTCTATCTAAGTCTTGTGTAAGAAAAAGGTTTTTGAGTTTTAAAAAATATTTCTTGAAAACTTTTTTTTAAGTCATTTTAAGATAATTGTACCAGGCTAAAAAATTGGGATACTCATTGAAAATTAAAGTATTTAGAATGACATGACTAAAAAATTTTTTTAATATATGTAATTTTATAATTTAAGATTTTAAAATCTTAGAAATTTTGAAGCATTAATATTTCTGACACTTTAAAGCTTGAAAAAAAGAATTTTTTTTATTTTTGTTTATATTCCTAAAATTTTAGCCGTGAATAACTATTTTACTATTACGCCTACCTACACCGGTTGTTGAACTACGACATTAGTCAAGGGGACTATACCCGAGTAAGATACTAGCCTATAGAAGAAATAATTATGGAGGGAGGAAAATTTAAGAAAACACTTCTAAAATAAAGACATTTTATACAGGGTAGCATAAAATACGTAAAATAATTTTTGGAACTTTAAAAGATTATAATTTTTGACCTAAGTAAAATTTAAAAAAATCCATGCGCCAAGTTGTTCGAAATAACGCCCCGAAGCTATAAAAAAAAAATTAAAAAATAAAATATTTATTTTTCGCAGTTAACAGAACTTCAGATGACAAAAAGTCAGAATTTTATTAATTAATTAAACTTAGATTTGTATAAATTTTTGTTAATACTTTTTATATGTTCGTGGTTTATCTGAGCACTCGTTCAACCACCAGTTTGGACGAGGCTGAAATTTCAGTGGTAGTCACCTTAAAAAAACTTACTTTAATGTTTATTTAAAAAATTCATTAGTTTTACCCAATTTACTTAAAATTTTTGTGACAATAATAATTCAAATATATTATTTTTTGATTTTTTTTTTTTCTTTTTTTTTTTTTATTTCCACTAAAATAATCTTAATGACTCCAATTTTAATAGTGAATTTTTGACCTTTGATCACTTATAAATCATAAAGCTGTCGTTCTGAGTGCAAGTTATTGAAAAAAACTAATACAAAAGTTAATTTTGTTTATTTATTTATTTATTTTCTTCAATGTGTTAAGGAAGATTTCATTCTAATTTTGCATCATGTTTGCCAGCTAGGATCAAGGATGTCTCATCTATTACCCGTAAACAACAACGAGTGTTTGGTGGTGGAATTCCCCAACGAAGATAACATTTTAAGTCCTATTTTTCTCAACTGGCTGAGTCCGTGCCCAGAAAATAAAGAGCAACTGCAGCAGATAATTGATACCAAAAAACTTATTTGCTGTCAATGGCCAAAAAATTCGAATGTGTTCGAAGCAAGCATTATGAACCGACATATCAAGTCCATTGAATGGGAAATACATCCCATACGAGTTTTGGCAGTTGGCAGTGAGTTAATTTTTCATTTATAACTTGTTTTTTTTTTCGTACCAATAATATATAATATTTTAATTTAAAAAAAATTCATTAATTTAAAAAATATTTAGCTTGGCTTGAAATGAGGGAGCAGATTAAGTCCTTAGAAAAACTAGGGAAACTTCGTAATAAGAACGAAGACGAAAGAACAGCAGGACTGAAGAGACCAGCTCCTTTAGAAAAAAACTCATCTGAGGAGCCAGCCATGAAAAAGAAGAGGTCAAAAAAATTAATTTCAGGTTAGTAAAACATTTAAACATGAACTAAATGTATGTTGTAAAGTATATTTTATAATAATAGATATTTTTTTTTTTTTACGTGACAGGTAGCAAAGACAGATTTGATTCTTCCAAAGCGAAAAAGGATGAAAGTAAAGTTAGTACTTACATTATCTATTTGATTTTTTAATATTATATCATTTATTTGATTTTAAAATATATTTTCGTTTTGATCGCAGATGTATGAAAAAATAAGTTTAGATACTGATTCAGAAGATGATGATGGCGCACTTCATCAAGAAGCAGAAAATTTTCGAGTGCCAGAAAAAGATCAAAAAGCCGAAAATGTTCAATTGACAGAAAAGAATATTCCAGAATCAGAAAATAATGCCGACGATCAAGAAGTAGAAACTATTAAACCAGCAGAAAACTCCAGCATCAAGAATAATGAAGTCTCAGAAATCAATGGTCGGACAACTCAAGAAATTACAGACTTTTCACATAATTTAAAAGAAAAAAATTATCAGGATGCAGCCAACTTGACTACAATAAACGCTGAAAGGTACGAGGAAACGCATGGGTTAGCCTGCTTCGAATGTTCCAGAAAAGATGTAGAGCTAAGGATTTATCAGCAAGAAGTTAAAAGGTTGAGCAATTTTTTGCGAAGAAGTGCGAGAGGTAATAAATATAATTCTTTAGCATCTTTGTTAAAGACAATTTTATACAAATACGTATTTTTTCAGAAATTGATGATATAGTGAACAACACGAGCCAGTTCGGAAGCAAAAAAAGTAAAGCACTCAGCTTGAAAGATGTCGAAGAAGGTAAAGATAAAGAACTTATACTTTTAAAAAATAGTAATTTAAAAAAAAGAGTACTAATTTTTATTTGTTTTTTTTTGTATTTTTTTAGGTCTGTCTGAAAAAATAGACAGCGACGACAATATACACGATTTTGTACCTACTGATCAAGGAAACAAATTACAAAGTAAACCAGACATCATGACTCCAACATTAGTAAGCATTAAGTAAATTTTATCATTTTTAAAATAAAAAGACTTATTTTTTTATTTATTTTTTTATTTACAGGAAAAGCAAAGATTCACTATTGCTGACTCCATTTTAAAAAAAACAGCGGAGCACAGTGACCTCGAAAAGGCGACTGAATACTTGTTGTTCAAAGTTTTTACGAATGAGGAGATTGCTAAACACTCGTTGACTGGCCAGCAGTCAAATGCAAACAAAGCAAAGGGTTTGGATGTGAACAAAAGACCAAAAATTGATGCTGCAAAGATGAGAAGTTTGAAAGGTAATAATTTCTTACTGTATGTAACTTACACTCTCTTTATAAATGTACTTGTAATTTAATTTTATCTTTTTTTTCAGATAACATCATTTTTATATTTTCAAAAATTAAAAAATTAGATCGAGCAATAGTTAAAGCGAGGATGAACGCAAGAATAAGGAATATTTTCAACCGCATCCACGCAGCAGAGAATTATCAGATGAAGTTGGAGCTTATGAATGAAGATTAAGAACTGGGAAGAAAAATTATATTGCTGTGAAATATATTATATTTCTAGCGTTTAAGATTTGTGTAACACATACTAGTGTAGAATTTACATTATAACTTTAATTATTATTGTTTATAATAAAACTTTAATATAAATAATTTATAAATATATGTAAATATTTAATTGAAGCTAGAACTAGAATTAATAACTTTTTATGCTTGTATAATTTGGCTCTGTATGACATGTAAATGATAATTTCAATCAATTATTTATTGAGGTCACCCTGTTTTATTTTTCTCTATGTATATATTGTTTTTAGTTAATTAATTAATTTAAGAAGTTTGTCAAAATTATCATGAATATATTATTTATATATTATGAGAATAAATTATTTTTACATTATTAACCCAGCAATTTTGTTAGTCCTTTCCCCGAAGAAGCCAAAAAGTTATCAGACATGTCTTTTTAGAATTTAAACATTTTCATTTACTTTTTAATCAATAACATGAAGAATCACTGTCTCAATTAATGTAATTAGCATTTGAGCTTGAGCATGACAAAACATTATATTTAAAGAGATTATATAAAAAAAAATTATATATTTATTTATATATTTAAAAAAACTTACCTATTTTTTTTTGAGTCGTTGATAACTTAAAACCACTATTATAATTATCAAAAAATAAATCAATATTGAGACATAATTATTATTATTATTATTATTATTATATTATTATTTTTTTTTTTTTTTTATGAAAAACCAACAAAAAAGTTAATCAATTAAAAATTTTTATTTTCATTAATTGGAATGTCAATAAAAAATTCTACAGAACAGTTCTGTAGAAAAATCTCTCTTGTTTTGTTCGTTTTTTTGTAAAAAATTTCTTTACAATATTCAGCACAAATTTTTTTAAAAAATTACTGCAGAAATTTCTGTATATAGTCATGTGATTTTGCAGTTAATCAATTAAAAATTCTTATTTTCATTAATTGGAATGTCAATAAAAAATTCTACAGAACAGTTCTGTAGAAAAATCTCTCTTGTTTTGTTCGTTTTTTTGTAAAAAATTTTTTTAAAATATTCAGCACAAATTTTTTTAAAAAATTTCTGCAGAAATTTCTGTATATAGTCATGTGATTTTGCACAAAAATTCCACAAAAAATTCTGCACTAAAATTTATGATTCGATTTCTACAGAGATTCTTGCAGAAATTTTTGCAGAAAAACCTGACGCCAATTTTCCACAAAAAATCCTGCAGTAAATTTTGCAGAAATTTCTGCAGAATTTTTTGCTAAAAATTCTGTAAGATTTTTTCGTAAGGGCGTGCTACACGCACATTTCCTGGTGTATAATTTATAAGATCTATAGTATTCTTTTCATTTAAAAACTCATCTTCTATTGATGCATGGCTCATGGTTGAATTTAAGCTAGTGCTAGTAGTTAAATCCACGCAATCTATAAATTCTTCTAAAGGAGGTTCCTCAGATAATGAGATTTGATTAGTTAATTTTAAACTTTCTGTCAACTGGCTTTTATTGTTAATTGTGTTGCAGTCCAGAGATTCATCTGAATCATAATCTTCTGCACCTGCAGATTTGCTTTTTCTTGCTCTTTCGCCGATTTGACCTTTCAAAAACCAAAACTTGTTCTCAATGTCAATTTGTCTAGGTGTAAGGTGTAAGTTTTTTTCAAGGGCTTTCTCTATTTTTCTGAATTCTCCCCTCATGTATGTATAACGATTAGCGAGAAAATCCACTGTAAAATATAATAATAAAATATTAATTGAGTTATAATAAATTTTGATAATTTTTTTTTAATAATATTTTTACAATTTAATTCAAACGAGGGGAATCTATTTCGATGAGCAAAAGCCAAATGAATTTTCTGTAAAGTATTTAAGTAAAATTCTTTCTTATCAAAATTTTTTTTTGCAGTTTTGGATAAGCCTTTTCGCCACATTGGTTCATTGTCATAAATTGCAGAAGCCAGCTCCCAGTCCAAAATATCCATTTCGGAAAGTTCTGAATCATCGATAAGTTTAGCGATGTCTAATCCACCCACTTCATCTTCTTCACACTGCTCAGACATTTTTTAACTTGCAATAGGAGACAGTTTATTTATTTATGCTTTAACTAATTTTTTGACAGGTTGGTTGAAAAAATCAATATATAATTACAAAACAAACAAAAGAAGATTGAAAACAAGAAATTTAAATAATGCTTGAAGTATAGCTGATGAAAAATAATATTTAATAAAATAATTAAAAGATAAGGTATTTTATTTAAAAAAATTTTTTACCTCATCAAAATACTGAAATTTCTAATTATTTGAAGTAAAAATCTTTTTCTTTTTTTTACAAATTACGTAGACGCCACTGCCAATGAACTTGACCATTAGGACTTAAAAAATAATCTGCATACTGATTTCTATTATTTATACCATTTCCTAGATGATCGTCATATTCCTCTTCTTCTAATTCTTGCTCTTGGTCTTCATTTTCCTCTTCTTCGTTCACTTGGTTATCTCTTTCTTCAAAATCTCTCACATCATCAAAAGTTGGATCGTTGTGTTGTAAATAACGGTTCGGATCTTCAGTAATTAGGAAATTGTGCAAAGCCAATAGTGCTAATATAACTGCTTCAGTATTTCTTAATTTAAAACTCATTCGAGTTTCAAATATTTTCCATTTTTTTTGGAGTGTTCCGAAGGCGCACTCAATTATTCTTCTTGCCCGAGATAAACGATAGTTGAAAATTTTTTCTCGCTGTCCATAATTTTGGCTTTCGGCGAACGGCCTCATTAAATAATTTTTGATCGGAAATCCTCCATCCCCAACGATGCAGTATGGCAAATCAACTTTTGAACCCGTAAGAACTTTACTGTGAGGCCAATCTATACCACCTTCCTCTAAATATTTACCTAGTTCTGAATCACAGAAAATACCAGCATCATTTAAGCTACCTATAAAAGTTAAATAAGTTTTTATTATTAAGCTCTTAAAACAATATAAATTTAATAATTAAAAAGTGGAATTGTAAAAATATAGTTGAATATTTCCTTTAAAAAAATTAATTTTGGAATTTTACCATAGCTTCCTACGGAAGCCCAAATAAACCTTTGATGTGCATCACATACAGCTAATAGTACTATACTATAAAATTTTTTGTAATTATAAAAAAGCGACCCAGTGTTTTTCGGTCTTTTAATCCTGACATGCATTCCATCCAATTGCGCCAACGCAGTTTGGAAAATTCCAAATACTTCTGAAATTTTCTTCAAGAAAATTCCAGTCATCGCCTTGTGGAAATTGCAAATACTTATCTTTAAGAACTGCATAAATAGCTGAACAAACTTCTGGGATTATTTTGGTCATTGTGGACTTGCCTATTCTAAAATGCGTTGCAATAGTTTTCGGTTGGTTTGCATGAACCAAATAACTGAAATAAAATTCATCTTTTACAAAATATGACATTTAGATAACAGTTTTTTTTTTTTTTTTTAAACAATGGTATTTTGATTCAAAAGTGCGGCTCTGTGGTACATTGCCAGTGCGAGGCACAGCCGAGTCGGGCAACGTACCAACAGAGCCGCACGAGTGAAACAACAATGCTTTATTACACGACGGACGGGCAATCTAAACTTTGCCCGTCTGTTTTCAGTTTCGAGCGGGCAAAGTAAGGATTGCTCGCGCGTTTTGGCTATCGGGCAAAGTAGTAAGTACACCTGATAAGCATCATATCGTTCCACATTTCGCATGGCGCGCCACGTGAAATGTGGAACGATATGATGCTTATCGGGTGTACTTTGTTTGACTGAAAACAGACGGGCAAAGTGAGGATTGCACGCCGGACTGAAATAATGAATATATTCGATTCAAATTTAGGTCCCGATTCGTAAGTATTTGTCATACAACAAAAAACGCGCTTACTTTTAAATTGTCTCTCTTGGACCAACACGAAGAGATTCTAACGAATATGCGTTCGATTAATATTTTAGTTGGTAGTTATTGATACTAGAAGTACAAAATAGGATCGAAAATTGAGTTGAAAATGTCTTAGCATAAAATTAAGAGTAAAATAATTAAACTTACTGAATAACTACAGCTAATCGTAGCTCAGGTGGTAAAGGCATTCTTTTACTTCTCTTAGTCAGAAACGGCTGCGTTAATCTATAAAGTTCTTCGAAATTATCAACGCTCATCCCCATAAAAGAATGAAATTCTTCATGATCTTGAAGTTTAAAGTACAAAAAAATACATTGATAAGCACCATGTCTTTCTCTAATTAGGGGCATCAAATGAGGTTTGGTCCACCATCTTCTGATTCTTGGTAAATTTTCAAAATTTTCAAGAGCTAAAGCTGCAAGTGCCAGAATGTGTAGTGATATGCGAATATGTTGCATTGCAATAAGATTCATTTTTCCTTGTATTTACATAGATCCTACAGAAGAAATATATTTTAAAAAAATTTAGTTGGAAAAAATCTTATAGAAGATTTTATTTAAAAATTTAACTGTAAACATACTTACGGAAAAGGAAACATACAAAAAAACTTAACGAATAAAATTGAAAAATATTCAATTTATATGTTCACCAGCAACAATAATAACAACTATTATTATTATTTTTTATTTAATAAACATCAAACATTTGAAAAGAAAAATTAAAAAACTTTTATTACACTTCAACTTATTTATTAAAATTTTTTTTTCAATTTCTTTTGAGTTTGAGAAATAAGATACTCAAAATAACCTATTAATTATAATAATTTCATAATATTGTGATTTTCAAAATTATGGAATTTCCATAACTTCCATAACATCCATAACGTCCATAGCGTCCATAAAATCTATTGTAGTTGCACCCTTACTTTTAAATATTAGGAAGCCATTTCTAATAAATTATTTATATGAATATAAAAATTTATAGCACCAAATAAAACTATTTAAAAACAGGAAAAAAAAAAAAATGCATGGGTTGCTCCACGGTTGTTGGAAATTTTTTTTTTTCTTCCATCATGAAAAATTGTGCTCATTACTACGCATCAGATTGTCACAGGGCTCGAATTAAGGAATTTAATTCCTCGGAGGATCGTGATTGAACACGAGAACCCGCGGCGATCGTCGTCCGCACTCCTCCGGCCTGATGACAAAATGCACTTTCTGTGCACACGACAATCCGTCGATTTTTCTTCAATACCTGAAAAGAGGGGGGAAGACGCGTACGCGAACTAATGTTTTTATTACGCGGCGCGGCTGCTCTCCTTCGTCGGTAGTGGCGTGAGTTTACGTGGACCGATCGCAGGAACACGGGTTAATTAAATTAATGATAAAATGTAAATTTTAATAATTTTAATTAACAATAAAAACAAATGAATCAAAAATTTACATAATATTCCAAATTAATTCTATCTGATTGTTTACAAACAATCCAACCCGAATGACTCGAAATCTTAAGTCGACGAAAATTGATTCTACAAAAATAAAGTTCGTCGTCTGTGTTGTGGTCGCTATCAACACACCGACACACACACACTCACTCGCGCTCGTCTGCTTGCTGCAGCGCGCCAAAAGAACAAAGGCTTGGACTAACTCCGATACAAAAATCTAAGTACTTCCTGTACTTCGCACACACTCAGACTCTAACCATCACACAAGCAAACATACAATGTCTAACCGCTACGCGGACTTACTTTTCTAGCAGGTGCACCTTCGCTTGATGTAACAATAATTATAATAATTACAACTAGCCCGAATGGCTTCACACAAGACGACAATGCCTTCCAAGGCCGCACGCTGACTTTCCGTGAGATGTTCGCCTTCCCCACTCCGATCCAATGACAACTGGATCACAGGAAAATCTATACAACTTCTCACTGATAACTTTATCTAACACACTCCAATAAAGTTATCTAACAACACAAAAAAGTAAATTCTATATTTGCTCTCGGATACACGTGTGATCGCGCCAAGCGCTAAACTTAGAGTAATGCTGATCGGTAGATCTCGTCATCACCTGACTTACCGATCCGCATCTGCGTTCCATAACAGTTAGCGCCGAATTCGAATTTAATCGACGCGGTAGCTGTTACAGATATAAATGGTCGATTCAAGCTAGGCTCCGCCCCTCGTAATTGCTGCTCAACTATATATACATACGTATGTTTTCATTTATATGTACAGGCCGGATAGTTACCGCTTTACCCAGTCGAAAAATTTGTAAAGTAATATTCACACCCTCTATCAGCGCAAATCACGCGCAATCCTCCCACGTATTCAAAAAAATCATAATAATCCATTTTTTAAATATTTCCGTTTCTAAATAACTCATCAATAAATACTTTGCTAGGTTTCCGTACCTATTACAAAATAACCCATCCTAAAGAAATCACCGGAGGGTCAGGTCTTATATGTCAGTTTGGCAGAAACCTTTTTTCCTAAAAAAAAAAACAAGGGGTCAATCAAATTTTTTTTTTTTTTTTTTTTTTTTTTTCTAATTTTGAATATGATCGGACGGTCAGGTCTGATTGAATTTTATAAGTTTAGCGTGAAATTGAACCATATTTAAAAATATCCACTATGTATTTATTTATATTTTAGCTATCTTTTTATTGATATTTTATTTAATATAATCATAGTAGTGTTTTAATTTTACTGGTTTTTGTTGTTTTTTTTCAATCGTGTAAAGTCTATTTTGAACTTATTGAGTCGCGGTTCACTTAGAATACTTCCTTAATTCATTACCTTTCTAACAACCCATGATTTGTATAGTTTTAACAATTAACAAAAGTTTAAGTTAGCTAAAAAGAGCGATGTTTTGTTTCATTGATTTTTCTAACTGTGCGAGAGCATTTTTGTAGATACAGGGTTTCGATAGTTGCAAAAAAATTCCTCTTTTCAATACCTTTAGAAAGATTTATTATTTGTGTCGGTTTTATAAATCCAAAACATTCCAAGGTACTGAATGAGCGCAAAGAGCGGTTTCTTACGATTACAAAATATATAATTTTTTTTGGTTTTGAGTTCGTCATTTTCATGGCTTTTCACAAACTAAAATTGAATGAAATCAACAAAAGATTGGAGGTAAAAAAAATAATTATTTTATCTACTGTTTTTTTTAATCGATAAACGATTTTTTTGAGGAGCACTAGTTGGTTAAAAAAAATCATGGTTTAGTGATTTTTAGGCATGTATAATGTACATACATAAAGGTTCATCGACGATCTCCGACTGAGAAAACAAGCCCGAGAGTGGGGAGTGCCTAACGGCCGAGTCAGTGAATCGCTGCGGAGCGAGCCTTTCCAAGACAATCTGCCATGCAGTCGGAACTCACACCGTAACAGCTGTCGCTAAGCCCCGGGGCCCCAGCAACTCACAAAAATATGTACGCCCTTGAATTTTTGCATCGACGCCATCTACGGTCGGGCGGCGAACTAGATATCCGCTCTGTTTTATCCCGAAAGACTAAAATCACAACAACCAGCCGGCTGAAATAGTTCCTGACAAAATGTGGCCGCTAGAATCCACCAATTATTAAGAAAAAAATACCAAAAAATTCGTTATTTCAGCCTACAAGTCCCTTACTATCCGGTTTTTTCATCAAGTGAAGGAATTATTCGCAGTAAGTAATTCTTTGTCATCGGCATTAACATGCGCAACAGACGCCGATTTTACCGAGATTTTCAATCATTGTTTTCAAGCATTTAGAAAAATTTTTCGGGAAAACCAGATAGTAAGGGACCTGTACAATAATTTTAACAATTTTTTGATATTTTTTTGGGAATGATTAAATCATTATTGAAAGCGTATTTTGTCAGGAACTTTTTCCACGCGCCCGTAATGCATCGTTAGGTGGCGCTCTCCGCGCGGTAGGCAGCACTCTTAAATGAGAATCTACTTTGGAAGACTTATTGAGTTTTTTTTAAAGAATTTACTTGGCAGTTTTCATTTATGATGGTTTTCCAGTGAAAATTTTTTAAAATGGCTCTATGATTAATATTGTATGCATTATATACATCACACAAACATATTGAAAGTTGTATAGGTTTACTTGGAATCATTCTTTTTACCTAAATAAATATATTCTTTTTTAACTTTATTTTCACCAGATAGTATGATAGTTTTAGAGATTTAATTCCAATATAATAAATTAAAAAACAACAATGATTAAAAAATAAGCAAAATAATTTTAACAACATTTATTAATTTTTTAATCTGCATACACTTTATCCTTGCATAAACATTTTTATGATAATGCACACATACACCTAACCTCGATGCACAGGTAAAAGTGTACTCATTTTTAAAAGTATTTTCACTCACTCCTTCAAAAGGTTGTTAGTTTTTTTTCGATATTATCACTCACTTTTATTTAAGAAAATTTTTTAGCCAATAATAAGTTTTACTTTTTTATTTCAGATTTGTAAGAATCAAACTATTTATTTTTATTTTTTTTATTTTTATTTTCATCAAACTATTACTTAATGTTTTTATGATTTTTTTGCACCTAGTTATTCTCGAGATTAACTAGGTTGATGCTTTTCTTTCAATCTTTATAAAAAAATACAAAACTATTTGATGTTGATCGCCAAAATATAATTTAGCAGACAGGTTGCTCAACTCGCCCCATTCCCCTCTCTTGCCGGAGCGAACCGAGCGGCGGCATACAACATATATATTTTCCATTTGTTGGATCCGTTGGCATCGCTGCTGCCTCCGCAGGCCGCGACGTTGCCACTTTTGAAATCCTTGGGAGTTTTTGGTGTTGGGAGTTTTCGGCGTTGGGTGGATTTCCATCGTCTTAAGAAAAACTACCCAAAGAAGTGATAACAGTAATATTTTGTAGCTCAAAGTCATAAGAAACATTGCTTTGAGAGTATTTGCTTGATTTAACAGTTTTTAGATTATCCAAAATTTTTTTCTGAAAAAATAAGTAGTATGATTTTATCTTTAAATAGTTGAAAATTATGTATAGTTAAGGTTATGTCTTATTTTACTTCATGTAATTTTATTAATGACTTGAATTTTGGAATTAAATTATTGTATATATTTGCTTGAATTATTATTCCATTACTATTATTTAAGATGAATTTGAAAATATTGTATTTATGTCCTGATTCCCTTTTTGTGTATTCGTTTTCAGGAATAATTTGTTCAATGTATGCAACACAGGATCTAATTTTTTAAATTGATGTTTTTGTTAAATAAATCTTTAAAAAAAGTTCTTTCTTTAATGATTTAATACAAACACAGAGATGTCTCCAATAACAATTTTTTCTTTTAAGAATTTCAAAGTTGAAAAAGGGATTATTTTTTGTTTTTTTGAAACCTGAGAGTCATCGTTATTATTCATTGTTTTTAACAATTCCTGAAATTAAAAATTTTTAAACAATGAAGTTAGTGTTAATAACTAAAATTGATAAATAATTGAATTAAAATTCATAATTTACTAAAATGTATAATAAAAAAAAATATAAATATAAATTCTTACACTTGAGATTTTTAGGAGAATTGCATCTGTGTCTGACAAACTGATCGCTTCTACTATACTCTTTGTTACAGTTTAAGCATAAATGAATTTTTAATTTTTTGTGAATATTAAGATGACGCAGATAATTTCTTTTTGATTTAATGACGGATCCACAAGATTTAGGGTGTATTTAGAAACTCGTTGCGTTCGTTCGTGAACTGAAATTTTTTTTTTTCAGTTTGCAGTTGGCAATATTGCAGTGAACGAACGCTGGGGTATTTCGAAACGGCGTGCGTTAAGTTTAAAAAAAAAACCGTTCGTGAAAATCATTGATAGTTAAAAGTTAACAACAAATTGAAAAATTAGAAAGATTAGCTGAGAATAATTAATTAAAAATTATTATATCCCTGCGGTAGACTTTTCCTAGAACTTTTACCTGTAGACGTCGGTCGCTTGGGACCCAGAGTAACGGATGGGGGGCGCCGGGTCGACCCCCAGAGTCCCCGGTCGACTTCTCCTGGAATATTTACCCGTTGCCGTCGCTCGAGGCTTTGACTAACGCATGGGATGCCCCGGGTCGACCCCCGGAGCAGCCGGTCAACATCTCCTGGAACTTTTAGCCACACGTAAAATGGATTTGAGCAAATTTTTTTTCTTTTGCTAAATATTATAACACCTGTGGAGTCAGGGTGGACACCTGGTGCACCTGGGGATAATAACGCCTCAGAGATGATTTCCACAGGAAGTTTTGACTCCAGAGGGATCAGGACGGACACCTGGTGCCCCTGGTGATAATAACGCCTCGGAGATGATTTCTACAGGAAGTTTCAACTTCAGAGGAGTCAGAACGGATACCTGGTGATAATTACGCCTTGGAAATGACTTAGACTTCTTGGGGAAACTGTCTACAAATTGTTATGATCACCAGGTGCACCAGGTGTCCGTCCTGACCCCTCTGGAGTCAAAACTTCCTGGAGAAATCATCTCCCAAGGCGTTATTATTACCAGGTACACCAGGTGTCCGTCCTGACCCCCGTGGAGTCAAAACTTCCTGGGGAAATCATCTACAAGGCATTATTATCACCAGGCGCACCAGGTGTCCACCCTGACTCCATAGGTGTTATAATATTTAGGAAAAGAAAAAAAATTTGCCCAAGTCCATTTTATGGGTAAAAGTTCCAGGAGAAGTCGACCCGGGTCCCCCAATCCGTTACGGTCCCGAGCGAGGACTACGGGTAAAAGTTCCAGGAGAAGTCGACCAGGTGCTCCGAGGGTCGACCCGGCGCCCCCCATCCGTTACGTTACGTCTCGAGCGACGGCTACGGGTAAAAGTTCTAGGAGAAGTCGACCGCAGGGGTATAATAATTTTTAATTAATTATTCTCAGCTAATTTTTCTAATTTTTCAATTTGTTGTTAATTTTTAACTATCAATGATGATTTTCACAAACGGTTTTTTTTTAAACTTAACGCACGCCGTTTCGAAATACTCCAGCGTTCATTCACTGCAATGTTGCCAACTGCAAACTGAAAAAAAAAAAAATTCAATTCACGAACGAACGCAACGAGTTTCTAAATACACCCTTACACTCAAAAAATTTATTTTTTGAATGACAATGGTAATAATGATTGTCATAATCTTTTTTATCAGTGAATATTTTATTGCACTGTAAACAAAGCTTTTTCAAATGCTTTTTTTTATGTTCTAAATATTTGTTATCATTTATAAAAATACTTTTACAGACATTACACTTGACACAACTTTCTGGTATTCTACAAAATAAAATAAAATTTAGATAAATAAAAAAAGTAAATTGATTAAACATAAACTTACCAATTCATTTTATACAGAATTGTTTTTTACCTAAAAAAATTTTTACACAAATAAAATGTTAAAAATAAATTTATTATAATGATGAAAATAATTATAATTACTATTGCATTCTTTTTGTTTTTAATGTAAGGTTTAAATTTTTTAAATTTAGTAGTATTCATGGGATCTTTTTTTATTGATTTAGAATTAATATTCAATTTGTGTAAATTTTCAGAAATGACATTCACTGGATCTTCATCACAAAGACTTATTAGATTATTTAAAAATTCATCCTCATATTTCAAATAATCTAAAAATTTTTAGAATAAATCAGTTTGAATTATTATAGAATTTTCTTTAGAGAATTCAATTAAAATTTTTAATTACTATCAACTTCTTCTTGACAATTAGATTCCATTATGTATTTGATTAATAATTGAACTAAAATGAATGAGATAAATACTTTGAACAAAACATATCAAGAAAAAATTAATGGAAATAAAAAATTAAATGTTTATGTAAATCAATTCTAATAGAATAAATCAATATGATGAATGAAAGAATTTTTACAGAAACTTTAGATTATATGAATATTTAAATATTTATTCATATACCATACTCATATTAAAATTATTATAAGATGTATCTAACCTGTACGATTCCAAAAAACTTGTTGATTGAAAAATCCAAAAGTGCACGTTAATATTAAAAATAAATATTTAATTTGTAAAAAAATAAAATGCTAAAAAAATGTTAGTAAAATATTCGGAAAAGAAAAACACTGTAAAAAAAATAAGGTTTCGAAAAAAAAAATTTTTTACTAATAAACTTTTTTTTTTTAATTCGAATTTTTATTAATTCAAGTGAAAAATAATTCAAAAAAAAAAAAACATTTAAAATTGAAAAAATAAAGAAAAAATACAAAATTCTCAAAAAAATGAATAGGTTATTTTTTTTGTTGAATCTATAATCGAATTGTTTATAGCAACAACAGGAAAACAATTCAAGTTGCTTCATAATGGAAATTGGAATAAAATCAGAATTAGATTTTTATTCCTCTTAAAAAATTCTAATAATTCTTATACAGAAGTACATTTCATTTTAGAATTTAATAATTTTTTCTTTTAATTGAAAAGTAACAATCAAATTTATTAACTTTAGTAAATTTAAGCATAAACTTATATTAATATAATTTTTTTTAAACAAATTTATTGTTATAAAAATTATAAAGAATTTTAATGGTAACATTTTATATTTTAAAACAACGAAAAGGAGGACTCAGTTTTGGGGACTCAGTTTTCACGACGCAGAGCAAGTTTCGCGGACTCAGTTTTGCGGAGCAAAAAAAGTCAAAATTTAACTGTCTTTTGACCGTATTTTCAAGATTTTTGATGACCAAGTTTTGCGGACTCAGTTTTGCGGAGCAAAAAAAAAAGGGATTATAATATAGGGAGATTACCCGTGATGTAAACTTACACCTTCCCTACGCTCCTCCCTACGCTCCTACGCTCCTACGCTTTACATAATGCCGCCCCTGGTCGACTCGGAGTCCCAGACGTTTCGCCATAAAGAGTGAAGTTGGTTTTAGACGTTTTAGACGCTTGTCGAATAAACAACATTAAAAAAAAAATTTGGAATGAAATTACAATAATGAATTTTCTTGTATAAGCTGTAAAGTACAAATATTTTACCCTGGAAACGACTTCCAGGGTGATTGTACGTAACGCCCTGTGTCAAGATGGTCACCAGGTCTCAAGGTCCAAAGATTCCGTCTTGGAGAAGACTTTCCCAGGAAGTTTCGACTCAGGTCAAGTCTAAATAAACACCTGGTGCATGGGGTGGTGATTACTCTTTGGGGATGACCTCCCCAGGAAGTTTCAACCTTGGCAGAGTCTGAATAGACACTTAATGCATGGGGCAGTGATAACTCTTTGAGGATGACTTCCCCAGGAAATTTCGACGCAGGTAAGTCAGTGTAGACACCTGATGAAAGGAGAGGTGAATACACTTTGAGGATGACTTCCCAGGAAGTTTTGACTTGAGTCAAGTCTAAATAGACACCTGGTGCATCAGGCGGTAATTACTTTATTGGGATGACTTCACCAGGAAGTTTGGACCTGGATCAAGTCTAAATAAATAAACACCTGGTGCATGGGGTTGTGATTACTCTTTGGGGATGAGTTCACCAGAAAGTTTCGACCAGGGTCGAGTCTAAATAGACACTTAATGCATGGGGAGGTGTTTACTCTCGGGGGGGGGGGGGGGTGACCTCGCCAGGAAGTTTCGACCCAGATAAAGTCAACGAAGACACCTGATGCATGGGGAAGCGATTACACTTTGGGGATGACTTCCCCAGGAAGTTTCGACCTGGGTCAAGTCTAAATAGACACCTGGTGGATGGATTACTCTTTGAAGATGACCTCCCCAGGAAGTTTCAACAAGGTAAAGTCAGAGTAGACATTTGATGCATGGGGAGATGATTACTCTTTGGGGATGACTTTACCATAAAATTTCGACCAGGGTCAAGTCTAAATAGACACCTGGTCCATGGGGTGGTGATTACTCTTTAGGGATGACTTCCCCAGGAAGTTTTGACCTGGACAGAGTCTGAATAGACACTCAATGCGTGGGGCAGTGATTACACTTTGGGGATGACTTTTTCAGGAAGTTTCGACCTGTAAAGAGTCGTAATAGACACCTATTACATGGGTCAGTGATTACGTCTTGTGAGTTGCTTTCTTAGGAAGTTTCGACCTGGTTCAAGTCTAAATAGACACCTGGTGCATGGGGCAGTGATTACGTATTGTGGCCGACTTCCCCAGGAAGTTTTATCTCGGGTGAAGTTCGAGTAGACAACAGGTGCATGTAGCGGTGATTACGTTTTGGGGATGATTTTTCCTTGGAAGTTTCGTCCCATCTGAAGTCTGAGTAGACACCTGGTACACATGGTGGTGCAGCGGTTGGATATTTGGGATGAATTTCCTATAAAATTTAGATTACAAATGAAATATTACGTTGACACTTGGTGCAAAGGATCTCGATAACGCTCTTGAGATAACTTTCTCAAAGTTATGACTCTGTACGGGTCAGATAAACTATCTTTTGTAAGAGCGGCGATCATGCCTTGCAAATTATTCAGAAAAATAAACATAAAGATAAGGAAAATTTTTGATTTTCATTATACTGATTTTTCCTAGGAAACGACTTACCTAGATAATTTTGATTTGTATCATGCATTTCATTTTCGAATGATAATCTCAGATATTTTGTTGAGTATATGCTTTATTTTCGGATGTCTACTGTCGCTCATAGCATGGCATTTGGCTCAAGAGATGATTTAAAATATAAATCGTAAGAAAAGCAATTTTTTATATCAAAGAAATCTTCTTTTTGATGCGTGTTTTCAAAAAGAATAAAATTAATTACTATGAATTTAAAAAAAAAATAATAATTTATTTATTGATTGACCTAACGAACGTAAATAAAAAACCTTGTTATGACTGTATGTAATCCGGATGCATTTGAACTATAAGACACCTTAAAAAAAATACATATATTTTTTGAAACAGATAAAGCTTATCTTGGTCTCTTTTCGTCATCTTTGAAAATTATGTTTTATCTAGGCATTTTTAAAATCAATCCGGATTAAATAGTAAGTAATACAAAGGCATATTTTTATGTTCGTGAACATAAATCAACAAATAAATTAATTATTTACAATAAATGTACGAACTACTAACGAATCCAATCAAACTTGAATTCAAAAATTTATAAAATTAAGTTGATTATCGACATTGACCTAGAAAAGGCCTAAAACAGAAATTAACTTGCTCAGTTAATGAATAATGTTCATGGCTTAGTGTTTAAGACTCCTTTATATCGTGCAAAAGGTTAAAAGTTAGAATATCATCCAGTAAATTTTTTTTGCAAAAAAAATGATTTAATCTTCAAGTTGTCTCATCGAGGGCATCCGGATAAAACATAGTCATTAAGGGGGAGAAAATTGCTCTGTTTGGGTTTTCTTTTTTTCATGTTTTTTTGCCTACAGTATTGATTACAAGACATAAAAATTCGACGTTTTTAGATAGATTTCGGTTTCTTTTTTCAAATGAAAACGGGTGGTCAATTTTTATTAAAATAAAATTCTTAAATACAAAAGTATTTTGCCCGTAAAAGACACAAAAAAACCTTTGCCACCGTCGCCTTCAGCTCCGGCGTCAATTTGGGTTTGCTAGGGCTGGCTCATACTTTTCCAGCGCCCAGTGTGTAATATACTATTTAGCTCTATTAAAAAAGTTCACATGTAAATCCACGTGAGTATCCACGTGATTCATCCAATCTATAAATCCACTTGACCAAATTTAAAAAAAAACTAAGTTCTGCATGTAAACATTTTATAACTTATTTAATTTTTTTACTTACAAAAAAGTTTTTTCAGTTAAATGAAATATTCCAAGTTGAATTAAGCACTTTGATTTTTTTCTACACATTTAGGAATTTAAAAATTTTAACACTTATAAATTCTTCGGGACTTGATAAAATTATGAGTTTCGTACTTTTTTTGGAAATTTCCAGCATTTAGGATTTTTTAGGAACTTGGAATTTTCAAAGGCTCATAATATAGTTGTTGACTTAGAAATTTTTCGGTCTGTGGGAATTAAAAATTTATCTAGTTTATGAGAAATTTTTTTGGTTCTTCCGGACTTAAAAGTTGTTCAGTTTGTGATACTTAGCCGATTTTGAATGTGCAGACTGAGAAATTTTTTGAACCGTAGACACTTAGAATTTTTTCAATCTCTGGAACTTAGATATTTATCAAACCTTGAACAATTAGAATAGAAACCGCAGACACTTTTAAAGTGAGTTGAGCCTGTGAAACATAAAAATTTATTTTGTTTTTAGACTTTAAAATTTTTCAAACCGTGTAAAAAAATTAAGATCTTCAAAAGATCTTTTGAAGACATATCTTAACTATGGGCTATTTTTGAGATGTTTTAAGACAAAAAAATTATGTTTTATTTTTGATATGTATCATTTCAAAAATGTCTGGAAAAGTTCTTTTGAAGGTAAAAATTACTTATTTTTTCGTTAATTTTTATATGTATGATACGAAGATGATTTTTAGATCTTTGATCATTTTGAGATAAATTTGAGATAAATTTTTTTACGTAACATTTTCTCTTAAAGATATTTATAATAGTTTTTAGAAATGATAATAAGACAAGTGATAATAATTGCAAGATTAATTTTGTGTATTTAAGATTTTTTCAAAGATCATTTTGTGATGAACTTTCGATATTATTTATGCGCGTTTTTTTAAAGATATATATTAATATATTTTTTAAGATAGCAAGATTCGTTAAAATAAATTTTGTACGATTTAAAAAAAATTTTCGACCAGCATTTTAAATATTTCAAGACCTTTTTTTGAAACTAATTAAATTTCATTATTTTCTCAAATTAAAGAAATTACCGTGAATTACTTTCGTAGATCACTGAGGACTCGGGTACAATCTGTGCATGTTCGCGGCTAACCTTTATTTTTCTTTAATCGAGTTTCTGAAAAAGAAAAAAAAAATTGCCACAAAGTATCATTCAAACATTAACCACCAAATTTAAATTAATGCTTAATATTTAAGTCTTATCTGATCGGATGTTCTCCGGTAGAAGTTCAAACGGCTGACCAACTTTTATTCGCTCTCTTGACTTCTTTCGCTACTTTGTATCATTTGTCTGTCGATTCCGTATTTTTTCTAGTTGTTGAACACATTTTTATTTTTATTTTATATAATTTACATTAAAAAAATATATCTTGAAAACTTAGCAATATTGGTTAAGCTTCGTCATCTCGGTATGCTGAAGTTCAACCAACATTATCACCAACAACGACATGTGCACAGGTCGTTGTTATGAATACGTTTGATTCGATCGATCGTATTAGCAGCCAAATTCATTTTGTTTATTTTCGTATTTTTCTAACCGTACAAAGACGGTAAAATATCACCAATATATTTTTTGAGTATTCAAGATATATTTTTTTAATGTAAATTATATAAAATAAAAATAAAAATGTGTTCAACAACTAGAAAAAATACGGAATCGACAGATATATGATACAAAGTAGCGAAAGCAGTCAAGAGAGCGAATAAAAGTTGGTTAACCGTTTGAACTTCTACCGGAGAATATACGATCAGATAAGTCTTCAATATTAAGCAGTAATTTAAATTTGGTGTTTAATGTTTGAATGATACTTTGTGGTAATTTTTTTTCCTTTTTCAGGAACTCGATTGAAGAAAAATAAACGTGAGCCGCGATCATGCACAGACTGTACCCGAGTCCTCAGGGCTCTACGAAATTACTTCACGGTAAACTCTTTAATTTGAAAAAATAATAAAATTTAATTTGTTTTAAAAAAAGGTCTTGAAATATTTAAAATGCTGGTTGAAAATTTTTTTAAGATCGTATAAAATTTATTTTAAAGAATCTTGCTATCTTTAAAAATATATTAATATATATCTTTAAAAAACGCGCATAAATAATATCGAAATTTTATCACAAACTGATCTTTAAAAAATCTTAAATACACAAAGTTAATCTTGCAGTTATTATCACTTGCCTTATTATCGTTTCTAAAAACTATTATAAATATCTTTAAGACAAAAGGTTACGTAAAAAAATTTATCTCAAATTTATCTCAAATTTATCTCAAAATGATCAAAGATCTAAAAATCATCTTCGTATCATACATATGAAAATTAACGAAAAAATAAGTTATTTTTACCTTCAAAAGAACTTTTTCAGACATTTTTGAAATGATTCATATCAAAAATAAAACATAATTTTTTTGTCTTAAAACATCTCAAAAATAGCCCATAGTTAATATATGTCTTCAAAAGATCTTTTGAAGATCTTAATTTTTTTTACACGGTTTGAAAAATTTCAAAGTCTAAAAACAAAATAAATTTCTATGTTTCACAGGCTTAACTCACTTTAAAAGTGACTGCGGTTTAAAAAATTTCCATGTCCGAAAACAAAATAAATTTCTAAGTCCCAGAAACTGAAAAAATTCTAATTGTTCACGGTTCGAAAAATATCTAAGTTCCAGAGATTGAAAAAATTCTAAGTGTCTGTGGTTCAAAAAATTTCTCAGTCTGCACATTCAAAATCTGCTAAGTATCACAGACGAAACAACTTTTAAGAGTGCTGCCTACCTCGGAGAGAGTTCCGAATTGACCGTGGCGCCGTCAACTAAACAAAAGGCCGAAAAAAAAAAATAATCGATCTACTATACCGGCACGCAGGGCCGGCGCTCGCTGAAAGCATCGGCTGGGGGCTTGGGCCTAGGGGCTCCGAGAAATTTTTAATTCAAGTGAAAAATTATTTTCGAAGTAGTACATAAAAATAGTTAGGGCTTCAATAATAATTATTTAATTTTAATTTTTTTTTTACACTTCTTTGTCGTGTGGATGTGATTATAAATTAGTACGTACAGATAAAATAATACTCTATACAAAAAAACTGAAGGCTTATAGCTATTTTTATGTTTCAATTCAGTTACAATTTAGAAACAATCATGATAAATTATTCTAATTTGGTTAAAACACAATCGGCAATTTACCGGTTATATTCCGTATTGGCTTTCGGCGTTGGGTCGAACGACGCGCAGCTATTTTTAGACTCGAGATCCGACGGCTTCGGCTGTCTCCGTGTTCTTGTCACGAACTGGGCCTTGGTGCCGCGCCAGCTACTCCGATCACGACAAACCAAACGTGCTCCGATTTCTTTTACTTATAGCAAGATTTTTTTTTCTATTCTACATTTACTCGATACTTTTATTTTTTTAGCTCCAATCTATTATACATTTGTGAAAGCTTTTCATACAATAATTTTTTTATGTCAAAAGCAATAAAATTTATGAACTATATATTGGTGACCGAAGATATTTTTATTGAAATGAACATGCACAAATCATATATCATTAAACCTGGAAAAATTAAATGTTTTCTGAGAGGTATCGAAATAAGAAAGTTTTCTGCGTGAACCCGACGTCGATAACTTTCAAATTTCCGTCGCATGGTTCAAAAAACCAACTAAAAAATCAGTTTCCAATCCGTGAGAAATCGCATTTTTGCGCAATGGAGATTCAATTGATTAAACCTCGACAAATCATATATTTTCGGAAAGACATTGAAAAAAGAAAGTTTTCTCTGAACCTAGTTTAGTTCAAAATTGCCTTTACGCGATTCAAAAAACCGACTAAAAAATCAGTTTCCAATCCGTGAAAATTAGCCTTTTTGTGGAACGTAGATGGTTTTAATTGATTAAACCTGGACAAATCATATGTTTTCCGAAAGGTATCGAAAAAAGAAAGTTTTCTGCGTGAACCGAACCTCGATAACTTAAAAATTGCCTTTACGCGATTCAAAAAACCAACTAAAAAATCAGTTTCCAATCCGTGAATATTAGTTTTTTTGTGGAACGGAAATGGTTTTAATTGATTAAACCTGGACAAATAATATATATGCGGAAAGGTATTGAAAAAAAGAAGTTTTCTGCGTGAACCGGACTGCTGTATCCTTGAAAATGCCTTCAAACGGTTCGAAAAACCAGCCACTAATTAATCACTTTTCAGTAGTTGAGAAATCACGCGCTTAGCTCAGCTTCCTTATTTCAGTACCTTTTTAAATATATATGATCTTCTAGGTTTAGTAAAACATCTTCAGGAAGCATAGAAGGCGATTTCTTATGGATTAAAAACTGATTTTTCAGCTGGTTTTTTGAACCACGCAAGGACAATTTCGGAAATACCGTAGTGCGGTTCACGCATAATTCTTCCTTATTTCTATACCTTTCAGAAAACATACGATTTGTCCAGGTTTAATCAATTAAAACCATCTCCGTTCCACAAAAAAGCTAATTTTTACGGATCGGAAACTGATTTTTTAGTTGGTTTTTTGAATCGCGTAAAGGCAATTTTGAAGTTATCGAGGTGTGGTTCACACAGAAAACTTTCTTTTTTCAATACCTTTTAAAAAACATATGATTTGTCCAGGTTTAATCTATTGAAACCATCTCCGTTCCACAAAAAAGCTAATACATACTCCTGGATTGGAAACTGATTTTTTAGTTGGTTTTTTGAATCGCGCAAGGGCAATTTTAAAGTTATCGAGGTGCGGTTCACGCAGAAAACTTCTTTTTTTCAATAACTTCCAGAAAATATATGATTTGTCCAGGTTTAATCAATTAAAACCATCTCCGTTCCACAAAAAAGCTAATACATACTCCTGGATTAGAAACTTTTTAGTTGGTTTTTTGAATCGCGTAAGGGCAATTTTTAAGTAATCGAGGTGCGGTTCACGCAGAAAACTTTCTTTTTTCGATGCCTTTCGGAAAACATATTATTCGTCCAGGTTTTTTCGATTGAAACTATCTCCGTTCCGCAAAAAAGCTAATATTCACGGATTGGAAACTGATATTTAGTCGGTTTTTTGAATCGTGGAAAGGCCATTTTGAAGTTATCGAGGTGTAGTTACTAGTATGTAAACGAGTGCGCACTCGTACCTTTTAGAAGGGGCCGGTGCACACTCGTATCTTTGGTAGGACGGTGCTCTCTCGTGATTCTGGAAACGGCCGCTCTCTCGTGATTTTTGGAACGCTCTCCCCCGCTGTGCACTCCTTGGACGCTCTCTTCCCCCACTGTTTCGCACTCCTTGCTTGCGACCACCGCTGTACCCCCCCCCCCCGCTACGCGCTCCTTGGACGCTTTCTCCCGCTGCTGTACGCTCCCCCGCTACGCGCTCCTTGGAAGCTCTTCCTGCGCTGTGTCCTCCAGCCATGCAGCTGCGTGCTCCTTGCTTGCGAACGCACACTGTTGTGGCGCTGATGCCTCCGGGTGTGCCTGAACCACCAACCTTTGCCCGCGTTGTCCCCGCTGCCAAACGCACCCTGCTGCAGCGCTGGAAAAAAAAGTGGCTCCGGGTGGGCTTGAACCACCAACCTTTCGGTTAGCGTGCAAGCCAATAACGCCACGGAGGCTTATAGCAAAATTTATCAACACTCATAATTTCATAGTTGTAATTCATAGAACAGTCATGATTTTATAATTGTAATTCATGATTTCATGGATGCAATTCATGATTTCATAGTTGTAATTTATGATTTCATGGATGCAATTCATGATTTCATAGTTGTACTTCATGAAACAGTCATGATTTCATGAGTGCAATTCATGATTTCATAGTTGTAATTTATGATTTCATGGATGCAATTCATGATTTCATAGTTGTAGTTCATGAAACAGTCATGATTTCATGAATGCGATTCATGATTTCATAGTTGTAATTTATGATTTCATGGATGCAATTCATGATTTCATAGTTGTACTTCATGAAACAGTCATGATTTCATGAGTGCAATTCATGATTTCATAGTTGTAATTTATGATTTCATGGATGCAATTCATGATTTCATAGTTGTACTTCATGAAACAGTCATGATTTCATGAGTGCAATTCATGATTTCATAGTTGTAATTTATGATTTCATGGATGCAATTCATGATTTCATAGTTGTAGTTCATGAAACAGTCATGATTTCATGAATGCAATTCATGATTTCATAGTTGTAATTTATGATTTCATGGATGCAATTCATGATTTCATAGTTGTACTTCATGAAACAGTCATGATTTCATGAGTGCAATTCATGATTTCATAGTTGTAATTTATGATTTCATGGATGCAATTCATGATTTCATAGTTGTAGTTCATGAAACAGTCATGATTTCATGAATGCAATTCATGATTTCATAGTTGTACTTCATGGAACAGTCATGATTTCATGAATGCAATTCATGATTTCTTAGTTGTAATTTATGATTTCATGGATGCAATTCATGATTTCATAATTGTACTTCATGAAACAGTCATGATTTCATGAGTGCAATTCATGATTTCATAGTTGTAATTTATGATTTCATGGATGAAATTCATGATTTCTAAGTTGTAATTCATGAAAAAGTCGTGATTTCATGAATGCAATTCATGATCTCATAGTTATAGTTCATGAAACACTCATGATTTCATGGATCTGAATCATGAATTCATAGATGTCATTCATGAATGAGTCATGATTTTATGAATGTGTTTCATGAAACAGTCATGATTTCGTTAATGTCATTGATGAAATAGTTAGAAGTTAATAAAGTTAGTTTTTTAGAAAAGTGACTTTGATCAGCTTTAATATAGTACTTGGAAGTTTTTTAAGAAAAAATTAATTTTGTAAAAAATATAAAGTAATTGATACTTGTTATTTTAATTAAATATTGATTGAATCAAAGTAAGGATTTTAAAAATAATAACAGTTATGTTGAAGTACAGAAATTTTATTAATACAGATGTACCCCTGTGGTAGAAAACCTAAACATTTTTTTAGTATTTTAATGTCACATTTCGTGACTTTGTTGTGTCAAACGCTTGATTATCGAAATAAGTCAGCCTGTGTTTAACGAACCAACGAGTCGGCGACCCGAAAAAGGTAATTTTTATAGTCATATCTCACTAAACATAAAAAGAGTCATATCTCGGCAACTACAACAAAGAGTTACATCTCTTTAAATATAAAAAGTAATTTGTAAGAGTCATATCTCGACAACTCCTACAAAGAGTTACATCTCTTTAAATATAAAAAGTAATTTGTAAACTAACTTCTCAAGTATACGTTGTTTAATCCATACTTAATAGTCTTTAATTTTAAACAACTAGACTAATAATATTTGAAATAGTTATGTTCTTTTAAAGACATAACAACTTCATGGGCATAAAATTCCATAATAGACGTATCTATTTTTTGCATCTCGGGTGAAACTTTTTTTCGGCATTTTTCCAACATTTTGTAGAACCATGAAAAATGTTCGGTACTTAAGCTGAAAATAGGTTCTCTAATTTGGAGTAGGAGTTAGATTAAGTTGAGAGGCTTGAATTTAAATCAAACAAAGATTGTCTGTGAATAAAAAAATTATTGAGTTAAAAACATTTTTAACAAAGGACCATTTTTGGGTAATTTTTTTAACAACATTCTTGTAGCATCAATTATAGTTGTATAATCTTATTCTTAGACATCAGAAATGCTCGCTTTTCTACCAGAGATATGGTATTGCATAACTTTTATTTTTATACAATGAGTACTCATACCATTTTTCTTACGTCTGCAGATATAGGATAATATTAAATGAAAATTGCAACTTTACATTATGAGGATATACCTTTATTTATACTACTTATGACATAACTTACAAGATGGTAAATGCTTTCAGTATCATGTTTTTAACCTCAACAAATTTAAAACACTTTTTTTAGATACTTGGATGTTAAAGTCGAAGTTTAATTTTTATTTATAAATTCAATTTTTCCATTACCTAAATACTTGATGAATAGTTTTGATTTAGCAGCTTCAATTTTTAGGTATGTATACAGACCTCGTTCTACATTGAATATATTTTGAAATTCTTGAAGCATTAAGACTTGTTGGCTTCTGTTAATCGTAATCGTTACTCTTAAACCGTTAATTGTTTTTAGATTTCGTACAGAAGTCACTTTGTACATCTCTTCTGCATTCCATTCTTTAGGAACGAAAACTTTACCACTAACGGTGTTTAGAGTGAAAAATTGAATATTTTCTGCAATGTTAAATGAATAAAAATTATTATTTTTTCATCAATGAGAATTATTTCAAGAATCAAGTCAAAAAATTAACTAGTTTTTTTTTCTTTGATGTAGTAATTTTCTTTACCATTTTGAAAGATGTTGTCCCTGTAAACTTTCCGAGTTAAATAATCTCGGTTCAAACATTTTGTTACTTATATACGATTTTCCTCTTCCATCTTACTTCTATAACATTGTAACGGAAATAACGTCAGATAGAATGTTCTATAAGAAATTCAACTAATCCTTGCAAGTAAATTTAATCATGCAGAAGCATCTAGAATGAATATCAATTGTTATTAACGGATGTTACGCCAGATTGAATGTTCTTGAAAAAAAAAATTCAACTCATATTCAAAGGTATTAGAAGAATTTAGAACAAATTTAGAACAATGTTTAAGAAGATAATTTCAAAAAATGTTGATCTCTTCAAATATAACAATAGATTGAGATTTTACAGTGCAATTCTTGGAAAATTTAACGACTAAAAATCAATGCTTTCTGAAAAGCGTGAGTAATAGTTTTGTTGGAAACATGGAGTTAACCTGTTCGAACATGAATCCAATTGTATCCATCTGATTTCTAATTTTATGAAAAGATTTGATATATCACCGTGGTTTCTGAGTTATTGGTGGACCATGTCCAGGCAGTTTTTTTAGTTACTCTAGCTCCTAGTATTTTTCACCATGAATCTCGCCCTGAATTATTAATTAGAGGTAAGTCAGTCACGGCGACTGTGTCACGTAAGTTTTTTATTAAGCCGAATATTTCTCTCTGCAGATTTATTGAGCCAAGTTTTTTTTGAGTCAAATATTTAAGATGTTTTAACTGCTCAAGGACATTGTTAATTTATTATCCTTTTAAATTGTTGTACAGTAAACTTTAAGAGTTTCTAGATCGGAATGTGCCAGGGTTATAATTTTTCAGTAAACAAAAAAAACTAACTACTTGCTTGTCCTTCAGAGATTTTTTTTTAGATTTTGCAGGAGAAAGCGTCTTTGCTCGATGGTGGTTAAACAGTGAGAGTTAGCAGAATATTTGGTTGGGGGCCATAAAAAGGAGAGAGCTGCTCGCGCGGTGAGAAGCATGCAGCGGCAGGGGGGGCAGGCGAGAGCGTCCGAAGAGCGCATAGCGGGGGATGGGAGGGAGCACCGTGCGGTGCGAGAAAGAGTGAGCTGAATAGTCATAGTGAAACAATGGATTTAGATGATGCAGTAGGTAGCAGACGATATCGGTCGAGTATTTAAGGGCAACAGTCGAAGACGAAAGCTCACTTGCTGCTCAAAATTATTAGACGACGGAACTCTACAGAAAAAGCAAGACTCAATTTTGAACGACTATTTGACGAAACGAGTTATTCAAATAAGGTAAGCATCAATACTTAAAAAAAAAAAAACTAGTCTTAAATTAATTAAATATTATTAACAAGTATTTTTCTATTATAGATTAAAAATGGATTTCACTAACATGAATGCTATGGCAAAAACCCAATATCTCCCAAAAAAGAGGTTGACTGATCTCGTCAGTGGAGAGTTCTACAAAATAACAAAAATATATCAATGCAACACCAGGTTTGGAACTAGCATTGTCGTTATAATCAACAAAGAGTTCCATCTGTTTCTACCTGAACGTTTAAGCACATTCTTCACTAAAAATCCTGATCAGCTTGAGTTTTTGAAAGACGAAGTAGAAAAGGATCAGTTGTTTATTCAATACTTAGGAAACCGACAACTTGAGTTTTGTAATAAGCAGTGATATGTAAAATTTGTGTGAAATCTTGTAAAAATGAAGCAAGTGACATTTAATGATTGTATTAGTGTTAAGAGTATGTATGTGTATGATTATGCTAGTCGTAAAGCAAGAATGGATCCTTGGATTCAAGCTGCTTGCGACAGAGAACGTTTTAATTTAAGGGGGTACATATACCTAAAAAAAAAAACTCAGAAAAAATTGTGTAAGTTTTTTAAAAATGATTTATTTAAAAAGATATTTTTTTTCCATAATATACACACATTTTTACATAATTTTTTACATTTAGAAAATTAAAATAAGTGTTTTTATAAGTGTTATAAAATTCAGCTTATTTAGGCTATGAAAGTTCATTGCTCGTAAAGTCAAAAATTTTCCTTAAAGCGGATGGACCCAGGACTTGGCATAGTTGTTGTACATGTGAACCCTCATGAGCGGAACCTCAGGCAACCAAATCCAAGCACTATTAAGCTACTTGCATACTCTAAAATTGCTTAGTGTGGTTAAAATTTTGATAGTTTTTATCATTTTAGTCAATTTATGGTGTGCCATCAGCTTAATAATGCTTAGATATGGTTGCCTGAGGTTGCGCTCATGAGGGTTCACATGTACAACAAGTGTGCAAAGTCCTGGGTCCATCCGCTGTCTGGAAAAATTTTGGCTTTACGAGCAATGCCCTCATTTTCTCAAAAATCACATATTTGAGAAAATGGCTTTTGAAGTTCTGAACAGATTTTGATGAATAAAATTTAACACACCAACACATAAACATTTATATCTTAAAAATATCTTGTCACAGGACTCTTGCTTGATGTAAATACTCTTTTGCATATAGCCGGATACTTTATTTTTTTTCTCCTGCTCTTAAAGTGACCCAATTAGCTTTTTTATCAAAAACACAGATCATACACTATTAGGCACCAAGAGCAAGTTAAGACTTTGAGTCAGCGGAGTCTTCACATGCAATTATCTAAAAATTATCTTTAATTTTAAATCACAGAATTATTTTTTCATTTCACATTTGCACATAAACACCTTTTTTTAAACAACTAAAAAACTTCATTAGTTTACCTGGTAAGAATTGGTCATTTATTCTTAAATTTTTTTTTTTTGAATAAAACTAACTTATTTACTTCAGATTGAAATAATAACAAAAACAAAACCAAGTAAAGTAGAATTTCACTAGAAAGATGACTCAAAGAACAAAAAAGTCGTCATGAACTTGCAACGCTGTAGAAATACCTAATTTGATATCGATAGATCGATATTGGTGTAATATACTAAAGTAGACTTGTAGAGGTAATATATGTCATGTATTATGTCATAAAGGTTATAAATTTTTTCATGCGATCGATTCTAACTTAATAAATTGTTTTTAGCAATAGATTTGAAATGAAAGTTAATCTGTCATTCTTAATTTTCATTATTAAGATATTATGTCACGGAAAAAATCTAATCACAGATAAAAAAAATTTCTGTTTTTTCATCGCTTTTATTAGACGAAAACGATATAAATACTTACAGTTCTGTTCGTGGATAAAAAAAAAATTATACCTACATTGCGAAAATTAAAAAAGGAAAAAATACATCGAAAAAGCATTTGTACCTATAGTATCGTAGAAAGTATTTCTGCTACTAGAACTGACTTGAAATTCTTGAATTTCAAAAAAAGCCATTTCAACGTTAATTTAATAAATTGAATGTCTTTATTAAATTAACTGTAACTTTTTTCCCTTAACGAATTAAGAAACGCGGTTTGCGGGATTTGAAAGCTGATGTAAAAGTACATCAAAAAACACAAAAACCTGAAAATTGATTTTTTGAAAAATTTTAGGTATATGTACCCCCTTAAGAATTCAAAGGACCAGTGTTATACTAAATCAAATAATTTTTTAAAATGCGAATTAAGTGTATGGAATATGTAATAGGACCTATTCTAAATAAAAGAAAATCATAACAAAATCATTTGTCTTTTTATTTATTTATTTATTTTATAAATTTACCATATAAAAGTTACAACATTTTTTTAATTACAGAATATTTTATTCAAATTATAAACTATTTTTATCTATCCAACTATTGTGAGAATTGTCAAAACCAAGCCACTTAACATAAACTTTATCATCTTTTTGTTTAATCACTTTCTCAACTAAATAAACATCAGGTTTTTTAGATTTCTGCAACTCTTGTTCATAAAAGCATCCTGAAATAGGTTTTTCTTGATAATCTTTTAGATTGTAAGTTATAGGTTGAGTATTCTTTTTAACACGTGAAACTGTAAAAATTTCTGTAGACCAGTTGCCTGCATAACCTTTTTCAAATAATTGTTTTACTTTACTAACACGCACTTTATCTCCAACTTTAAATTTAGGGTTTTTTTTTTTTTTAATAACTCTAATGCTATTCAATCTTTGTAAAACTTCATCACTATTTTCTAAAGTAACTTTTACAGGCTTCATACCTATACGTCGATGCTTTTGATTATTATATTCAGTTATTAAGTCTGGTAAAATATCAAGCCACTTATAGCTTCCTTGCAAACTAAATTTTCGCCACATTTTATTTTTTAAAGTTCGATTAAATCTTTCACATATTGAAGCTTTTAAACCACTGTAGGTAGAGTACATGTTAATCTTATACTCATTCATTAGATCTTGAAAATGTTTATTGTAAAATTCTTTACCCATGTCTACATGAAGATTACGAGGAGATTGTTGTTTCAAAACTGTTTGCATTGCTTCAGTAACTTCTTTTCCAGTCTTCATATTTAAGGGTAAAGACCAGGCAAATTTTGAAAAAATATCAATAATATTAAGTAAATATCTATAGCCTCCATTTTGTCTTGAATAATTTTGAAGCTCAACAAGATCAGCCTGCCATGTATCATTATTCGCTCCCATTGTTACTTTTCTACGTAGAAAATTTCCTCGTGCTGGTTTATGAATCTCTTTAACAACCTGTTCCATTATTAATTGATGTCTTCTTTCAATATTTCACGACGATTATAAATATTTTCTAAAAGTTTTGAATCACTAATGACGTCTTCAAGTACTTCCACAGGTTCTTGCTGATTTAAAGTTTTCACAATGTTCGATTTGAAGAGTGAAAGCCAAGTTGATAGTTCTTTTCTTAAATTCACAAATTTTTTTTCTACTTCTTCAAATACTTCTTTTTTCAGTTTACTTTGTTCTTTTTCAATTGTTTGATGGAGGGTAAACAAATTAACTGCGTCTGAGACTTCAACAAGTGAGGCTAAGTTACACTGTCGCTTAAATTCTAGATCGTAGTGACCGTCTTGTGTAAATTTATAACCAACGCCTGGAGGTCCTCGACTAACGTTTTCCTCCAGTTTCTTACGTCCAAACACGTCCGAAGGCATCTTGATACTGATCGATGATTGAATAATTTTCAATATATATACCCACTTTCTCGCAATTCTTCAACTATTGAGTGAATCTCGTTTGTATGACTTGAATTGCCAGCAGCTTGCTCAGCAATTAATAATCGTAGACGATCTGCTAATTCATTAGGATCATCCCACTAGACATAGTCAGTTTTTGTACCTAACCTTGAAATTTTATACTTAGGTAAGAAGCCACTTCCAAGTTTTGTAGGAGTTGATCTTGACGATGGTGATTTCCTTTGTATCGACGCTTTCTTTACAGCTTTAAATGGTGATCTTTTTTGTGTGGTTTTTGTTGAATTTACATCAAAAAGATGTGTCATTATATCTTTATAATTCTTACTTGTAATATGATATTTTATTTCTCCACTAGGATTATTCCCAATCTTGTGAGCCCTAGTTTGTTCAAGAATTGCTTTATAAAGAGTTAAATCAGTCAAGCTATAACCCACAGGATTTTTTAGAACAATAAGATTTATTAAACCCTCACTTGTAGGGTATGATTTATTGTTCACCTCAATAGAATCTTTTAAAAATCTTATTGCTGCGTTGCCAAGTTTATAACCACCTGATACTTTTTTTGGACCAAATATTAGATCTATTTCAGACTCTTTTATATGTTCAATACCTTTAATACCTTCATTCTGTGAATTGGCCGTCTCATCTAAACTATTATCATTTGCATCATGTTCAGAGAGGAAAGTTTCTGAATCATTTTCAAATGTTCCATCTTCAGGTAAAACCATTTGTAAATCATTATTACTTTTATCATCCTCAGGTATATCCATTTCTAAGTGTTCCTTTTCAACAGGTAAAGTAGATCCTTCGACTTTATAAAAACTTTGATGAGGATTTTTTTGAATTTCTTCTTCTAAATTTTCATCTGATTTTTTTATTTTTACAGAATACATTTCAGGATATTCTTCACGTCTTTTTTTTATCTGTACAAGTTTTTCAAGAGGCTCAACAATGGGCTTAAATTTTTCCTTAAAATCATGCTCACTGTCATCTTTTAGAGTTTTTAAAAGATTATATTTTCGTTTTACTGCTTCTCGAGCTTTCACTAGCTCTTCGAGTATTTTTTTCTCTCGACAATAGTTAGCCATGTTTACACAACAGAGGTTCACACTCAACTAATGACTTTTAAAGGTTTAAGCTATATTTATAGCGAAACAATCGAAACCCTTGCGATATCTACCTTCATTAATACCTCTGTCTTTATCTATGACTATAAAACTATGTTTACCTTCTATCCAACATTTAGAGCATAAACTTTTAAATTGATTGTAAGACGTATCAGTATTCACATGATCATCATAAATATGCTTCAAATTAACCTCATCTTGACGAAATAAAATCATTAAATTGACATTATCTCTTACCAGATGTTTAGGTACCGCTGCATATGATTGACAAAGATAAAAACAATCTACGTTTTTATGTCTACCCATGCAAAAATAAGCTTTTATATGCTCTTGCTTCTCAGTTAAGACATCATCAAAAATCATGATGGAGTTAGGTAAGGCGTTGTCTGGAGATATTACTTCTTCATGATCAATAAATGCTAGATACTGCATTCCATCAATAGGATCTAAAAGCTCTTGCAAAAATTTATACTTTGGTTGATTGAGCGACTTTGTGTAAACGTAAATATTTTCAAAACGTAACCCATTTGGATCTGTTAAAAGTGCTGATAGAGTATTTGTTTTTCCACAATTTGATGGACCTGATATAACAGCTCGGATACTGCTTGGAAGTAAATCACCATGACGCTTTGGCTTCTTCTCTTGCCCAGCAATGACGTCAAAGTTAGGCACCGGAAGCTTAACCGAATTTTGTCTTAAATCCATGTTGATCTTTCAAAATCTCAGACTGGAATAAGAAAAAAAGTATAAATAGCGTGCTTTTATACTCTAGAGCTCAGTCGTAGTTGAATCACCGAAGCAAGATGATTATTCATGAGAAAAAGAATCAAAGGAAGCGAGGGGGTGGTTTGATTAATAAAATCATCAACAAGCTTCCTTTTGAAATGCACTTACCTGGCTACAGTTATTGCGGATCTGGTACTAAGTTAGAAGCTCGATTAGCACATGGTGATCCTCCAATTAATGGACTTGACGCCACTTGTCGAGACCATGATATTGCATCTTCTCAAAATAAAGATAATATGAGTGCAAGACATGTTGCTGACAAAATTTTAGCTGAAAAAGCATGGGAAAGAGTTAAATCAAAAGACGCTAAATTTAGTGAAAAAGCTGCAGCCTATGTGTTACCAATGCTATGAAATTGAAAAGAAAGTTAGGAATGGGTCTTGAATCTAAAAATAAGAATAAACCTCAATCCAAGACAACTTTGAATACCATCATAAAACGAGCATCAAAGTCAATAGTTAATCCTGGAAAAACGCTTAAAAGTATAATATGAGCAGCGCTTAGAGCATCCAAACTTGCAGTCAAAGAAGCAGGTGAAAAGAGTAAAATTCAAGTTCCTAGGATTTTACCACTAGCCTCTAAAATTGGTGGATTTTTACCATTAGTACCTTTATTTGCTGGTTTAAGTGCTACAGGTGCATTAGCAGGTGGTGCTGCTGGTATTTATAAAGCTATTAATGAAGCTAAATCAGCTAAACAAGAGCTGGAAGAGAGTAAAAGACATAATAAAACTATGGAAGCCATAGCTTTAGGAAAAGGACTTTACCTCAAATCTCAAAAGCGTGGTCTTGGATTATTCTTAAAGTCATTTAAAGGCAAAGGTTTAAAAAAAAAAAAAATTGCAAGAAATTAAAAAAAAAAACATGCACCCAAAAAAAAATGTTGTCAAAAATTAAAAAAAAAAAAAACTCAATTTAATTTTACCCAATCGAGCTCTTACAAATTTTGATCTAATTAAACATGCAAAAATATTAAAAATTCCATATTTTAGAGGAGTTTTCATGAGAGATATGCTTCCATTGTCAGGTCCTAATAATCATGAATCAGTTATAGTTAATCTTGATGAAGAAAGTGGATCAGGAACTCATTGGGTGGCTTATCGAAAACGTGGCAATGAAGTAGTCTACTTCGACAGTTTTGGTAATTTACAACCACCACCTGAATTAATGAGATATCTTAACGTTGATACTGTGAAGTATAACTCAAATAGATTTCAAGATTTTAACTCTTACAACTGTGGCCATCTATGTTTACAATTTTTAAGTGGAGAGCTAAAAGGTATATAAATAATTTTTTCTATCAGGATTGTTCAGTTTACTATAATGTGTCATGGAGTCAATAACTCTTACCTTGTCTGGCACATCTTCTACTCTTGAAGCACAGTATTATCCTCCAATTGAACTTTCACCAGATAAAAATTATACTCTTGGTTTAGTACAACTTTTAACCTTTAACGCAAGTCCTGATATTGATATTGGTTGCAATAAGTTTTATATTGGTAATCATACAATAACTATTCCAACTGGAAGTTACGATATAATAGACATTAATAAATATCTTCAAGAAATCCTCAGTAAAGAAAATATTGAACTTTCAATTCAACCTAACGAGAACACTTTACGCAGTGAAATCGAAAGCTCTGAGTTCATAGACTTTGAACCTTCAGATTCAATTGGAAAACTTCTGGGATTCAGTAAGTGTTTGATACAACCAGGATTAAAACATACTTCAGTTTTTCCTGTGAACATTAATAAAATTAATTCAATAAGAGTTGAATGTAATATAACTACTGGAGCTTATATAAATAATAAAAAAGTTCATACTATTCATGAATTTTACCCATCTGCAGATCCAGGATATAAAATTATTGAAGTTCCATCTGAAGTTATTTACTTGCCTGTTTCAGTAAAGTGTATTGTTAATTTACAATTGCGACTAATCGATCAAGACGGAAATATTGTTAATTTTCGTGGTGAAACTATCACAATCAGACTGCACATAAAATCATCATAATGGGTATCGTGTATCATGGAAGGGGAATTCAAACAAACTTTTATAGCAGAGGATATGAAAGCAACTCATCATGTACTCCATCAGTCAGTCATCGTCGAGCTCCCAAAGCGCTAACACGACGGAACATCCAGTTTCTCAAGAGTCTAGGATTAAAAATCGTTGGTGGTGGAAAATAACTTGCACATTTTTTTGTTTCAATCAAGAAAAAAATGGCGGACCTACTGAGCATTCAAACCCCCGTCGCTTTCGACGATAGCATTTCTCATTATGAGATTCATGCTCATCAACCCTATACTTCTTCATATAATAATAGTGATGAAATTCGTATAGCCATACAGCATCAAGACTTGTGTCTTTTACCATCTCGCAGTTCTATTCGCATCTGTGGTCGATTGACAAACCCACCTGATAAACCAGCCTTGACCGAAAAAACTAAATTCGTTAATAATGCCATTTGTCATATGTTTGAAGATATTCGCTATGAATTAAATGGTATTGAGACTGATCGCTGCAAAAATGTTGGTTTATCAACTCTAATGAAAAATTGGGTTTCTTTAAATCCCAATCAACTTAAATCAATAGAAAATGCTGGATGGTTTGGTCTCTCAGAAAGCGGTAAAATAACTAATGATGCTAAATACTTTGATGTAGCTATTCCATTGAGCATGTTTTTTGGATTTGGTGAAGACTATCGTAAAATTATCGTCAACGTCAAACATGAATTAATTCTTACTAGATCAAGAAATGATATAAATTCAGTTAAGCAAGAAGGTACCAGAGAAAACAATATTCTCAACTATGAAGAATTCAAGATTGATATTACAAAAATTGAGTGGCTCATGCCTTACGTATCAGTTTCTGATTCTTATAGAATTGATTTATTGAAAATCATTGAAAAAGATCGTCCTATAACAATGAGTTTTAGGTCAAGAGAATTTTTTGAGTATCCTATGCTTCCTCAAACATCTAAACATATCTGGACTGTGAAAACTTCAAATCAATTGGAAAAACCACGTTTTGTCATCGTTGGTCTTCAAACCAATGGAAAATCAGAGAAAAGTGCAGATGCTAGTTTATTCGATCATTGTAATATTAGTAATATTGAACTTTTTTTAAACTCCCAATATTATCCATATAACAATTTAAATATAAACGTAGATCAAAATCAATATGCGCTTCTTTATGATATGTATGCTAATTTTCAAGGTGAATATTACAGTAAAGATCCTGAACCTATTTTAACTAAGAAAGACTTTATTGATAAGATTCCATTAATAGTTATTGATTGCTCAAAGCAAAATGATATAATTAAAAACGCTCCTGTTGATGTTCGACTTGAAATAGAATCACGAGATATTTTTCCTAATGGAACGGCTGCATATTGTTTAATTATTCATGATCGTATAATTCAATATAATCCAATGACAGGCGATGTAAGAAAAATAGTTTAAGTATCTTTTGTAATACAATATATGTGTGAAGCAATAAACTTTTTTATAATAAAAGATTCATGTTGTTATTTCAAACCCTTATCTCATTATAAATAATTAATTTTTGACAAATAATCTGTTTTAACTGAATTCAGTTCTTTTAGACTCACCTATTTTTTATTAAAAACACAAATTCGTAAAAATATTTGTAACTAGTAAATTTTGCTCCATGGTGTAATTGGCTAGCGCGCTAACCGAAAGGTTGATGGTTCAAGTCCACCCGCAGGCGTCAGCGCCGCAGTGGGGTGCGTTCACCAGCAAGGAGCGCTTTGCGGGGGAGCGTACAGCAGTGGTCGCCAGGGGGGTAGAGAGCGTCCAAGGAGTGTGCAGTGGGGGAGAGCGTTCCAAAAATCACGAGAGAGCGGCCGTTTCCAAAATCACGAGAGAGCACCGTCCTTCCAAAGGTACGAGTGTGCACCGGCCCCTTCTAAAAGGTACGAGTGCGCACCGGGCCCTTCTAAAAGGTACGAGTGCGCACTCGTTTACCTACTACTGTAGTTCACGCAGAAAACTTCCTTTTTTCGATCCCTTTCGGAAAACATATGATTCGTCCAAGTTTAATCGATTGAAACCATCTCCGTTCCACAAAAAAGCTAATACATACTCCTGGATTGGAAACTGATTTTTTAGTTGGTTTTTTGAATCGCGTAAAGGCAATTTTTAAGTAATCGAGGTGCGGTTCAAGCAAAAAACTTCTTTATTTCAATATCTTTTAGAAAATATATGATTTGTCCAGGTTTAATCAATTAAAACCATCTTCGTTCCGCAAAAAAGCTATTTTTCACGGATTGGAAACTGATTTTTTAGTCGGTTCTTTGAATCGCGTTAAGACAATTTTGAAGTTATCGAGGTGCAGTTCACGTAGAATTCTTCCTTATTTTAATACCTCTCAGAAAACATTTAATTTGTCCAGGTTTAATCGATTAAAACCATCTCCGTTCCGCAAAAAAGCTATTTTTCACGGATTGAAAACTGATTTTTTAGTTGGTTTTTTGAATCGTGCAAGGGCAATTTTCAAGTTATCGAGGTGCGGTTCAAGCTAATAACTTCTTTTTTTCAACATCTTTTAGAAAATATATGATTTGTTCAGGTTTAATCAATTAAAACTATCTCCGTTCCACAAAAAAGCTAATTTTCACGGATTGGAAACTGATTTTTTAATCGGTTTTTTGAATCGTGTTAAGACAATTTTGAAGTTATCGAGGTGTAGTTCACGTAGAATCCTTCTTTATTTTAATCCCTCTCAGAAAACATTTAATTCGTCGAGGTTTAATCGATTGAAACCATCTTCGTTCCGCAAAAAAGCTATTTTTCATGGATTGAAAACTTATTTTTTAGTTGGTTTTTTGAATCGCGTAAAGGCAATTTTTAAGTTATCAAGGTGCTGTTCAAGCAAAAAACTTTTATTTTTCAATATCTTTTAAAAAATATATGATTTGCCCAGGTTTAATCAATTAAAACCATCTCCGTTCCACAAAAAAGCTAATTTTTACGGATTGGAAACTGATTTTTTAGTTGGTTTTTCGAATCGCTTAAAGGCAATTTTGAAGTTATCGAGGTGTGATTCACACAGAAAACTTTCTTTTTTCAATACCTTTCAGAAAATATATGATTTGTCCAGGTTTAATCGATTGAAACCATCTCCGTTCCGCAAAAAAGCTAGTTTTCACGGATTGAAAACTTATTTTTTAGTTGGTTTTTTGAATCGCGTAAAGGCAATTTTTAAGTTATCAAGGTGCGGTTCAAGCAAAAAACTTTTTTTTTTTCAATATCTTTTAAAAAATATATGATTTGCCCAGGTTTAATCAATTAAAACCATCTCCGTTCCACAAAAAAGCTAATTTTTACGGATTGGAAACTGATTTTTTAGTTGGTTTTTTGAATCGCTTCAAGGCAATTTTGAAGTTATCGAGGTGTGGTTCACACAGAAAACTTTCTTTTTTCAATAACTTTCAGAAAATATATGATTTGTCCAGGTTTAATCTATTGAAACCATCTCCGTTCCGCAAAAAAGCTAGTTTTCACGGATTGGAAACTGATTTTTTAGTCGGTTATTCGAACTGCGCGAAGGCTATTTTGAAGTTATCGAGTTGTGGTTCATGCAGAATCCTTCCTTATTTCATTACCTTTCTAACGATCTATGATTCGTATAGTTTTAACAAATAAAAAAATTTTAAGCTAGCTAAAAAGAGCGATGTTCATTTCATTGGTTTTTCTAACTGTGCTAGAGCTTTTTTGTAGATACAGGGTTTTGGTAGTTGCAAAAAAATTCCTCTTTTCAATACCTTTAGAAAGATGTTTTATTTGTATCGATTTTATAAATCCAAAACGTTCCAAGGTACTGAATGAGCGCAAAGAGCGGTTTCTTACGATTACAAAATATATAATTTTTTTTGGTTTTGAGTTCGTAATTTTCATGGCTTTTGACAAACTGAAATTGAATGAAATCAACAAAAGATTGGAGCTAAAAAAAATAATTATTTTATCTACTGTTTTTTTTAATCGATAAACGATTTTTTGCGGAGCATTAGTTGGCTAAAAAAAATCATGGTATAATGATTTTTGGGCATGTATAATGTACATACATAAAGGTTCATCGACGATCTCCGACTGAGAAAACAAGCCCGGGAGTGGGGAGTGCCTAACGGCCGAGTCGGTGAATCGCTGCGGAGCGAGCTTTTCCAAGACAATCTGCCATGCAGTCGGAACTCACACCGTAACAGCTGTCACTAAGCCCCGGGGCCCCAGCAACTCACAAAAATATGTACGCCCTTGAATTTTTGCATCGACGCCATCTACGGTCGGGCGGCGAACAAGATATCCGCTCTGTTTTATCCCGAAAGACTAAAATCACAACAACCAGCCGGCTGAAATAGTTCCAGACTAAATGTGGCCGCTAGAATCCACCAATTGTTACGAAAAAAATACCAAAAAATTCGTTATTTCAGCCTACAGGTCCCTTACTATCTGGTTTTTTCATCAAGTGAAGGAATAATTCGCAGTAAGTAATTCTTTGTCATCGGCATTAACATGCGCAGCAGACGCCGATCTTACCGAGATTTTCAATCATTGTTTTCAAGCATTTAGAAAAATTTTTCGGGAAAACCAGATAGTAAGGCAAGTGTAGAATAATTTTAACTATTTTTTGAGATTTTTTTGGGAATGATTAAATCATTATTGAAAGCGTATTTCGTCAGGAACTTTTTCAACGCGCCCGTAATGCATCGTTAGGTGGCGCTCTCCGCGTGGTAGGCAGCACTCTTAAGTCCGGAAGAACCAAAAAAATTTCTCATAAGCTAGATAAATTTTTAATTCCCACAGACCGAAAAATTTCTAAGTCAACAACAATATTATAAGTCTATGAAAATTCCAAGTTCCTAAAAAATTCTAAATGCTGGAAATTTCCAAAAAAAGTTCAAAACTCATAATTTCTTCAAGTCCCGAAGAATTTATAAGTGTCAAAATTTTTAATTTCCTAAATGTGTAGAAAAAAATCAAAGTACTTAATTCAACTTGGAATATTTCATTTAACTGAAAAAACTTTTTTGTTAGTAAAAAAATTAAATAAGTTATAAAATGTTTACATGAAGAACTTAGTTTTTTTTTAAATTTGGACAAGTGGATTTATAGATTGGATGAATCACGTGGATACTCAAGTGAATTTACATGTGAACTTTTTTAATAGGGAGGACTAGAAATTTTGGAAAACTTTATCTTTTAGTACCTATAATCGATGCACAAATTATCAGAATATTCAAAAAAACCTGTAGATTTGTACCTTTCTGAACGTGGATGGCCGCAGCTGCTTGATGTAACTTAAGTACTTATTATGTAGTATGTGATTACACTCTGTTTTACACTTTCTTAGCTTAGATACTTTATTGCATTGTTGTATAAAACAGACGTTTTATTTACAATATTTACATTTTAAAATTTGTTTCCTCCTTCATCAACCTTTCTTTTTTACTTTTTCGCCATTTGCTTGTTTTTCTCTTCTAACTTCTTCTTCTTTGCAGCGGTTTTAGCGCGCAATTCGTCAGAGTGAGTGGATCTTACAATTCTCCTTTTCAATGCTACACCGGGATAAGACAGCTCTTTACATTCGTAAATATCAACCTCTACAACAAAAATATTTTAAATTAAAATTTGATTCTTGATAGTCAAAAATAATTCAGGTTATCACTTTGATTAATAAAACATTTATTTAATCATTAATAAGATTATAGCGAAGTTCATAGTTAACTAGGTCAAATATATTAAACCAAGTACATTTTAATTTTTGAAAGTGAGTACTACTATTTTTAAATTTTTTTTCCAAAAATCAAAGTAATGATTTCGAAATTAATTACTTTATTGAATAACGACGTATTAAAGAAAAAAGTCATTACTTGGCAGGTACTGGTCTTAGTTACAGATAAAGATGTAACTAAGAAAAATTATTAAAAAATGTTAAATACTAGAACAATTTTTATACTAGCTAAAGTAATGTTCGTATTGTTTCTTGAGTATTTCACTTATTTAATTATTTTCTTTAGTTTAAAAGCTTGAAATTAGCATTTCAAATAAAAGTTTTAATTTTCTTTAATTGTATTAAATTTTGAATTAAAAAATAAATAGTGAGACCAAATAGCAACAAAAATTAGCCCGTTTGGTTGAATCGTGAATTTTTATGAGTTTTCACGTAAGATCGTTGCGATTAAACAAAAAAATAACCAGGTATATTTTTTCTTAGAATTTCACGAAAAATACGATAGTATTTTTTATTTTCTAAAAATACATTTTTTCAAAATTGTCCCTTAAAACATCTATATAAAAATTCTACTTTGAACTTTGATATCTCAGAGATGAAAAATGTTCTCCATCCAAAATTTTTTTTAAAAATCGATGGCTCAAACATGTGCTAATTTTATTTTCACTTTTTTATCTAAAAATTTAAAACATCCATTTATAAAATAATTAAATATATTTTTTAGTTTACGAATTACTTAAACTTTGATTAATTATTATTATTTTTTTAAATAAATTAAAAAAAAAAAAAAAAAAAAGTTTTACCAAAAACTATGATGAACGAATTTTTTTTTTTTTAACTTAATATGTCAAATATTTCATTTTGTGATTTACATCGGAGAACTCAATTGTAAATTAACAAAATTTTTTTTATGGAATAGGCCAATAAACAAACCTTCTTCGAATGCTGATAGTTCATCCAAGAATTTATCAATTGTCCACTCCCCACTGTCAAGTTTTGCCCAAGCTTCAGTCAGATAATTTTCTTTTTCAATCTGAGATTTCTTTTTGAAGCAATGCAGGGAATTTTCATCTCCTGCATCATCCACTGCCATCATCTTGAACCAGGACTCAATTTGTAAATGTATAATTCTATCTAAATATTGTAGATAAAACAATAAACATAATAAGAGTATTATCGAAACTCACTGAAAAATTAAAAAATATTTTACCGCATAATTTAATGATATATAACAAAGCGTTATCGCGAATAAGATATTTATGCAATAAATAAAATACATGACAAAATTTTATTTATAAATGAGAATTAAAATTTGAAACAATAAAAAAATCATACAACGGTCAACGTTTTTACTTTTTTAATAAATTATAATTACCTAAAAAAAGAAGGATGTTTGGATTCTTACTCAAGAGACTATTGAGGGTCTTACGGTAACTTTCTAAGTAATTATTCGTCCTATCTTTGATACCATAAACACAGAAAGACTTGGGGTTACTAAGCCACTGGCGTACATAATATTGGAAAAATTGCTCTGAACAGTCTGCAAAAAATTCCATTGCTTCTGCTTTGATGCCCTCGTAACCTTTGGGGATGTCATTCAAACGGGAAACTCTCAGATAAACTAGTTTACGCAAAATCTTGTGCTTATGTCGTGAGTTCTTTTTTGACTTATCCCCCGTTTTATTTGTAACGATTTTTTTTCAAAAATCCTTTATCTCAGGCATTTTTTTCCAACGTCTAATGAAACAATTGTTTTCATTTATAAATTATAAAAAATTACATAAGCTATATTAAGTTTTAAAATACTATCAAGTATTTGACAGCTTTAACTTTGACAACACGGTGAAGATTATGATCGATTGAACTTTTGAATCTTATTATTCCTCACATTATTAAGTTGATTATTTTCCCGAGCTGAATTTCAACCAATAGCAACGCCGCATTTGACATTTGGCGGAGGGGTGTGGGTAAAATGATTTCGATAATTTTTCGGCTATTTCCAATTCGAACGTTTCGACTCGCATGGCAACTCGAATTGTTAAACTTGTTTAATTCAACTTTTGGGTTGGATCCAAGTCACTGCGGTGTATACCTGTATATGAGTATTCATAGGTATATTCATAGTAAACAAAGAGTTATAGAACTATAACCATCAAAATGTAAAATACAGCATTTCAATGGGTTAAAATTCAGCTGGGGAAAATAATCCAGCCGAATACCCCTCGTGCTTCAAAATTGTAGATAATTTTCCTCCAGTTTTTTTGCACAGCAACTCACGGGGCAAGTTTGACAAAAATCACTCGCGCTTCGCGCTCGTGATTTTTAAGCTGCCAAACTTTCCCCCCTCGTTGCTGTGCAACAAAACACAGTCGGAAAATTATCGACAATTTTGAAGCACTAGGGGTATTACAACTGATAATTTTTGATTTTGAATTTTCCAATTGTAATTTCTCATCACTACAATTTTTATTCATAACATTTCAAAATATAAAGAACACTTTTTATAAAAAAAAAAATTTATTTTCAACGAAATAATAATTTTTCTAAATTGCGTTGAATAACATTAGGAATAAGCTGTCAACTTTTTATCAAAATAATGTTGAGATGTTTGAGAACTGTTCAATTTTCACTTTGAAAACTACTTAAAATTATAGTTACATCATATATAGCACATATATGTTACCAATACACAACTCCAAATTTCTCTACTTTTTCGTATGTTATAAAATCATTTAAAATCACTTCCTCGGATGCTAATTAAATTTTTTTATAGTTTTTCAAACGAGTAATTTTCAAAATTTATAAACATATTTTCAGTTTTATTTATAAGTTGCGAATTAAAAAAAAAAAATTTGTTTTAAACTGCACTCCAAGGTAAATTAATAATTTCAGTGTAAATTTTTCCTTATTTAAACTTCCTAATCTAAAAAAATGTAAACATATATTTTAAAAGTGATACCTCCAAATATCAGTCAGGTAACAACTTGATTTAAAATTCATAATTAGTTTAATTTGTGCACTGAGACGTAACTACTACCTTAAAACACTTTTTCAAAAAGTCGTTTGGATGCAACAATACTTAAAATTAAAATTTTGAATTTTCTATTTTTATATTTAACATCATCGAAACTGCTGAGATAAAAAATATGAATTTTTTTTTTTAATTTACAACTTGTAATTTTGTTATTTTCAGATTATATTATGAAAGTGTTAGCCTCATCTAGTTATTTTACTTTTTGATTCATATTTTAGTTAATAGTTTTTTAAAGAACATTACAATGTCTTACTTTGGCGTAATGAAAGTGACAGTTATAAGTTTTGGCATTAGGATAAACTTTTTGACAACTGTTTTCAATCGCTTTTTCATAATCCTTCATTATTTTTGAAGCATCTGAATCTGGAAAACTTAATTTAAAATGATTCAGCAGATTTATGTATGACTGTTCCTGTTTGTTTTGCAGAAGAACCCAAGCTACAGGCATCACCTAAGAATCATAATTGAAATTTAAAACTAGAATTTGCAAAGCATAATGAAAAGTTGTAATTATAACAGGCAATCTTACAAACATTTTTTTTAAATATTTTAATAAAAAATTTTTACTGTTTTATATAAGTCATGAGATTTAATTTTCAATAGTTCATAAATAATATATTGTTGAGTGTCAAAATAATACGTAAACTGTACATAAAAAAATAAAAGTTCAAACTTAGCACTGGTTTTATTTCAAAACGTAGCTAATTTTTTAAAGGTGCTGATACAAGAGAAAAGATTAAAAAATTCTCTATTGATGTAGTGAAGATGATTATGCAATAAATTTATATCATTCTAAATTTTTTGACAGATAATCTAATTTTTAATGAACAAAAATTATACAGACCATCATCATTAGTCGCCAAATCTTAGAGAAATATTTTTCATCTTGCATTTTTCATTAAGGCATCTTTACCTTATCAAGACTTAGGAAGATCTTGCCGAAAAATTGATTCAGGATCAACATTTTATGTCTTATACTATGTACAATGATAAGCACAAAATGAAGACAGTAATCCTTGAAGCTGCAAACGATAAGTACGGTAATAAAAGCATATCTGTTCTTTGGTATGAAGAAAAATTTTTAAGAAAATTCAAAAACACTCGGCTGTTCCTCGATGGCACACACCGAGTCAAACCAAATTTGACAGATCTTGGTCAGGCATCCCAGCTATTAACAATCATGGCTGACTACAGAGAAAAAGTTATTTTTTATATTCACATTTATTTTTCAAAAAAAATTAAATAAAATAATTTTTATTGTTTTTTAATTATATGTATAGGAACTACCCTGGTAAAAAATTTTAACAAAAATAATGATTTGGAGCTGAGAAAGCTAAGAATTAACATGTTACTCAATTTATGTATTAAATTGTACATTTACATCGAAAGTTGTTAATACTCAAGGCGTAAGACAAAGTTATATATAGTCGAGAGAAGCTGCAACTCGAGATGTAAATGTACAATTTTTAATTGAGTATCAGATTTTATTCAACTTGGTCAAATGTAATAGGTATTTGCCAACGTGTAGATATGCGGTAGAAAAGATACTTTTATATCTTGATTTCTTATCACCGTAACGTTGAATAATAAGTACTTTTATGGACGCATTTTTCTCACCATATTAAATGATCTTATTAAATAAAATTCTGTTCAAGACGTAAATGTATCATCTTCACACGCTAATTCAATAACATATCATTATTCAACAGGATCATGTAAAATGCAGGTACTTTGAGAAAAATGCGAACGTAAATGTATTATTATTCTACGCTAAGGAATAATGTTGTGAAAAGAATTTTAGGTGTAAAATTATCTCAACTTTACTCATCGGAAAGTACCTTTTACGTATGATCCAGTTGAATAAAATAAAATATTTTGTATGCTCCCACTTTATCGAGTTTTCTAAGTGAATTGACTTGAATGAAATCTATCAATATCCTTTAATGGTTTTATGGAGCCAACATATAATTTTAAAGTCGGCTGATTAATTTAATTTATTTTCATCATAAAAATTTATTTAATGATTCAACGCATTTAAAATATTTTTGTGGTTTCCATTTCAAATTGTACAAATTTTTCATAATTTTTTTCAAAATCACCTGAAAATTATTTCAAGTTTCTTTATTATATTTTAACAGACACCTATCTCAAGATTTTGTTTTTAAACCTTTTTTTCGATTTACCAAGACTTGAAAGTTTGTTATAAAAAAAAAAAAAAATCATTTTTTGATAAAAGCTCTTAATCTCATTCTAAATTAGAAAATTGTACAGTGCGTATTCTATAAAAATTGCGTTAAATCTAAAAACGAATCCTTAATTCATTTTGTTATAGTGCTGCAATTCAAAAGTGGATTCGGGAATACAACCCTCGAAGGCCCGTTGTCCTTGATGCCAGCGACTATAATCTCCTGTCACAGTCGGCTCCGCGCCGACAAACTTCCTGAAATAGGGAAAAATACCGCCCGCATTTATAAATCCCTACAAGATTTATTAAAACGGGGAGGGCGCGACAGCTCGTTATTTCGGTAGGTGGGCGCGGGCTATGGGATGCAGTTGAGAGGTACACCAGCTTAGAAATAAGTAGTTTCGCACAAGTTAATTTTCAATATTTAATAAAAACAGAAATTAACTTAAAAACTAATACAATATTACTAATTAACACGGTAACGAATTATCAATTGCTCGCAACCGAGCATTTAAACTGATAACCAACAAAATGGTCGATGTTCTCTAAATCAGACTGCGCGCGTACACAACAACCTGCTGCTATCGGCAGCTTACGCACTATCATTAATTTTTTGATATTTGTTTTTTTAAGAAAAAATTAAGTTGAAATTATAAGTCTGCCTTTATCGAGTATTTTCTTAAGTAAAGATTTTTCTTGGTCAAATTTTGTTTTAAAAATTTAATATCCATAAACATATTTTTTCTTTTTACTTCCACCCCTCAAAAGTTTCAAGCAATAGTCAAGTTTAACGATAAAGTTGAACTTGATCAGTTTTTTCTACGTGGCTAGAATAATTTTAAATTTGAAGTTATAACATGATTTATAAATTGACATTTATTTTCTTAAACTTGAAAAAAATAGGCTTATAATAAAAATCATGCATAAAGTTAGTAATCCTATCAGGTAGTTTGTAAAAAAATTCTCAACAGTATCTATAATGATAAAATGTCTGCTTTAAAAAATCAAATTTTGAAAATAAAATTTGTTCGAGCATTGATTAGTAACCATGTGTAACTAGTAGCGCCAAAATTCAACAAAAAAATCAATCAGCTATCCCCCAAGCTGTGAACCCCCAAAACCCTGGGGATCGAGTTCAATAAAAGAAACTGATCAGCTATCCCCCAAGCTCTAAGCCCCCAAATACCCTGGGCGCCCGAGTTCAATAAAAGAAACTGATCAGCTATCCCCCAAGCTCTAAGCCCCCAAATACCCTGGGCGCCCGAGTTCAATAAAAGAAACGGATCAGCTATCCCCCAAGCTCTAAGCCCCCAAATACCCTGGGCGTCGAGTTCAAAAAAATTGATCTTCTAAGCCCCCAAATACCCTGGGCGCCATAGTTCAATAAATAATGTCATGGTAGCGCTGACTAAATGCGTATTAAGGGTTAACATGTTTCTAGTTGCACTGGTATAGCACAACTTAATTTTAAAAAATTTCTTTTTTGTGATTTTGGTATAATTAATGTATTTGATGAATAGTTATAATGTTAAAAAATTTACAAATGATTATAAAAATCACAATATTTAAAAAATAATGTCTTCAATTAAGATTTTAAAAAAAGGCCGTCGATGGCTCAGTCGGTTAAGACATACGTCTTAGTTGGCCGAAACATCGTCGCGCTGAGGGACGCCGGTTCAAATCCCCGCCGGCTCAACTTTTCGAGCGCGGCGGGAGAGCTGTGTGACCCGCTTTGGACTAGACAAGAATTCTGGTCGAATACTGATTTGTTCTGAGGAACAAAGGAGATGGCCACCGAAGAATGAATTAATGCTCACTGAGAATTATAAAGAATCACACCAGATAAGGCTTAGGACCGTTTAACCCTTTACTGCTAACCATCTATAGCTGATGGAATATTTGATGGCATCTTCGCCTTATCAAGATGAAGTATTCAGGACTAATACACCCGACAGACGCAATTAAATCTACAGTTAAAACCCTATTGTACCCCACAGTATTATATGTTTAATGTGAAATGTGTCTAATAACCATGAATGGTAATAAAGATTAATGAAAAAAAAAAAAAGATTTTAAAAAATAGTTAGGTTAGATTAAATTTTTGCATATTTGCTTTACTATAGTCGCAACGATATGTATTATTATCCTTGCCATACGTATTGTAACTGCTGCAATATTTAGACTATTGAGGGAACAAAGTATATTTAATTGATCGAATCAAATCTTTCTCCGAGTGCCAATTCAACAAATAAACTGATCAGCTATCCCCCAAGCTGTATACCCCCAAATACCCTGGGCGCCCGAGTTCAACAAAAAAACTTATCGGCCCACCACCCAGCTGTAAATAATTTTGTAGCAATACCTAAATTACGATTCACTGGTGCAATTATATAACTGATCAGCTTTTTTTATTGAACTCGGGCTTCCAGGGTTTTGGGGGTGTACAGCTTAGGAGATAGCTGATCAGTTTATCTATTGAACTCGAGCGCCCAGGGTATTTGGGGGTGTACAGCTTAGGAGAAAGCTGATCAGTTTTTTTGTTGAATTTGAGCGCCCAGAGTATTTGGGGGTTTAGAGCTTGAGGGACAGCCAATCAGTTTAATTATTTAACTCGGGCGCCCAGGGTATTTGGGGGTGTACAGCTTAGGAGATAGCTGATCAGTTTTTTTGTTGAATTTGAGCGCCCAGAGTATTTGGGGGTTTAGAGCTTGGAGGATAGCTAATCAGTTTATCTATTGAATTTGGGTGCCCAGAGTATTTGGGGGTTTAGAGCTTAGGAGATAGCTGATCAGTTTATCTATTGAACTCGAGCGCCCAGGGTATTTGGGGGTGTACAGCTTAGGAGATAGCTGATCAGTTTTTTTGTTGAATTTGAGCGCCCAGAGTATTTGGGGGTTTAGAGCTTGGAGGATAGCTAATCAGTTTATCTATTGAATTTGGGTGCCCAGGGTATTTGGGGGTAAACAGCTTGGGGGATAGCTGATCAGTTTTTTTGTTGAACTCGGGCGCCCAGGGTATTTAGGGGTTTAGAGTTTGGAGGATAGCTGATCAGTTTATTTATTGAATTTGGATGCCCAGGGTATTTGGGGGTAAATAGCTTGGGGGATAGCTGATCAGTTTTTTTGTTGAACTCGGGCGCCCAGAGTATTTGGGGGTTTAGAGTTTGGGGGATAACTGCTCAGCTATCTCATAATATACACCCACACCCACACACACACACACACACACATATATATATATATATATAATATAATATAGTAAAGCGCCCCCCCAAAAATGATTGCTGGATCCGCCACTGACACTTTCGAGTTTTATTGGCTCCAGTAACAGTGTACGATATTCACGCTAAGATTTAAAATTGCTATATACATCTTTTTTTTCGAGACGATATTTTTCGATATTATCGTCTCTGGAATATCGCCGATACGAGAATATCGGCGGTTTCATAACAAAATTTTATCGTATCGATATCGACATTCGTTGAGACGTATCGTCTCGGATATCGTATCGATTTCGAGACGATATCGAGACGATATCGATATTTTTCTCGAGTATCGTGAAGCCCTAGTTACTACAAAATATAGTTTTTTCTTTTAAAATGATTTATTCTTGAAGTGAAAACAATATATGTAGACATTTATGCAACGACTTGCGGTCACAGTCGTATGTAAACTAAAATTTAATAGGTTTAAAAGATAAAACGTACCTTCAATTTTTTAGCAGTACTGTGCATAACCTACACGTTAAAATGATTTTTTCATACCTCCGGGACGAAAACACCAAATTCCCTCCCTTGGTCGAAGCGGGATTTTGGGTTATCCTCCCGTCGTAATGAAAAAAAAAAAAACATTACACACGACGCCAGTAAAGTATTACCCCTAGAAAACCCAAAAACTGTACCTACACCTACAATATTACATTGAATAAATAACAATTTTTACTTACTTTCAATTTACTGTAAATTTCTTAATCGACGCCAATAATTGATTTTAATAACGAAATTGAATAATAGCTACAACTAATATTTCAGTAATTATGTTTCTTCAAATTCATTAGGTATCCAAAAGAAGTTGCTGCAAATATTAATTACACAAGTTTGAATAAGCATGGAAACAGACTGCGATCAGAAAGAAGATTACAGCATATACATATTGCCCCAGATAGCACAAAAAGTTTTCAGAACGTTCTGGCAACGTTGCACAGAAACCATTGCAACCTTTCGTTGAAAGGTTGCTGAATGGTTTTAGAAACGTTGTGACAATCGTGTAGATCTCCGTTATTAGTTTCAAAGAAAACCTTCAATCAACGTTATGGCAACGAAGTTTGTCAACCATATTTTTTCAAAAGGTGACCACAAATTGTTCTGGCAACGTTTCTAGAACCTTATGGTAAAACGTTCCTTCAAAGTTGCTACAGAGTGTTGACAAGGTTCCAAATTACCGATTTGAATTTAAAACGTTTTAGCGAGAACTTCAAGTTTGAGTAATTTAATTAAAAATACCTATGAATTTGAGGTACAAAAATTTTATGTTTTTAATTTTTTTTGTAAATAATTCGACCAAAATTGGTAAGAACAGCTCTCAGACTAGTCAAATCATTCAAAAATTATTGAAACGACTTTCAGTCGCTCGTTAAAAACATACTTAGTTTTTAGCTCTTAATTATAATTTTAATTTTTAGCTAGTAATAAATTGACGATAGTAAAAATAAAAAATTTAAAAAAAAAGGGAGGTTTAATTTTTTTTTTTTCATGAAAATGTAAACTAAAAAATTTTTAAATATTCATAAATAAATAAATAAACAAATAAATATGTGAAAATATTTGTTTAAGTTTATTATAGCTAAATGAATGAAATTTTATAATCAAGCCCCGAAGGGGCACAACTTAAATATTAGTTCTCATCCATCATCTCTAACGTTAGTGTGGTTTGGTGGCTAAAGTCACCGCTCTCTATTTTGCCGTCTCAAGTTCGAATCTTTGTGCTTTTTTTTTTATCAAATCATATTCATACGCTCTTTAGGTGTTTTTAAGGACATTTTCTAACTATTAAAATTGTTATTAATAAATGCATCGGTACTCTTACTTTTAAAAATTTTAGTTTTTTAATAACTTTATGGAGGATAAATGAATGAAAAAAAATAATTTTTTCAGGGGCATTTTTTAAATTTGGTAATCCATTTTCCTAACAATAAATGAACAGATTCATTATGATTCTTCATAAAGATCGACAAATAACGTTTCTAATCAAGCAATTAGTAATCCATTTTCATTGAAATAAAAGAAAATGTTTATTCAAAAATAAAGTAACTGTACTTAAAATGCCCCCCCTCTCCTTGGTATGTTGAATGTATAGACTCTGTGACCAGTGTGTCCGATCCCGGCCCAGGGGGTACCGAGAAATTTAAAAATCTTCCGGCGAAGATCAGGCAAACAAAAAACACACAAAAACTTGGGTGGCTGGGTTCAATAAATAAATAAATGAATAAAAAAGTAAATAAATAATTCCCCAAACTGAACAACCCAAAAACCATGGGCATTGAGATTAAAATAATCAATAATTAAATGAATAAATGAACCCCAAGATGAACAACCCAACAACGCTGGTCATTCGTGTTTTTGTTTTTTATTATTTTTTATTTATTTTTTTTTTTATTTCTAAATAAATAAATAAATAAACCAAAAAAAAACCAAATCAATAACAAAGGATGTTAAAGTTTTTTATGAACAATCAAAAATTAAATAAACAAACAAACAAAGCTAGACGACCCAACAGCGCTGGGTGTACTGGTTTTATTGTGAAAAAATGAAAAAATAAATAAATAATCCCTAAAGCATCTACAACCTAATAACGCTGGGCGTCCGGGTATTTTAAATTAAATAAATTAATGGACCGCCAAGCGCTTCAACCCCATTACGCTCGGCGTCTGAGTTTTTTTTTATTACATAATTTAATAAATAAATTAATGAACCGCCAAGCTCTACAACCACATAATGCTAGGCATCCGAGTTTTTTAAATAAATGAACTCATAAATAAATTAACAGAACGCCAAGCACTACAACCCCATAACGCTGGGCGTCTGAATTTTTCTAATGAATAAATTAAAAAAAAATTAACAAACTGCCAAGCTCTACAACCACATAACGCTAGGTATCCAAGTTTTTTAAATAAATGAACTCATAAATAAATTAACAGAACGCCAAGCACTACAACTCCATAACGCTGGGCGTCCGATTTTTTTAAAATAAATGAACAAATATGACAATAAACCACCGGACAATACAACCCCCTACACTGGGCATCCGAATTTTTCTAATAAATAAATTAATCAATCGCCAAGCACTGAAAACCCATAACGCTGGACGTCCGAGTTTTTTTTTTTTTTTTAAGTAACTAACCGCCAAGCAATAAAACCCCATAACGCTGAGCATCTGAGTTTTTCAAATAAATAAATTGATATACCACCAAGCGCTACAACCCCATAAAGCTCTATGTCTGAGCTTTTTTTTTAAATAAATTAACTATCCATCAAGCAATAAAACCCCATAACGCTGGAAGTCCGAGTTTTTTTTTTGTTTTTTTTTTTATAAATTACCTAACCACCAAGCAATAAAACCCCATAACGCAGGACATCTGAGTTTTTCTAATAAAGTAATTAATAAATAAACTCATGAACCGCAGGGCATAGCAACCCCATAACACTGGGCGTCCGAGTTTTTCTAATAGATAAATTAATAAATAAATTAACAAACGGCCAAGCGCTACAACCCCATAACTCTGGACGTCCGAGTTGTTTTGTTTAAAATAAATCAACTAACCGTCAAGCCCAAAAACTCCATGACGCTAGACATCTAAGTTTTTTTTTTAAATAAATAAATAAATATTTAAATAAGCCACCAAACAGTACAACTCCATAACGCTGGGCGTTCTGGTTTTTTTTTTTTTTTTTTTAAATAAATTAACTAATCACAAAGCTCTAAAACTCCAAATAGCTCTGCGTCCAAGTTTTTTTTAATAAATAAAATCATATATAAATGAACTACCTAACATTACAACCCCATAACACTGGGCATCCGAGTTTTACTAATAAATAAATTGATAAGCGGTCAAGCGTTGTAACCCCATAACAATGGACGTCCGGTTTCTTTTTTTTAAATAAATTATCTAACCGTCAAGCACTGAAACTCCGTCACACTTGACGTCCGAGTTTTTTTTTGATAAATAAATCAATAAATAAATTAACAAACTGTCAAGCAGTACGACTCCATAACGCAGGGCGTTCAAGTGTTTTTTTAATGAATAAATGAATAAATAAATTAACAAACTGTCAAGCGCCACAACCCCATAACGCTGGGTGTCCGAGTTTTTTTTTTAATAAATTAGCTAACCACCAAGCACTAAAACCCCATGAAGCTGGGCGTCCGAGTTTTTTTGAATAAGTAAATAAATATATGAATGAACCACCAAATAATAAGACCCCATAACGCAGGACGTTCGAGTTTTTTTTTGTTTTTTTTTTTAAATAAATTACTTATCCGCCAAGCACTTAAACCCCATAACATTGTGCTTCCAAATTTTTTTAATAAATAAATTGATACCACCAAGCGCTACAACTCCAAAACGCTGGACGTCAGATTTTTTTAAATATTTGAAATAATAAATAAACTAACAAACTGCCAGGCACTGCAACCCCATAACGCTAGACGTCCAAGTTTTTTTTAATGAATCAATTAATATTTATTTATTAGAAAAACTCGGACGCACAATGTTATGGGGTTTTAGTGCTTGGCGGTTAGTTAATTAATTAAAAAAAAAAAACTCGGACGTCCAACGTTATGGGGTAGTAGCGCTTGGCGGTTTATCAATTTATTTATTTGAAAAACTCGGACGCACAGCGTTATGGGGTTTTAGTGCTTGGCGGTTAGTTAATTTATTTAAAAAAAAAAACTCGGATGTCCAACGTTATCGGGTTGTAGCGCTTGGCGGTTTATCAATTTATTTATTTGAAAAACTCGGACGCCCAGTGTTATAGGGTTGTAGGGCATAGCAGTTCGTTAATTTATTTATAGAATTATGTAATAAAAAAATACTCGGACGCCGAGCGTAATGGGATTGTAGGGCACGGCAGTTTGTTAATTTATTTATTAATTTTTTTTTTTTAGAAAACTCGAACGTCCAGTGTTATAGGGTTTTAGTCCTTGGCAGTTAGTTAATTAATTAAAAAAATTAACTGGGATATCCAACGTTATGGGGCTGAAGCGCTTGGCGGGTTATCAATTTATTTAATTGAAGAACTTAGACGCCCAGTGTTATGGGGTTGTAGCGCATGGCAGTTTATTAATTAATTTTTTAGTAAAACTTGGATGCCCAGTGTTATGGGGTTGTATTGTTTGGTGGTTCATTTATACATTTATTTATTTAAAAAAGTTCGGACGCCCAGCTTCATGGGGTTTTAGTGCTTGGTGGTTAGTTAATTTATTTCAAAAAAAAACTCAGACGTCCAGCGTTATGAGGTTGTAGCGGTTGGCAGTTTATTAATTTATTTATTAAATTATGTAATAAAAAAAACTCGGACACTGAGCGTAATGGGATTGTAGGGCATGGATGTTTGTTAATTTATTTATTAATTTTTTTTTTTTAGAAAACTCGGACGTCCAACGTTATGGGGCTGTAGCGGTTGGTGGTTTATCAATTAATTGATTAAAAATACTCGGTCGCCCAGCGTTATGGGGTTGTAGTGCTTGGCGTTTTGTTAATTTATTTATTAGTTCATTTATTCAAAAAACTTGGATGCCTAGCGTTATGTGGTTGTCGAGCTTGGCAGTTTGATAATTAATATATTAATTTATTTATTAGAAAACCCCGGACGCCCAGTGTTATGGGGTTGATATGCCCTGTGGTTTGTTAGTTTTTTTATTAATTTATTTTTTAGAAAAACTCGGACGTCCTGCGTTATGTGGTTGTAGTGCTTGGCAGTTTGTTAATTTATTTATTTATTTATTTATTAGAAAAACTCGGATAACCAGTGTTATGGGGTTGATATACCCTACGGTTCGTTAGTTTATTTATTAGTTGATTCATTAGAAAAACTCGGACATCTCGCGTTATGGGGTTTTATTGCTTGGTGGTTAGTTAATTTATAAAAAAAAAAAAAAAAAAAAAAAAAAAACGTACTTCCAGCGTTATGGGGTTTTATTGCCTTGCGGATAGTTAATTAATTTTAAAAAAAGCACGGACGTCCAGCGTTATGGGGTAGCAGCGCTTGGCGATTGATTAATTTATTTATTAGAAAAATTCGGATGCCCAGTGTACGGGGTTGTATTGTTCGATGGTTCATTGATATATTTGTTCATTTATTTAAAAAAAATTGGATGCCCAGCGTTATGGGGTTGTAGTGCTTGGCGTTTTGTTAATTTATTTATGAGTTCATTTATTTAAAAAACTCGGATGCCTAGCGTTATGTGGTTGTAGAGCTTGGTAGTTTGTTAATTTTTTTTTTAATTTATTTACTAGAAAAACTCGAACGCCCAGCGTTATGGGGTTGTAGTGCTTGGCGTTTTGTTAATTTATTTATTAGTTGATTTATTTAAAAAACTTGGATGCCTAGCATTATGTGGTTGTAGAGCTTGGTGGTTTATTAATTTATTTATTAAATTATGTAAAAAAAAAAACTCAGACGCCGAGCGTAATGGGGTTGAAGTGGTTGGCAGTCCATTAATTTATTTATTTTAAAAAACCTGGATGCTCAGCGTTATTAGGTCGTCTAGCTTTGTTTGTTTGTTTATTTAATTTTTGATTGTTCATAAAAAACTTTAACGCCCTACGTTATTGATTTGTTTCTTTTTGGGTCCATTTATTTATTTATTTAAAAATAAAAATTAATAAATAAAAAATAAAAAAAAACAAAAACACGAATGATCAGCGTTGTTGGGTTGTCTTGCTTGGGGTTTATTTATTCATTTAATTATTGATTATATTAATCTCAATGCCCAGGGTTTTAGGGTTGTTAAGTTTGGGGGATTATTTATTTACTTATTTATACATTTATTTATTTATTGAACCCAGCCGCCCAAGGTTTTGTGTGTTTTTTGTTTGCCTGATCTTCGCCGGAAGATTTTTAAATTTCTCGGTACCCCCTGGGCCGGGATCGGACTGGTCATAGAGTCTATACATTCAAGATACCAAGAAGAGGGGGGGCATTTTAAGTACAGTCACTTTATTTTTGAGTAAACATTTTCTTTCATTCCAATGAAAATGGATTACTAATTGCTTGATTAGAAATTTTATTTGTTGATCTTTATGAAGAATCATAATGAATCTGTTCATTTATTGTTAAGAAAATTTATTACCAAAATAAAAAAATGCCCCTGAAAAAATTATTTTTTTTCATTCATTTATCCTCCACACGGTTATTAAAAAATTAAAATTTTTAAAAGTAATAGTACCGATCCATTTATTAATAACAATTTTAATAGTTAGAAAATGTCCTTAAAAACACCTAAAGAGCATATGAATATGATTTGTTAAAAAAAAAAAAGCACAAAGATTCGAACCTGTGACGGCAAAATAGAGAGCGCTGACTCTAGCTACCAAACCACACATTATCGTTAGAGATAATGGATTAGAACTAATATTTAAGTTGTGCCCCTTCGGGGCTTGATTATGAAATTTCATTTATTTAACTATAATAAACTTGATCAAATATTTTCTTATATTTATTAAAACTTATTACCAAAATAAAAATATTCCCCTGAAAAAATTGTTTTTTTCATTCATTTATCCTCCATAAAGTTATTAAAAAATTAAAAATTTTAAAAATAAGTGTACCAATGCATTTATTAATAAAAATTTTTAAAAGTTAGAAAATGTCCTTAAAAACACCTAAAGAGCGTATAATTTATTAAAAAAAAAAAAGCACATAGAATCGAACCTGAGACGGCAAAATAGAGAGCGGTGACTTTAGCCACCAAACCACACATTAACGTTAGAGATGATGGATTAGAACTAATATTTAAGTTGTGCCCCTTCGGGGCTTGATTATAAAATTTCATTCATATAACTGTAATAAACTTGAACAAATATTTTCACATATTTATTTGTTTATTTATTTATTTATGAATATTTAAAAATTTTTTAGTTTACATTTTCATGAAAAAAAAAAAATTAAACCTCCCTTTTTTTTTAAATTTTTTATTTTTACTATCGTCAATTTATTACTAGCTAAAAATTAAAATTATAATTAAGAGCTAAAAACTAAGTATGTTTTTAACATGTATATTTAAATACTTTAAATGCTTTTTAAGACCTAACGACTGCTAACGCGAAATGAGTAGTTTAGGGTCCTATCCGCTAGGTGGCTTACCGTTAGAACTGAGCTCTCAGCAAAGTAACAAGCTGTGGATATATAAACCACCAAATTTTGTTACTCCGGCCGAGCGACTGAAAGTCGTTTCAATAATTTTTGAATGATTTGACTAGTCTGAGAGCTGTTCTTACCAATTTTGGTCGAATTATTTACAAAAAAAATTAAAATATAAAATTTTTCTACCTCAAATTCATAGGTATTTTTAATTAAATTACTCAAACTTGAAGTTCTCGCTAAAACGTTTTAAATTCAAATCGGTAATTTGGAACCTTGTCAACACTCTGTAGCAACTTTGAAGGAACGTTTTACCATAAGGTTCTAGTAACGTTGCCAGAACAATTTGTGGTCACTTTTTGAAAAAATATGGTTGACAAGCTTCGTTGCCATAGTTGATTGAAGGTTTTCTTTGAAACTTATAACGGAGATCTACATGATTGTCACAACGTTTCTAAAACCATTCAGCAACCTTTCAACGAAAGGTTGCAATGGTTTCTGTGCAACGTTGCCAGAACGTTCTGAAAACTTTTTGTGCTATCTGGGTGGTGATATAAAGAATAAGGTAAGGATGCCAATTATGATCACAAAAATCGCTACTTTTCAGCATTTTGAATTTTATTGAAAAAACAAAGCATGTTAGAGTAAATATTTTTTTACATACTTAAATTTTAGGGTCTTAGGAACTTAAATAAGTTTTTTTTATATGAAAATTGTATTTATTTATTGAATAATTAATGTTTAAAGACAAGACCTTTTGAACCCAGTTTATAAGACAACTTCAGCTTTGGCCCCAATTTATGAAACACTTTTACTCGTAAAATTCCGTCTGTGACTTACATATAGTCTGGTCGCTGGTAAGGTTTTCGTGAGATTTTTTCCACCACGGATAAATAAAGGTTTTTTTTAACTAATATTGATGTGCTGATCACGAAAATCTAAGTTAAAAAGCATAAAAAAGAAGCATTTAAAAGTTATCAACAATTATACTTTGCCACTGCGGAGTTCGCGTTATTGTACAGCATGGCGCAAGCGCAGCAGTCGCAGCTGACAGCTGATCAGTATAGCCGCCCCGTAGGCCCATAGCTGAAAAGTTTAATTCTTGTTAACTTTTAAACGCTTCATTTTTATGCTTTTTTACTTAGATTTTCGTGATCAGCGTATCAATATTTGTTAAAAAAACCCTTATTTATGCGTGGTGGAAAAAATCTCACGAAAACCTTACCAGCGACCAGACTAATACCCCAGTTGATGGAACGGTTTATCTAATTTTTATGTTAGATTTTTAATTTGTTCGTGTTTAGGAGTGATGAAACCCTCTAATTTTGACGATTCTGTTCCATCAACTGGGGCACTTAAGTCACAGACGGGATTTCACGTGTAAAAGTGTTCCATAAACTGGGGCCAAAGCTGAAGTTGTCTAATAATATGGGGCCTTGACTTTAAACGGAGGCATAAAAGGTCTTGACTTTAAGGTGAAGACGTAACCAGCGCTGAAAGTAAAAAGTGGCTATAAAAAAAAAAATAAAAGGAAAAATGTAAAAAAACGCTCTGCAGCGCGCTAGATAATAATTTTAGCTATTTTTTAAGCCTTGTTTGATGAAAATTGGTTAAAAAATAACTTCAGGAAACTTGGAAAATCGTTTTCCTCCCGTTAACCATGTGTAGCAGATCCTTGCGTCATCTGCTACCGCACGCGTAGTAAATGCACGAACCGCACAAGCACGATGCACCCGTTCTCATAACCTTTAAAATTTATTTCCCTCAATGATATTCTAAGTTTTTTAAATTATTTATTTCATGCAGCACATGCAAAGAAAAAAAAAATTTTAGTAAGCAATCATACAAGCAGCAGGCAGTGATAAATAATTCTTCTTTCTTCAATATTAATAAATTATCTCCCCAACTGTCTGAAATTTCTTGAATAATTATCTTGATATGGGTACTTTATTAGATACTGTTCTTGTAGCAACCGTGTCGATTACTTTTCTTCTTATAATCATCTTCCTTTTTTTACCAACACTGAAAGCTTCTCTCTTGCCGTCACCCAGTAAGATAATTAATTATCAATAAAAGAAAAATTACATGCTTAGACTGATGAATATATTTTAAAAAATAGTAGTTTTCATGCATTTTAGTCAAGTATTAATAAAAAGCAGAAGAATATATCAAAATTAAATGAACCAAAGTAATCACAGAACTTACAGTTTACACTTGGTTTACACCTGTGTGCAGTGAGCAGTGCACCCGTCTGCACCAGAGTGACCGATCCCGGCCCAGGTGGTACCGCGAAATTTGAAAATCTTCCGGCACAGATCAGGCAAACAAAAAACTCAATAACGCTGGGCGCCCAGCTTTTTTTATAAACTAATAATTCAATAAATAAAATACCCCCTAATTTTACAACCCAATAACGCTGGGGGTACGAGTTTTTAATAAGTAAAAAAAATAATAAACAAATTAACCCCCAAGCTATACAACCCAATAACGCTGGGCGTCCGAGTTTTTTATAATTAAAAAAAATAATAAACAAATTATCCCCCCAGTAATACAACCTAATAACGCTGGACGTCCTGATTTTTTATGAATAAAAAAACTAATAAACAAATTATCCCCCAAGTTAAACAACCCAATATCGGTGGGCGTCTGAGTTTTTTATAAACAAAAAAATGAATAAACAAATTATCCCCCAAACTATACAACCCAATAACGCTGGGCATCCTCGTTTTTTTATGGATAAAAAAACTAATTATAAGATTATCCCTCAACCTATACAATCCAATAACGCTGGGCGTCCGAATTTTTTACGGAAAAAAAAATTAACTATCAACCCATAAGTTAAACAACCCAATAACGCTGGGCATCTTAGTTATTTAAACAATAAAAAAATCTAATAAACATATTATATCCAAGCTATACAACCATAACGCTGGGCGTCTGTTTTTTTGTTGTTGTCAACGGTAATTTAATCCTGGATATATCAACTGCAGTTTTTCTGAATATCAAAGATAAGTCCCTTATGGAAAAAACCGGTGTAAACACCGAAAGTTCGGTGTTGACACTCAACTGTTGGGTGTTGACACCCACAATTGGGAGTTTACACCCAATAGGTTCAGTGTTAACACCAAAGTTAAGTGTTGACACTCAACTGTTGGGTGTTGACACCCACAATTGGGAGTTTACACCCAATAGGTTCAGTGTTAACACCGAAGTTAAGTGTTGACACTCAACTGTTGGGTGTTGACACCCACAATTGGGAGTTTACACCCAATAGGTTCAGTGTTAACACCGAAGTTAAGTGTTGACACTCAACTGTTGGGTGTTGACACTCGCAATGGGAGTTTACACCCAATATGTTCAGCGTTAACACCGAAGTTAAGTGTTAACACTTAACTTTTGGGTGTCAACACCCACACTATTGCGAGTTTATACATAAAAGGTTTAGTGCTAACACCAAAGTTAAGTGATAATAATTATGGGTATTACACCTAAAATAATTAGTGTTTACACCAAAGTTAAAAGTTAGTTGGAATGTTACACTCATAATGGAATTTTGACGCTCAATCCCTTTTTAATAAAAAATTAATGAAGAATTCAATAGATGATGATATGCTTAATCAGTAGGATCAAAAATAAATACCATAACTGGTAATTCTTTATTATTGCACAGATATATCGTGAGTTCGTCGTGTACTATAAAGTAAGTATAAAACGTCCGAGACAGTAATTGAAAAACAAAAAAATGAAATTAATTACTAAAAATTATTCCAGAATTCGAATAACTCATTAAATTTTTATCGTTAAACATTTAAGTTTTTTTTTTTTAAAGTAATTTGTTCAAAATTTCTTTTTTTATTTAGAAAATTACGTCCGAACTGAAATAATGAAAAAACCCTTGTAAAAAATACATGAACCTTTAAATTAAGAACTAAAAGTATATATTCGGCCAAAGGAGCGGTAAAAATGATTATTTTAGAAAAAACTGGTAACAGACAAATAAATGAAAATATTTGAAACTTTTTGAAACCAATCAATAGTAATGCAATTATGACAAAAATAATAATAATTTTTTAACTTGCTTTTATTTAAAAAGTACTATATTTTGACGTACTTATTAAAAATTCACATCCAAAAATCACATCCAAAGAATTAGACCCGATTGCTCGGAGAAGACCCCCAGGTACCCCCGGCATCGGTAACCTGGATGTCTAAGACTGCACATTAACGTATCGACATTCAAACTAATACCGTCTGTAAAATTTTAGACCTCTAAGTCTCGTAGGCTCAAAACTATAGTGCTATTGGCAGATTTGGACATACGACGTTGATGACGCGATCGAAACTTTGTGAGTTAAAGGAAATCATGGGAATAAATATAATTAATAATAAAAAGTTCAAATCAATTTATAAAAAAAGAAATAAGGTGGTTTAATTGTTTTAATTTCTTACAAAAAAAATAAAAAAATGTATTTTTATGAAAAACACCCGAATTTTGGGTGTTAACACTGAAATTTTTATTTTAATAATTGTTCATATAGTTTTTATAAACAAGTTAAAAGTAATGTTTTTTAATCATATGCAAACTAAATAATCAAAAAAAGTTTGTTTCAATGTTTATATATTATTTTAAACATAGTATTTTCAATCAAGAGCGTGGCTAAGTGGATAAAGTGGTCGGTAAATTTTCGTAAACTTGAAGATCGACGGTTCAAATCCCCATGAGGCCAATTTTTTTTTTTTTCGGTTTAGTGTGACACTCCTTTGGGTGTAACACTCCATTGGGTGTAACACTGCATTGGGTGTGCGAAATCACACCCAATGCGGTGTAGAAGTTCGGTGTTATTTTCAGTGTTATTTTTCGGTGTTTACACCGATTTTTTCCATAAGGGGTGTGTCGGAAAACGACATTTAAATATTTAATTGGTTGATCTTTTTATTTTTATAGATTTTTTACATAAATTAAATTAAGCCATTAACGTTAATCAGATTTTCCGAATTCAATTGATTTCGAATTCTTCGCGCGCTAAGTGACTGACTGTGGCGCTGCGTCGCCGTCTGCTAAGAGCACAGTCAGTTCACCTCTGGTCGCTGCGTGCTACACCCGCTTACCATGTGCCCCGAGCACCCAATAAATTGTTTTCAATTAATTATAACTTTGTTGGTTAAATAACTATTGTAGATCCCAGTACCTAATCCTTATTTTATTTTTCATGGTCCTTCGAGCTCGTGTTTTTAAGTCCAGATGGACGAGCCAGTAAAGGATTACGAGAAGAGATTTCGGGGTGCCGCAGGAGCACATGGTTGGGCGCAATTTGCTTCTTGGTGTTTTAGCTCGGTGTGCCGCGTGTGGCTTTTCGCGATTCACTAGTGTTTACTGAAAAATTCTTTGTTCAGTTCTGAAAAAGTGTTAAAGTGAAACAGAGGTGAGGAAAAGGCAGCAGTGGGGTTATGTAGACAGCAGCAGCACACAGTTGGGTTTGGTAGGCTTATAATTAGCAACACTCTTAATGTAATCAACATTCTCACACTCACACACAAATTATAAACATCAATCATTTACTTAGATTATAAACAATACACTTTGGTTGGTTGGGTTTTAAGGTAGCACTTTCATACTTGAACACTTACTGGAGATTTCCTATGGCTGCAGTGCTTTTGCTCAAATTTCAATTTGTTTGGTAACTGTTTGATGAAATTTCGGGTAATGTATATCTTTATTACCTTCACATTAGAATTTTGTTTTGATTGTTGAATTCAATTCCCTCATTGTTGAAGGGAATTATAATGACTTAAAGCAACTACCTCCTTTGCTTGTTTTAAGTCTGTGATTTACTCGCTTGGATTAAGCGAGCAACAACTTGTATATATTTTATTTGTTTTGAGAACTTTAGTTTTAGTCAAATTTAGGTTAAAGTGTATGTTCGAATACACCTTAGAGATAAGTTTATTTTTAATTTTAAAGCTTGAAGGCATTATTCTTTCTCTTTCTCTGTGCATAAATTACTTTTGGAACTTTGGTTTATAAATAATTGAATCACCAATCTCAGTGAATTTATTTGAGTCTAGTGCGCTTGGACTATCTGAGCAATGTTTTTCATTTTGATTAATTTTCTTGCACAGTGTATATTTACTTAGCTTTAGGATTGTTCAATTAGGATAAACTGAAAGTTATAATTATTGATGATTCTTAAAATCTCCCCAGACAAACAATTTGGAGGGGATGGCTTGTCGAAGAAGCAGTTCGACAAGGCCTTTGATTGTTATTGAACATCGCTTAATAATTATACACCCTATATTAATTTTATTTAAATTAGATTATAACATTTCAATTTTTTCATTTAATTTTAAGTTGCAAAATTCTCAATTTAAATTTGTCTGATAATTTTTGTTGCCATCAGAATAGCTAAGCCTTTTGTTGTCATTATACATGGTGACTATTCTCTGTCATCGCTTTGACTCAGTGACAACACACTTTAGCTATACATTTTCTTTTGAATTGCTCTCTTGTTTTGAACTTTAATATAGTGCTTGTAAAATGGAGGCATTATATCCAGGACAACTGGAGCTGATTAGGAGGATGGGTAACTCTTATAAAAATTTTCAGAAATTGGGAAAAGTTAAGATGACAGTAACTGCTTGTCAGACTAGGCTGTCACAGTTGGAGCGTGATTTTGCTGCATTCTTGGAAAATCATACTAACATTACCCAGCTGCCTGACTTCCTAAAGCATGAATACTCTACGGCGGAAGTTTTTGACAACGGTCAAGAGATTTACTTTCAATGCGTAGGCAACTTCAAAGAGTACTTGCTCTCCTGCAATGCTCCTGCCACTTTAGATGAATCTATGGCTCCTGACAATCAGTCTAGATCTGATGTAGGGGCTAACCTTTTAAACAACTCTTTACCAAAGATAGAGATTCCGAAATTTAGCGGTAAGCTCACTGAGTGGGCTTGTTTTCGAGACCTTTTGGTCTCACTTGTGCATAACCGTACTGACTTGACTCCTGTGATTAAATTTTATCACTTGTCCACACTACTTGAGGGCACTGCCTCCGATAAAATTAAAAATCTAGAAATGACCACTGGGAATTATCAAATAGCTTGGACTGGCCTAACTGAGTTTTATGAAAACAAGCGAAAGTTGATTAACCACTCAGTTGGTCAGCTTTACTCAACTAAGTCTATGAAATCGGATTCTTATGCTGAGCTAAGTGCGCTATTTACCTCTACTTTTGACACCCTGGGTTTTTTGTCCTCTCTGGAGCGGTCTGTTGAGACAACCGGGGAAGATTTATTAGTATTCCTCACTGTGTCTAAATTCGACCCAGTCACGCGTCGCGAGTGGGAAAAATCGTTGGGGGACTCCACACAGGCTTCATCCCTGGAGGAACTTAAGAAGTTTTTCCGCGACCAATTGGCACTTTTGGAGACAGTTGAGGCGAGTAGCCGGGGCACTTATTCTCAGCCTAAACCGGTTAACCCGAAAGCTCATGTTTCCACTACTTCGGAACAAAACAGCACTCCAAAGCCAAAACCTTGTGTGAACTGTGGTGAAAATCATCAACTCGTTAAATGCGTCAAATACAAAAGCTTGGCAGGCAGTGATAGGTTAACTTTGGCTAGATCCAAGGGACTGTGCTTCCTTTGTCTAGGTAATCACTCCTTTGGCAAATGCAAACTCAAAGTAGTTTGTACTCTGTGTAGAAGGAGACACCATACCTCACTGCATGATGGTATAGCTGCCAATCGACTGGTTAAGGCTGATGAACCGTCAACTCATAATTCAACTTCTGGGCCTCATCCTCAACTTCCTGGCCTAAACACTAGTGCCAACGCGTTTAACCCTAGTCAGCAGACACCTCAGGCTTTTCATCACTCGATGAATACTGTTGCTCGGAATTCGTTTGTTTTGCTACCTACGGCTTGGGTAAAAGCTGAATATAATGGTAAAACCCACATGTTCAGGGCCCTCATAGATCAGGCCTCTCAGGTCTCCTTGATCACTGAAAATTGCGCTCAACGACTTGGCCTCCCTAGGCACCGCTCTGATACTTCAGTAGAGGGAGTGTCATCATTGTTTTCGGAAAAGACTCGAGGTCGAGTCACTTTGAAAGTCAGATCCCTTGTGGATACGGACTTTGTTTTTGATGTTGATGCAATGATCCTGGATAGAATTACTAATCATCGACCTCTGATCTCTTCCGAAGTGGTTACACTCCCCCACCTTTCGGCACTATCTTTAGCTGACCCAGAATTTTATAACCTCCAAACTATTGACCTTTTGTTAGGTGCCGAAGTGCACGCTAACATCGTCTTGAACGAGGTTCAAAAAGGGTCCCCAGGAGACCCAGTAGCTACTAACAATCGTCTAGGATGGATGGTTTCAGGTCCCGCAGGTTCTTCCTCGGCTCTCAATACTTAGTCGTGTCATCTCATCGACAACACAAGCCTACTCAGGGCAGTTGAGAAATTTTGGACTCACGAGGAAATCACAACTCCTCAACCCTTGTATACTGAGGATGAAAAGGCCTGCGAGGACCACTTTATCAATACTCACTCTCGAAATGCGGAAGGCAGATACATTGTCAGGTTACCTTTTAATGAAAAGGTAATACGAGACAAGGGATTCAACCTACGTGGCTCTTTCAACAGAGCCCTAGCAGTTCTATTGTCACTTAGAAAAAAGTTCGAGGACCCAGTATTTTGTTCCAAATATTGCGACTTCGTCGCCGAATACGAGCAACTAGGTCACATGTCATTGGTCTCTCCGTTGAACGCAGTACAGAGAGACTATGCCTTTTACTTGCCGCATCACGGCGTCTTGAACTCGAAGGGAAAATTGCGTACTGTTTTCAACGGATCGGCCAGGGTGGGGGATGGTTTGTCCCTGAATGATTATCTACTTCCGGGACCAAATTTGATACCCGACTTGCGTGTTATAGTCTCAAAGTGGAGACGATACCCGTTCGTGTTCATTACGGACGTGGTCAAGATGTTCAGACAAATCATTGTCCACCCTGACGATCGACACTACCTGCTCATCCTATGGCAGCTCTATTGGGGTGAAATTCTGACTTATGCCCTTAATACAGTGACTTACGGCCTTAGATGTTCCCCTTTTCTAGCCATTAGAATCCTGCGTCAGCTAGCTCTAGATGAAGGTGCTCATTTTGTTTTAGCCGTGATACTCATCTTATACGAGAGCTATGTTGACGATGTATTGTCAGGGGGCTTCTCCATTGCAGAATGCTTACGTAAGATGCAAGAATTAGTCTCTCTGTTAAAATTAGGAGGTTTCGAATTGGGGAAATGGGCAGCTAATAACCCAGCTTTGATCGATTGGGTTGCGCCAGGCGAAAGGACTACTGAGGTCTCCGTTTTCGATGAGTTTCAGTCAACTTCAGTCCTTGGACTCGCTTGGTCCCCTGAGGGTGACTATTTCCACTTCAACATCTCGCTGGATCCTTACGATAAACTCACCAAGCGCTCAGCGCTTTCCATGATAGCTAAGCTCTTCGACCCGCTAGGTTTTCTATCCCCAGTGACTGTCAACTCAAAGGCTTTTATCAAATCACTTTGGCTTCTTAAATGTAGTTGGGATAGTCCTCTCCCTCCGGACTATTGTCGTCGCTGGTACGAGTTCTACTCTCAGTTACCAGTTCTTTCCAAAATCAAAATACCCCGTTGGATAGGTTTTATGCCTGAAGGCAGGTTGATAGAATTGCACGGATTCGCCGATGCCTCTCTGAGAGCTTATGGCGCTGTGATTTACGTGAGAGTGTTGCACGGTTCAATGGTCACCACTTCCCTTCTGTGTGCAAAAACCAAAATATCGCCAAACATAAGTGTTCCTCGTTTGGAACTGTGCGCTGCTCTTTTACTTACAAAACTGACTCACCATTTTTTGTCTGTCTCCTCCCTAGGTCAGCCCAAGGTACACCTTTGGTCAGACTCCAAAGATGTACTATACTGGATCCAGGACCACCCTTCTAGATGGCAGACATTCATGGCCAACCGGTGCAACGAAATACAGACCTTGCTACCTCAGGCCTACTGGCACCACGTCAGAGGGTCGGAAAACCCCGCTGATCTTATCTCCAGGGGTGTCAGCCCAACGGAACTCAAGGACCTACAACTTTGGTGGGCAGGTCCTCAGTTTTTACTTGCCTCAAACAACGAATGGCCAGAGCTAGCTGAATTGGTCCAGACGTCGCCTAAAGAAGAAAGGCCTGCGAAACCAGTTGTCCTCACTGTTGGAGTTTGCTCCAATGACCTGCTGATCCGGTTCTCGTCACTCAACCGACTCCTCAGAGTCACCTGTTGGTGCCTGCGCTTCATCAGGTCCATTAAGGTCAGCCTCCGGCTCAAACAAAAACTTACCTCGTCTCTTCGGTTGGCCACCATAGATGCAAACTCTTTTGAGCTGACTCCAGCGGAACTCCACAACGTTGCGCTGCTGTGGATCTCAATTGTGCAAAAACAGCACTTTGCTCGCGAGATGGAACTACTGGCTGGTCATAAACCGCTCAAGCAGAGCACTTTACTCAAGATTAACCCTTTCTTGGTGGATGGCTTACTCCGGATTGGTGGCAGGCTCAAGCACTCGGTCTTGGACTACGAAGAGAAGCACCCTCTTATACTGCCTGACCATAGTCACTTCACCAAACTCTTGGTACTGGATGCCCACCAACGCTCGCTGCATGGTGGTACACATTTGACCCTGGCTACGCTTCGCTGTCGCTACTGGATCCTGAAGGGTAGGCAGAGGGTCAAAAGCATTATTGGTTCCTGTTTGGTCTGTCGTCGTCATTCTGTAAAGGTCATCAACCCCTTTATGGCCTCTTTACCGAGCGACAGAGTGCGTCCAGCCTTCCCGTTTGAGCACTCAGGCGTGGACTTCGCTGGGCCTTTCAAATTGAGACTCACTAAGTCCCGTGGCAAGGGCACAATGAAGGCCTACATGTGCATCTTCACCTGTTTGGCCACCAGAGCGACTCATCTGGAATTGGTAGAGGACTACACGACGGAGGCATTTGTGGCTGCTTTCACCCGATTTACTTGCCGACGTGGCCATTGCTTGTTGATGAGAAGCGACAGAGGTACAAACTTTGTTGGTGCTGACAAGGAACTGCGCAGGATGTTCGAAGAGGCTTCGGAGCAGATGCTAGTCATCATACCCGCACTGGCTACTCTAGGCACACAGTGGGTCTTCAATCCACCTCGAGCTCCACACTTCGGTGGCGTATGGGAGACCATGGTAAAGTCCACAAAGTTTCACCTTCGTAGGATGATAGGTGAGCACGTTCTCAACTTCGCTGAGTTTAACACACTGCTCTGTAGAATCGAGGCCTGCCTTAACTCGAGGCCCTTGGGTCGAGCCTCTGACGACGCCGATGACTGGGTCATCACTCCGGCTCACTTCTTGATCCAGAGGCCTTCATTCATTGTTCCTGAGCCGTTCAATCCGGCAGGGAAGGTCCCCCTAGGCAAAAGATGGAATTGGATCAGCCAAATGAGCCAGGAGTTCTGGAGTAAATGGTCCAAAACCTACCTGAAGACTCTTCAAGAAAGGCAAAAGTGGTTTCAGCCCTCACGAAACCTTCAGACAGGTGATTTGGTCCTTATTAAGGACGATCTTCTGGCCCCAACACAATGGTCACTTGGTAAGGTAGAAGCAGTTCATCAAGGTGCAGATGGTCAAGTTCGAGTCGCCGATGTTAAAACTGCTGACTCTAGCTATACTCGGCCAGTGGTAAAATTGGTTTTACTTTTACCAGTCAACGAACTCAACATTGACGAGCTTTAAAGTATCAGTGAGAGTACTTAGGTACTGTAGTGTTTATAGACTTTCTCAATTTTTTTCTTAAATTTAAACTTATAACCTAATTTGTTGACTAATTTTACAGATCTAGCTTTATATCGAGTCATTTTTTGTTCCTAATTAAAAGTCCCTTAATGGGCATGATCTCAGTGCATAGATTTAGTCATTATTTAAGTTTTGAAATCTAATTTATTTTTGCCTTGCTAAGTTTCAACCGTCTTAATACGCTGCGACGTATTAAAGTGGGCGGTATGTCGGAAAACGACATTAAAATATTTAATTGTTTGATCTTTTTATTTTTATAGATTTTTTACATAAATTAAATTAAGCCATTAACGTTAATCAGATTTTCCGAATTCAATTAATTTCAAATTCTTCGCGCGCTAAGTGACTGACTGTGACGCTGCGTCGCCGTCTGCTAAGAGCACAGTCAGTTCACCTCTGGTCGCCGCGTGCAACACCTGCGTAACCATGTGCCCTAAGCACCAATATATTTATTTTGTTTATTTAAACAATTGTTTTATTTGAAACTAGTGCACGACTCCTCTCCTAATCCTTATTATTTCTTTCATGGTCCTTCGAGCCGGAATCTCTATCTTTGGATTTTCATTGACATCGAGGAGGGCGTCGTGGAGCCAGAGTTGCCCGAAGTCGAGTACCAGAGTCCGGAGCCTGCCGGTCCGGTGCTACTGGCCGACCACTTCGACAACAAGGACAAGTTCGACAAGGCCTGGGTTAAGTCGCAGGCCAAGAAGGAGGGCATCGACGAGGAGATCGCCAAGTACAATGGAGTCTGGGTGTCAGAGGAACCAAAGAGAAGCGTTGAAAAAGGAAATCTTGGTCTGGTATTAAAAAGCAAAGCTCGTCATGCAGCGATATCCAGTCCACTCTCAAAGCCATTTGTATTTGATGACAAACCTCTGGTTGTTCAGTATGAAGTCATTTTCCAAGAGGGTCAAGAATGCGGTGGAGCCTACCTGAAACTCTTATCAGTAGACCCCAAACACAAAGATCTCAAAGATTTTCATGATAAAACTCCTTACTTTATTTTACATGGTCCTTCGAGCTCGTGTTTTTAAGTCCAGATGGACGAGCCAGTAAAGGATTACGAGAAGAGATTTCGGGGTGCCGCAGGAGCACATGGTTGGGCGCCATTTGCTTCTTGGTGTTTTAGCTCGGTGTGCCGCGTGTGGCTTTTCGCGATTCACTTGTGTTTACTGAAAAATTCTTTGTTCAGTTCTGAAAAAGTGTTAAAGTGAAACAGAGGTGAACGCCAACTTAACCTTATTTTAATTTTCATTGTTACTAATTATCTGTGTGCTTGACACTGGCACTCACACCAAGTTTTTTTTCTCTTGTGTTGTTTTTGCTCTAAAAAGCAGAGGTAGCTCACTTTTAAAGAGAATACTAATAAACTATTTTGCTTTAGGTGAGGAAAAGGCAGCAGTGGGGTTATGTAGACAGCAGCAGCACACAGTTGGGTTTGGTAGGCTTATAATTAGCAACACTCTTAATGTAATCAACATTCTCACACTCACACACAAATTGTAAACATCAATCACCTACTCAGATTATAAACAATACACTTTGGTTGGTTGGGTTTTAAGGTAGCACTTTCATACTTGAACACTTACTGGAGATTTCCTATGACTGCAGTGCTTTTGCTCAAATTTCAATTTGTTTGGTAACTGTTTGATGAAATTTTGGGTAATGTATACCTTTATTACTTTCACATTAGAATTTTGTTTTGATTGTTGAATTCAATTCCCTCATTGTTGAAGGGAATTATAATGACTTAAAGCAACTCCCTCCTTTGCTTGTTTTAAGTCTGTGATTTACTCGCTTGGATTAAGCGAGCCACAACTTGTATATATTTTATTTGTTTTGAGAACTTTAGTTTTAGTCAAATTTAGGTTAAAGTGTATGTTCGAATACACCTAAGAGATTAGTTTATTTTTAATTTTAAAGCTTGAAGGCATTATTCTTTCTCTTTCTCAGTGCATAAATTACTTTTAGAACTTTGGTTTATAAATAATTGAATCACCAATCTCAGTGAATTTATTTGAGTCTAGTGCGCTTGGACTATCTGAGCAATGTTTTTCATTTTGATTAATTTTCTTGCACAGTGTATATTTACTTAGCTTTAGGATTGTTCAATTAGGATAAACTGAAAGTTATAATTATTGATGATTCTTAAAATCTCCCCAGACAAACAATTTGGAGGGGATGGCTTGTCGAAGAAGCAGTTCGACAAGGCCTTTGATTGTTATTGACCATCGCTTAATAATTACACGACCTATATTAATTTTATTTAAATTAGATTATAACATTTCAATTTTTTCATTTAATTTTAAGTTGCAAAATTCCCAATTTAAATTTGTCTGATAATTTTTGTTGCCATCAGAATAGCTAAGCCTTTTGTTGTCATTATACATGGTGACTATTCTCTGTCATCGCTTTGACTCAGTGACAACACACTTTAGCTATACATTTTCTTTTGAATTGCTCTCTTGTTTTGAACTTTAATATAGTGCTTGTAAAATGGAGGCATTATATCCAGGACAACTGGAGCTGATTAGGAGGATGGGTAACTCTTATAAAAATTTTCAGAAATTGGGAAAAGTTAAGATGACAGTAACTGCTTGTCAGACTAGGCTGTCACAGTTGGAGCGTGATTTTGCTGCATTCTTGGAAAATCATACTAACATTACCCAGCTGCCTGACTTCCTAAAGCATGAATACTCTACGGCGGAAGTTTTTGACAACGGCCAAGAGATTTACTTTCAATGCGTAGGCAACTTCAAAGAGTACTTACTCTCCTGCAATGCTCCTGCCACTTTAGATGAATCTATGGCTCCTGTCAATCAGTCTAGATCTGATGTAGGGGCTAACCTTTTAAACAACTCTTTACCAAAGATAGAGATTCCGAAATTTAGCGGTAAGCTCACTGAGTGGGCTCGTTTTCGAGACCTTTTTGTCTCACTTGTGCATAACCGTACTGACTTGACTCCTGTGATTAAATTATATCACTTGTCCACACTACTTGAGGGCACTGCCTCCGATAAAATTAAAAATCTAGAAATGACCACTGGGAATTATCAAATAGCTTGGACTGGCCTAACTGGTTTTATGAAAACAAGCGAAGGTTGATTAACCACTCAGTTGGTCAGCTTTACTCAACTAAGTCTATGAAATCGGATTCTTATGCTGAGCTAAGTGCGCTATTTACCTCTACTTTTGACACCCTGGGTTTTTTGTCCTCTCTGGGGTGGTCTGTTGAGACAACCGGAGAAGATTTATTAGTATTCCTCACTGTGTCTAAATTCGATCCAGTCACGCGTCGCGAGTGGAAAAAATCGTTGGGGGACTCCACACAGGCTTCATCCCTGGAGGAACTTAAGAAGTTTTTCCGCGACCAATTGGCACTTTTGGAGTCGGTTGAGGCGAGTAGCCGGGGCACTTATTCTCAGCCTAAACCGGTTAACCCGAAAGCTCATGTTTCCACTACTTCGGAACAAAACAGCACTCCAAAGCCAAAACCTTGTGTGAACTGTGGTGAAAATCATCGACTCGTTAAATGCGTCAAATACAAAAGCTTGGCAGGCAGTGATAGGTTAACTTTGGCTAGATCCAAGGGACTGTGCTTCCTTTGTCTAGGTAATCACTCCTTTGGCAAATGCAAACTCAAAGTAGTTTGTACTCTGTGTAGGAGGAGACACCATACCTTACTGCATGATGGTATAGCTGCCAATCGACTGGTTAAGGCTGATGAACCTTCAACTCATAATTCAACTTCTGGGCCTCATCCTCAACTTCCTGGCCTAAACACTAGTGCCAACGCGTTTAACCCTAGTCAGCAGACACCTCAGGCTTTTCATCACTCGATGAATACTGTTGCTCGGAATTCGTTTGTTTTGCTACCTACGGCTTGGGTAAAAGCTGAATATAATGGTAAAACCCACATGTTCAGGGCCCTCATAGATCAGGCCTCTCAGGTCTCCTTGATCACTGAAAATTGCGCTCAACGACTTGGCCTCCCTAGGCACCGCTCTGATACTTCAGTAGAGGGAGTGTCATCATTGTTTTCGGAAAAGACTCGAGGTCGAGTCACTTTGAAAGTCAGATCCCTTGTGGATACGGACTTTGTTTTTGATGTTGATGCAATGATCCTGGATAGAATTACTAATCATCGACCTCTGATCTCTTCCGAAGTGGTTACACTCCCCCACCTTTCGGCACTATCTTTAGCTGACCCAGGATTTTATAACCTTCAAACTATTGACCTTTTGTTAGGTGCCGAAGTGCACGCTAACATCGTCTTGAACGAGGTTCAAAAAGGGTCCCCAGGAGACCCAGTAGCTACTAACACTCGTCTAGGGTGGATGGTTTCAGGTCCCGCAGGTTCTTCCTCGGCTCTCAATACTAAGTCGTGTCATCTCATCGACAACACAAGCCTACTCAGGGCAGTTGAGAAATTTTGGACTCACGAAGAAATCACAACTCCTCAACTCTTGTATACTGAGGATGAAAAGGCCTGCGAGGACCACTTTATCAATACTCTCTCTCGAAATGCGGAAGGCAGATACATTGTCAGGTTACCCTTTAATGAAAAGGTAATACGAGACAAGGGATTCAACCTACGTGGCTCTTTCAACAGAGCCCTAGCAGTTTTATTGTCACTTAGAAAAAATGTTCAAGGACCCAGTATTTTGTTCCAAATATTGCGACTTCGTCGCCGAATACGAGCAACTAGGTCACATGTCATTGGTCTCTCCGTTGAACGCAGTACAGAGAGACTATGCCTTTTACTTGCCGCATCATGGCGTCTTGAACTCGAGGGGAAAATTACGTACTGTTTTCAACGGATCGGCCAGGGTGGGGGATGGTTTGTCCCTGAATGATTATTTACTTCCGGGACCAAATTTGATACCCGACTTGCGTGTTATAGTCTCAAAGTGGAGACGATACCCGTTCGTGTTCATTACGGACGTGGTCAAGATGTTCAGACAAATCATTGTCCACCCTGACGATCGACACTACCTGCTCATCCTATGGCAGCTCTATGGGGGTGAAATTCTGACTTATGCCCTTAATACAGTGACTTACGGCCTTAGGTGTTCCCCCTTTCTAGCCACTAGAATCCTGCGTCAACTAGCTCTAGATGAAGGTGCTCATTTTGCTTTAGCCGTGATACTCATCTTATACGAGAGCTACGTTGACGATGTATTGTCAGGGGGCTTCTCCATTGCAGAATGCTTACGTAAGATGCAAGAACTAGTCTCTCTGTTAAAATTGGGAGGTTTCGAATTGGGGAAATGGGCAGCTAATAACCCAGCTTTGATCGATTGGGTTGCGCCAGGCGAAAGGACTACTGAGGTCTCCGTGTTCGATGAGTTTCAGTCAACTTCAGTCCTTGGACTCGCTTGGTCCCCTGAGGGTGACTATTTCCACTTCAACATCTCGCTGGAACCTTACGATAAACTCACCAAGCGCTCAGCGCTTTCCATGATAGCTAAGCTCTTCGACCCGCTAGGTTTTCTGACCCCAGTGACTGTCAACTCAAAGGCTTTTATCAAATCACTTTGGCTTCGTAAATGTAGTTGGGATAGTCCTCTCCCCCCGGACTATTGTCGTCGCTGGGACGAGTTCTACTCTCAGTTACCAGTTCTTTCCAAAATCAAAATACCCCGTTGGATAGGTTATATGCCAGAAGGCCGGGTGATAGAATTGCATGGTTTCGCCGACGCCTCACTGAAGGCGTATGGCGCTGTTCTTTACGTGAGAGTGTTGCATGGTTCAGGGGTCATCACTGCCCTGCTGGGTGCTAAAACCAAAATATCACCAAATATTTCGGTTCCTCGCTTGGAACTGTGCGCTGCTCTGCTACTAACTAAACTGACTCACCATTTTTTGTCCTTCTCCTCCCTAGGTCAACTCAAGGTACACCTTTGGTCAGACTCCAAGGATGTACTCTATTGGATCCAGGACCACCCTTCGAGATGGCAAACCTTTGTGGCCAACCGTTGCAACGAGATTCAAACCCTGCTACCTCAGGCATACTGGCATCATGCCCAAGGTTCAGAGAACCCTGCTGATCTGATCTCCAGGGGTGTGAACCCGGTAGAACTCCAGGACCTGCAACTTTGGTGGTCAGGCCCGCAGTTCTTACTCACCTCAAACGACGAATGGCCAGAACTGGCTGAAGTGGTGCAAACGTCACCTAAAGAAGAGAGGCAAGCCAAGCCCGTCGTGCTCGCTGTTGGAATTTACGTCAACGACACGCTGACCCGGTTCTCATCTTTCAAGAGACTCCTCAGAGTTACCAGTTGGTGCCTGCGCTTCATCAACTCCCTACGGGTCAACTGCCTCCTCAAACGAAAACTCACCTTGTCTTTGCGGCTATCCAGCAACGACACTTATTCATCCGAATTGACAACTCGTGAGATTCACAACGCTGAGCTATTGTGGGTCTCCATAGTCCAGAGACATCATTTTGGTAGTGAAATGGCACTAATAAATAGACATCAACCGCTCACGCAAAGCTCATTAATCACACTCAACCCTATTATGGTGGATGGATTACTCCGGGTCGGTGGGAGACTCAAACACTCGTCGTTGGACTTCGAAGAAAAACATCCATTGATTCTGCCCAACTACAGTCACCTCACAAAAATCTTGGTATGGGATGCTCATCAGCGGTCACTTCATGGTGGTACCCAGTTAACCTTGGCTACTCTTCGTTGTCGTCATTGGATTTTGAGAGGTCGGCAAAAAGTCAAAAGCCTTATTGGGCTGTGCCTGCTTTGTCGTCGGCATGCTGCCAGGGTCATTAACCCCTTTATGGCCTCTTTACCAAGTGACCGGGTGCGTCCAGCCTTTCCGTTTGAGCACTCTCGGGTTGACTTCGCGGGACCATTCAAGCTGAGACTCACTAAGTCCCGTGGCAAGGGCACAATGAAGGCCTACATGTGCATCTTCACCTGTTTGGCCACCAGAGCGACTCATCTGGAATTGGTAGAGGACTACACGACGGAGGCATTTGTGGCTGCTTTCACCCGATTTACTTGCCGACGTGGCCATTGCTCGTTGATGAGAAGCGACAGAGGTACAAACTTTGTTGGTGCTGACAAGGAACTGCGCAGGATGTTCGAAGAGGCTTCGGAGCAGATGCTAGTCATCATACCCGCACTGGCTACTCTAGGCACACAGTGGGTCTTCAATCCACCTCGAGCTCCACACTTCGGTGGCGTATGGGAGACCATGGTAAAGTCCACAAAGTTTCACCTTCGTAGGATGATAGGTGAGCACGTTCTCAACTTCGCTGAGTTTAACACACTGCTCTGTAGAATCGAGGCCTGCCTTAACTCGAGGCCCTTGGGTCGAGCCTCTGACGACGCCGATGACTGGGTCATCACTCCGGCTCACTTCTTGATCCAGAGGCCTTCATTCATTGTTCCTGAGCCGTTCAATCCGGCAGGGAAGGTCCCCCTAGGCAAAAGATGGAATTGGATCAGCCAAATGAGCCAGGAGTTCTGGAGTAAATGGTCCAAAACCTACCTGAAGACTCTTCAAGAAAGGCAAAAGTGGTTTCAGCCCTCACGAAACCTTCAGACAGGTGATTTGGTCCTTATTAAGGACGATCTTCTGGCCCCAACACAATGGTCACTTGGTAAGGTAGAAGCAGTTCATCAAGGTGCAGATGGTCAAGTTCGAGTCGCCGATGTTAAAACTGCTGACTCTAGCTATACTCGGCCAGTGGTAAAATTGGTTTTACTTTTACCAGTCAACGAACTCAACATTGACGAGCTTTAAAGTATCAGTGAGAGTACTTAGGTACTGTAGTGTTTATAGACTTTCTCAATTTTTTTCTTAAATTTAAACTTATAACCTAATTTGTTGACTAATTTTACAGATCTAGCTTTATATCGAGTCATTTTTTGTTCCTAATTAAAAGTCCCTTAATGGGCATGATCTCAGTGCATAGATTTAGTCATTATTTAAGTTTTGAAATCTAATTTATTTTTGACTTGCTAAGTTTCAACCGTCTTAATACGCTGCGACGTATTAAAGTGGGCGGTATGTCGGAAAACGACATTAAAATATTTAATTGTTTGATCTTTTTATTTTTATAGATTTTTACGTGAATTAAATTAAGTTATTAAGGTTAAACAGATTTTCTGAATTCAATTAATTTTCAAATTCTTCGCGCGCTAAGTGACTGACTGTGGCGCTGCGTCGCCGTCTGCTAAGAGCACAGTTCAGTTCACCTCTGGTCGCTGGTGCTACACCCGCTTACCATGTGCCCCGAGCACCCAATAAATTGTTTTCAATTAATTATAACTTTGTTGGTGAAATAACTAATGTAGATCCCAGTACCTAATCCTTACTTTATTTTTCATGGCCTCGTGATAGTCTATTAAATCATTTATTTGTTTATTAAGAGCCCCAAATTTTTCACTAGGTGTAACGATTAAGCCTGTTCATTTATTGAATTGTTGAATTAATTTAAAAAAGTCCCGTACTCCCAACGTCATTGGCTTGTAAAGCTTGAGGGATAATTTGTTTATAAATTTTTTTGCTTATAAAAAACTCGGATGCCTAGCGTTATTGGGTTGTATAGCTTGGGAGATAATTTTTTCATTGGTTTTTTTATTGATAAAAAAACCGGGACGCCCAGATAAGGTCAAAACTCAAAATCTGATAAAACCAAGTATCGTTCTTTTTTTGAGGGTATAATTTTTATGAAAAAACCAATGGACCTATTGACTTGAAACTCTGGACCCTGCTTTCTAGTTATTTTAAATAAATTTAGAAATTTTTTTTTACACTTCTAATTAATTACTAAAGCAGATAAGGTCAAAACTTAAAATCTGATAAAACTAAGTATCGTTGTTTTTTTGAGGGTATAATTTTTATGAAAAAACCAATGGACCTATTGACTTGAAACTCTGGACCTTGCTTTCTTGTTATTTTAAATAAATTTAGAAATTTTTTCTTACACTTCTAATCAATTACTAAAGCAGATAAGGTCAAAACTTAAAATCTGATAAAACCAAGTATCATTGTTTTTTTGAGGGCATAATTTTTATGAAAAAACCAATGGACCTATTCACTTGAAACTCTGGACCTTGCTTTCTTGTTATTTTAAATAAATTTAGGAATTTTTTTTTACACTTCTAATCAATTACTAAAGCAGATAAGGTCAAAACTTAAAATCTGATAAAACCAAGTATCGTTGTTTTTTTGAGGGTATAATTTTTATGAAAAAACCAATGGACCTATTGACTTGAAACTCTGGACCCTGCTTTCTTGTGACGTCACATACCAACGTTTGACGCCAGCACAATTGATAACTTTGGGTGTAGACCTAAAAGCAAACGGGTTTTTAGCTATTGTACCTCAACCCGTGGATCCAACCACTTACAGTTCTTCTTCAAGAGGACACACACCAACATCACCGCATTATAGTCCTTCACAGTCGCTCGTATCCCCATCCTCAGCATCGAGTAGCTCTGTCCAGGTTCTTGATAATTCGCCGGCGTCGAGCACGAGATCAACTTATACAGCCACAAGTTCTACATCCCCGTCGGTTTCAATACCGTCCTCACCATCCTCACCATCTTCAGCATCTAGTAGCTCTGTCCAGGTTCTCGATAATTCGCCGGCGTCGGTTTCTACAACATCGTCTGGTTATTATACCAGATCTGAAATTTGGTCACCGGAATCAAGCCACTCGTCAGACTACTATAAAAAATTGATTGGGTCACCGTCGTTTTCTCCTGTTAATAGTCCACAAAAAAATTTTAAGGAATTTCGGGATCTGGTGCCTGACGCAATTTACGGAGTCGATACACCATTCAGCCCTGGTTTTAGTGAGGCGTCAACGATTGTACGAGGTAAACATAATTTAATTAATGATTTTTTAAACTTAATTCGCAAAAATAAATTTTTTTTTTTTTTTCAGTTCGTTCGTCAACACCTATTTTTTCACCATCTCCAGTCAAACGTCCGAAGATCTTGGATCACTGTCGACGTCTTAACTTCGAAAATGAAAGTCCCTAAACATGTTGTTGGTGACCATTTGGTTTACTCCAATGTAAGTTTCAAAATTTTATTTATTTTAGTAATTAAATTTCTTAAAACTAAAAACAATTATTTTTTTTTTTTCAGAACAAGTCAGCAGATGACACAAAATTAAAATTAAAAATTCAGAGAAACCAAATAAAAGCTCCCCTGTTCAAGGATCATACAAAAAAATATCCCATGTATAGAGTTGGTAAAGAGGGAAAAGGCAAAGCCTGGAAGCTGATGCTACTCAAACGAGAGGCTGAGTTAAAAGCTGAATACTCATGGAGTCACGACAACAACGATCTTGGCTATTCTACTGAGTCCATTAAGGACATTGAAGATTTGGTGGAGAAGAAGCAGAAGCTGGTTTCAGACTGTCAACAGGAGCACCGGGAACTTGAGGATGATATTAAGGGACATTTTTATGATCAACAGCTGGTAGCTGACTTGGAGCTTTCAGATACATCTGGTGATGATGATCCAATCAAGGAATTCTTGACTTTTAACAACACAGATGACCTAATCAAACCCTTCGAGGACGACGATGAACTTATGAGAATCATTAATGGTAAATTATTTTAATTTTTTAAATATTTTTCAGTTATTATAGATTCATACTTAAAGTTAAAAAACTTTTTTTAGATCCAACAACAATTTCGCCTGAGATAATTGAAGAGTTTGGTTTACAGTTTGAAGAATTCAACACAGAGAAAGCTGTTATATATAAAGACATGTCAACTATAACGTAAACAATTTTTTTTTTTAATAACTTTTGGAGGGATTGAAAGTTTAAAAAAATTCTATATACATACATTCATTTTTTTTTTTAAATAATTTTTGATTATTTAGTTGCTTTTTATGAAAGATCTCAACTTAACTTTTTAAAATTTTGAAAGTTATTATATTTTATTTTTATTTTTTATGTTAGCTCAAAATTAGCTAAAAAATAAATAAATAAATGATATTTTTCATTTGATAATATATAAATTTTTTCCAATCAATAAAATCTCATAAATACTAAGGTTTATGTAAATTTAAATTTTGTATGCTAATTTTAGTTCGATGATTTAATAGTTTTATAAAACGTTACATATATAACATAAAAACTTATTCGTAAAGACAAACTAGTCAGACGAGTCTTAGATATTTAAAATATTGAAAGTATTCAACTTTAATGAATAGTTAAGAATTTATTCCTAAATTTAAACAAACTAGATTTTTTTTTTTTAGAGACTGTCTGAGTGAAAAATCAAAAGTACAAATAGTGTAAAAAAATTAGTTAATAGTTTACTTCTAAAAATTAAAAAAAAAAAAAACTAGGTTCTTTTTAAGACTGTCTAAGTAAAACTTATATCCTATTGTTTTGTTGTATTTAAATGTAATTCCTGAAGCGTCTGTGTAGTTTTAAGAACTTAAGATTATTTACAATATGGATTGTAAATTTTTGTATTAATTTATAAAAGTTTTTGCGTTTTTATAGATTGTAATGATAAACTTTTGTGATTCAATTTTTCAGTATCGCTTAAAAATTTTTATCATATAACATGCATGAAAAAAAAAAAAATGCAATTAATAAATGTTAAAAATAAACCTCGTTTCTCTCTCATTTATCCCTGAATTTAAATATATATTTTCAAAGTTTAATTAAAAAAAAAAAATCCAAGGAAAATTTTGAAACGCTGGTAGCCTTATAAAATAAGAGATAAAATGTAGTTTGAGTACAGTTGATTAAAAGGTATCATGCTGTCCAGTACGTTGCATTTTCTAATCTAAGACAATTTTTAAAGTTTTTTAAAATTTAATTTTTGTAGCAAATTCAAATTTTAAACTGTCAATATTTTAAAATATTTCAAGCTAAATTTTAAGATACTAGAATCAAACTTTAAACTGTAAATATTTCAACCAAAATTTTTCAATATCAGAATCGATAATTAAGCTTTTTTATAATGTCTCAAGGGTGATATAATTTCAAAATATGTTTTATACAGTGACTAAAGTTAAACTTCTAATATTTCAATTTCAAGTTTTTGATACCTATTGTTTATTTTTTAACAACTATTGCAAAAAAAAAAAAATCATTTGTCATTAGTTTTATCTTATTGACATAGAATTTTATAAAGTAATTATAAACTTTGTTTTTTAATTGAAAATTTTCTTGAAACTGATATTTTGATAGAAATTTTTGTTGTTGGGAATAATAATAATAATAATAATAACTTTATTCAGATGTATAAGTGATATGTATACATAAAACCGTAAATACATAATTTTGCATGAATGCAAAAATCGCCACTATGACTTTAATAAGTCAGCGCGTGGCCTGAATATAATAACTTATAATTAATAAAAATTTTAATTTAAATTTACACTTAAAATTACTTACAATAGATATAAGAATTACAAATTTTCAGATTATCTAAAAGAGCTTAAAACGAAAGTATTTGTTGTGTGATTATCATCATCTTTTATAATTCAAAAATATTTAACAATTATCAATAATCCATCTTTTTAAATTTAATTTTATAGACTTCTTGTTAGAAGTAATATTTTTCAAATCATTAGGTAACATGTTGAAAGTTTTTATCGCATTATAATGACTACTTTTTTTTAATATAGATTTTTTTATAGTAGGCAATGTTATTAATTTATTCTTAGTAATACTATTTGAGTTTTTATAAATATAACAGAGTTTGTCATAATGAAAAACAAGTGAATTTAAATAATACATCTGATTAATTCTCAATATATTTTTACTATATTTAAGTGAAATTCTTTTTAAGATTTTTTTCTGTAAATTAGAAAGTAAATATTTAGCATTTTTATAGCACCCTCCCCAAGCTAAAATACCGTATGAACAAAAACAATTAAATAGTGCATAGTAAATCATCATTAATGAATCAAAGTTCATAATTTTTCTGAGTTTAGAGAATACATAAAGCAAATATTTAGTTTTGCTAACTACATTTTTCAAATGTTTTTCCCAAGTTAATTTATAATCAATTGTGATTCCTAAATATTTAGTTTCCAATACTCTTTTTATGCTTACATTATTAATATTTATGTTTATATCTATATCACTGGGAACACTATTTTTATAAGCACTAAATGTCATAAAAACTGTCTTTTTAATATTTAGTGATAGCCTATTTGCACATAACCAATTATTAACTATATCCAACTTAGTTCATATTATCACTTGATGAAAACCAAGAATCTCCTTCACTTAAGATAACAGTATCATCAGCATAAGATATAATTGTACCATCTGTATATTGGGTTAATAAATCATCCATATAGACAATAAAAAATAGGGGACCAAGAATAGTTCCCTGAGGAACACCCTATATTTAATATCTCATTTCACTATTGATTCCATCAATTTTGACGCATTGTTCTCTATCACTTAGGTAACTGCGAATAAGTTGTAGTGGATGATCTCTAATACCATATTTTTCTAGTTTATCTAGTAAAATATCATGATCCACTGTATCAAATGCCTTACTAAGATCAATGAAAGTGGCAATGGCATGTCTATTTAAATTCGTAGTATTATATATGTAATTTGATATGTATTCAAGGGCATCTTGAGTGCTTCTTTTTTTCATAAAACCGAATTGCATCTCTGATATTATCTTATTTTTTTTGAAAAAATTTTCTAGCCTAATATATATGATCTTTTCAAACACTTTTGCCAGATTGGAGATTAGAGAGATTGGTCGGTAATTATTCATATCACATTTATCACCAGATTTAAAAATTGGAATAACCTCAGCAATTTGCAATGCGCGAGGCCATGTCTTTGTTTCTATACATTTGTTGAAAATATTTACTAGAGGATTAGCAATAAAACAATTTAATTTTTTTAGAATTTTTACGCTTATTCCATCAACACCTCCACTTTTATTTTTTAGATTATTGATAGTTCCGATGATCTCCATGAAGTCAGTTGGATTGAGAAAGAGGGAGTTTTTATTAGGTTCAGTCATTTTGATTTTATCATTATTGTATGACTTTTGAATTTTTGTTGCTAACTTCTCATCAACTGTGCAAAAATGTTTATTTAGTTCATTAGTAATAATAATGATATAATGATTTTTTAAAATAACTTTTAGATAATGAACTCAGAAAAACTGTTATCCAATGCAAAAATTTGGAGTAAATTTTTTTTTTTTTAAGATAATTGCTAATTTTATTTTTATAGCATTTTAAATAACAATTAAAAAATTAGTTTTGTTTAAAAAACTATAATTCCAAGCAGTTTTTCATTAAAATTTGATTTTAAATGAATACAATTAAATTCAGTAATTTATTTTAAAAAGCAAGCTTCTGTTTTCACTTTTAAGTAAAAGGTGTAACTGAATAAATTTTTGAAATCTAATTTAAATAAAAACCATTTTATTTATCCTTTTTAGACTACAAAACTAGAACAATTTTTTATTAAATCAATTAAAATTTTTCGTGTAAAAGTATTGGTTGCTTATGGATTAAATCTACTTCATCTCGCCCTTCTGTCAGCTGTGTTCTTCTTTTGAGTAGCCAGTTTTTTAAAGAGTACGCATTAACCATAGCGCAACTTGGTTTCTGGTTAATCGGGTGGTTGGTACATGTAAAACTGCATTTTTTTCAAGCCTTTTCAAAGACGGACAACCCAGCTCAGACATTTCAATCACATGAAATCTGAAGCAAATAAATTTTAAAACTAATTAATATTTTGAGAAAAACAAATTTGCATGATTTTTTTTTTAGTTTTTTATCAGAGGTTGAAATTATTCAGAGTTTAGAATAGTTTTTAAATAAATTTTCGTTAATTAAATGAATTTTTTGGTTTTTAGAGATAAATTCTTTTCAAAACTTAAAATTTAATGAAGATTGAGAACTTTTAGAAACTATTTTCAAAAAAAATCTTTTTTAATATTTGATTTACTTACTTGCATGGCATCGTCTGCTCCAACCATTTTTGTTTTTCGAGTCCTTTTATGTAAATCCTGGAAGCGTCTCTTAATGCATCCTGTAGAACTCTTACATGCCAGTGGTATGGAACTGTTCCTGATTTATAGGGAATCCCGTGTAGATTTTTTTCCAACCAAGCGTTGGTTCTTTTTTCTTCGGGTAGTAGTTTTGAAAAATCACACGCTGATTTAAATAAACAAATCGTAGGTAATTTCAAATTATCTATGGGAACGATGGCCAACTCCTTGATTTGGAGAGGGTTAGAGCTCCTTTTAAAACACTAAAAGTCAACAATATACTCAGCCATGGTTGAGTGAGAGTGATGACTCTTCACCCTATGAGCTGGTTTATATACTCTCAAATTTATTCATGCTATGAAATTATTTGAAATGAATATTTTGACCTTTTAATTCTCCTCTGAGATTGAAATAATTCATTCTGCTCAATTATTTCAGAAAAATTTCATTTTAATCACAGTTGAAAATACTAAAGTCGTATGAAATTTTTTAATTTTTGCAAGTTCATCAAACTGAAATAAATTCAGACCCTTTGAATATTTTCAAATTTTTAATTTTTCAAGTCCACTAAACTGAAATAATTCAGATCCTTTAAATATTTTCAAATATCAGGGTATATAAGACCTGAGTTTTACATCAAGAGAAATCATTCAAGTGCTTCAGTTTGTTCAGGAAGGATGGCATCACTCGAGACTTTCGGTGTCAACATCAAGATGTTGCAAAAGTCTTTGCGTCTGTATGAGGATTCAGCAGAAAGCGAAGATTTGCAGCTGTGGATGGATCAATCTCTGAAAATACTTGAAACTCTTGAAAATATTGTTGTTTCCGGAGGATTAAACGTTTACCAAAAGCCATGATGTCAGGCTTACATTTCACAAATCATCAATATCAAGAATCGTCTTCATATTCTTTTACTGAGAACTGGTGGTAGGCTGCAGGATCCTAAAAACAATGAGGTCGCACAGGTTAGTGAAGTGCCTAAAGAAAAAGTTCGATGGGATGATCTACCATCGATTTTTCAAAACCGGGTTAGTTCTGGTATCATAACTAACTTGGGTCACAAGGATCTTAAGTCTTTTCTCTATGATGCTCGAACTTTATTCGAGGAAAAAATCCATGATGCTTTGAAAACTTTGGAATCCTTGATGGTTAACACTGATATTTCTGGCGAATTTATGGTAATTAAAAACAACATCGAAGAAATTGATGTTAAACATTTCATTACCGCAAGTTCACCCATTTTCAAGTCAACAGACTTACGTGATTGGTACAACGAGTATGCTTTAGAACCACTGCTCACTCAAATTGAAGAATTCGAGACGGTAGGGTCAGGCTGGTCATTGAGACAACTTCTGAGTATGACTGTCAGTATAAAGAAGTATCAACCTATGCATGCTGGTTCGTACATCCCACTACCTAAATCTATTCAAAACAAACATGTTTGTGTGAATGTTGAAAACAAAGATGACTTTTGTTTCAAGTGGTCGGTTCTAGCAGCATTGTATCCTGTTGAAAAAAGTTCAAATCGCGTCAGTTCATATTTACCCTACGCTGATGTGCTTAAGTTCGCTAATATAACGTTTCCGATGACTTTGAATCAATTAAAAAAATTTGAAAAACAAAACGATGTTTCTGTGAACGTTTTTATTCTTCGAAAATTTGGTGACAATTATAAAGTTTGTACAGCTCACGTGACTGATGATAGTAAAGAGAAACATGTTAACTTGCTTCTCATTCAAGATCAGTACGTTGACGAGCTTAAAGAACCAAATGGTGTGTTAACTACTACTCCAAAATTTCATTTTGTGTACATAAAAGATCTTTCCCGTCTTGTGAAGAGTCAGCTGACTAAGTACAAGGGTAAAATTTACCTGTGTAATTGTTGTCTTCACTACTTTATTACGTCAGAGAAGCTGTCGATTCATTCTAAGAATTGTAACAAAATCAATGTAGAATCACACTGCCAATCGAAGACAATAACAAACTTAAATTTGAAAATTTTCAACACAGCCAACGAGTAGGCTATGTAATCTACGCTGACCTGGAGTCATTGCTGAAACCTACAGAAAACCAGCCAGCAATTCATGATCATCAGGCTTTTAGCATCGGGTATTACTTGAAAAATAGTTACGATGACACGCAGTCTTATTATAGAAGTTACAGACAGACGAGTGATGATCAGATGACTCCAGCCCAGTGGTTTGTGAAAGAGTTAAAAAGAATAGCTGTTGAATTGGAAGAGCAGTACAAAAACCCAAGATCTATGATTTTCACAGAGCGTGATGCGCATGACTTTTATAATGCAAAAGTGTGCTATTTGTGTCAAAAACCATTTTTGGAAAGAGACAAAAAATGTCGTGATCATTGTCATATAAAAGGTGTTTACAGAGGCGCCCTGCACAACAGGTGCAACCTTAACCTACAAATCGAAAAATTCGTACCCATCTTATGCCACAACCTATCTGGCTACGATTCGCACTTTTTGATTCAAGAGTTGGCTTCCAATGAAATTCTCAAAGGTCGCATTACTCTTATAGCTGAGAATAAGGACAAATACATTTCCTTTACAAAGCACATAGACGGTAGTGACATCAACTTCAGATTCTTGGACTCCATACGTTTCATGGCATCGTCGTTGGATAAGCTGCCTAGCTATCTGCCCATTAAGGATACCACGACAAGAGTTTTTCGAGAATCCGGCTACAACGATAATCAAGTGAATTTGCTAACAAAAAAGGGTAGTTTCCCGTACGAATACATCACAGATTTTTCCAAGTTGGAGGAGACCAGTTTACCTGAAAAAGATGCTTTCAAGAGTCAGTTGACAGGATGTGGCATCACTGATGAGGACTATGCTCACACTCATGAGGTATGGAACAAGCTCAATATTCAAACTCTTGGGGAGTACTCCATGGCTTATCTCAAAACCGACGTTCTCTTGTTGGTGGACATATTTGAAAACTTCCGGTCTACGTGTTTGGAGGCTTATCAATTGGACCCATGTCATTATTACACAATACCTGGTTTGAGTTGGTCTGCAAGGTTAAAAATAACTAATATAGAGCTTGAACTACTCACAGACATCGACATGCTGATGTTTGTTGAGCGAGGAATCAGAGGCGGGATTTCACAATGCTCAAACCGATATGCAGAAGCGAATAACCGTTACATGGAAAAAGGTTATGATCCTACTAAAGAAGAAACTTACCTCCTCTACGTAGATGCTAATAACTTATACGGGTATTTGTTTATGCATTTAAATATTTTATATACTCTTTATTTGATTTCAATCGCATGTCTTATTACAGCTGGGCTATGACACAGTATCTCCCTTATGGAGGGGTAAAATGGGTTCAAGATCTGAGCAATCCCGATTTTTACGTTGTTCCTGAAGACAATGATATTGGTTATTTGTTAGAGGTGGATTTGGAAATTGACGAATCTCTTCATAAAAAATTCAGGGACCTACCGTTTTGTGCTGAGAACAAATGTCCACCAAACTCTAAACAGAAAAAGTTATTAACAACTCTAGACAACAAAGAGAGGTACATTATACATTACAGAGCGCTCATTCAGGCTCGAGAGCAGGGTATTAAGGTAACAAAAATTCACCGCCCTCTGCAATTCAATCAATCTGCTTGGTTAAAAGTCTATGTGGATTTCAACACTGCTAAAAGGACCGCTGCTACAAATGACTTTGAGCGAAATCTATTCAAACTTCTTGTGAACGCCATCTTTGGAAAATCAATTCAAAATATGAAAAAACAGAAGGACATAAGACCTGTCATGGGTTGGGATGGTCGCTACGGTGCCGAAGCTTGTATTGCCAGTCCTGATTTTCACAGCATGGCTGAGATAAACGAAAATTTTGCAATCATTCAAAAGAAACGGACTGAGATAGAAATCAAACAACCAATTTACATTGGGGTTAGCATCTTGGACATCTCGAAAATATTAATGTACGATTTCCACTATTGTAAAATGAAGGAATGGGTTGAATCGATTGAGTTGTGTTATATGGATACAGATTCTTTTATATATGAAATCAAGGGTACCAACATCTATGAGGTCATAAAAGAGCATTCTGAATGGTTTGACACTTCCAATTTCCCGGAAGACAATCAATTTGGAATTACACAACAAAATGCTAAAGTGGTTGGTAAATTCAAGAACGAGACTTCCTCGAATATCTTGACTCACTTCATTGGGTTGAGGAGCAAGATGTACTCTTTGTTAATCGAAAACGAACCACCTGTGATGAAGGCAAAATGAATCAAGGCCTCAGCAGTAAGAACCATCACTTTCGAGAACTACAAAGTGTCTCTTCGAAGAAACCATCATGAAATGTGTTCAGACAACAATTCGCTCAAGAAAACACAATGTATGCACTGAAATTCAAGAGAAAGTTTCTTTGAGTCCATTTGACAACAAACGCTTCATAATTCCAGGAAGCACGAAAACCCTCCCCTGGGGACACAAAAATATTCAAAATTTTCAGGAGAAAGATTTTGTAAATATTGGTGTTGAGGAAGCACGATGTTTAGAGATCCCATTAGATCCTGAAAAAATTCAAAATTTTGAGAATATTGAGGAAGCAATACTTATAGAGCTGCCTCGGCCAGATGAAGTCATTCCTTTGGACAACGAGTCAGTGAGCAGATCTCCACTAACAACATCCAACGAGCCCGTAACCAGACTTCAACAATCGGTCAACGAATCTGATTTTTTGGACATTCCTCTCGATATAGATTTTTTCAAAGATTTCGAGGAACTCGACGAGTACATTGAAAATTCACCTCAACCCATCAAGAAAGCCCGTTATTTTTAGGTAAGTAAATTTCAAAGTTTTGTAAGAATCTAAATATTCTCTTCATAAATTTTTCAAATTTTCAAACTAAATTAAAAAAATATATTCTCATTATAAATATTTAAAATTTTCAACTTAACTTTTAAACAATTCATTTAATAATAATTAATTTTTTTTTTTTTTTTTTTTTTTTTTTTTTCAGAAAATGGATATCAATACTCTTAACACCCTAGCGTCCAACACCTATCTCTCTAGAAAATCTTGGGATGAATTGGAAATCAATGGAAACTACATGGTTACAGAAATTAAAAAAGTCAACACACGCTATGGAAAGAAGATGATTTTTATCATCGATGAAAAAGCTACACAGTTCCAAATATTTCTGCCTGCGCGAATTTCCAATGCACTTTATGAAAATGATGATATGTATAATAAATTAACAGAAGCTGCAAATAAATACGAGCTTTTTATTCATAATTTGGGTAACACTTAATTTGTATTTTCAACTAAATTTTAATAAATAAATGTAATAGTTAAGTATATTTAATTATCTTTTTATTTCACTCCTTTTATAAAAATTATTACATAGATTAAAATCATAAATCATTTTTATGAATCCAACTATTTTCTTTACTATCAAAACCTAACCACTTTACAAATAAATTATCTCCTCTTTTTTAATTACTTTTTCTACTAAATAAACATCAGGGTATTTAACTCTTAACAGTCCCTGTTCGTAAAAGCAACCATCAACATTCTCATTCTTATGATTTTTCAAATGGTAAGTAATCGGTTTTGTCTTGAGAACTTTATCAATTGTAAAAATAGCAGTAGACCAATTAGGTGTGTAACCTTTTTCAAATAATCGTTTTATTTTACTAACTCTGACTTTATCACCAATTTTAAATTTTATCTTCTTTGGAAATTTTCTATTATCCTTGAAACGCTGTAAAACTTTAGCTTCATTGGCCGCAGAGACATCTATTGGCTTCATTAAAGTTGTTCTATGTTTTGTATTGTTATAAGCTTCAATTAATTTAGGTAACAGATCGAGCCACTTGTAAGTTCCTTGTAAACTAAATTGAGCCCACATCTTGAGTAAAAGTTAATTTTATACTTTTTCATAAGACGATCAAAGTTTTCATTGTAAAATTCTTTTCCTCTGTCGGCGTGTAAATTTTTTGGAACCCGACCTTGTTTGAGAATAGATCGCATGGCTGCTGTAATATCTTCACCAGATTTTGTTTTTACGGGTACGGCCCAAGCGTATTTTGAAAATACATCCACTGTAGTGAGCATGAATTTGAAACCCTTGTTCTCTCTTGAATATGGTTGCATCTCCACAAGGTCACATTCCCATGTTTCATCCAAACCTCGAACATCAAATTTTCTTCTTGGATAGTTACGACGAGCAAGCTTGTGAAGTTCTTCTACCACAACTTGTTTTTTATTCATGGTTTTGGTTAATTCTAGCGTTTATTTCAAGGATACTTTTGTTGATATTGTCTCTGTGACCTTCAGATAACTCAAACAGTTCAGTAAATTTTTTCTGAATGTTATCGTTTATTTCACTTTTGTGATTGTTTAAAATAATACTTAAGTCATCCAAGTCGCTTCTTAATCTTTTTGTAATCTCATGCAGACTTTGAAGTTCCAACCCAATCAGGTTTTTAAGAGTTTGTAAATTAACTGTGTCGTTAGATTCTAGAGGTTCAGCTAGGTTGCAAAGTCGCTTGCCTTCTGCATCAAACTGACCGGTTTCGGTTAATTTATAACCTATGCCTGGAGCACCTGGGGCGCCCTCAGTATTTTTCTTCAAAGCACGTCCGAACACGTCGACACTCATTTCGATACTGATGTAGAATTAATGAAATCAGATCAATATATATAGCCTGCTTCTCGGAGTTCTTCGATGATTGAGTGGATTTCATTTTCATGATTATAATTACCAGCTGATATTTCTGCAACCAAAAGCTGAAGACGTTCCACGAGCTCATTAGGATCATCCCAATAAACTAAGTCCATCCGAGTATTACGTTGAGCAACTTTGTATCGAGGTAAGAGACCACTCCCGGTTGATTCGAACATGTGTTTAATTACATTATTGTATTTCCAACTGGTTACATGTTTTTTTAATTGACCATTGGTATTTTTGTGAGCATTTGATTCCTCAAGAATTTTTTGATAGTTTGATTCATCGTACATTGAAAATTTTTCGGGATTCTTTTTTACAATAAGATCTTGCAACCCTTGAGTTCTTGGAAATGATTTATCATTTACGAAAATCTTATCTTTCGAAAATCGCAAAGTTGCATTCCCAAGCTCATACCCTCGCTTTGTTTTCTTCTTAATTCCATATAGTTTATCTTGCTCTGCTGCAACGAGTTCGATTTCTTCTCCAAAGGAATCTTCTTCAATAGATTGGTTTAAATTTGTTTTGTTTGGAATTCTCAAAGAGTCATAAACTAATGGAATATCTTTGTTGATTGTATCACTCTGAAAATTATCCGCAAATTTAATCAAATCACTTTGAAAATTCTCAAATTTTTCTTCTTTTTTCGTAGAATCTGATTTTTTTTTATGATTCTTTTGATTTACGAGTTCTTTCAGAGGAGTAATGATGGGTTTGAACGTTTCATTCAAAGCTTGTTCAGCATCATCTCTTTGAGATTTAAGTAGGTTATATTTTTGCTTTACAGCTTCACGTGCTTTGACAAGCTGTTCAAGAAATACTTTTTTCTCTTTCTAAATGAGACATGTTGTCACGGTTAAATCTATCTATAGACTGCTGATACAATCATTCAGTTGGTGATATTTATAGCAAAATTATCAAAGCATTTGCGATATCGACCACTATTTATCGGTCTGTCCTTATCTACAACAGCAAATGTATGATTATCTTTCCAACATTCTGAACAAAAATTTCTAAAATTTATGTAAGGCATATCAGTGTTGACGTGATCGTCGTACACATGTTTCAAATTTACATCATTTTGTCTAAATAATACGAGTAGATTAACATTATCTCGCACAAGATGTTTTGGTACTTGAGCGTATGACTGACAGAGATAGAAAGAATCCACTTTGGCATGTCTACCCATACAGAAGAATGCTTTCACGTTATCCATTTTTTCACATGCGACGTCATCAAAAATCATGATTGAATTCGGGAGAGCGTCTTTCGGTGATATTACATCTTCGTGTTCACTGAATGGAAAATATTTTACACCGTCTATGGGTTCCAAAAGGTCTTTCAGAAATTTGTATTTTGGTTGGTTAAGGGATTTTGAATAAACATATACGATCTCGAATCTAAGACCGTTTCTTGTGTAATGAGAGCCAATAAACTATTGGTCTTTCCACAGTTGGAAGGACCGCAGAATACTGCTCTTATTGTATCCGGAAGTAGATCTCCATGTCTCTTGATCTTTTTCTCCTCTTTGACTATTGTGTAAAAATTCAAGACGGGAAGTTTCTTGGAACTTGGTAAGAAATCCATGTTAATTATTTTAACTCTAAATAAAGACTGGTCCTAGGGAGTATAAATACGGGGCTTATATATTGTTCGAGTCAGTCATTCATGAACTTCTGAACTGTAATGATCATTCACGAGAAGAAAAAAGGTCGTGGTCTGGTAAAAAATCTAATCAATAAACTTCCAATTGAAATGCATCTCCCAGGATATCAGTATTGTGGACCTGGAACAAAATTGGCTAAACGGTTGGCCCGTGGCGATCCAGGAATAAATTTATTAGACTCGGCTTGCAAGGACCACGACATAGTTTATTCTCAGAATCGAGAAAATTTACAGGCTAGACACGCAGCAGATAGAGAACTTGCGAATAAAGCTTGGGGTAGAGTATTATCAAAAGACGCAAGTATTAGTGAAAGAGCTGCAGCGTACGCTGTTACTAACGTGATGAATTTAAAAACCAAACTCGGACAGGGTCTGAAGAAGACTAAAAGAAAAACAATAAAAAGAAAAACAACAAAAAGAAAAACAATCAAAAGAAAAACAAAAAAAAGAAAAACAATCAAAAGAAAAACAACAAAAAGAAAAACAAAGAAGACAACTACTTTGAAACATATAATCAATGCCGCAAAATCAAATACTACAGGAAAATGCGGCAAAAAAGCTATAAGCTCAGCAATTATGAATGCTCGGAAAGCTATAAAAAAAGCTGGTGGTAAGAATTATGTTAAAATACCAAAAATTCTTCCAGTTTCAGAGAAAATCGGTGGCTTTTTACCGTATCTGATTCCTCTTTTTGCTGGATTAAGTGCAACAGGTGCACTTGCTGGTGGTGCAGCTAGAGTAGCCAAAGCAATTAATCAAGCCAAGGCATTGAAAGAACAATTGGAAGAAGACTGTCGACATAATAAAACCATAGAAGCTGTAGCAATAGGAAAAGGTTTATACTTGAAACCATATAAAACAGGTTATGGTCTGTACCTTAATCCCTATATTGGTGGGGGGCTAAAAAAAAAAAAAAAAGCCCGAAATAAGTTTACCCAAAAAAGCATTGTCAAATTTTGATTTGATTGAATACGCAAAAAAACTAAAAATAGAAAATTTTCGTGGTGTATTCATGAGAAATTCTTTGCCAGCTAACGGTCCTCTTTATCATGAATCAGCGATAGTAAATCTCGATGATGATAAAGATCCTGGAACTCACTGGGTGGCTTACCGTAAAATAGGAAAAGACGTTATCTACTTTGAAAGTTTTAGTGACCTTAGACCACCCCTTGATTTGATTTTATATTTAGGTGTTGATAAAGTAAAATATAATCCTCAAAGATTTCAAGACTTTGGAACGTATAATTGTGGTCATCTATGTCTACAATTTTTATCCAACAAACTCAAAGGTATATAAAGAGAAAGTTTAAGCTTAAGACCTCATTCTACTTTGAGATATCATGAAGTCAATAACCTTAACTTTATCAGGTAAAACTTCTTCACTTGAAGCTCATTACTTTCCTCCTTTGGAACTTTCATCGAACAAAAACTACGTTCTTGGTTTGATAGAATTTTTGTCATTTCATTCAATACCTAATATTGATGAAAAAAATAATAAAATCAAAGTTGGTTATAAAGTGATAAAAATACCTACAGGCAGCTACGAAATTGAAGATATTGAAAAATATATAAAAAATCACCTTACTGATGACATAACATTCAGTTTGAAACCTAACAATAACACTTTAACAAGCGTGATCAAGTGTAGTGAAGAGGTCATTTTAAAATCCAAGGATTCTGTAGGTCGATTACTAGGTTTGACTTAAAGAAAACTTCCGGCTAACATCGAACACACCTCTGATTTACCAGTTAAAATTCTCAAAGTTAACTCTTTGAGAATCGAGTGTAATATAACGACTGGTGCTTACATAAATAATCAAAGCGTTCACACAATTCATCAATTTTTTCCTGCAGTTCCTCCCGGATATAAAATTACCGCATCTCCTTCTCAAGTAATTTATTTACCAGTTTCAAACAACTGCATATAGTTGATTACATTCAACTGCGTATAGTTGATCAGGACGGTGACTTGGTTAATTTTCGTGGAGAAACGATTACTGTTAGATTACACATCAAATCAGTCACGTGATGGGGATCGTTTTTTACGGGCGAGGATATAAAAGCCCTGCACCATGTCGCTCGACCATCAGTCGTCAACAAACTCTGAAAGCGTTAACACGACAAAACATAAGATTTCTGAAAAGTCTCGGTTTCCGAGTAAAACCTGGTGGAAAATAACTTGCATATTCTTCTGCTGCTACAAGAAAAATGGAAGAAATTCAAATGTATAGAGACACCTGTAGTGTTCGATGACAGTATTTCACATTACGAAGTACACGCTCATCAGCCATACACAGGTGCTCATTTCAACAACAGTGATGAAATCCGTATATCGATTCAACATCAAGACTTGTGTTTGTTACCATCTTAAAGTTCGCTACATATTTGCGAAAAATTAGTAAAAGAAGACAATAGTGTATTAGCTCATACTGATTTTGTCAACAATGGAATTTGTCACTTGTTCGATGAAATTAGATACGAGATCAATGCAATCGGGATCGATCGTTGCAAAAACGTTGGACTTACATCACCCATAAAAGGTTGGTTATCTTTCAATCCCAGACAAACATTGGAAAATGCTGGATGGGTCGATGTAGACGAAAAAATCACGATCACTGATAATGGTTATTTCGATATATTTATCCCTCTCAGCATGCTTCTGGGTTTTGCAGAGGATTATCGAAAGATTGTGGTCAATACAAAACATGAATTGATTCTTCGAAGATCCAATACAGATGTCAATGCGATCAAATCATCATCTTATAAAGAGAGAGCAGAAGATAAATGGGAAAATTGGAAAATTCAATTATCAAAAATCGAATGGCTCATGCCGTACGTGTTTCTCTCCAACGAAAATAAAATTAGCATGTTGAATCATCTACAAAGGGGTAAACCAGTGGTCATGAGTTTTCGATCTTGGGAATTATTTGAGTATCCTATGCTTCCTAGTACTTCGAAACACGTATGGACAGTGAAAACATCTAATCAATTGGAAAAACCCCGTTTTGTTATTCTAGTATTTCAGACCAATCGCAAAAATCAAAAAGACAAAAACTTGAGTCAATTTGATCATTGCAATATCAGAAATGCCAAACTGTTTCTCAATTCTCAGTATTATCCTTACAGTAATCTGAATTTGGATATTGGTCAGAACCAGTATGCTATGCTTTACGACATGTACGTCAATTTTCAGAATTCGTACTATGGTAAAGAGTTAGAACCGTTGTTGGGCAAGGAAAATTTTATCAAGAAAATTCCACTGATTGTTCTGGACTGCTCCAAACAGAACGAATCTCAATGTTCCTAGTTGCGAATATTATCCTGAATATAAAAAATCATTGGAAGGTTTAGCATTACATAGAATAATTCAAAGGTTAGTGCATTTGAAGCAACAACCGCAAATAGTTGCAGTCAATCAAGAAATAAGTGAAATTTTGAGGATTGTCAATTTAAAAAAAAAAAAAATTGAGTTGTCTTTCTACGTTGCAATATTTGGAAGTTTCAAAAGAAAAGTATGCATAAAACATACTCATTCTTATAGTTATTGGGATACTTGTTCCAAATTCTATTGTATAGAACCTCACAAAGAATTCTGTGATAATTTCGATGAGAGATATTTTGTGGATATAACAGTTTCAGAACTCCTGAAAATAATTAACGAAAATAGAGTTTATAATATTAGATTTGGTATATCCAATGTCGATCAAACTGATTTGTCTTTAAATCTTCATGATACACGCTGTCCAAAACATTACAGTGTCATCGGACTGAGTAGACATAAGTTTTTTCTAAGTGGTATTGGCAGGTACACACACGATTCAACCTGCATTTACAGCCAACTAAATATATAATGGAGTACGCTGTGGATATGCAAGGATTTTTGCAACCTGGAAATGACTTTGTTGTTAAAGAACTTGCAATAATTTCATTGCATGATGATTCTGCTGCAAAAGTATTCATGTTCAAAGAACCTTTTTCTTGGCAGAGATTATCGAATAAGTATAGAAATATAAATCGTTTACTGGAAACCACCAAGCATGGTTTGTCATGGAGTTCTGGAAAAGTGCCCTACACATTGGTTGTCAACGTGCTCAAGGAATACGTGAAAAAAAGATTAAATATGAAAAAATGAAAGAAAAAGAAAAAAATTTAATTGAATTCTAATGATGAAAAATTTTTTAATTGCTTTTTCCTTCGAAGAGATTCAGTCTTAACTGAACCTTCGTACGAGCAAGACCTCAAAATAAACAAGAGCAAAAAACGTTACAACAAATATGATGTGCTAGATCCATCAGAAAGAGAATCATTTATTCTTAAAGATGATGATAAAAAATATAAACAGAATGATCGTAAACAAGATAATTATAAATCCTATTCAATCGATGTCAAGAAGGATGAAAGTAAAAAAAATTATAGTTATGAGAAGATGAAGTATGACGGTTACTCAGCAAGCACCTCCGATGGTTATAGATCGCGAACGTACATAGGTAAATTCAAAGAATGATTAACTTACGCTGCAAAGTTTAAAAAAGTATATATAAGCATTCTTAAGTTGTGGGTTTTTATTTATTATTTTTGATTTGAGTGTGTTTTAGAAACTCTTTGGGTTTCTGGACCACCTTATTTATCAAGCAGAGTGTGCGGGTTGCTACCCTCGGGGTTTCTGCACCAACTCATTTATCGACTAGAGTGTGCGGGGTGCTCCAGAAACTCATGGGGTTTCTGGTTTGGTCCAGAAACGCATGGGGTTTCTGATTTGGTCCAGAAATCCTACTACGCAAGGATCTGCTACACATGGTTAATGGGAGGAAAACGATTTTCCAAGTTTCCTGAAGTTATTTTTTAACCGATTTTCATCAAACAAGGTTTAAAAATTAGCTAAAATTATTATCTAGCGCGCTACAGAGCGTTTTTTTACATTTTCCCTTTTATTTTTTTTTATAGCCACTTTTTACTTCCAGCGCTGGTTACGTCTTGTAAAGACGTAACCGCGTTTTCATAAAATTTGTCGATTGCAATTTAAAAAAAAATAAAAGAGAAAATGTAAAAAAACGCTCTGTAGCGCGCTAGATAATATTTTTAGCTATTTTTTGAGCCTTATTTGATAAAAATCGGTTAACAAATAACTTGAGGAAACTTGGAAAATCGGTTTTCTTCTTATTCAGAAAAATTGTAGTAGTGTATGTCGTCTGCTAGTTGCTGCTAGTGAGCGAAGGATGCAGTACTGCCAAATATAACCAATAATTTTATATGCATCAAGCAACAATTATTAGTGAAAACTAAAAACAAAAACTTTTTAATATAAACTGTTAATTCATGACAATAGGATGAATAAAAATGGTAAAAAAATCAATCATTTTCTTGTGAGCTATCTAGTCGAGGGGCTATGCACTCCAGAGTCAGTCAAAAAATCACAAAAAAATCAAAAAATCACTTAAAAATCAAAAAATCACTAAAAAATCAAAAAGTCACGAAAAAATCAAAAAGTCACGAAAAAATCAAAAAGTCACAAAAAAATCAAAAAATCACTAAAAAATCAAAAAATCATCAAAAAAGCTCTGAAATTAATAGAGTTGGATCCGACAATCAAACATAAAACAAATTTTTTTAAATACTTTATTTATCTTCAAATTTCAATTTTTATAACAAAATACGATATTTTTAATTTATTACAGCTATAAATATAATAATTAATAATGTATGAATATAATTTTATTTAGTCACTTTCAGATTCTTCAGAATATATTACAGAATTTCGTCTTGAGTTTGTTTTTATTCTTTTTATTTTCGGGCCTGGAAAATGACATTTTATATGTCTAATAAAATTGGATATACTCCAATAACTTTTTTTACTGGACTCATCCAACGCTTTAGCAAAGGTGGTGCTTGAATGGCAACTTTTTTCTGGGCATGGGATCACAGCAACAAAAATATTACCGTAACCTGTTTTTTCATTAGTTACAGATATTTCGACGGATGCCAATGCTTTTATGATATATTCTGGCAGATATTTGTTTTTTTTCTTTAACCAGGCAGCAATTTTTTTTTTAATTTCTGCAATTTCTCGGTTTTTTATATAATCGGTGAATTCTACTTGACTGGACTCATCACTTCGAGAAGGACTTTGCTCTCGAATAGAACTTGAGTTAGGTTTTTCTAAAGTCTTTTTTTCCTTTTTTTTTTCAACGAACAAAGTTGAATTTTCTTTGAAAATATTAACGATTCCGAGAATTTGGTTAATATCTCCGGGAGTAAATTCGAAATTGTCGGGATCGTCTTTGAAGAAAACTCCGTAAAAATCTTCGCATCTATCAGTAACTATCCGTTTGTACAAATTTGATTTTACAAACTTAGTTAAATAAATAAAAGATTCTTTGGTAAGTGTTTTGAATGAAATAGGATTTGCGTTACCACTAAAATTCAAGGCATTTTTCATGTAGGATGGTATATACGTGTGTAACTTCGTTTCAATTTCATTCCAAAAATACTTTTTATAATTTTCTTCTTCATTGTTTTCTCCCATACTTAACTCAAACAATATACAATACTTGGTCAAGCACTTAATACTTAAACTTGAGATCAAATAACTTAAGGGTGCTTTTTCAAGAAATGATTTTCATGAAAAGTCATTGTGATTGGTTAAAATTTAAAAAAATAGAATTAAAATTTTTTTTTTTTTTTCGTACAAGTAATTTGTATCTATTGAATCCTTAAACATATTTTCTTACGTTTTAAGTTTTCTTATTTCTGAAGGACGCGTATTGCTCCTCTTTAATTAAATAAATTCGTACATAATTTTTTTACAGTTAGAATTTTAAATTTTCGAACATATTAGTTCCTGTTTTCAACACGCGCTCCAAGCGCTACCGTATAGGACCTTAGTCGGCGTCGCCGATGTCGCTCGTCAACTATCGGCTAGTTTAGTGTACTTTAGTTTGTTTCAAAATTTGAGTAATCAAAAAATCAAAAAACAAAATTGCAAGTAATAGGAAAAATATTTATTCAAAAAATAAATGAAACTCTATAATTTTATTATTATTATTATTAATTAAAATATTTGAACTAATAGAGCTATCAAGATTCGTCACGAGATCTCTTAATAAAATAACTGAGATAAAAACAAACAATCAAAAGAATAAATAAGAATATTAGCGTTAGCCGTATCTAAAATACAAGATTTTTTTTTTAAGTTCTAATATAGCAAACGTGTTTACTTGTAAGTATTCTTACATTTAAATTGGCTATTCGCACGCTGTGTGGGAATAATTTTTTTTTTTTTTTTTTTTTTTTTTTTTTTTACATCAGAAAGAAAATTTATAAATCATCAATAACAAAAACTATAAAAATAATTTTAGGATACTGGTTTCTAAAAATAAAACAAAATTTTCATCGTTTATTCTTTAAATCCGAAAATCATCAATGATTTGAGGAGAGATGTCATCATGTAAATGCTAATGAATAAAATTAAACTTCATGGTAAGTTAAAAACTCAATAATGATGAAACTTTCTCGTTTCTTTATCTCAAGGCCGCGATATCTAATCGTTAGCTACGCGTCTTTGGTTTTCGTTTAGGCCCTTTAGGGCGGTATGGTGCCGGTGCTGCTGCAGCGAACGTAAAACATAACCTCACTGAGGAGCTTCATACAGAGACGGATTCGGCAGCTCCATTAGGTTCCTGCAAAGTCTAAAAAAAATCGAAGGATCATTTTGTAACGCAGCCTTGAGAAATCCTTTTATCGGTGCGCCAATTAAAATTACATAATTTTCTACTGGTTGTTTTTCTCCTTTAAATTTTGTATTTTTAGTATCAGAAATTTTTATAAACTTGTTGAAAATTTGTAAGTTACCTGACAGAAAAAAAACTATTTTTACAAAAAAATTTAAAGGAAATTTTATCGGGCATCATAATTTTTCAGTTTCTCATCTCAACTCACCATTAAAAAGTAAAATTTTATTTTTATATTTTAAATATGAATTTTTTCCGTTTTTGCCAAATATTAAAATCGATATACTGTACCATGCATGAGTTATCAGTTCATATAATAAAAATATTTTATTTTCAGGTTAAAAAAAAAAAATTAATAAGGCAAAATGGACTTTTTCAATAAATTAGAATATTTAGAACGTGTCCCAATACCTCTTTACATAAAAAATGCGCTGATTCATACAAATTTTGCAAACCATTTCACGTTTTCTAGAATCAGTAAAGAAAATTTAATTGAAGTACAAAATTTTGTCAAAAAACATTTTTTTAAAATTGTTCCTGAAAATGCTAAAAAAGAGGATTTTTATGGTTTATTCAATGAAAACCCGGAGTTTTTTGAATTTTTACCCGGAGATATTTCATTAATTTTAGGTCTTGTAGAAAGTTACAATAAAATCAATAAAAAAACGGAACAGGGTAACTTCAGTGCTTCTTATATCGATGATTCATTTGACGATTTAAAAAATATATACAATGTCATTGATGACGAAAAATCAACGCTTTTGAGAATTTTAATAGAAAGCGCTCGGAAACGGGCTGAATGTAAAAGCAAACACGGTTTTCGATACGATTACCTTCTCAAACTTTTCAGCTCTTATTTGTTCATGGTCGGGGGTCCGATTCTTTACGATACCTTGAAAGAAAACTTAGCTCTTCCATCTCGTAGCACGATTTCGCGATTTATATACGAATCCAAGCCTGTTGTTGAAGGAAAATGCCGAGCTGAAGAGCTTAAGTCAAAACTAATACAAGATAACTTACCATTTAAAATTTGGTTGAGTGAAGATGCGACTCGTTGTTCTGGCAAGGTCCAATATAATCCATCCACAAATGAACTTATTGGGCTGGTTTTACCAACAGATAAAAATTCTATGCCTATAGCTTGTTCTTTTCAAGCTAATTCCTTTAAAGAAATCATTGATCATCACGAGGAAAACTCTTTGTCTTCTTTGCTTTACGTCTATATGGCACAACCAATTAAAAAAAACTCACCTGCTTTTTGTCTTGCTATATTTGGCACAGATAACAAATTCAAAACAGCAGATAGTTTAAATCGAATGAATTATATTGTTAGTTGTCTGGAAGAACAAGGGATAGAGCCCTGGGGTAACTCTTCAGATGGCGACCCTCGCCTATTGAAGGCTCATAGAATTCAAGCAGATTTAGGGCTATTGAATCCTAATTTTTCTCAGTTATCTGAAAATCTGCCTCAAAATTTTTTAATGGGTTTTCATGCTTTGATATTACCTAAACTTATTCCCGTTCAAGATCCTACACATGTTGGAGGTAATCTTAGAAACAGAGCTCTTAAGCCTTCAGTACTTTTGGCTATAGGTAATTTTGTCGTATCTCCTACTCATTTAAAAATTTTGATGAACCAATTTAGTCGCGAAAAACATCATCTCACGTTAAAAGACTTGTGTCCCAGGGACAAAATGAATTTTTCCTCAATTGTTCGATTCTGCCACCCAAGAGTGCAAAAACTTTTGGCAGAAACTAACCCTGCAAGTAAAGCAACTCTAGAGTACCTAAAAATAATGAATTATGTTTTACATTCATACTTATCTAAAGAATTAATAGTACTAGATAGAATTTACTACAGTTGGTACCCTGTATTTTTTTTGCGTTATTGGCGAGAATGGCTAGTTCAAAATTCCAAATACTCAGTAAGTGATAATTTTATAACTTTAAACACATATATATGTGTTGAAATCAATGCCCATTCATTACTGAATATAATTTTTAAATGTATCCAAAACAATGATTTTGAAAGCTTTATCCCGTGGTTTTATGGAAGTCAAGCGTGTGAGACTTTTTTTCGGATGCTCCGATCGATGTCAACTACTTTTTCGACAATCGTCAACACTACTGTGCTCGAAGCAATGCACAAGCTTCGTCGTATAGAATTGCAACAAAATATTTCTGTATACAATTTTACAGATCACGGCGAAAAATTATTTTTTCCAAGAACAAAACATCTGCATTCTCATTACGATGAGTTATCAAAAGTTTCACGCACTCGTCATTCTAAAACTTTCGAAAATGTTTTTGACGACCGTCTTGAAGTTAATTTAAAAACAATTAACGAAGCTTTGCTTCGAGCCAAGAACGATGCATTTAATTCAATTCGTAAGTTAGGGGTCAAATTAAATCTTTCAATTGCTAATCATTTAAATGTACCTAATATAGATTCTCGAGTACCGATCGAAAATGATTTAGATGAATTTGAATCAGAAAGTGACGAGGATGAAGAGAGTGTTTTTGAAACCTCTGGTGAACATGAAGATGAAGAATATGAAGATGAAAAAATGGACACGAGTGATTGTGAAGTTAAAAACGACTCACAATTTTTAACAATTATGAAAAATGGAAAATCCGAAATTGTTAGAAAGTCGACGATAGTTTGGGGTTTAAACAAAGGCTCGAGCAAATTGAGTAGTGACCGTTTAGCGAGAGTTAAAGAATCAGAACTTATGTCTGTTCAAGAAATTCCTATAATTACTAATGGGGTATATGAACGTATTTGTGAAACAAATTGGTGTTTATTCAAAAGAATCGACAGCGACAAATACTCATTAGGTGTGGTGCTAAGTTTCATTTATCCAGAGGGCTCTACCTGGAAAACTTCTGAATATTCTGCAAAATATGCAAACATAAAAAATAATAGTAAAGAAATTGATGTATTGTGTGACTGGTATAAGGTAGAAAAAGACAGAACTTTAAAAGTAGATACAAGTTTTTTTCCCGGTTACATAACCATCTCTCATTATAAATTTACGATTATTCCTCCAGATTTAATAAATGGAAAATATATTTTATCGAATGACACTTGTTTTTTTGTAAAAGATAAAGTTTAAAAAATGTTAAATCGATGGTATATAATATTATAAATATTATAAAATTGATAAAATATTATAAATAAATAAAAATATTATAAAAATTATTTATTATTTTTTTTTTTTGACAATATAATAAACCATATATTTATAATCTACACATAATTAGATTTTAGGCCAAAAATTAATGCTTTACTAATAAAAATATTTGCTGAAACTATACTCAATTTTTGAAATGGCATGTACGGCAGTTAATATTATATTGTTAGTTATTATTAATTATTACTATTATACTTATGATAAATTTTTTATATATTTTAGTAATTTAAAAATTTTTAAACAAAAATTAACATCGACATCTACATGTTTTTTGGTATATGTATAATAGATTTCTAAAATATTTTTAAAAAGATATTAATGACGGTTCACGGAAAAAATAAAACCGTGCATGCATAACTGAATTAGCGATCTGGGCATTGCAGACCACCGCGGTGCTTCTACCGCCGAGTTTTTGATCCACGTGTCGCTAAGTTTGTTGTGGAAAGACCAGGCCGTGGAGTGCTTGACTTGAAGACACCGGCGACCGCTCTGAAGTTCATTTTTTTATTCAATTTTTTTTTCAAGGTCTTTTTATTAATTATAATGAGTACAGAGACGAATTTAATAAATGGTTATAAAATATTGAATGAAGCAACTTAATTTCAACTTAAGTTGATACCGATGCCGGCACCGAAAACTGTGTAGTGGAAGCACCGCGTGGTCCACGATGCCTTCATTGCTAATACAGCTATGCATGCATAGGTTTTATTTTTCAAAATTGTTACTTCTCATAGAACGAGGAATAGAATATTTGGTTTTCCTCGGGGTTTTCGTGCCCTAGGTACGAAATATTTATTGCAATCATGAAACATTCTTTAAAGTGCAAACAAAATATTAAAAGTTAACGATCAAAACAAATAAAATTTTTTATTCTTCGTAGCTTGAATTGAAAAGACAATACAACTGAATAAATCATTCGTATAATATGAAGAGCCCGGTAAGACAATATTTAAAGTCGATTAAGTAATTGAAAAAATAGTCAAAAACCTTTAAATTTCAATGATATTCGTTGATTTGAAAAAATTGGTATAAATAAATTTTTTTTACCAAAAACCTTTTTTAAGATTTAAAGATAATGAAAAAAAAAAAATCAAAAAATCACTAAAAAATCAAAAAATCAAAAAAAAATCAAAAAATCAAAAAAAAATCAAAAAATAAAAAAAAATCAAAAAATCAGAAAAAAATCAAAAAATCAGAAAAAATCAAAAAATCAAAAAAAAATCATTCGTGACTCTGGAGTGCATAGCCCCTCGTATCTAGTGTTCATAACTATAGTAGATGTAAATAAACTAATGCTTTTAAATAAATTTATCTTAAATATGTTTTTGTTGACTCCTCCATCCAATTTGACTGTTGCTGCGTTCTCTTTAATACTTGGCGTGCAATAAGAGAAATCAAACTAAATTTTAACAACTATTACAGTTTATCAAAACTAAAATTGTTCACTCACTTTTATTTAGTAAAAGATTTTTAATCAAACATTACTTTTAAATAAAAAGTGGAAATTCATAACTACCAGATATCTAAAAAAGAAAAAAACTCATTTTTATGGTGAACTCTCTTGTGTTCATGAATCATAGGTGTAAATGTATAACGGCTATTTTTAAATAAATTTTGCTAATATAAATTTTTGTTGTTTTCTCAAATTTGAGTGTGGCTTTTTGAATTTGATGAAGATTTGTGGAAACCAACGCTTAGATAAAATAATTGTGTACTTAAGGGCACAATAAGTATAAAAAATTTTCTAAATTTATTTAAAATAACAAGAAAGCAGGGTCCAGAGTTTCAAGTCAATAGGTCTATTGGTTTTTTCATAAAAATTATACCCTCAAAAAAACAACGATACTTGGTTTTATCAGATTTTAAGTTTTGACCTTATCTGCTTTAGTAATTGATTAGAAGTGTAAAAAAAAATTTCTAAATTTATTTAAAATAACAAGAAAGCAAGGTCCAGAGTTTCAAGTGAATAGGTCCATTGGTTTTTTCATAAAAATTATGCCCTCAAAAAAACAATGATACTTGGTTTTATCAGATTTTAAGTTTTGACCTTATCTGCTTTAGTAATTGATTAGAAGTGTAAAAAAAAATTTCTAAATTTATTTAAAATAACTAGAAAGCAGGGTCCAGAGTTTCAAGTCAATAGGTCCATTGGTTTTTTCATAAAAATTATACCTTCAAAAAAAGAACGATACTTGGTTTTATCAGATCTTAAGTTTTGACCTTATCTGGGCGTCCTGGTTTTTCTATCAACAAAAAAACCAATAAACAAATTATCCCCTAAACTATACAACCCAATAACGCTGGGCGTCCGAGTTTTTTATAATTAAAAAAATTAATAAACAAATTATTCCCCAAGCTATACAACCTAATAACGCTGGGCATCTTTTTATAAGGCAGTTTTTTATAAGCAAAAAAATTAATAAACAATAAACCCCTTCGCAGTAAAACTAAATAACGCTGGGCATCCTAATTTTTTATAAATAAAAAAATTAGTAAACAAATTATCTTCCAAGCTGTACAACCCAAAAATGCTAGGCGTCCGAGTTTTTTGTAAATAAAAAATTATTAAACAAGTTACTCCTTATCTGTAAAACTCAATAACGCTGGGCATCCTAACTTTTTTATCTAGATAACAAAACTAATAAACAAATCATCCCCTTAACTAGTTACAGTGCTCGTCCGGGGAAAAACAACGGCAACTGCGTTGTCGGACCAGCGACTGTACAAATATAAAATTTCTGAGTACTCGCTCCTGAGTACTCCTGCAGCCGTTGACGATACCTGCAAATAATTAAATAGACATGCTTGGGGAGACGCGTACGCGGAGTAGCTGTCGAATGCCGGCAGTGGGCGGGGTGATTCCCCAAGCTAAAACCAAAATAAAACAAATCTCCCGGAATTCATGAATTCCTAAACGAGGAAAAATCGAGCGGAGGAAGAAGGTTCGATTTTTAATAAAAAAAAACAAAACCTCGAAACGACGATTAATTTTAATCTTACAATTTATTGTCAAAAAGATAACAAAAAAAATATTATTACAAAAATTAATTATCGTGATTCTAGAATTTAAAATTTAAAGTTCGGCCGATCGCGCGAGTGGCCGAACAAAGAAAAGTAGAAGTAAACAAAGCAATCTGCCGGGCGGCTACGCGCGCCGGCTCGCAAGCTTCTACGTGTGAATTCTATCGAGGATTCACAAGTAGAATCTTCAGGAAATAAATCCTGATGGAGAGAGAACAATCTACGGATTCTCTCCCTTATCACCCAGCACTCCTGCACACACACGCTTCACACTCGTTTTCGAGGGTCACAAACCTTGACGCCGCGCGGGTGGAGATCTCCGTGAAGCAGGGGTTCCGGGATTTCTAGTTTGTATACCACAAACTCGTACACTCCAACACACTGCACTCTCAGCGACTTCGCGAGTCGTAATTGACAAAATAAACTCTCCGCGAGCCGCGATCACAACTTTCTTTATTCCGATAACAAAAAAAAAAACGAGAGAGAGACGGAGTGTGTAGCCTAAACTATCAAAGTAGACTGGCGCGCTTACGCCTCGTTCCAGCTGGTCCGACCGCTAACGGTCGGTCCGTTCCGGAATGGTCCGCCAGCAGCTGTTCGTCTGCTGCTGGCCCGCGTCCACACGAAAAATCTCGATCGTATGGATTAATATTTTCACCGACCGTGACAACCCCCCCCCCCCTAGATACAACGTGTCGACGTTGTATCGATAATACCCGACGAAACCTAGTCGAATGAGTATTTCGGAGGAGTCAAGGGTTGGTGAAATGACAGGAAGAATACTGTTGGTTTGCCAATTTTTATTTTGCCAATATACATAAGTGGCCGTGGCTTGGCCGTACCATGAAACTTAACCACCCATCATTTCCTCCTGAGTCGGAGGAAATCTTCGTGTTCCCCAATGTTGGGACATTTGGTTGGGTCGTCAACCTTGGGGAACGTACAGATTCGGCAGTTGTTGCCGAACTTGGCCCGATAAATGTTCCTGGCCATCTTTTTGGTAGATTGGCCAGAAACCGACATAGCCCTCATCTTGGCCATGGCTATTTTCTCCCTGGCCAAGTTTTCGGCCTCCTTAGCTTTCCGCAGGGCCTCTCGGGCTCGGGCCAACTCCTCTTCGGCCTCCCTAGCGGCCTCCTTCTTCCTTTCGACTATCTGGCGATGGTTCTTCAAGATTCGGAGCTCCTCTTGTCGCTCCTCTATCCACGAGGAGTAGTCCTCGCGGAACCAACTCGGTTCTCGGCCTTGAGTCGCGCTGAACAATTTGAACAGGCGAATGGCCTCCTGTTCTGCCGCCAACTGGCCGTCCAGTTGTTGGCAGACGACGTCCAACGTCTGGCAAGCCTCTCCCCAGGATTCAGGAGGGGAGATCGGCAATCCAAAAGAAAATCGGGTCTCCATCTGGGTTGAGGCGGAGACTCTGCCTGCGGCTGTTGACTTGCCGTCAAGCGCTTTTGAGCGCCTTGCCTTTGCCAGGACCTCAGAGGCGTATAGCAACCTCTCTAGTGACTGGCGAGGGTTGGCTACCATTCGTGCCCAGACTTTTGGTTCTGGCACTCTTCCGGTGACTCCCACGAAAGGTACCAACGAAAGGTCCTGCCTCTCCACTTTCTTCTCTGCCATCTGGAAAATACAAGGAAAAAAAAGGAAAAGTGGATTAACAGGATAATGAAAAGGAAAAGGAAACTAGCGTTTCTGATTCGCACGGGTTCGACGTGGTGACGGTGTTCCCACGCGAATCATTCCCTTACTCTTCGATCCCCGAGGTCTCCCTCTACCCCTTCTCGCGGGAATCGAAGTTATTGCTCGAGCCTGATCGTTTATGTCTTCGCTCGGACGATCGGCTTCGCTCGCGGTTTCTAACCTAGGTACGGACGCTTCAGCCGGAGGCCCGCTGGTCTCCGGCACATTTTCTACAATTACCTGACTCTCGCTAGCGTCAGGATTTTCGCTCGCATCCCTCGGCGGTAGACTCTCGTCGCTTGAAGACTCCTCGACGTCTCGCCGGATGTGCCTCTTCAGTTGTTGAACCGCTACTGGCCTTTGGTCGTTCCCGTTCTGATCTTGGATTGCGTAAGTGTTGGAACCTAACCTTTCCACGATCACATAAGGACCAGCATACTTTGCTGCCAGGCTGGCAGTAAAGCCTTTGGCCTTGCTCGAGAGAACCTTATTTTTTCTCCAGACCATATCACCTGGCTGGAACACTACTTCTCGGTGTTTTTTATTGTAGTGTGCCGCAGCTCGATCCTGCTGCTTTCGAGCGTTTTCTTTAGCCAATTCTCGGAGCTTTTCAGCTCCCTCGAGCTTGTCCTAACAGTCCTCGAGTGCCATATCTTGGTGCCTCTTGACGGCTTCTTCTGCCAAGTGTTTGCTGACCGTACTACAGTCATTTGGCTGGTGCATCATGTTCAACATGGCAGGGCTCGTTTTAATTGCAGAGTGTACTGCCCTGTTGTATGCGCAAACCAGCTCTGGTAGGTGTTCATCCCATGTTTTCTGGTTGTCGGCTACAAAACATCGGATCATTGTTTTCAATGTCCGATTAAGCCGTTTGACTCCACCGTTCGATTCCGGATTGTGAGTCGGTGAGTTCTCATGTTGTACGCCAAGTTCGTCCAATTTGTCGTTTATAACATGATTCTTGAACTCTGAACCTTGGTCCGAAAGGAACAGCTCTGGTTGGCCCCATCTTAGGATTACATCGAGCCAGATGTGTTTCCAGATGGAGTCACCGTCCGCTCGTCTTAACGGCGTCACTTCTGCCCACCTGGTGAACAGATCCGTCAAGACTAGCACGTATTTGTTGCCATTCTTGCTCCGGGTGTATGGGCCTAATATATCACCCGAAACTGCTTGCCATGGTCTTACAATCACACGTCTACCCATTAGGCCACCGGGTAGGCGTTGCTCAACCTTTTGCTGTTGGCAAATCTGGCATGATTTTACGTATGCCTCGATGTCCTTGTACATGCCAGGCCAAAAATACTCTTGGGTCACTTTTTTAAGAGTTTTATCTCGGCCCAAGTGGCCTGCCATCGGTTCATCGTGTTTCTCTTGTATCACGGTTGCCCGTAGATACAAAGGCACGACGAGCTTCCAAGCATCGTCGTCTCCGACTGTCTCTTCGATGACATCGTCAGACTTATAGTAATAAAGTCTGTCACCCACGACCTTCCACCTGAGGAATTTGTTTGGATTTCTCTGAACTATCTTCCTCTTATTCAGGTACCAGTCGTCTAGTTGTTCGACCGGGTAGCTTATGGCTAAAACTACAGTCGGGTCGTCTTCTTCGTACATTCGTGACAAGGCGTCTGGAACCACGTTTAACGTGCCTTTACGATATTCTGTCGTAAAGTCGTAGCCTTGCAATTCTAGAGACCATCTTGCCAACCTGCCAGTGGCATTGGTCATCTTATGCAGCCATTTTAAGGAATTGTGGTCTGTGATCACGTGGAATTTGAAGCCTTCGACGTAACACCTAAACTTCCTTATTGCTTCCACTACAGCTAAGCACCCCCGTTCAGTGACGGTGTAGTTTCGCTGTGCTGGGTTCAATACTCGGCTGAAGTATTCTATAACTCGCTCTTGACCGTCAATGACCTGAGTTAAACAGCCACCGATCCCAGTATCGGAGGCGTCGGTCTGAATTGTGAACGGTACTGTAAAGTCTGGTCTCGCCAGGACCGGAGCGGACGCGAGTAACACTAATATTCTTTACATTGCTTCATGTTGCTCGTCGTCCCATTTGAAACACACCCTTGTGCTGGTGAGCTTCGTGAGCGGTTCTGCAACCGTGGCAAAGTTATTGATAAATTTTCGGTACCAAGATGCCATCCCGAGGAACCGTTTCAACTTCTTACGGTTCGTCGGAACCGAAAATTTCAGAATGGCTTCGACCTTTTCGGGACAAGGTCTAATACCGTCACGGTTAACGGTGACGCCTAAGTATTTTGCCTCTGGCTGGCAAAACTTACACTTGTCCCGATTAATTGTCAGGCCTGCCTCTCTAATTTTTGCCAGGATTGCCTCAAGGATTCTGAGATGCGTCTCAAAATCTTCGGCTACTATGATGATGTCATCAAGGTAGGCGTAAGCGTATTCGCCAAACTCCCTGATGATCATCTCGACCAGACGCTGAAAAGTCATTCCTGCGTAGCTCAGGCCAAACGGCATTCGTTTGAACTGGAATGTGCATATGTCTGGCACTGTAAACGCCGTTACTGGCCTCGACTCTGGTTTTAACGGTACTTGATGGTAAGCTGATTTTAAGTCCAGAGTCGTGATGTATTGAGCCTTTTTTAATTTGCTCAAGATGCCGTCCATGTACGGGATCGGGTACGCGTCCACCGACTTGGTGACTGCATTGACCTCGCGAAAGTCGATGCAAAACCGCCTCGTCCCGTCTTCTTTCTTGACCATGACTACGGGTGACGACCATCCGGACCTGGGTGCAGGCTCAATAATGCCCTTATCCAGCATTTCTTGCACCTGGTCCCACATCTCTAGCTTCACTACCGGTGAAACTGGGTAGTACCTTTGTTTTATCGGTCTTGCGTCTCCTACATCGATCTCATGCTCGATCCAGGAGGTGCAACCCAAAGGTTCGTCCGTGGTCGGAAGGACTCTATCAAGCATCTGCTTGAGTCTTTCGAGGTCTTCTGCTGGTACGTCAGCCAAACCTATAGAGGCTAACGATGTCAGCTTGGTCGCCTATACACTGGCGACCTCTAGGCTAACCTTTTTACCAGCAATCCTGACCTCTAACTCGTCTGTAGTAGGATCAAGAACTGCCTTGAAAGTTCGGATGAAATTTGCTCCCAAATAGCAATCAGCATCCAGGTTAGTCATGATGGCTATCTTGAGATCGCGTTTTACTCCCACGACCTCAAATGGTAAGGTGACTTATCCGGCGATAAGACATCTTCGCCCGTCAGCTACCCTTGCGCCTTTGCCAGCATAAATTTCAATCTTTCGGTTGCACGCCGCTGCAATCTGAATAGCGCATGGCCCCATCACTGTACGTGATGCCCCGGGGTTATACAACGCTCTGACACGGAAATCACCAATATTCACTGTCAACCACTATCTGGTTTCCGCGTCTAAGTCCGCTGCGACCGAATTATTTTGAGTTGTCGCTTGTTCAGTATCCTTAGGATCCACTGAACAAGCCTGAGCGTCATCTCCGAGTGATGACTGGGAAACTGTGACGGCGGAATAGTTACTTTCTACTCCGCCGGCTTTTCGTTTCCCTGGCGTTTTGGGCATTTGGGTCTGATGTGCCCTTCTTCCTCACAGAAGTAACAGCGAACTGGTGACTTGTCGCTTCTCTTTCTGCCATCATCACTCGAGCCTTGCTTCGGTGATGTGCTTCTGACCCTTCCATGTCCTTCAGATTTGTGTCTGGCTCTGGACTGCTCGCCCTTGTTTGAACTCTGGGGCCTTGGGCCCTTTGGTTTCCCAAAGTTCTTATTGCCCTCGAGCTTTTTCAAGAAAGCCTCGAGGCGGCTGACAATCGAGTCAGCAGCTGGTTTGCTATCAACAGCAGTTGCTGCGACGTTGACTCTCGCTTTCTTGTCAGTCTTACTTTGCTTATAGGCGAGATAAGGCCACATAGACGCTGAAGGGGATGGTGGAGGCCTATAATTAATCTCGTTCAGAGAGGTCCGCTCGATCTCAACGGCTTGATTCATTAAACCGACTACCGATTTAATTTCGTTGCGACGAATCTGTCTACGCAGATTCGGCAACATATTTCTCAATATAAAGTCGACCTGTTCAGGCTCGCTCGGTTCGGGCCTAATCTTTAACAGGTATGACTGCAAATTAGTAATATAGTCCCTGACTGGCTCGGACTCGCCCTGTGTGCGAGCGAAAGCCTCAGCTCGCACACACTGTTGGTAATCTTCCACCCCATACCACTCTCGGGCTGAACGACAGAAGTCGTCCTAAGAAACTATCTGTTTCTTGTTGTTGCGATACCAAGTGGTCGCAACACCAGTCAGCAACAACGGCAAGCCGTCTAACAGTTGTTTGTCCGTTAGTCCGGCTAGACTGTTGTTGTCTGCAACGTCTAGCAGAAATTGCTCCAGGCTTGACTCTGGACCACCGGAGAATTTCAAGTTCCAGCGCCGGACTATTGCACCAACATCCACCGGTTTTAGAGCGCTAAGAATCGGTGGAGTTCTTACAGGAATGATTGATTCTTGGTCCAACCTGAGTAACCTTTCCTGTAGCGCTTGTATCTGTCCCTGTACCAGGTGTCTTTCACCCGGGACAGATGCGTCTCTAATAAGGCTGGAGCTGTTTCGCTTGTTTGTCATTGAAGTGCCGCGAAAACCGACCCTATTATTCGATTGGCCAGCATTCTCCGTGGAGATGCTATAATCGGCCATAGAGTTATTGGCCAATAACTCTGGCCTGATGGTGCTCGAGACTGGTCCTCTCGAGTGTAGGTTTCTTTCTGGTCGAGGTTCCTCGACCCTGAGTCTGCCCTCGATCTTGTCTATCCGATCGTGCAGCCTCTTTAGTTCAGTCGATATCTCTCTGAACAAATCCAGTGTCTCAGGGTTGGCTAACATGCCCTGAGCCTCTGCGTCACTCTCACTGGGTATCAAATGGTTTCGAATGCCCTCTTGGCCTGACGATCGTGAGTCCCGCGTGTGGGACTCCTGTAGCCTCGACGCTGCTTGCTGAACCAGGGGTTCTTCAAGCAAGATAGCGAAAGGATACTCACCCGAGTGTGTGTAGTCTGGATCCAAAATCGTGGACCCAGATTTCTCCCATATCGTGGTGGCGATGAATGACGCACGCATCTGCTCGCGCTTAACCTGCACAGCAGCTGCGTCCTGGACAGAATCGTCTCCAGTGGCTACAAAGTCGTCCGCTGAGTAACTACCCAGCAGCCACTTCTGGAGACGAGTGCACCGTTCTTGGACGGATCCGTCGGCCTTGAGTTCTAGCTCGGCCAGGGCGTCCATGACTACGTCAGTGCCTTCCGCCAAAATCCAGGAGAAAATCCTGTCTTCCTTATCCTCGCCCGACATCTCTCTTCCTGCGGGCGCGAAAAATACAATGAATAAATCCTACCTCATCGTGACAGTACTCAATCCCTATTCTAACTTATTCGAACTAATCTTCATCCAGTGTACCTAGTATCGGAGGAAAGAAAAATTCTCTTGCAACTTTGAGGTTAATAAAAAAAACAAATAAGCAAAAGCTAAAAAAAAATAAAATAAAAAATAAAAATAAAAAAAAAAATAATGCACGAATGTAGCAATTACACCTCAAAGTGACAATTACAGTTGCTACTAACACTAGTTAGTAGCACGCTGTACACAAATAAGTAATTACCGGAATTCAAAAAAAAATAAATGTATCGAACTAATAATATTCGCAGATCACACAAGCGCCGTACTGTCACGGATTCATTCCCATACAACACAAGCAAGTGTGAGGGAAAAAGCAACAAAAAAAATAAAGAAGAAAAAAAAAACTGCCGTCCGAACAAGAAAAAAAAATTCTAAATCCCCGGAAAAATTATCGTGCGTCTCGAAATTAAATTTCGAGTCGCAAAAACCGCGAAAACAAAACTCCGGGATTAGCTACAAAATTTAAAGGCAGCGATTAGAAAAATTATCCCGAACGGCCTCACAGTTGCTTTGTTTACAAACAACTAGCGAGCAGGTCGAATTATAATTCGAACTGCTAACGCTCGCACGCTATTATTCCTCGAAATAAAAGTGCCCTTGTCCGAGCGTGGACAAGGTCACTGCGCGCGCGAACAATAATCCGTGCAGTTAGGTTATTAATCTGCGGCTACTACGCTGCCGCCGCGTTCCCTCTTCCTCCATGTCGAGCTGTGTCCCGCAGCTCGACCGCTACGTAATTTTAACGAAAATTACGAGCAAAATTCTCCACACAAGTTGGGCGCCAATTTGTTACAGTGCTCGTCCGGGGAAAAACAACGGCAACTGCGTTGTCGGACCGGAAACTGTACAAATATAAAATTTCTGAGTACTCGCTCCTGAGTACTCCTGCAGCCGTTGACGATACCTGCAAATAATTAAATAGACATGCTTGGGGAGACGCGTACGCGGACTAGCTGTTGAATGCCGGCAGTGGGCGGGGTGATTCCCCAAGCTAAAACCAAAATAAAACAAATCTCCCGGAATTAATGAATTCCCTAAACGAGGAAAAATCGAGCGGAGGAAGAAGGTTCGATTTTTAATAAAAAAAACAAAATCTCGAAACGATGATTAATTTTAATCTTACAATTTATTGTCAAAAAGATAACAAAAAAAATATTATTACAAAAATTAATTATCACGATTCTAGAATTTAAAATTTAAAGTTCGGCCGATCGCGCGAGTGGCCGAACAAAGAAAAGTAAAAGTTAACAAAGCAATCTGCCGGGCGGCTACGCGCGCTGGCTCGCAAGTTTCTACGTGTGAATTCTATCGAGGATTCACACGTAGAATCTTCAGGAAATAAATCCCGACGGGGAGAGAACAATCTACGGATTCTCTCCCTTATCACCCAGCACTCCTGCACACACACGCTTCACACTCGTTTTCGGGGGTCACAAACCTTGACGCCGCGCGGGTGGAGATCTCCGTGAAGCAGGGGTTCCGGGATTTCTAGTTTGTATACCATAAACTTGTACACTCCAACACACTGCACTCTCAGCGACTTCGCGAGTCGTAATTGACAAAATAAACTCTCCGCGAGCCGCGATCACAACTTTCTTTATTCCGATAACAAAAAAAAGAACGAGAGAGAGACGGAAGCCTAAACTATCAAAGTAGACTGGCGCGCTTACGCCTCGTTCCAGCTGGTCCGACCGCTAACGGTCGGTCCGTTCCGGAATGGTCCGCCAGCAGCTGTTCGTCTGCTGCTGGCCCGCGTCCACACGAAAAATCTCGATCGTGTGGATTAATATTTTCACCGACCGTGACAAACTATACAACCCAATAACGCTAGGCGTCCTAGTTATTTTATGAATAAAAATACTAATAAATAAATTATCCCTCAAGCTTTACAAGCCAATAACGTTGGGAGTACGGGACTTTTTGAAATTAATTTAACAATTTAATTAATGAACAGACTTAATCGTTAAACCTAGTGAAAAATTTGGGGCTCTTAATAAACAAATAAATGATTTAATAGACTATCACGAGGCACTTATCTTTGATATTCAGAAAAACTGCAGTTGATATATCCAGGACTAAATTACCGTTGACAACAACAAAAAAACAGACGCCCAGCGTTATGGTTGTATAGCTTGGATATAATATGTTTATTAGATTTTTTTATTGTTTAAATAACTAAGATGCCCCACGTTATTGGGTTGTTTAACTTATGGGTTAATAGTTAGTAAATTTTTTTTTTCGTAAAAAACTCGGACGCCCAGCGTTATTGGGTTGTATAGCTTGGGGGTTAATTTGTTTATTATTTTTTTTACTTATTAAAAACTCGTACCCCCAGCGTTATTGGGTTGTAAAATTAGGGGGTATTTTATTTATTGAATTATTAGTTTATAAAAAAAGCTGGGCGCCCAGCGTTATTGAGTTTTTTGTTTGCCTGATCTGTGCCGGAAGATTTTCAAATTTCGCGGTACCACCTGGGCCGGGATCGGTCACTCTGGTGCAGACGGTTGCACTGCACACTGCACACAAGTGTAAACCAAGTGTAAACTGTAAGTTCTGTGATTACTTTGGTTCATTTAATTTTGATATATTTTTCTTCTTTTTATTAATACTTGACTAAAATGCATGAAAACTACTATTTTTTAAAATATATTCATCAGTCTAAGCATGTAATTTTTCTTTTATTGATAATTAATTATCTTACTGAGTGACGGCAAGAGAGAAGCTTTCAGTGTTGGTAAAAAAAGGAAGATGATTATAAGAAGAAAAGTAATCGACACGGTTTCTACAAGAACAGGATCTAATAAAGTACCCATATCAAGATAATTATTCAAGAAATTTCAGACAGTTGGGGAAATAATTTATTAATATTGAAGAAAGAAGAATTATTTATCACTGCCTGCTGCTTGTATGATTGCTTACTAAAATTTTTTTTTCTTTGCATGTGCTGCATGAAATAAATAATTTAAAAAATTTAGAATTTCATTGAGGGAAATAAATTTTAAAGGTTATGAGAATGGGTGCATCGTGCATGTGTGGTTCGTGCATTTACTACGCGTGCGGTAGCAGACGACGCAAGGATCTGCTACACATGGTTAACGGGAGGAAAACGATTTTCCAAGTTTCCTGAAGTTATTTTTTAACCAATTTTAATCAAACAAGGCTTAAAAAATAGCTAAAATTATTATCTAGCGCGCTACAGAGCGTTTTTTTACATTTTCCGTTTTATTTTTTTTTTATAGCCACTTTTTACTTCCAGCGCTGGTTACGTCTTCACCTTAAACAAGCCAGGTAGGGTCAGACTTGTTGTCGATGCAGCCGTGAAATAGGCTAGCCCCGATTTTTTAAAACATTTACCGGGGGTGCTGATCAAGGGCATAAGCGAGTAAAGGAGATTCGCGCGATATGTTTTTACGGGATGGTGGCCGTGAAAGGGTCACGCCCGGGATGCAGAGTCGCTGCTTACTTGACTCTCCAAAGATCGCCTTCAAACCCTTGTCAGGGACGTTAGAGGGAGGTATTGGAGTGGATTCGTGAATGTGCGTGCTAAAATTGTGGAAAACAATTTTATCACGTGTTATCAGATTATTCGAAGCCTGGGCAGTGACGGGTGTATACACTACGTAAAATATTTCTAAAGTAAAAATCATCCCTCCTAAGCGCAAACCACGCGCAATTTTCAAACTTATTCAAAAAAACCAAAATAACCCATCAATAAAAACTTTTTTTAGATTGGCGCTCCATCCAAAATAATCCTTCCTAAATAATCCCAATGCTCCTGAATCAACTATTTTTTAAGAACAATAATCTAAATTTCATGATAACTTTTATCGTGTATAGTTTCGCTAAAAAAAAAAAAAAAATCATCCATCTCACTTGGGCGTGGTGAAAAAAACACCCTTCCGCTATGCATCGGCCATTAAAATTTTTTGTCACGACTCTCTGAAGAGCAGTTTTGAAGTCGGTTATAACTTTTTGCAGGTGGAAATTATGGCCAACTGTTTGCAACAATTTTGAAAAAACTTGAGTATAGTCTTGTTTACTTTTTCCTTCCATCAGGACCCACAAAAATGGGATAGCCTGTGAAATAAAAAATATTTTAAAAAATTTACCCAATTCAAATAACTGTATTTAAAGTGCCTCCTTTAAGCTAAAAATTTTACTGAAACTGACCTATTCATTATTTATTAAATTTTAATACCAAAACTTCACACGATCAATTTAATACCAGGCCGATTGATTAACATTTATTTTTTAGCAAAGTAAAAAAATTGTAAACCATGCGAAATTTATTACAGAGAGACTACAACACGTGACTCAAGTCGGTGGTATGTCGTGCGTTTGCCTTTTGAGAACGAAAGGCCCGAGTCGGGTAACTAACGTTCGATGGCTCTGCGCCGCTTTCAATCGTTAGAGAGAAGATTGAGCTGGGATCCCACGCTGGAGATTAAATATCGCAGAGTTATGAAAGTGTGATGAAGTCACAATAGATATTGTTCGCATGTCAGTGGCCAAGAATGAAAACACGCCCGGGTACTTAGGTAGGTGTACCTAATATGGCCCTGTGCCTAATATGGCCCCCCCTGTTATTTTAAATATGCTCGATATGCGGCATCTCCACAAGGTAGGAATAAGTCAAAAACACTGAATTATAAAGTTTTTAGTTGTTTAGATCGTTTGAAAATTATTTTTGCGCATGCCTTTTAACTAAAACTCGTTTCGTACACCTTCGTTATTATTTTACGTTGTGATTAAATGGTCTGCCAAAAGATTTAGACACACCTGACCAAAATTTTCATAAGTAGCTTCGATTCGTTATTGTTTCAGCTTTAAAATGCGATTTTAGTTTTTGTTCAATTCGATTTCTAACGGGTTTTATTCTTAAATAACTTTTTATACTGTAGTGTACATAATATGGCCCCCCGCGAATTAGTAGAAATACCGATATTAAGAGTCCTTAGTTTCATATTTACTTTTTAGAAAATCCTATCCTAATGTTATTAAAGAAAAATAAATTTAATTGTTTCAAAACTTTTTTCTGTTTATAAGTAAAAAAGCATTCTAGTTCAAAAAACAAACTCTGATAAAAATTTAAAGTTGAAATTTTTCTACTGGTTGCAAAGCTTTCAAAAAAATTGTAAAAAAGGCTCAATTTTTAAATAAATAATTTTAAAAATAATGAAAATATTAAAGTTTTTTAAATCTCATATCCTGATTGATTTAAACAATAAGAAAAAGTTGCAATTAATAAATAACTTCAAGGGGGCCATATTAAGTACACAAATTTTTGGTGTCTTAAAAAAACGTGTTTTGGTAAATCCTCTGACATTTCAAGCTCATTGATCAAAATCGAACGCGTAAGGTCTCAAACTTTTAAGAACTTGACTTCTACAGAAATTCCGGACGAAATTATTACTACAGTTTCCTTGGGCAGAAATTTTTCATATAGGAGTAATTCTTTCTCAAAGAAAGATATTTTAAAAACTGTAAAAAATCTAGAGGGTGGATTGATGAAAATTGATGACAGTCATGAAAATAAAAATAATGTGAGGAATAAAATAGTTCAGGCAATTTCACATTTCGACAATCGTAAACGACACTTGACTTATTTAGAGAGAGAAACTATTGGTAAAATTGAAAAAACAAAAAAATTTCTGAAAGATAATAATCATTTATTTTTTTCTAAGTCAGATAAAGGGAATGTAACGGTTTGTTTGGAAAAATCGGTTTATATTGAGAGAATGACTTAAATACTTAGTGATAATAATACTTATATACTTTTGGATGATAATCCTTTGGAGAAATTACAGAAAGATGTTTATAAAGAGTTGAAATATCTCAACAATAATTCTTACCTGAATTTTAAATACCATAGAAATCAACTTACACAGAGAAATACTAATTTATCCAAATGTTATGGCTTACCTAAGCTACACAAACCCGTTTTATCTTTTCGACCTATTATTTCAACAATTAATTGCCCCACACATTTTTTGGCTGAAATTCTTTATAGTAATCTTAAGAAATGCATTCCTAAACCCAAATCACATGTTGACAATAGCTTCAATTTGAGAAATAAGATTAATAATCTGCATATACCGCGTAATCATGTTTTGATCTCATTGGATGTTATTTCTCTTTTTACCAACGTTTCTCTTGAGCAAGTTCAGAAAAGCTTAGACCGGAGATTCTATTTGATAAATAGTAAATGCAAAATTCCTTATGAAGATGTTTATGATCTGACTGAATTTCTTTTTAATAATGTTTTTTTCACCTTTAATGGCAAATTTTATAAACAAGTTTTCGGTTGTCCGATGGGATCTCCTATTTCTCCGTTCTTTTCCGACATTGTTTTGGACGATTTAGAATCTCATTGTTTAGAAAGACTGAAGAATGAATTTAACATTACCCCTCTTTTTTATTACCGATATGTTGACGACACTATTATGTGTATTAATGAACGATATGTTGATAAAATTTTGAGAATTTTTAATTCCTATGACGAAAACTTACAATTTACACACGAGGTTGCCGTAGATAATAAGATTAATTTCCTTGACACAACAATAATCGTTGCTGACAATAAAATTTTGACTGACTGGTATATAAAACCTATATCTTCGAATGTGACTGTTAATTTTAATTCCGGACACACAAAAAGTCAGAAAATAAATGTAATATACAACTTGATAGACAGGGCTATTAACCTTTCCGATGAAAGTTTTCATAAGAAAAATATTGAATCTGTAAAGAAAATCTTGCGCGATAATTGTTACCCAGAATCTTTTTCTGATAAATACATTGTGAAACGTTTGAATAAGATTGAGAATCTATCTACTTGTAATGACAGTCAAAATAATGATAGTAGTGATGAAATCAAGGAAAAAATTAAAATTGTATTATCATTTTACGAACCTTTTATAAAAAATTGCAAAAGTGTTTTAAAAAACACAGAATTTCAAATTATTCCTGCAGTTAGTAATAGATTGGATGATATAATTACGTTAGGTAAAGATGTGACAGATACGAAAGAAAAAACAAATGTTGTTTACAAATTTTCATGTAAATCTTGTCAAGCTTCGTACGTGGACCAAACTAAGAGAGCTTTAAGTAAGAGAATTGCCGAACATGAGAAAAGTGAGGACCCTGATGCTGTAGTTTATAAACACCAGCAAGAATACAATCATGAGTTTGATTTTGACAAAACCAAAATATTAGATATTGAACATAATTATAGAAAAAGATTAATATCTGAAATGATGTTTATAGGAAGCACGAAAGATACAATAAATAAGAGAAAGGATACTCAGAAACTTAGGCGGGCCTACACACCCCTGTTTAAGAAACTTACTTAAAGTCTTTTAATTTTCATAAATTCTTACTACGAGCTGGATCGAACCATTATGTTAGCCACACCTTCTTTACTCTTGTATATAAGTTAGAAATTTGTACTTGGATTTCATACGACAACTTGCTTGGCGAGAGCTAAGACTAATTTCAACTAGGTAAAAAATTGTATTTTATTGTAATATTGTGTATCAAGATATGTGTTTGTTGTACAATTATGTTTTAAATAAATTACAGAGCCTGAAGAGGTCTACAAACCAGTAGACGAAACGTTGCTCAATATTAAAAAATAAATAATGTTTATTTTTATTTTTAATTCCTCTCCACGGATCACCTTGCGACTGCAAGAAAAATGAATAATTTTAGAGAGTTTTAAGTTTATCGATAAAACGCAGATCGATTAATGTTACACTGTAGCTTTTTAACTTAAATTCCATAATTTAACCTAAACAACCCATCAAAATCAAAAGAGATATTAGTTTTTACTTTTAATCCAAGACCTCATCCTGAATAACCCATTTAACTTCACATAAACTCTAGAATAACTCTTATGAGCCATGTACCGTGCATCGTATACGGTACACGGCGATGACACCTAAACACTTTCTTTGATAATTACGCATTAACATGAAAAAGGGAATGAAGATACTTCAGTTATACAATGAGTTAAGCGAGATTACATTAAGGCAATTAAATGTTTCAAAATTAAAGCAAAAAAACAATATTATGATGAAAAAAACCTTTCCGTGAAGTGTACCCATAACCGTGAGTAATTGATAGCAACCGGGAACGTTCGGTTTGAAGCTGTAGGTACAGTCAAGGTGCCAAATGTTTGCAATCTTGCATTTATCTAATAGTTTCTGGTCGAAAAAAACCAAATGTGTTTTTTCTATTTCCACTTTTTTTCCTTTTAGTTTAACCTTTTCTTTTACGTAAACTTGAAACCACTTTAACTCCCTTTCTTCCTCACCAAACTTATATTTTACACTAGTTTTACCAGATTCTATGTCGAGAGCGTCAACGAAATCTTTGAGAGAACCTAGTTTGCCTATACTAAGTTCTTGTCTATGTTCTCGACGCCAACGATTGATACTTGGCTCAGCTGATTGCTCAGGCCAATATCTCGCTACGTCTTTGTAAGCGTCTCTGCCAAAAAAATTTTATTTAAAATAATTAATTTGAAATAGAATATTTTTAAATTAACTAATTAAATTATTAAAAAAAAATACATTTAAAAATTATGAACAAATTTTTCAAACAATTGTAAAACAACCGATCAGAAATGTACCTATGGTTGACAACGTTGCTAGCAACAGAATGAGCAACGTACCCATAAAACTATTATTTCGGCTAAATATACTGTTCCAAACTTTTTTTATTGTTAGGTCTAGTTGGAAACGACACATTAAAACTTGTAAAATCTTTGGCCCTTACGAAAAGAAACACCTGCCAAAAAACCCGTATCGGATTTTTTGGCAGGTGTGACAGTACCAGTTTTTCGGCAGGAAGTAACAGTACCAGTTTTTCAAGAAAAACGTAACAAAGTTTTTTTTTTACGAGAAAACTGTAACACGTTAACAATTTCCCGAGATAACTGTAACAACAAAATAATCGGCCAATATATGAGCCAGTTTTTCAAGAAAAATGTAACAACTGCTTTTTTTTACAATAAAACTGTAACAAGTCAACAATTTTCCGAGATAACTGTAACAACAAGATCATCGGCCAATATATGAGCCACATTTTTCCGAGAAAAGAGTAATTAACATATTTTTTCCGTGATAACAATAACAATCAATAAAAAGGGAAGATTTCCGAGAGTAAAGTAACGGGTGCACTTTTTCCGGGTAAAGTGTAATGTTGAGGTGATTGACGATTCAGATATTGTTTTCCAGGTAAAAAGTAACAAGACCATTGCCAACTTATTTGAAACAGACTAAAGGTGCTTTTCCCGAGGAAATCGTAACGTTAAGAACTTTTTTCCGAGTAAAGTGTAACGTTGATTAAATCATCAAATATAAAAATATTTTTTAAAGGAAAATTTACAATATCCATGCCAACTTACTTAAACCAGATTTGGGAGCTGTTCCCGAGGAAAACGTAACATTAAAACTTTTTTCCGGGAAAACTGTAATGTTGAAGTTATCAACGATTAAGGTATTTTTTTCTAATTTAAAATTTACAATATCCATGCCAACTTACTTAAACCAGATTTGGGAGCTATTTCCGAGGTAAACGTAACGTTAAAACTTTTTTCCGGGTAAACTGTAATGTTGAATGGTCTTTATATTCGATGATTTCCTAAACGTTACATTTCACCCGGAAAAATGTTGTCAACGTTACGATCACCTCGGAAAAAGCTCTTTAACTTGCTTCAAATAAATTGACATAGATATTTTAAATTCTAACTTGGAAAAAAATACCTTAACCGTCGACAACTTCAACATTACAGTTTACCCGGAAAAAAGTTTTAACGTTATGTTTTCCTCGGGAAAAGCTCCCAAATCTGGTTTGAATAAGTTGGCATGGATATTGTAAATTTTAGCTTGGAAAAGTAATACCTTCATCGTTGATAACTTTAACATTACACTTTACTGAAAAAAGTTTTAGCGTTACGTTTTTCTCGGGAAAAGCTCCCAAATCTGAAGTTGGCATGGATATTGTCAATTCTAACTTGGAAAATAATACCTTAATCGTCGATAACTTCAACATTACAGTTTACCCGGAAAAAAGTTGTCAACGATACGATTTCCTCGGGAAAAGCTCTCTGGTCTGGTCTAAATAAGTTGGAATTGCTATTGTAAGTTTTGACTTAAAAATATATAAATTTAATCGTCGATAACTTCAACATTACAGTTCACCCGGAAAAAAGTTTTAACGTTACGATTCCCTCGGGAAAAGCTCACTGGCCTGCTTAAAATAAGTTGTCATTGTTCTTGTTGCTTTTTACCTGGAAAAATATTATTTTAATCGTTGATAACTTCAACATTACAGTTTACCTGGAAAAAAGTTGTCAACGTTACAATTTCCTCGGGAAAAGTTCTCTGGTCTGGTCTAAATAAGTTGGAATTGCTATTGCAAGTTTTGACTAAAAATATATAAATTTAATCGTCGATAACTTCAACATTACAGTTCACCCGGAAAAAAGGTTTAACGTTACGTTTTCCTCGGAAAAAGCTCCCAAATCTGGTTTAAGTAAGTTGGCATAGATATTGTAAATTTCAACTTGGAAAAATAATACCTTAATCGTTGACAACTTCAGCATTATAGTTTACCCGGAAAAAAGTTTTAACGTTACGTTTTCCCCGGTAAAAGCTCCTAAATCTGGTTTAAGTAAGTTGGCATAGATATTGTAAATTTCAACTTGGAAAAATAATACCTTAATCGTTGATAACTTCAACATTACAGTTTACCCGGAAAAAAGTTTTAACGTTACGTTTCCCTCGGGAAAAGCTCTCTGGCCTGCTTAAAATAAGTTTTTATTGTTCTTGTTGTATTTTACTTGGAAAAATATTATTTTAATCGTTGATTACCAATACGTTACACTTTACCCGGAATAAGTTGTGCAGATTACTTTTTCCCCGAGATATATTTCCGTTTTGAGTGAATGTAATTTTTTTCCCAGATAAAAACACACTGGTTACACTTTCCTCGGCGAATGTTATTTTCCGACCCACAGCAAGTTTAACAAGACAGTTTTCTCTGAAAAATTATACATCATGACAGTTTTCTTGGAAAAAATTGCAACGTTACATTAATCGCGTAAAATTTATTTTTTGTTATTCTTTCCCCGGAAAATCACGTAATGGTACTTTTTTCACGGATTCTCGGTCTAAGGTGTTTCTTTTCGTACGGGTCAACGAAATAATCTAGCACCCCCAGACCTTGTGAAACTACCCCTTTAACAAGAGGAGTTACATATCTCTAACTTATTAAAAAATGATTCACAAGCCACATATTGTGATGCATGTATTAAACATGAATCCTCGGTAAAAAATTTGCAGCAGAACTATTGCCCTCAGGAGATTTTTTTTTTGTTTGTTACATTATAACTCTCGTAATAGGGGTAGTTTCCCGAGGTCTAAGGGTGCTAAATTTATTTACTGATTTAAGTTAGTCTCTTTTATCACTTTCATCTGTATTTAAGTTTTCAATTTTAATAAAAATATACTTACTTTATACCCGAATAGATTTTGCTTGCAGGCAGACTACTTTGCAGTATAGCAGCCTTGTAAATTTCTTTTTTAAACTGCAATAATTTATTTAAGTTCGGATCAGCTGGGTGAGAATGTTGTGTTATGATTCTGAATTCACCAGTAACCATATTCTCAGCTCCAGAGCCGTGACAACCTTGTCCATTTAAATAGCGTTTGTAGTCTCTGAATAAAAATTGTTGAGTAGGTCAGGCATTTTTTATTTTTTTGTAATCAGTCGTTGAAATAAAGTCAGTCTGCCTAACATGGCCATGTGTCTAAGGAGTCATTCACAAAGTACATCACCACAGGGGAGGGGGGGAGGGGTTTTTGAGATGTTACTATTGGTGACTTGGGGAGGGGGAGGGGTTAATATGATTGTTACGTCACAAAATTTTTTTTTTTTTTTAAGAAACAAAAGTTTTTTTTAGAAATGATTTCTGTTGAAAAAAATAAATATTTCTTTTACTAAAAAGTTAAATAAAAAAATCATACTTACATGAATCTTGTTGATGAAAATTTAAAACTAAGTAAAATTGCACATGCATACAATTTTTTTCTTTTCTTTTTCTTTCTCAAGATTTAATCGCACCAACATGAATTGCACTCTTCTAAAAAGCATATTAAAGAAACGCACAAAAAAACATCGGCTCGTGCTACCAAAATTCGATCCGTTACAATTGCAGCTCAACGAGCACGCAAATTAATGATTATAAAAAAAGATCAAGAAACAGGAGCAGAAGATACTGAATGGATCGAAGAATCCGATGTTGAGTATGATTCTTCAAATATAGATAAAACTGATCCATCAAATAATATTCCTGTAATAGAATCTATTGAAAATTGTATGGAAAATCCTAGGCAAGATGTAAAAGAAAGATAAAAATTGGTTTTGTATGTTACCGTCAAAATGTTTCAGTATTACTAAAAAGCAGGCGCGCAACAACGGGGGTGGGGTGAAGGTGTCCTGATACCCCCTAAGCTAGTAGAGGACACCCTTTACAATTACTTAGGGGTGTCCAAGACTCTGGGTGCCCAAGTTCAACAAAAAAAACTGGTCGGCTATCCCCCAAGCTCTAAACCCCCAAAACACTGAGCGTAGAGTTCAATGAATAATCTGATCAGCTATCCCCCAAGCCTTGAACCCCCATAACCCTGGGCGTCGAGTTCAATAAATAAACTGATCAGCTATTCCCCAAGCTCTAAACCCGCAAAACCCTGGACGTAGAGTTCAATGAATTATCTGATCAGCTATCCCCCAAGCTCCAAACCCCCAAAACCCTGGGCGTAAAGTTCAATAAATAAACCGATTAGCTATCCCCCAAGCTCTGAACCCCGAAAACCCTGGGCGCCCGAGTTCAACAAAAAAACTGATCAGATTATTTATTTCGTTAGTTAAAATGCACTCATATTTTTAGAATAATTTAACTCGGGCACCCAGGGTTTTGAGGGTTTAGAGCTTGAGGGATAGCCTACCAGTTTTTTTGTTGAACTCGGGCGCCCAGGGTCTTGGTGGTTTAGAGCTTGAAGCATAGCTGATCAGTTTTTTTGTTGAACTCGGGCGCCTAGGGGATTTGGAGGGTTTAGAGCTTGGGGGATAGCTGATCAGATTATTTATTGAACTCGACGCCCAGGGTATTTGGGGGTTCAGAGCTTGGGGGATGATTAAATAGTCTATTGATTAAACTCACATTTTTTTTTTAGACGTCAGTTTCATTGGGGGAGAGGGGGGAAGGTTGGACCTCAGGACACCCCCTAGCCGGAAGGAGTTGTTGCGCCCCTGCTAAAAAGTATTATAGTTTTAATTTACTTTAAGGATGTTTGGTACTTACAAAAAAATGCATCCATTTTGTCAATTTTAATTGAATCTTCTAATAATTTCTATTAAAATAAACGTTGGATTTTTCTCCGTTTTGGTTTTTCAAAAATTGAAATTGTTGTTTAAATAATTGAACACGTAATCTTATGAAAAATTTTATTAAATAAAAAAAATTTTAAATTCAATATTTTAAAAATATTAAAATTTTCTTTGAAGTGTCACCGAAACTACCTCACAGTTTTTTCAGCGATCTCCGCAGTTTTGAGAGAGTTACAAGTGATTAAGAAAAAAAAATGCTTGATTTTTTTAGACCACCTCTTCAATTGTTTAAACAAATAATTCGATTTTTCTAAAAACTAAGATAGACAAAAATAGGGAACAACGCCAACGATTATTTTGATATAAATTATTAGAAGATTCGATTAAAATTGACAAAACGGTTGCATTTTTTTGTAAGTACCAAACATTTTTAATTAACTATTGATTTAACTCTAATGCACCAAGTATTAAAATAAAAATGAAAGTAATAATAAAATAAGTAATGTTATAATTATGACTAAAACTAAACATACCATCTAAAAGTTTTTGTTTTCATTTATTATTACTGTTAATTTTTTAAACACTTATGAAAAGTTATAATAGTTCATTTCCCAGAAAAAGGGGGGTTAATGATAAAATGGTGACGTACTTTTAGGGGGAGGGGTTTGCGAAGATGTGACTATCTGTTACAGGGGGGGGGGGGGGCGACAGAAGTGTCTAAAAAATTGGTGTCGTACTTTGTGAATGACCCCTAATATGGTTTCCCCTGATATTTTGAATGTGTGCGTTTCATATCCACTCTAGAGTGTAAAAAGAAGTCAAAAACAATAAATTCTGAAGTCGTGAGTAGATTGTCTTCAAAAATGAGTATTGCGTTCTTTCCATACGAAAAGTGGTTTTCAACACCTTCGCTATTATTTTTATCGCTGAAAATCAGTTCGTTTAACGCATTACCAATAAAATAGGCTGCTCTTGATCGAGATAATAGTATATAGGCTCGATTCCCTATCCTTTTAGCTTTCAAACCCGTTTTTATTTTTTGGACAACGCATTTTCTATAAAATATGACACTGTAATACAAATTTTTACTTTAAAACAACCATAGTATACCTAGCATAGCCACCTCCTTCAATTTGAACTGTATGCTCGGTATAATACGGAAGCCCGGTCATGACATCTTACTTGCTTGCATGAAAGCTTGCTAGTTGCTCGTTTGCTTGCTTGTTTGCTTGCTTGTTTGCTTGTTCGCTTGCTTACTTGCTTGCACGTTACAATAAGTTTTAGGTTAGATCGTTTATAATTGAAATAAAAATTTTTTTTACATAAAACTATGCCCTGGGCGTCCGAGTTTAAATTTTGAATAAATAAATAATCCCCCAAGCCCAAAATCCACGATGCCCTGGGCGTCCGAGTTTAATTTTTAAATAAATAAATAATCCCCCAAGCTTTAAGTCCTAGATGCCCTGGGCGTCCGAGTTTAATTTTTAAATAAATAAATAATCCCCTAAGCTTTAAGTCCTAGATGCCCTGGGCGTCCGAGTTTAAATTTTGAATAAATAAATAATCCCCCAAGCCCAAAATCCACGATGCCCTGGGCGTCCTAGTTTAATTTTTAAATAAATAAATAATCCCCCAAGCTTTGAACCCTAGATGCGCTGGGCGTCCGAATTCAATTTTTAAATAAATAAATAATCCCCCAAGCTTTAAGTCCTAGATGCGCTGGGCGTCCGAGTTTAATTTTTAAATAAATAAATAATCCCCCAAGCTTTAAGTCCTAGATGCCCTGAGCGTCCGAGTTTAATTTTTAAATAAATAAATAATCCCCTAAGCTTTAAGTCCTAGATGCCCTGGGCGTCCGAGTTTAATTTTTAAATAAATAAATAATCCCCTAAGCTTTGAACCCTAGATGCCCTGGGCGTCTGAGTTTAATTTTTAAATAAATAAATAATCCCCCAAGCTATAAACCCTAGATGCTCTGGGAGTCCGAATTTAATTTTTTAGTAAATAAATAATCAAATTTAGTTTTTGAAAAATTTACAAAACCCTGTGAGATGGGGTACAGTTTTTTATTTATTTATTTAAAAATTAAACTCGGACGCCCAGGGCATCTAGGACTTAAAACTTGGGGGACTATTTATTTATGTAAAAATTAAACTCGGACGCCCAGGGCATCTAGGACTTAAAGCTTGGGGGATTATTTATTTATTTAAAAATTGAATTCGGACGCCCAGCGCATCTAGGGTTCGAAGCTTGGGGGATTATTTATTTATTTAAAAATTAAACTAGGACGCCCAGGGCATAATTTTATGTAAAAAAAATTTTTATTTCAATTATAAACGATCTAACCTAAAACTTATTGTAACGTGCAAGCAAGTAAGCAAGCGAACAAGCAAACAAGCAAGCAAACAAGCAAGCAAACGAGCAACTAGCAAGCTTTCATGCAAGCAAGTAAGATGTCGTGACCGGGATTCTGTAGTATAATGATACTTATTTACCCAAATATCTCAAATAATTTAAATTTACAAAAAATAAAGCTTAGCAGTAAATTTTATCCCATAAAATTGATTTTATTACGTTTTTTTTCATTATTTTATATAATATCAAAAAATTTCTTTCTTTTTTATTAATTTTAGGTAAAAATTATTCCGAGAATTATTCTAGGGCCTGCAATGAACCAATAGATCAAAATAAAAGTCAAAGCTAAGGTGGCCATACTAGGATCACTAATTTTTGGTATCTCAAAAAATTACATTTTCGTAAATTAAATGGTACTTTGGCCCAAAAAATTAAAATTAAACGTTTAATATCTCATTTGAAAGCTCTCAGATTAAGCTTTAAAATGAGACTTAAAACGTTAAAAAATATTAATTTGATGAGCCACAGCATTTATTCTCACTTAGCCTGGCCATATTACGCACGCCTACATTATAACTTAACAAAAAAAGTTAAAATTTTTTGTATTTTACCTTTCTCTTTTACCTTTCCGAGGGCCTTTTGACAAATACTGAAACCCGTCTACGACCTTACACCTTTTCGAGGGTTTTTTAGTTTCTTTTGGCCGGTAAGGTGGTTTTTTAACTCTTGCTGTCGGGGAATTAGTCCCGGACAAAACTACAAAAACTACGACACAAAATGAAAACCAAAAATCATCAATAATAAACATGACTACTTTTACGTTATAAAAACTTCTTATCTTATTGGTATTACACTGAGGGTAGGAAATCTAGAACGATAGAAAATCTAGAAAGCTAAAAATATGTAGATATAATTGTAGTGAATGATATATTTATCGCAGGTTATTGTTATAGTAACGAAAATAAATAACTCAGTCGCACCACAGCGAGACTATTTCTACTGAAACAAAAGAACAGATTAGCTGTTCAATCAAATCATAAACTTTAATAATATTCTCCATTGATAGAAATAATTTTTAATACTTTATTTAGGCCATGATTTATTTTTTCAGGATCTTTGTTAAACATGTTTTACGGGGGTTTTCGAGGGTGCTGATTACGAATAGATCTTAAATTTATTGATAAAAGTTTTATAAGACCTACCTTACTATTATAAAAAAAAAAAAATTTCAAGATTTTTGTTAAACTTGGTATACGGAGGTTTTTAAGGGTAGTGATTACGGATGAGTTCTTAGTTTTAAGATTTGATTTATAATAAGAATACTTTATTAAAGTAAAAGACCATATTTATTATAGTTTCTTTTTTTTTTTTTTTTTTTTTTTTCTTTTTTTTTTATTTAGTCGGTTTACGGAGTAATGCTGATTACGAATCAGTACTCTAGAAATAAAATATTTAATAAAATATTAAACGCTATTAAATCAACTAAATAAAGTTTAAAGTAAAATAAAATTTATTGACCATTTATGCCATCAAAAGTTAGAAAAAATTAATACTTTTTATACTTACCTTTTTTGAAAATGAATGTGAATAGTACTTTTAAACGCTTTTTACAATGATTAAAAAATTAAAAAAAATTAGCGAAAAAACCTTTAATGCGCGTAAACACTTTTAACGCATATCATATTTTTATGTAATACAGGCCCGGGCTAAAGGCTAATCATTCTTTACGAGTATCAAAAAGATCATTTTTTTACATCAATCAGTAGTTATTTTTCTAATTTATTAGATAATCATGAATTATTTTTCAATAACTAATTATTTTTTAATAATATTTTTTGCATAGCATACTTACCACAGAATATTTTATTCATAAAATGAAGTTTATCGTGATTTTATTAGCTGTGATTTACTTTAAATCAAGTAAAAACCTATAAAAAAAGAAAGTTGAAAAATTCGACGTAATCACGTTATACAAATATCGGGATCGCTGACCCTGTCGATCAAGTAGCTATCATACTCATAGTTTCTCGACTAAAGTCAAAACTTCTTGAAGAAGACCTCAACAGAGCGTAAACACCGGCTCTGTCTCTTAAAAAGCCGTCCTGACACAGATTGATTATTTGAAACCAAAGTTTTCTGGAGAAATCACCATACACGCCGACCTTGGCTATTAAGTAGCCATCCAGCCCCTGTTTGCTCGATTGAACAAAAAAGTTGTTGAAAAACTCATCCACAGGAAGTAATCGTCGATCCCAGACCATCGGGTAGCCATCCTCACCCAAGTATCTCGGATGAACCCAAAACTCTCCGGACAACTCGTTCCCGAGGCGTAATCGCCGACCAAGGCTATCGAGTAGTCATTACCACCCGGGTGACTCGTATGAACCCAAAACTTTCTGGGGAAGTCGTCTCCAGGGTGTAATCGCTGACCTAGGGCATCAAGTATCCACCTGACTTCTGTGGGCTCGAAACTTCCTGGGGAAGTCGCCTCCAGAATGTTATCGCTGATCTAGGGCATCAGGTGTACACGTGACCTCAATGGTCGGTGACTTCCTGGGGAAGTCGCCGACCTATGGATCCAGGTGTCGACCTAAACCCTCTGAGCTCAAAACTTTTTGAGGATATCATCCTTAAGGCGTATTGGCCAACCTAGAGCACTGGGGGGCCAGCTCACCCCTCTGGACTCGAAACTTTTAGGAAAAATCGTTCCTAGGGCGTTAAAATCACTGACAGAGAGCACCAGGTAATCACCTGATCCAATGTAATCAAAACTTCTCGAGATATATCAATCTTAGGCACCGACCCAGAGCACCAGGTGTCTACCTGACCACCTGGACTGAAAACTTCATGGCGATAATATCCTCAAGGCGTAGTCAGTGACCTAGAACACCAAGTATTTACCTGACTACCCTGGACTTGAAACTTTCAGGGGACATCATCCTCGGGGCGTAATCACCAACCTAGGACACCAGGTGTCTAACTGATCCTTTTGCACTCGAAACTTCCTGCGGAATTTCCTTCAAAAGCGTAATCACTGATTCACGGTACCAGGTGTCGACCTTACCTTTCTAGGCTCGAAACTTACTCAAGACATCATCCTCAGGCCGTAAACGCCGAGCCAAGGCCCCAGGTGTCAACCTAACTCTTCAAAGTTCGAAACTTCCTGGGGAAGTCGTCTCCAGGGTGTAATCGCCGACCTAGGGCATCAGGTGTACACGTGACCTCTGCGGGTTCGAAACTTCCTGGGGAATTCGCCTCCAAGGTGTAATAAAGGGCACCAGGTATTCATTGATTATTCCTAACTAGCGATCTGGTTCACGGTTGTTAGATTAAACCCAAAACTTAATGAAGAACTCATCATCAGGGCGTAATCCTTAACTCGGACCAATAAGTAGTCGTCCTCACGTGAGTGACTCCAATAAAAAAAAAAAAATTAAACTAAAAAAAATTTAGATGCAAACAGATTAAAATAAAAATTTATTTGTTAAAGTTTAATCATAAAAAAAAAAAAAAAAAAAAAAAATATTTACAGGTCATTGATTGCGATCAGAAAAACCGCTTGCAAAAAATATATATATTTGTTTCAAGGTGTACTACACCTAAAAAGTATAGAGAGGTAACGCGGTGTTGCCACCTTGTGAAATAGCTATAGAAATTTTTGAGAGTTTTGATATCGTCTCGATGCAGGCAGGCCCATCCGCTTTTTAAAAAACGCTGTAAATTTTTACCTGTTTGACGAATCTCTTTGAAACTTTACAGATATGTTCTTCAGGACCTAATAAACAACTTCCTCGCTTGAAGTTTTTTCAAATATGAACTTTTATGCTTACTTTTTTAAACCAAAGTTTTAGGTCATAAGCCGCTAACTTTTTTTTTCAAACGTTAATTACGCAGTTCTGAAAATTTTTAAAAATATTTAAACAATTCCATTGGAATCGGAAAGGGTTCAAGAACATAATGCTGAAATTTCATAAAAAAATATCGACTAGTTTCAGAGTTCTTGTGAGTTGAGTAAAAACTTATATTTTTATCGATTTATGCATTTTCTTACATTTTGAATTCAACTCGCATGAACTCGGAAACCAGTCGATATTTTTCGATGAAATTTCAGCATTATGTTCTTGAACCCTTTCCGATTCCAATGGAATTGTTTAAATATTTTTAAAAATTTTCAGAACTGCGTAATTAACGTTTGAAAAAAAAAGTTAGCGGTTTATAACCTAAAACTTTGGTTTAAAAAAGTAAGCATAGAAGTTCATATTTGAAAAAACTTCAAGCGAGGAAGTTGTTTATTAAGTCTTGAAGAACATATCTGTAAAGTTTCAAAGAGATTCGTCAAACAGGTAAAAATTAACAGCGTTTTTTAAAAAGCGGATGGGCCTGCCTGCATCACGCTCCAGCGCTGCAGCCCAGCTGGCAGCACTCGGCCGCGGTATACCTATATATAGGCTTCGGGAATAAAACAGCAACCTTACGCCAATTTTTCGGGCGTAAGTTTACCCGACTTTTTCCCCGGAATGATTACCGGCTGTTCTGGCCGGCCGAGTCCTATCCGTGTTACGAGTGCACGTTGTTCCTCATCGACCCGACTTACACGGATAGGATTTGGCTTGCTAGAATAGTCGGTAAGCCATAATTGAGAACAAGTCGGGTTAAGTTACGCCCGGAAAACGGCACGAGGTTTTTGTTTTTCCCAAGCCTATACCGCTATACGGTACATAGGTATGGGATTTGAACTAAATATGCGAGAAAATCCGTTAATCGAGAAATTTTTTAATTTTGACTTAATTCGCAAGAACTTGGATATAACTCAATATATTGTTATGAAATTGTAGCTTATGTTCTTATACCCTTTCTGATGCCTATAAAAATGTTTGTATATTCAAATTATGAACCTTGGAATTAACAGTTACAAAAAAAAAAAAATTTGCAGTTTATAGTCTATAACTGTTGATTAAAAAAGTCTGCATAAAAGATAATATTTAAACAAACTTCCAGCGATGAAGGTTTTCGTTAGGCTTTACAGATACCTTCCAGTAAGTTACAAAGAAATATTCCAAATAGCAAAAAATTTACAGCATTTTTGATAATGTGGTTGGACCTGCCGGAGCCGATTCTCGAGCGTCTCGGCTGACAGACGATCACGCAGAAACTAACGTCATCCTCGTCCCGAGATATCACGTCTTGCATTTCAACGGTATCCTCGGTGAAAATATATTTCACAAAAACGAATTTGATTAATACGTACAAGCGATTACAATTTGCTAAAAGAGAAGAGCGGGAAGGTAAGAGAAGGGTAAACGTACGGCGTCATTGGTAAATCGTTACGCTAAATCAGCTGTTATCAACGTTGTTACCGATTGTATAGTATTAGCTACTTTGGAACTCGTTTTTGATACTCGCGTTACCACAATAAAATTTATTACTCCTTAAAAAAACTCATTATACTTGATTCAATAGCTTGACAAAAACAATTCATTTTCTTTTTAACGACTTTTTTGGTATATTATTTTAGTTTCAATCCGCTGAATATTCGCGATTTATCTTAATCTTTTTACGTTAACGAGAATTCAAATTCAAGTAAAACAAATAAGTTAAAAATAAATAATTACCTCTAAGTTTTAATTTTTGTTTAAATTCGTTAGGGTCACAGGGCCACAAAGCGCTCTTACAGAGTTGCCAAGTCAAAGACGCGCGAGTACCTATTTGCAGCACGTGGGTACTCGATCTTCTCGGCCAATGGCAGGGCCACGGAGCTCCAGCCTCTCGAAGTTACGATGGCGCCGAACTCGATCGTCACTTCTACACGGACAGAAAAAAAACAGGAATTTACTGTGGTAAGCTAACACGAAAAAATCGTGTGTTAACCTTACGCAGAAAAAATCCTAAGCGCTACTGTAGCCAAACCAATCAGGCAATCAGGTGTGACCAGAGTGATTTTGATTGGCTCTCTTACAGTAGCGCTTAGGATTTTTTCTGCGTAAGGTTAACACACGATGTTTTCGTATTAGCTTACCACAGTAAATTCTTGTTTTTTTTCTGTCCGTGTATACGGAGAATAAATGAAATGTTTTTTTTTTTTTTTTTCAGCATTACGACTTTTATGCATCCGACTAATTTTTTTTTTTACGTGCGGTTTGCTAAATAAGAAAATTTTCGATTAGTAAAAAATTCATATTTTCAGTAGTAAAGTCTGTTGTTTTTCACCCTGTTATTATGGATTTGTTATTATGGATTATTGATTTTCTAAATCGAGTGAACTGTATATATAGTCAGATGCATAAAAGTCGTAATGCTGAAAAAAAAAAAAAAAACATTTCATTTATTCTCCGAACAGAAGTGACGATCGAGTTCGGCGCCATCGTAACTTCGAGAGGCTTGAGCTCCGTGGCCCTGCCATTGGTAGAGAAGATCGAGTACCTATTCACGTGCTGCAAATAGGTACTCGCGCGTCTTTGACTTGGCAACTCTGTAGGAGCGCTTTTGCTGGTGGCCCTGTGACCCTAACGAATTGAAACAAAAATCAAAACTTAGAGGTAATTGTTCATTTTTAACTTATTTTTTTCATTGAATTTGAATTCTCGTTAACGTAAAAAGATTAGGATAAATCGCGAATATTCAGCGGATTGAAATGAAATAATATATCGAAAAAGTCGTTAAAAAGATAATGAATCATTTTTGTCAAGATATTGAATAAAGTATAATTAGTTTTTTTAAGGAGTAATAAATTTTATTGTTTCAAACGTGAGGTTTCGTGATTCAAATTTGCGAAAAGAGAAGAGCGGGGAAGGAAAGAGAAGAGTATAAGCGCGCCACGTGTTTCGTGAATCATTATGCTGAATCAGCTGTTATCAACGTTGTTACTCATTATATCTTGGATATAGGACTCGGAAGGCTGAAACACGCAGCGAGTATACCGGGGAAAAAATCTGGGTTCGCGAGAAGTTACGCCGTAAAAATCGGCATAAGGAGCATATAATATATACATCCTAGCGGCAGGCGGCTATAGCTGTACGGGCGCGCGCCACAGTTCCAATGCAGCCTCGCCCGCTTATAAAAAAATGCTGTAAATTTTTTACTATTTGGAATATTGCTTTGAAACTTCTTCAAAGAATAATGAGAAACTTCCTTGCAGGGAGTTTTTTAAAGGCTTAATTTTTATTATAGCTTTTTTAATCCAAAGTTTGAGGTTAAAAAAATTGTCAAAAAAAAAACAGTCAGCGAGTATACCGGGGAAAAATCCCGGATTCAGTATAGAAGTGACGCCGATTTTTACGGCGTAACTTCTGTACCGAATCCGGGATTTTTCCCCGGTATACTCGCTGACTGTTTCAGCCTGCCGAGTCTTATCCGTGTAGTATTAGTTACTTTGGAACTCATTTTCAATACTGGAGAAACTCTTGTGGCAGTCATTGGTCACGTAACATGCAAATTTTTTTATTTTACTACGCATCGATTTAATTAAAAACGATTATTTGCCCTCTTATTATAATCTTCTATTGAAAATAATAATTATTTACGATAGCAATTAAAAATTATCACATAAAATAAAATATCATAAAATTCAGAAAAACTTTATCCCCAATCGGGATTACTTTTCGAGATTTATTAATCAATACACAAACTTTGTTAGTAATTGTTACGAATTGCTTCAACGAATTCCCTTTACAATTTAAAGATTTCCAACTTAAAAAAAAATTAAAAAAACAAAAGAATATGCGTGGAGCATGGACTTACTTGTGAGCAAATATACACAAGCACGACTGCATTAATCTAGGCCTAAATCCCGACTTAACTGCGTGAAACGCGCAAGCGATATGTAGGTTTTATACTTCTTTTATACACCATTAGGAACCAGAGCGGACGACAATGTTTTAATTAACGCGAATACTTTTCATCTGCATTGTACGGCTGGATCGCTTACGCGTTCCAATCATTTGGATCAGGCATTGATTCATGCAGCGACGGCCGGCATAGATGTAGGTACTTAAGTGCAATGATATTTTGCGCGCTTAAGAACGTTCTTTCACGGCTTTGTGGTGGGGGGAGATCCTCATAGGTAAGGCACGTGAACAGCTGCCACGCGCTTCGTGTCTCTTCGGCCGCTTGATAAAATTATATTATTTTCAACTCGCTGGTACTAGAAACAGACTTAACAAATTTTTATTAAATTTTTGCACAAAATTACTGAAGACTATTTCTTTCTAACAATATAAATCAAAAGTTGACAAAAGGAAGGACATACAAACTTCAAGATGATTTGCATCCCGGTAAAGAAACTACAGCGAAATGAGAATGGCATGGTTTTTCCATAAGAGCCTGTGTTTAACCATCCGATTTGGTGCAATTTTTGTCTATCTTTAAATTAACATATCTCAAAGACTACGTTGCAAATTTTTTTAAAATTCGGACACGTTATTTCTTACCCCTATGAACTGAAAGATTTCAATAGTTTTTAAACGATGCTTACGGGCACACGGATAGTGAAGCCGCGCCTTACTAGCTGATTATATATTTTCAAAGTACTCTGCCCGTAATGAATGAAACATGTTAAAAATTGTACACAGCATGATCTTTGAAAGTCTCGATTTTTTTACGATATTAATTTTCTGGTTAAAAAATATTTTGTAACATTATAGGTAACATATTCTTTGATTGACAAAACTCCATTTGAAAATTTTGAAAACATTAATTTTTTAAATTTCACTTCTAAAAATGAAGGCCTCAAATTAAATATTGCGTAAAAATTTTTAGATTAAAAGATGCGGTACAAAACAGTTAGAGCATTTCTTGTGTAGACGCGCATGGAACGTACTTAGCCAAAGCGTACATAACGCACTTGTGCCGAGCATAGACCCCGCTCTGAAACTCTGCGAGATCTACGCTCGAAAGTAATATAAGTAGTACGCTCATAGTATAACTGCGTGCTGAAAGTTTTATTTTTTTTTCGATATATATTAAAAATGTTAACATTTTAGAAACACCGTATGGGACTGATTTAGCCAATCTTTAGGAGCTTTCCTATCGTTAAAGAGAACTGAATCGCGCACGACGACAGTTCAATGAACTTCTCGTATAGCAGAGCGTGACATCGTGGATACATCTAAATATTTAATAGTTGTTAGAAGAAAATTTTTTAATTTAATATCTACAATTTAGGAAAAATGATAGATACATATATTTAAGTGCAAATTCATAACATATTCAATATTAATTTATATGTATGTTTACATCTTGGTAGAAATCGAACGCTCTACTATAGAATCAAGAATGGTGCCTGTAAACAATGCAGTTACCAGAACTTCAATACATCACCTTGGACATTTACATATCCTAAATAAAACAAAACTTGGTGTGAGGTAAGAATGAATCTTAAAATATCTTTAAACGTAAAAACTTCAAAAAATTATCGCAATATAAAAATAACGTTTTATTGCAAGGCAAAGAAAACGGAAAATTGTGAGGAACATTGTCGAAAGAACATAAAAACTTTTGCTCACTGGATTTTGTCATTTTTTTTTTTTTTTTTTTTTTTTTTATGCATACGTAATCCAAATTATGAAAATTACATTACTTTTTTTATTAGCTTCATTTTGAAAGAAAGAAATTGAATAGTAAAAATTTTTGATAAGAATGAAATCAAAGTGTTATGAAGCAGAAGGTATATTCCACTATTTTAAAAGCATTAAAAAAAAACAATAAATCTAACTACTTTATTTCGGCTGTATTTGGACGATTATGAATCTCGAAAAATTGTTTTCAAACTCATCAATTGATTTTTATTGTGAATTTTCAGAACCATCATGAGACTCTATTCATTTATTAATTTTTATAACATTTTTTATTAATAACAATCTTTAATTGAACTAATAGCAAAGGTGATTTTCACGTTTTTCGACACGGCTAACATAATAAAATATTTAAGAGACATTTTTCATAAAATTATATTAAAAAACAAAATAATAAGTTAAGTTTTTTGTGAGACATTTTTTAGGTTCAAAGTGCTCTTGTTGTAAATTTATTCTTTGCTGGGACCATAGATTTGTAAATTTTTAGTGGTGTTGATCAATATTTATTTATAGTAAAAAAATCATTAGTAACATAACAAAATTATCAAAATCTTGCTTCTTTGATAAATAAATTATTTTATTACTATTTTATTACTTGTTATTCTTTTTTATGAAATGAAGTATCTTAAAAATAAATAATAATCTTTTTAATTCGTTATTTACAGATTTAGTAATAAAAGTTTATTAACATATGGTTAAGTCTGCGTATAATAATAATAAATGCATAGTGCACTCACGCTGACGAAACATTTTATTTCTGTAAAAGTTAATTTTATATCAATCTTCTTATCAGTATAATATTGATTATCAAAGATATTTCACTGATCGTTTCTTTAAAAAATCTTAGATCATAAACTGAAGCAAAAAAATTTTTGGCGCTTTCAGATATTACCGATGCCAGTTTAATGCAAGAAAAAATGGAAGTTGCCAAGGTTGTCTGAATGTTGATGCAGACGAAAAAGTAACTGTTACCGGAGAACATAATCACCTTAGTGATTCACTATGGCTAAACATGCAGTTATTTAGGCAACGACTGAAAACAGCAGCGGCAAACGAAATCGGAGGATTAGCCGAAATCTATGAGAAAATTGAAAAGGAGGATGAGTAAGTTTCTCTTATAAAAATCTGCTACCCGGAAATACGATTGGATACCTTTGGTGTTTTATTTTATTTTATTTTTTTTACTTTTTTTTACTTTTTTTTTAATAATAAAATTATATTTTTATTAATTACCCGAAATTTTTCATATATCCTGGTAATTATGTACCAACAAAAAAAAAAAAAAAAAAAAAAAAACACGGGTTTGGGTACCGGATCGAGTATCCGGTTCTCATTATCCGATTACCTGGGTATGCGGGTAGTCGGGTACTCTGATAATCGGAATCACTACTTAGAAAATTTTTCTATTTTTTAAATCAAGTAAGTAGTCTCAATTGACACGCAAGCGCGCTCAATTGTTAATCTAAAATAAAAAACGATATTAAGAAAAATTTTTAATACTTAATTTATCACATATCCTTTGCAATTTGCAACTAAGTTCAGTTCGATATTTTTGTGGTTTTAGCTTTAAAAAATTGTTTTCAAAATAATAAAGTTTATTTTATAGAATAGTACAAAGAAAATAAATCCATTTATTGAAACAAAGTATTCAATTATACAAAAAATTATTGAAAAAAATTCTTAATAACAATGTATTCAATGGTTAAACTTAAACGCAACTCAAATTTTGAATTTAACGTTCTTAATCAATCAAATCAATTATAAAACGAAGTCATTCGAACATGCATTATCATTATAAAGAGGGGTACTCTATAAAAAAAAATTTTTGGAACTGCTCAGACTTTCTTAATTGTTTTTAATTAAGATATTTTAGAGAAAAACAATATCGTTAAACTTGCAATTAATGTATATTGATTTTCAATAAAATATTTTTCATTTAATAAATGAAACTGTTGGGTAGTTGCAACGACTTTATTAGTAATGAAGTTTCAATTACCATAATCGAAGTAATAGAGATTTATGGTTAATATTTAATCTAAAAAAAATGATTTTGGAAATACGTCTTGAGCGTATTATATTGAATGGAAATTGTGTACAGTATTACAAATTCTTGTACAGGTTCAAAGAAGTAGCAGCTACAACATGCTTTACGTCAGAGAGAAGAAAAATGCAAAGAGCTCGTAATAAGTGCCAAATTCAGCGATGCAGTTCTGTCAAAACCCTGCAAGATTTTGTTAATTATTTGGCATCTTCCGCAGGAACAAATTCATTAAAAAGGAACAAAAAAAATGACCAAATTGAACTGTCGTACACCACTGTAACAGACACAAATGGATACTCTCACGTTATACTGCGCAATGACAAAATACTTAACGAATTAGTAGATGGACTTGTGGGAAACCTGGACGGTACTTTCAGAAGCCGTCCGAATTTCTCGGACTGCAGTCAGCTACTAACGTTGTTAGTCAAAAAATATGGGAAGGTATACTTATTTGAATTTTATTTATGATTTTATATTAATTTGTAATGGGGAAGATGAAGAAAAAAAATTATTCAATTTTTTTAGCTTTTTTTGTATATCAAAAAATAATCTAAACGTATTTGTTATTTTTGAAACAAAATGTAAATTTTAAGAGTTATAGATTTTGAAAGTTTTTTAAAAAGTCATGTATATAGATATACTAAACATGTATATTAGCAGTGATGACGTCACTATTACTAATATTCAAAAAATAATATCTCTGGTAATTTTGTCCAAAAATTATTTAAAAAATCTTTAAAATCATAAAAAATTGAGAACTATCAGGAAACAATATTTATGTAAACTCGTCATCTTCTCTATTATTAAGCATAATGTATCGTATATTTTATTGAAGGTTTTGAGCAAATATCACCTATGTTACTAATCATTATTATTTGGAATTACAAACGATTCCCTAAAATAATTCTAAGGACCATTTCATGATTATCTTGACAGTTGTAAATTTTAAACTGTCACGGTCGGTGAAGTAATAAGTCCACACGATCGGTAATTATTCGTGTGGACTCAAGTCAGCAGCCACCAGTCAGCTGTTGACGGACCGTTCCGGAACGGACCGACCGTCAGCGGGCGGACCGGCCGGAATAAGGCGAAAGCGCGCCAGTCTTTTCTGCTTGCTGAGACTAGACACCTCGTCGTCGTTCGATTTTCTTTGTCGCGATTAAAGAAAGTTTTTTTGTTAGCGCGATTCGCAGTGTGAGTGTGGCTGTTTCGCTACGACTAGCGAAAACGCAGAGTTCGACGCTTACGAGTGTGTGTGTGTTGTTGCAGTTGTGCGAGCAACACAGAAACCCGCTACACGGAGATCTCCACCCACGCGGCTCAAAGGTTTGTGTCAGCGAGCGTACCGATGTGCAGGTGTGTAGAGTGATAAGGGAAAGAATTGTCGATTATTCTTTCCCAACCGGGTAATATTTAAGAAAGCTTCTACGTGTGAATTCTTGCTAGAAATCACGCGTAGAAACTAGCGAGCCGGCACACGTAGCCGCCCGGCAGAGCGTTTGTTTACGCTTTAGTTTCTTTGTTCGGCCGCCGCGTGATCAGCCGAACTTTAATTGTCAACGACGCGAGTTAATAATTTTAGTCTATTTTGTTTATTGTTTATTTTTTTCTTTCTTGTTAATAAACCAAAGTTGAAATTAAACCTTTGCGCAGATTATTTTTTCTATCGAATAAAAATATCTCTCTTTCTCCTCCGTTATCTTCCTACGGTTAGGATAGTTATTTTCCTCCTTGATTTTCTTTTTTTTTAGCTTGGGGAAAATTACCTAACCCGCTGCCGGCATTTGAAGTCTAGTTCACGAACGCGTCTCCCCAAGCATGTCTTGATTTTCCGTTTTTCAGGTGCACGGACAACAACGGGAGTACTCAGAAGGGAGTACTCCAGGATAAATAATTGTTTACAGCTCAGTCCGACGGCGAGAGTGCAGGGCCGCACACTGTTCTGAGAAAAGGTACCAACTCTCAAAAATGTGCGATTGCACATAGTTGATCGATGAGTTACCACTTTGATCGATTTTTCTTCCTTAGGTCGAGAAGAATCGAGATCCGTCTCCCCCGTGTATCAGATGAACGATTGTAGGGTAGTTCCAGAGGGTTTTAGGGGGCTGAAATGGTAAAAAACCGTAAATTCATGGTTTTACGATGATTTTCATGAATTATTAGATGGAAAAAATTATTATTTGTTACTTTTTTTTTAATTAATTAATTGTTCTAGTGTAATTTTACATTATTTTCTAAAAACTACCCCTAAAAAGTGATTTTGTGGGTGGCAAAAGGGTTAAATTTATAACTAATCACTTGCAGTCATAAAAAATTTGTGAAAAATTAAGCCCCCTAAAACCCCGTGGAACTACCCTACAATCGTTAATCTGATACTCGGGGGAAACAGATCTCGATTATTCTCGACCTAAGGAAGAAAAATAGACCAAAGTGGTAACTCATCGATCAACTATGTGCTATCGCACATTTTTGAGAGTTGGTACCTTTTCTCAAAACAGTGTGGGCCGTGTTTCCCCGGACGAGCACTGTAACAAATTGGCGCCCAACTTGTGTGGAGAATTTTGCTCGTGATTTTCGTTAAAATTACGTAGTGGTCGAGCTGCGGGACACAGCTCGACACGGAGAAAGAGAGAACGCGGCGGCAGCGTATTAGCCGCAGACTTAGAATTAATAACCCAACTGCTTGGGTTATTGTTCGCGCGCGCAGTGACCTTGTCCACGCTCGGATAAGGGCATTTTTATTTCGAGAAATAATAGCGTGCGAGCGTTAGCGGTTCGAATTATAATTCGACCTGCTCGCTAGTTGTTTGTAAACAAAGCAACTGTGAGGTCGTTCGGGATAATCTTTCTAGTTGCTGCCTTTCAATTTTCGTAGCTTATCCCAGAGTTTTGTTTTCGCGGTTTTTGCGACTCGAAATTTATAATTTCGAGACGCGCGAGTATTTTTCCGAGGATTTGGAATTTTTTTTTGTTCTGACGGCAGATTTTTTTTTTCTTTTCTTCTTTATTTTTTTTGTTGCTTTTAGGGGAATTTTTCCTCACACTTGCTTGTGTTGTGTGGGAATGAATCCGTGACAGTACGGCGCTTGTGTGAATTAAGCGAACTGCGAATATTTATTAATTCGTTATATTTTTTAAATTCCTGTAGTTATTTATTTGTTGTACAGAGTGCTACTAACTAGTGTGAGTAGCAACTGTAATTGTAACTTTGAGGTATAATTGCTGCATTCGTGCATTACTTTTTTTGAATTTTATTTTTTTATTTTATTTTTTTTACTTTTTGCTTATTTGTTTTTTTTATAAACCTCAAAGTTGCAAGAGAATTTTTCTTTCCTCCGGTACATTCTAGGTACACCGGATGAAGATTAGTTTGAATAAGTTAGAATAGGAATTGAGTACTGTCACGAATAGGTAGGATTTATTCTTTGTATTCTTCGCGCCCGCAGGAAGAAAGATGTCGGGCAAAGATAAGGAAGACAGGATTTTCTCATGGATTTTGGCGGAGGGCACTGGTGTAGTCATGGACGCCCTGGCCGAGCTAGAACTTAAGGCCGACGGATCCGTCCAAGAACGGTGCACTCGTCTCCAGAAGTGGCTGCTGGGTAGTTACTCGGCGGACGACTTTGTAGCCACTGGAGACGATACTGTCCAGGACACAGCTGCTGTGCAGGTTAAGCGCGAGCAGATGCGTGCGTCATTCATCGCCACCACGATGTGGGGGAAATCTGGGTCCACGATTTTGGATCCAGACTACACACATTCGGGTGAGCATCCTTTCGCTGTCTTGCTTGAAGAACCCCTGGTTCAGCAAGCAGCGTCGAGGCTACAGGAGTCCCACACGCGGGACTCACGATCGTCAGGCCAGGAGGGCATTCGAAACCGTACGATACCCAGTGAGAGTGACGCAGAGGCGCAGGGCATGTCAGCCAACCCTGAGACACTGGATTTGTTCAGAGAGATATCGACTGAACTAAAGAGGCTGCACGATCGGATAGACAAGATCGAGGGCAGACTCAGGGTCGAGGAACCTCGGCCGGAAAGAAACCTACACTCGAGAGGACCAGTCTCGAGTACCATCAGGCCAGAGCTATTGGCCAATAACTCTATGGCCGATAACAGCATCTCCACGGAGAATGCTGTCCAATCGAATAATAGGGTCGGTTTTCGCGGCACTTCAATGACAGACAAGCGAAACAGCTCCAGCCCTATTAGAGACGCATCTGTCCTGGATGAAAGACACCTGGTACAGGGATAGATCCAAGCGAGACAGGAAAGGTTACTCAGGTTGGACCAAGAATCAACCATTCCTGTAAGAACTCCACCGATTGTTAGCGCTCTAAAACTGGTGGATGTTGGTGCAATAGTCCGGCGCTGGAACTTGAAATTCTCCGGTGGTCCAGAGTCAAGCCTAGAGCAATTTCTGCTAGACGTTGCAGACAACAACAGTTTAACCGGACTAACGGACCAGCAACTGTTAGATGACTTGCCGTTGCTACTGACTGGTGTTGCGACCACTTGGTATCGCAACAACAAGAAACAGATAGTTTCTTGGGACGACTTCTGTCGTTCAGCCCGAGAGTGGAAGATTACCAACAGTGTGTGCGAGCTGAGGCTTTCGCTCGCACACAGGGCGAGTCCGAGCCAGTCAGGGACTATATTACTAATTTACAGTCATACCTGTTAAAGATTAGGCCCGAACCGAGCGAGCCTGAACAGGTCGACTTTATATTGAGAAATATGTTGCCGAATCTGCGTAGACAGATTCGTCGCAACGAAATTAAATCGGTAGTCGGTTTTATGAATCAAGCCGTTGAGATCGAGCGGACCTCTCTCAACGAGATTAATTATAGGCCTCCACCATCCCCTTCAGCGTCTATGTGGCCTTATCTCGCCTATAAGCAAAGTAAGACTGACAAGAAAGCGAGAGTCAACGTCGCAGCAACTGCTGTTGATAGCAAACCAGCTGCTGACTCGATTGTCAGCCGCCTCGAGGCTTTCTTGAAAAAGCTCGAGGGCAGTAAGAACATTGGGAAACCAAAGGGCCCAAGGCCCCAGAGTTCAAGCAAGGGCGAGCAGTCCAGAGCCAGACACAAATCTGAAGGACATGGAAGGGCCAGAAGCTCATCACCGAAGCAAGGCTCGAGTGATGATGGCAGGAAGAGAAGCGACAAGTCACCAGTTCGCTGTTACTTCTGTAAGCAAGAAGGGCACATCAGACCCAAATGCCCAAAACGCCAGGGAAACGAAAAGCCGGCGGAGTAGAAAGTAACTATTCCGCCGACACAGTTTCCCAGTCATCACTCGGAGATGACGCTCAGGCTTGTTCAGTGGATGCTAAGGATACTGAACAAGCGACAACTCAAAATAATTCGGTCGCAGCGGACTTAGACGCGGAAACCAGATGGTGGTTGCCAGTGAATATTGGTGATATCCGTGTCAGAGCGTTGTATGACCCCGGGGCATCACGTACAGTGATGGGGTCATGCGCTATTCAGATTGCAGCTGCGTGCAACCGAAAGATTGAAATTTATGCTGGCAAAGGCGCAAGGGTAGCTGACGGGCGAAGATGTTCTATCGCCGGATACGTCACCTTACCATTTGAGGTTGCGGGGGTAAAACGCGATCTCAAGATATTCATCAGGACTGACCTGGATGCTGATTGCTATTTGGGAGCAAATTTCATCCGAACTTTCAAGGCAGTTCTCGATCCTACTACAGACGAGTTAGAGGTCAGGATTGCAGGTAAAAAGGTTAGCCTAGAGGTCAGTGTACAGGCGACCAAGCTGACATCGTTAGCCTCTATAGGTTTGGCTGACGTACCAGCAGAAGACCTCGAAAGACTCAAGCAAATGCTTGATAGAGTCCTTCCGATCACGGAAGAACCTTTGGGTTGCACCTCGTGGATCGAACATGAGATTGACGTGGGGGACGCAAGACCGATAAAACAAAGGTACTACCCAGTTTCACCGGTAGTGAAGCTAGAGATGTGGGACCAAGTGCAAGAAATGCTGGATAATGGTATTATTGAGCCAGCACCTAGGTCCGGATGGTCGTCGTCCGTGGTCATGATCAAGAAAGAGGACGGGACGAGGCGGTTCTGTATAGATTTCCGCAAGGTCAACGCGGTCACCAAATCGGCGGACGCATATCCGATCCCTTACATGGACGACCTCCTGAGCAAGTTTAAAAAGGCTCAGTATATCACGACTCTGGATTTAAAATCGGCTTATCATCAGGTACCATTAAAACCAGAGTCGAGGCCAGTAACGGCGTTTACAGTGCCAGACTTACGCCTACCTTGATGACATCATCATAGTAACCGAGGACTTTGAGACGCATCTCAGAATCCTTGAGGCAATCCTGGCAAGAATTAGAGAGGCAGGCCTGACAATTAATCGAGACAAGTGTAAGTTTTGCCAGCCAGAGGCAAAATACTTAGGCGTCATCGTTAACCGTGACGGTATTAGACCTTGTCCCGAAAAGGTCGAAGCCATTCTGAAATTTTCGGTTCCGACGAACCGTAAGAAGTTGAAACGGTTCCTCGGGATGGCATCTTGGTACCGAAAATTTATCAATAACTTTGCCACGGTTGCAGAACCGCTTACAAAGCTCACCAGCACAAGGGTGTGTTTCAAATGGGACGACGAGCAACAAGAAGCATTCGAAAGAATACTAGTCAAGAATACGAGCAACATGAAGCAATGTAAAGAATATTAGTGTTACTCGCGTCCGCTCCGGTCCTGGCGAGACCAGACTTTACAGTACCGTTCACAATTCAGACCGACGCCTCCGATACTGGGATCGGTGGCTGTTTAACTCAGGTCATTGACGGTCAAGAGCGAGTTATAGAATACTTCAGCCGAGTACTGAACCCAGCACAGCGAAACTACACCGTCACTGAACGGGGGTGCTTAGCTGTAGTGGAAGCAATAAGGAAGTTTAGGTGTTACGTCGAAGGCTTCAAATTCCACGTGATCACAGACCACAATTCCTTAAAATGGCTGCATAAGATGACCAATGCCACTGGCAGGTTGGCAAGATGGTCTCTAGAGTTGCAAGGCTACGACTTTACGACAGAATATCGTAAAGGCACGTTAAACGTGGTTCCAGACGCCTTGTCACGAATGTATGAAGAAGACGACCCGACTGTAGTTTCAGCCATAAGTTACCCGGTCGAACAACTAGACGACTGGTACCTGAATAAGAGGAAGATAGTTCAGAGAAATCCAAACAAATTCCTCAGGTGGAGGGTCGTGGGTGACAGACTTTATTACTATAAGTCTGACGATGTCATCGAAGAGACAGTCGGAGACGACGATGCTTGGAAGCTCGTCGTGCCTTTGTATCTACGGGCAACCGTGATACAAGAGAAACACGATGAACCGATGGCAGGCCACTTGGACCGAGATAAAACTCTTAAAAAAGTGACCCAAGAGTATTTTTGGCCTGGCATGTACAAGGACATCGAGGCATACGTAAAATCATGCCAGATTTGCCAACAGCAAAAGGTTGAGCAACGCCTACCCGGTGGCCTAATGGGCAGACGTGTGATTGTAAGACCATGGCAAGCAGTTTCGGGTGATATATTAGGCCCATACACCCGGAGCAAGAATGGCAACAAATACGTGCTAGTCTTGACGGATCTGTTCACCAGGTGGGCAGAAGTGACGCCGTTAAGACGAGCGGACGGTGACTCCATCTGGAAACACATCTGGCTCGATGTAATCCTAAGATGGGGCCAACCAGAGCTGTTCCTTTCGGACCAAGGTTCAGAGTTCAAGAATCATGCTATAGACGACAAATTGGATGAACTTGGCGTACAGCATGAGAACTCACCGACTCACAATCCGGAATCGAACGGTGGAGTCGAACGGCTTAATCGGACATTGAAAACAATGATCCGATGTTTTGTAGCCGACAACCAGCAAACGTGGGATGAGCACCTACCAGAGCTGGTTTGCGCATACAACAGGGCAGTACACTCTGCAACTAAAACGAGCCCTGCCATGTTGAACAGGATGCGCCAGCCAAATGACTGTAGCACGGTCAGCAAACACTTGGCAGAAGAAGCCGTCAAGAGGCATCAAGATATGGCACTCGAGGACTGGCAGGACAAGCTCGAGGGAGCTGAAAAGCTCCGAGAATTGGCCAAAGAAAACGCTCGAGAGCAGCAGGATCGAGCTGCGGCACACTACAACAAAAAACATCGAGAAGTAGTGTTCCAGCCAGGTGATATGGTCTGGAGAAAAAATAAGGTTCTCTCGAGCAAGGCCAAAGGCTTTACTGCCAGCCTGGCAGCAAAGTATGCTGGTCCTTACGTGATCGTGGAAAGGTTAGGTTCCAAAACTTACGCAATCCAAGATCAGAACGGGAACGACCAGAGGCCAGTAGCGGTCCAACAACTGAAGAGGCACATCAGGCGAGACAACGAAGAGTCTTCAAGCGACGAGAGTCTACCACCGAGGGATGCGAGCGAAAATCCTGACGCTAGCGAGAGTCAGGTAATTGTAGAAAATGTGCCAGAGACCAGCGGGCTTCCGGCTGAAGCGTCTGTGCCTAGGTTAGAAACCGCGAGCGAAGCCGATCGTCTGAGCGAAGACGTAAACGATCAGGCTCGAGCAATAACTTCGATTCCCACGAAAAGGGGTAGAGGGAGACCCCGGGAAAGAGTAAGGGAATGATTCACGTGGGAACACCGTCACCAAGTCGAACCCATGCGAATCGAAAACGCTAGTTTCCTTTTTCTTTCTTTATCCTGTTAATCCACTTTTCCTTTTTTGAAGCGAAGCTTTTTATATGAGGAGTGAATCTGTAAAAAACGACACAAAAAACCGACCCAAAAATCCGACCCATAAAAGCGACCCAAAAATCCGACCCAAAAAAGCGACCCAAAAAAGCGACACCAAGATATATAGATATGTATATATACTATACAAATATGTGTATATATAGTATTTAATATGGCCTATATGAGATATATACATATCTATAGTAGAAGGGTTGCTAGGCCATATCTAATATATACATATATATAGTAAAAGAGTGGCTATATTCTAAGCCATATTAGATACGTATATATACTATATAAATATGTGTATATAGTATCTAATAAGGCCGAGAATATAGCATCATTTCTAATATAGATATGTATTCATTAGACATTAGATATATACATAGATCTGTGTATATATAATATATACATATCTATATATCTAATATATACATATATATGTATTGTCATTTTTATATTGTCAAATTTCAAATTAAAATTTTCAATTAAAAAATAATTATGCTTCGCTTCTAATAGGCGTCCAAGACACCTTTTTTTTTTCTTCCTTGTGCGAGGATTTCCTCCGACTCGTGAGGAAATGATAGGTTATTGAGTTTCGTGGTATGGCCAAGCCACGGCCATATATGTATATCGGCGAAATAAAAATTGGCAAACTAACAGTATTCTTCCTGTCATTTCACCAACCCTGTAATTCCTCCGAAATCCTTGTTCGACTAGGTTTCGTCGGGTATTATCGATGCAACGTCGATACGTTATATCTAGGGGAGGGTTGTCACGGTCGGTGAAAATATTCGTCCACACGATCGAGATTTTTCGTGTGGACGCGGGCGAGCAGCAGACGAACAGCTGCTGGCGGACCATTCTGGAACGGACCGACCGTTAGCGGCCGGACCAACTGGAACGAGGCGTAAGCGCGCCAGTCTTTTCTACTAGCTGAGACTAGACACCTCGTCGTCGTGCGATTTCTTTGTCGTGATAAAAGAAAGTTCTTTTTTGTTAGCGCGATTTGCGGTGTAAGTGTGGCTGTTTCGCTACGACTAGCGAAAACGCAGAGTGCGACGCTTTCGAGTGTGTGTGTGTTGTTGCAAGTGTGTGAGCAAGACAGAAACCCGCTACACGGAGATCTCCACCCGCGCGGCTCAAAGGTTTGTGTCAGCGAGCGTACCGGTGTGCAGGTGTGTAGAGTGATAAGGGAAAGAATTGTCGATTATTCTTTCCCAATCGGGTAATATTTAAGAAAGCTTCTACGCATGAATTCTTGCTAGAAATCACGCGTAGAAACTAGCGAGCCGGCGCACGTAGCCGCCCAGCAGAGCGTTTGTTTACGCTTTAGTTTCTTTGTTCGGCCGCCGCGCGATCGGCCGAACTTTTATCGTCAACAACGCGAGTTAATGATTGTAGTTTATTTTGTTTATTGTTTATTTTTTTCTTTATCGTTAATAAATCAAAGTTAAAATTAAACCTTCGCGTAGATTATTTTTTCTATCGGATAAAAATATCTCTCTTTCTCCTCCGTTATCCTCCTACGATTAGGATAGTTATTTTTCTCTTCGATTTTCTTTCTTTTTAGCTTGGGGAAAATTACCCCGCCCGCTCCAGGCATTTGAAGGTTAGTTCGCGAACGCGTCTCCCCAAGCATGTCTTGATTTTCCGTTTTTTAGGTGCACGGACAACAACGGGAGTACTCGGAAGGGAGTACTCCAGGATAAATAATTGTTTACAGCTCAGTCCAAGGGCGAGAGTGCAGGGCCGTGTTTCCCCGGACGAGCACTGTAACAGCACCTACAACTCAATAACGCTGGGCGTCTAACTTTTTTTTATAAATAATTAAACAAATAAATGACACCCCAAGCTCCTACAACTCAATATCGCTGGGCGTCCAGTTTTTTCATAAATAAACAAATAAATGAATCATACTCCAAGCTCCTAAAACTCAATAACGCTGGGGGTCCAGTTTTTTTTTTTTTTTTTTATAAATAAATAAATATAGAAACAATCCCTCGAGTACCTACAGCTCAAAAAAACTGGGAGGCTAGTTTTTTTTTTTTTTTAAACAAATAAATTAAAAAAAAACTAGCCTTCCAGCCTTTTTGAGTTGTTGGAGTTTGGGGTATTACTTAATTATTTATTTATAAAAAAAACCCAGACACCCAGCGTTATTGAGTTTTAGGAGTTTGGGGTATGATTCATTTATTTGCTTATTTATGAAAAAACTGGACGCCCAGCGATATTGAGTTGTAGGAGCTTGGGGAATCATTTATTTGTTTAATTATTTATAAAAAAAACTAGACGTCCAGCGTTATTGAGTTGTAGGTGCTCGAAGATTGTTTCTATATTTATTTATTTATAAAAAAAAAAACTAGACGCCCAGAGTTATTGAGTTGTAGGAGCTTGGGGTATTATTTATTAAAATTCATTTATTTAAAAAAATAATAATAATAAACCGGACGTCCATCGTTATTGAGTTGTAGGAGCTTGGGGTATTATTTATTTATTTATTTAAAAAAATAATTAAAATAAACCAGACGCCCAGCGTTACTGAGTTGTTGGAGCCTGGGGTATCACTTATTTTTTTATTTGTTAAAAAAAAACTAGACGCCCAGCGATATTGAGTTGTAAGAGCTTGGGTATTATTTATTTATTTATCAATAAAATAAACTAGACGCCCAGCGATACTGAGTTGTAGGAGCTTGGGGTATTATTTATTTATTTATTTAAAAAAATAATTAAAATAAACCAGACGCCCAGCGTTACTGAGTTGTTGGAGCCTGGGGTATCATTTATTTGTTTATTTGTTAAAAAAAAACTAGACGCCCAGCGTTATTGAGTTGTAGGAGCTTGGGGTATTATTTATTATTTAAAAAAAATAAGAATAATAAACCAGACGCCCAGCGTTACTGAGTTGTTGGAGCCTGGGGCATTATTTATTTGTTTATTTGTTAAAAAAAAACTAGACGCCCAGCGTTATTGAGCTGTTGGAGCTTGGGGGATTAATTATTTATTTATTTATCAAAAAAACTAGACGCCCAGCGTTATTGAGTTGTAGGAGCTTGGGGTGTTATTTATTTATTTACTTATCAATAAAATAAACTAGACGCCCAGTGTTATTGAGTTGTTGGAGCTTGGGGTATTAATTATTTATTCATTTATTAAAAAAAACTAGACGCCCAGTGTTATTGAGTTGTTGGAGCTTGGGGTATTAAATATTTATTCATTTATTAAAATAAACTAGACGCCCAGCGTTATTGAGTTGTAGGAGCTTGGGGTGTTATTTATTTATTTACTTCTCAATAAAATAAACTAGACGCCCAGCGTTATTGAGTTGTTGGATCTTGGGGTATCATTTATTTATTTATTTATTTATCAGAATATTGGGTTGTCGATTTGGGATGAATAAAATGGTTTGAATTTGGTCACGTGGACCCCCACGCTGTTGTGCGCATGTCTGAGCACTGAGACTTTTTTTCGCTCCTCTCCGCTCCCTCCGCACTTTTTTCTAGGCATATAGCGTTTAGTAAATTTTTTGGTTAGAGTTCCTGACATAAATGACACTTTATGACATAGATGACATAAATGACGTATTTGACTGTCACGTCATGTCATTTAGTTCATTTCTGACATTTACCCACCACAGGTTTGGAGTGTGATAGGTGGAATGGAGAGTTTGTACTCGAGTTCGATAAGGCCATGGGAGTTCGAGAACGGGTCCTGCGATTTACGGTAAGTGATGAAACGGTCGGGATCCTTAACAAGAAAAAGTTCAAGCCAAGATAGGAAGACCCGTCACTCCACAGAGTGTGATGAGTGGTGGGTAAGTCAACGAGATGAAGTGAATTGACAGTGAAATGGTGCCGAAAATATATAGAGTTATCCTAAGAGTTATCGGTGGTTTTAAGCATATCGAGATTTTGTACGTACGCATGTGCTATTAACGTTCAGTAAATTTAACTTTAAATCTTCTTTAACTTAAAAAAAAAAAAAAAAGTTATGACACAAATTAAAACAAAAATTTTGTTTGATAAAAGTTTTTTTCAAGTTACTTTTTATGATTCTAGTGTAAATTTCCATATTGTAAATATATGTAAGTACACAAAGAAAAATCATTTATGAATTTTTTCACTGTATATAGTAGCGAGATTTAAAAGATTTATTATTTTTTCCAAGCTTTTAATTTAATAATCAAAAACTTTATTAAAAAAATGTTATGGACTTTTTATGTTATCAGGTTTTTTTAACATTTGATGACAATTTTTATTGATTTATTTATTTATTTATTTTTATTGTTAAAGTTATCTATAGTAATTATTGTATACCTGATTGTATCTCAGCATATTCTGAAAGTGGGGCAATAAATTCATTTTATTTTTTCTTATTGAATTTCTTCAGTAGCCATTTGAATATAATTAAACTTGAAAGTAATCAAATCATTGTGATCTGTAAAAAAGGAGAAAAAGATATATTACAAAACAAGAGCTATTATCATATTCATACAATTCATAAAATATTGTCGCTATACTTATCTGAGGCTTAAAAATGAAGATCTCCAACAACGACAAATTTTTGGTTTTTTAAATTCCATATAATTCTGAAAAGATTTTAAGAGTTTAATTTATTGAGAACTTGTTTAATGTTAGACCTCTGCATAAAATTGTATGTATCCTTTGAAGTTGTAAAAAAAGAAAAAGAAAATTATTTCATTGACTAAACATTAAATAATCTAAAATAATTTTTTTTTAGTATTAACTAGCCAATGGAAATTTTAAATAAGCTTGAAAAAATATTGATCTTATTAAATTCTAGGATTTCACCATTAAAAGTGAAAATTAGGTGTGTCACTTTGACAAATGACATATCTTAATGTTTTGAATGAATTTTTTAACATGCATGCAAAAATAGAAATTTAAAGAAATCAATGCATCAAAAGGAGAAAACATGTGTATTAAATAAAAAGACTACTTACATTATAACCTCTTCAACGTGGTATTTTTTGAAGAATTTTAAGTCACCGTTGACTAACCGACACAGTTTACATCAAAATCTTCTTAACATCACTAAAAATAATCATAACTTTAAAACTTAACTTGTCTCTGGTCGGCTTACACCTGCACGAACTCTATCATTGTGAACCTTTCTCCTGTTCTCGACCATCACTGCTGCTGCTGATCAGTGCACTGCAGTAGGGCTAACACATGGTCGGCCGCGCCGCTTGTCGAGACCATGATATTGCATATTCTCAAAATAAAGATAATATGAGTGCAAGACATTTTGCTGACAAAAATTTTAGCTGAAAAAGCATGGGAAAGAGTTAAATCAAAAGACTAAATTTAGTGAAAAAGCTGCAGCCTATGCTGTTACCAACGCTATGAAATTGAAAAGAAAGTAAGGAATGGGCCTTAAAACTTAAAATAAGAATAAACCTTAATCCAAGACAATTTTGAATACCATCATAAAACGAGCATCAAAGTCAATAGTTAATCCTGGTAAAACTTCTGGGATTCAGTAATCGTTTGATACAACCAGGATTAAAACATACTTCAGATTTTTCTGTGAACATTAATAAAATTAATTCAATAAGAGTTGAATGTTATATAACTACTGGAGCTTATATAAATAATAAAACAGTTCATACTATTCATGAATTTTACCCATCTGCAGATCCAGGATATAAAATTATTGAAGTTCCATCTGAAGTTATTTACTTGCCTGTTTCAGTAAAGTGTATTGATAATTTACAATTGCGACTAATCGATCAAGACGGAAATATTGTTAATTTTCATGGTGAAACTATCACAATCAGACTACACATAAAATCATCATAATGGGTATCGTGTATCACGGAAGGGGAATTCAAACAAACTTTTATAACAGAGGATATAAAAGCAACTCATCGTGTACTTCATCAGTCAGTCATCGTCGAGCTCCCAAAGCGCTAACACGACGGAACATCCAGTTTCTCTAGAGTCTAGGATTAAAAATCGTTGGTGGTGGAAAATAACTTGCACATTTTTTTGTTGCAATCAAGAAAAAAATGGCAGACCTACTGAGCATTCAAACCCCCGTCGCTTTCGACGATAGCATTTCTCATTATGAGATTCATGCTCATCAACCCTGTACTTCTTCATATAATAATAGTGATGAAATTCGTATAGCCATACAGCATCAAGACTTGTGTCTTTTACCATCTGGCAGTTCTATTCGCATCTGTGGTCGATTGACAAACCCACCTGATAAACCAGCCTTGACCGAAAAAACTAAATTTATTAATAATGCCATTTGTCATATGTTTGAAGAAATTCGCTATGAACTAAATGGTATTGAGATTGATCGCTGCAAAAATGTTGGGTTATCAACTCTAATGAAAAATTGGGTTTCTTTAAATCCCAATCAACTTAAATCAATAGAAAATGCTGGATGGTTTGGTCTCTCAGAAAGCGGTAAAATAACTAATGATGCTGGATACTTTGATGTAGCTATTCCATTGAGCATGTTTTTTGGATTTGGTGAAGACTATCGTAAAATTATCGTCAACGTCAAACATGAAGTAATTCTTACTAGATCAAGAAATGATATAAATTTAGTTAAGCAAGAAGGTATAGAGAAAACAATATTCTCAACTATGAAGAATTCAAGATTGATATTACAAAAATTGAGTGGCTCATGCCTTACGTATCAGTTTCTGATTCTTATAGAATTGATTTATTGAAAATCATTGAAAAAGATCGTCCTATAACAATGAGTTTTAGATCAAGAGAATTTTTTGAGTATCCTATGCTTCCTCAAACATCTAAACATATCTGGACTGTGAAAACTTCAAATCAATTGGAAAAACCACGTTTTGTCATCGTTGGTCTTCAAACCAATAGAAAATCAGAGAAAAGTGCAGATGCTAGTTTATTCGATCATTGTAATAATAGTAATATTAAACTTTTTTTAAACTCCCAATATTATCCAAATAACAATTTAAATATAAACGTAGATCAAAATCAATATGCGCTTCTTTATGATATGTATGCTAATTTTCAAGGTGAGTATTACAGTAAAGATCCTGAACCTATTTTAACTAAGAAAGACTTTATTGATAAGATTCCATTAATAGTTATTGATTGCTCAAAGCAAAATGATATAATTAAAAACGCTCCTGTTGATGTTCGACTTGAAATAGAATCACGAGATATTTTTCCTAATGGAACAGCTGCATATTGTTTAATTATTCATGATCGTATAATTCAATATAATCCAATGACAGGCGATGTAAGAAAAATAGTTTAAGAATCTTTTGTAATACAATATATGTGTGAAGCAATAAACTTTTTTATAATAAAAGATTCATGTTGTTATTTCAAACCCTTATCTCATTATAAATAATTAATTTTTGACAAATAATCTGTTTTAACTGAATTCAGTTCTTTTAGACTCACCTTTTTTTTATTAAAAACACAAATTCGTAAAAATATTTGTAATTAGTAAATTTTGCTCCATGGTGTAATTGGGTAGCGCGCTAACCGAAAGGTTGATAATTCAAGTCCACCCGGAGGCGTCAGCGCCACAGCGGGGTGCGTTCACCAGCAAGGAGCGCTTTGCGGGGGAGCGTACAGCGATGGTCGCCAGGGGGGAAGAGAGCGTCCAAGGAGTGCGCAGCGGGGGAGAGCGTTCCAAAAATCACGAGAGAGCGGCCGTTTCCAAAATCACGAGAGAGCAACGTCCTTCCAAAGGTACGAGTGTGCACCGGCCCCTTCTAAAAGGTACGAGTGCGCACTCGTTTACATACTACTCATTTTCAATCTTAACAATACTGTTTAATTGTAACTATATAGTTTTTTAAATTTAACAAATGAATTAAAACAAGAAAGTTTTATTATTTAAGACAATTTAGATAAATATTTCAAATATTAGTAAGTAACGAATCAAATTATTTAAACAGTGTAATTTACTAAAATAATGCTACTCTGATATGTCCTTCAGTAGTAAATTTCAGCTATGAAAGTATAGAATAATATTTACTGAGTCTGCGCATTATGTTAAACATTTATTTATTTATTTTTTTTTTTTAACAGAAAGAAAATATCAATAAAAATGTGCAGTAGTCAGTACTGACATCTGAAATAAATATTTTAAAATTTTTAAATTTAACAAATTATATAATATGAAAGTCGATAAAACAATAACTGAACTCGATTGAACAGAGTAATTGTCACTTTTCGACAAAAAATCTTGTACCATATATTTTTTTTTTTGCGAAAAGTACTAAAAATCCGTTTTAAGTACCTATTATCTGTATAAATTAATAATTTTATTTTCAAATAAATAATGTTTTTGCTAATTTGAAACTTTCAGTAAGCAAAAGAAAGAATCATTCACGAGGAGGAGTTAAACACAGTAAATACAATTTTATATATAATATTTGCTTTATGAAATTAAAGTTTTGATAAAAAATATAGTCTTTCCTACTCGGATTCATAAAATTATTGGCGGGATAACGCGAGTTTTTTATGGACTCAACCAGAGGATATGATATTTTCAACATATTTATTTAAAATTTAATTGTTGTTATTTCAAGCAACGTCTCTATTTAAACAATATGTTTGTCTGTTCGAATAAATCAAGTTTTTGGCGTGATAACGCGAGTTTCTTTTTTTACTGTACAGTTTCTTAAATATTGTCATTGAGTTTTATTAAATTTATTGATAAATATTGATGAATCGAGAAAATAAAGTTTTTGGCATGACAGCGCGAGTTCCTTTTTTTCTCAATCAGTGCATTTAAATTATTCTTCTGGTGCAGACAATTTATTTTGAATTTGTAAATTTTTATTTTACAAATAAATACTTCACATTTAAGATCATTTACAACTCATATGCTATTAACAATTATAGTTATTGGCGGATAGCGAGAATAACTTTTTTATCAAAAAATACAAAAGTTTTCGTCTGATCGGAAAAATAAAGTTGTTGGCGTGACATCGCGAGCTTCTTTTTTTTACTCGATAAGAGGTGTAAAATATTTTCATCTGTTTTTGCAAAAGTTTATTTTGTTTATTTTGTTAAAAAATCAAACAAATCGTAAAAATTTCGTTTACTACTCAATTATTAAGTTATTGGCGTGATAACGCGAGTTACCTTTTTCATTGAGAAAATAATATTGTTAGTCTGACAGGTCAAATGAAACCAGTGGCGGGACTACGCATGACTTTGTTTAACTTGTTTGGTACTTACAATATTTTGAAACAATGTCCCTGCAAACAAATTAAACAAACATAAAGCAATTGTTTTAGTAATTTGAACTAATCTGTGTAGACTGTGTATGTAAAAAATATATTTCTTCTCTCGCGATCGCTAAAGTCTGAAAGTTAATTTAAATTTCAAGCAAGCAAAACATTATTTATAATTTTTTTCAGTTAGACAGCTAAGAAAATTCATATCTATAATCTTCAAAACGCACGCAACTGTAAAAATATTTCAATTATTTGAAAACTGGCCTTTGAGTATTTGATTAACTAGAGGGGTTCCTCCTTAATTCAAGAAGTATTAATATGTATATTTAGTTCATGAAAACAGAATTTAAGATTTCGAGAAATACTTACACTGCAGTCGTAAATTACTAATTTGATAGTGTAGTTATTAATTTTAATAATCATCAATATATTCAAAAGAAATGGTATTGATTAAAAAACGAGAAATCATTGTTTTTTAATTTAAACAAAAATACTTTTCTTAGCCTGAATCGATTAATTAAGTTGTTGGCGTGACAACGCAACCTGCTTTTTTTACTCAACAGGTTGTTAAATATTGTCATTGAATGTAATAAATTTATCAATTTATAATACCGGATCGAGACAATAAAGTTGTTGGCGTGAAAACGCTAATTCCTTGTTTTTCTCGATCAGTGCGTTGAAAATATTCTTGTGGTGCAGTGAAAATTCATTAAAATTTATAATTGTATGAATTAATGAGGTTTTCAATTTAACGTAAATCGAAATTCATATTATACTCAACAATTAATGACATTGTACAAAAAATTCCTGTTTCAATGAAACATACGATAGTTTTCATTTGATCAGTTAAATGAAGTTGTTGGCGTGATAACGCGAGCTTCTTTTTTTCACTCGATAAAAGCGAAAAATACTTTCATTTGATTATGTACAATTAGTTTTTATCAAAAAATTAACCATTCGTAGAAAATTCTTTTAGTGCTCAACGATGAAAGTTATTGTGATAATGGCCAGGATAGACTAAAATTGCTAATTGTTTTAAAAAATAATATTTTTTGTCTGGTTAGATTAATAAAATTGTTGGCGTGATAACGCGAGCTTTTTTTTACTCGACCAATACGAAAAATGTGTTAAAATAATGAATTACAACAAGCTACTGTTTTAATGGGATCAGTTATTATTATAGTTTTTTTTAATCACCCATGTATCAAAAAATAAAAAATGATTAACCTTTAAAAAATGTGTATATGTACATAAACATACACTTCAACAGAGGTTTAATATTGACTTTCATCTTTGTCCAGCTTTCAAATAATATATCTGTAAAAAGTACTACAGGAAGATTTGATAGAGTTGTCGTGATAATTGATGTAGTTAACTTAATTAGTTTGCGAGGATATTAAAATAAAATTAAATATCTTCAGTTATGATTGATAAAAAAATGTTTGGCTAAAAGCGTTGAAACAACAATTAAGTCATTCAAGAAAGTTTACAACGAATATAAGTTTACATTTTTGAACTAAGATTTTTATTTTTGTTTCGTATCGTATTTATATATCAAACATTAATAAGAAATTTTCTGCGAGTAAATTGGGTAATTATAAATGTTATTTTTACCTTACCTTGAAAGAACATATTTGTTTACAAATAAACTGCATCGTACAACTATACTTTAAAGTATAAAAAAAATTATTCAGTCGAACATTTGACAATCAAAGTCTTATTCTGCTTCTTTTTTTTAAGTTTAAATAAAACTATAAAATCGTCTCATCGATTAGTGAAGTTAACAGTACTTGTAAAATTATTAGTTATTGGTTGAAATAATTTTATATAATATAACAGTATTTTATGGTACGGGTGCAGCGTAATTGTCACCAGGGCTTACTTAAAGGAACGAGTTACTTTAAGAGCCCTGGTGACGATTTGCACCAGTGCCATATACTATTTTATAGTACGAGTCACCGGAAACCTGAATTAAAAATCCGATTTTGAGGTTCAAGTGACCAATAGGACTATAAAAAAAAAAATTAATACTATTGTTTCCTGGGAATGATTAACGTTTGTTTAATTAAGAAATATTTAGCCGAAATATAAGAAATTTTGTAGAACTTAATAAGTTTAAAGTAACGATGAAGATAAAAGATTTAAAAAAAAACTTATTCTACTAAGAGGGCACAATAGATATGGATTTTTATTCAAAATACATATTTATTGGATATAGGGATACACGTATTAAACAAGGACAAGATAACTTTCAATTTATCTAAAAAGATTTTTTGAATCTTAAAAAATATGGAAATATATTATTTCAAATAGTTTCAGCCAGAATAACAGAATTATGAGATTTGAAAAATACATCTTTTCTTTTACACAAAGTGCACAACAGATATGAATTTCACTTGCAAATACATATTTATTGGGTGAAGAAAATTATATGAAGTAAAAAATCACATGAAGTACAATAATATAATTCCTGCTAAATATTAAAAACTATCAAATTAGAGAACCTGTAAATTATCCTTGCAATTAATTTTGTTTGTACATGCTTTTCTTTAACTCACTGTGGTTTTTCGTCGTCGTCGTCGTCATCGTGTGTTCAAAACTGCCAAGCTTTATAATTAATCATTAGAAACTACCTTGATACATTACTTACATTTTAATTTCAATATAAAAATATTTTTTAATATTATAATAATTTTAATAATAAAAATTTTTAAAAAGTGCACGATTATTTAAAATATTATTAGCATGATCTATAGCAAGGGTACGGCGCCTGCACGCCGTTTTCTTGCCAAAGTGCCTTACGCGACCCCTGCAACCTGGTAAAATTTCGCTTCATTTTAAGGGCTCGAGGCCACTCGCGTTCATCGCTAAGTCGGGGTAGAGGAAGCTGAGAGAGTATCTGTGCGCGGGCACCCGATACCCCTCCAGGTAGCTAGAACAGCGAGACCCCCCCTGGAGTGCCAAAATTCGCGACGTGCACGCCTAGCGCACCCCCACTTGGGGCCGGATATGTCAAGAGCGCACGGTCCAGATGGCCGGTCGCGCTTGACCTATAAAAGGTCCGACCGAGCGCTCGGAGAGCACTTATTCTTCCTATCGTCTTCCTGTAATAATATTCAAAACTTTAGAATTTTTCGGTCGCGCCTCGCTCTTCATCTTTTAGCTACTCGCTAGTAAAGTGCGTCTCTCCGTCGCAGTTTTAAATTTTTATTCAGCAAGCCTGCTGAACAAAAATCTTTTCTTCATTCTTTTCTCGTGGTGCTTTAGCCAGCGCAGCTCTAGTGTCGTGAAAATTTTTTTTGTTTTGATAATTTCGTAAAACTTAAACTCGTCGAAGTCACAATCTGATCAGGATCAGCATCGCTGCTGTCCAGATCGTCGAGATCATGTTTATCGATTGAACGGTGGATCATCTGACTCGGGTTCGGAGTAGCAGCACTGTAAGTACCCTCGTGCATTGGTGAGCACGCATCCTCAGGGTTCACCCACTAACCTAATTAGTGGTGAGTGTCTCACGCAGCGAACGGTTAGGTTCTTTGGAACCCAGTGGTGCCAAGCCCGAGTGGTGACACCCAAGGAAAAATCTGTAAATAGCGGCCAAGGTCACATACTTGGTGCAGCAAAAGCGGATGGTCCTGGACCTCCTCTGTCCCTGCGAATCCGTAGATACATCTCTGATGTCTATACTATGATATTATTCTTGGGTTATGAAAAAAGATAGAAAACCCTGAGCCAATCGAGAATAGTCGTTTTTATCTTATTTCCCAATTTTCATGAGGTAATCGCGCAAGTGGGGTTGTTCCATAAAGAAATATATACATATAGCTCACTGTCTCATTAATTCTTAACGTCCTATTTATTGATTCATTTGTAAGAATCTGTAAAATAAATTATTTTAAGCAATGTGTGAATTCGCCATAATAATCTCGGTGAGATTAAATAAGTTGTATTATTTTTCTTTTGATTTTGATATATTAAAGCGTGAGTTAAAATGAATTCTTTGAGTTTATTATTGATTACTCCTAGGGCTGACTCCATAAATATTCCTAATTTCTTTTTCACCTATCAATGATAATCTGATTAACCAGACTGCTTAAAACCTAAATTTTATTTTATTGCTAATTATTCATACAGAATTCTTCTTTTATTATTCTCATAAAATAGACTATTTTATTTTCACAATTAATTTTTGTTTTTCTGCCAGTTGTTATTATTCATGAGGATTTGACTTTTTTTTATTCAATTATTATTATCCTCGTTTTGTTTAGAGATAAACCTAAACATAAATCAGTAACAACATAGTCGATACGAATATGCGCGGTAAAGCGTGCTATTTTCTGTGTAAACAAAATTAGCTACGCTTTCACTATATATTTGCGTGTATAAATAAAAAAATTTTATATATCGCTTGTTATATATATATAACTAGGGGGGGGGGGGTACCCCCCTGCTCGCTTCGCTCGCCAACCCCCAAGAAATTCATGCTTGAATCTACACTTGTACCTACGCTTATACACATACTCTTGTGTCTACCTCTGTACCTACTCTGATACATACCATTGTTTCTACTTTTATAGCTTGTGACCACACCTGCACCTTATTTCGTGCCTACCTTTGTTCTCACCTTTCATCTTACTCCAAACCCTTGTAACTACCCTTGTTCTTACCGTTGCACTTACTGCTTTATATAACTAAGCTCTTACCCAGGAATATGCTCATGTTTATATATATATATATTTCTATCATGGTGATAACTGTAGTTTGAATTTTTTTCATGCTTTTATTTCTAATTCTAAGACTACTTTGTTCTAATCTTTGATCATACTTTCATTTCAATCCTTTGTTAAACATCTGTTTCTATGCTTTTACCAACTTATTTTCGTCTTTTTATTTATTAACCTTCCCTGCTTTATAACCTTGCTACTATCCACGTCTGTTGAGTATTTTTTTCCAACTCTCCTTACTACGTCTGTTGATTTTTTTTACTTCCTACATATGTTAATAATCTTGTGCTTACTACCTATTTTTTACTCAAGCTTCTAACGCCGAACCTTCTACACATGCATTTGTTTCTACATCTGTTTCTACTCCCATGCTAACTCTAGTTCTTTATTTTTTTTTCTTAAATTTTTAACACTAAATCTAGCCTTGTGTATAATCTTTTTAATCCTCTTGTACTTACTATTCTAAATAACCCTAAAACAAACCTTGTTCATAACATTGTTTCAAAGTTGATAACTACTGTGGTAACTTCATTGTACCTACTGCCGTACCTGGACTTGTCATTACGTTTATAACTTTGAACCTACGCTTATATGTACATTTTTGCTTAATATTGTTTCTATCTCTTTCACATGAATCTACTTGCTTAAATTTTGGTGTTTGCTGTTGTTTTTTCTTTTTTTCATGCTTTGGTCTCTAACTTTGAATCTTTGTTCTCATCTTTGTGAGAACTATCTTTTCTATTGTTCTTCTCAAATTTTTTTGTAATTGCAATCGTGAAACTAATCATCTTCATACAATTTTGCTCACACAGCTCTTTAACTTTTTTGACAAATATTTCCTACATCCTTTTACATTTGTTATCAACGCTTTTTCTACGTAGGTCTGTCCCAATCAACCTTTCTTGATTAATATCGAAGTTTATCTTACGACACCAGTTTCCAGCCATGTGTAGCCTCTTTCACTTTGTTATTTTTTTCATACTTCAATTTGTAACTTTGAACGTATGTTGTACTTTTTTTTTTTACATTCTAACCCTGAAACTAACATCTTTTATACTATTGTTTTCGATCCTGTACAAACCTTTGTAGGTAAACACTTACCCACTTTTGAATCTACCGATGTACCTACCCTCTTGCCAAACCTTGAAGCTCTCTAAGCGAAGCGCACGCACAATTGTATTATATTATCTAAAACAAGTTTTGTCGAAGCTTCATCTAAATTAATCGACAATAAGTTATATATACCCTTTACCTTTGCGCTATGTTCAGAGTTCATATTCATTTAAACTTTTGTAGATATAGATTCATTGGTTTTGTTTCAGTTTGTACAGTAATAATTATTATTTTCATGATTATAATCGGATAATTTCGAACACTTGATTACATAATTATTTTTTCATCAAATCTATTCTCTAGATGTTTTAATTGAATTGTAATATAAAAATTAAAAATAAAAATTCAAACTTTAAATTTTGTTCTTCAACCAATCACATCACGAATAAAATGCTGACATTCTTTTTGGGTTCTCTCTTTTATCTTTGGATATTAGTTAATTTTTTTAATGCTTCGTAGTTACTTTTTAAATTTCTTCTATAGATACATAGCTGATAACTTGTATCAAAAATTGGCGATGTGGGTAGAAACTGATAACACATATCAAAAATGGGGGGCGTAAGTAAAAAATAGGGCATGGGGGGGTGATTAGAAAAGGGTCTAATTTATTAGCACGGGAAAAAAAAGCAAACGCACGGGAAATTTTAGGTCAAATTCACGGGAAAAAAGACATTTGCACGGAAAAATAAGTGATTAAACGGGAAAGAAAATAAATGCACGGGAAAAAAATACTTGAGCGGAAGTTAAATGTATTAAACGGGAAAAAAAATATATTGAATGGGAGTAGAATTAACATTGCGCGGGAAAAAATGTATTAAATGGCAATAGAATTGATCTCGCACGGGAAAACGTCATATATTTTCTAGTGAATAGATTATCCCACGATTCGATCCGATTTACTATTGCACCTGCCAGACTTACCCAGTTAATATATTTTGTTTCCTGCCCTATAAGTCACTTTGTTGTAAGCTAATTTTTAGTACCCCTGGTCACTCTAACCGCAAAATCAAATCTTTGATGCGTGTTTTCGGTGACTCGTACTATAAAATAGTATATAGTATGAGAGCAGTACGTCAACAGGGCTTATTAAGAACCTCGTGCTGTGCTTCGCTACGTATTTGGGTCCTTAAAACCGCCCCGGTGACGATCCTGCACCTGTACTATAATATACTATTTTAAGTGCATTTATTATTCTACCTACAAGAACGTGCTATTATATATTATATCTTTGTTATTTACTTCGTTGTAATCTAATTTTAAGTGCATTTAATTATCTATTTATGCGAACGTGTTACCATATATTTGTATCACTCGATGTACTTGTCAAGCGACCAAATAGGGTTATACCCCTAGGCCAAAATAAAAACCTTATACAGTCAGTCAGTCAGGGTTGGATAAGTTTTTTTGGATCATCGATTGCAGAAACTTTGGAAATCACTTTCTGGTACCGAATGATGAGCAAAATCATCAATAATTTTTCTAAATGGTCCTTTTTGTTATTAGGTAGGGTCCCTGTACCTAATATGCCCCCCCCCCCTGTTATTTTGAATATGCTCGATATACGGCATTTCTACAATTAGGTAGGAAGAAGTCAAAAACACTGATTTATGAAGTTTTGAGTTGTTTTGAACATTTGAAAATTATTTTTGCGCACGCCTTATAGCTAAAACTAGTTTCGTATACCTTCGTTATTATTTTACGTTGTAATTAAATGGTCTGCCAAAAGATTTAGACTCACCTGACCGAAATTTTCATAAGTAGCTTCGATTCGTTATTGTTTCAGCTTTAAAACGTGATTTTAGTTTTTGTTCAACTAGTTTTCTAACGGCTTTTATTCTTAAATAACTTTTTATTCTGCAGTGTACCTTATATGGCCCCCCACGAATTAGTAGAAATACCGATATTTCATAGATTTGCTTTCATTTTGCATGGTACAAAAATTTCATAAAGTAGTATTTGGAATATCGTTTTAATTTAGTGTGTAAAATTTTAAAAGAAGCTGCTAAAGTATACACAATTTATTCGCAATCAACAGATTACTTCAAAGGGGCCATATTAGGTACACAAATTTTTGGTGTCTTAAAAAAACGTGTTTTGGTAAATCTTCTGGCATTTCAAGCTCATTGATCAAAATCGAACGCGTAAGGTCTCAGTTTAAAGACCTTGAATTAACCTTACACGTCAAAAAATATTGATTTGATTCGCCACAACGTCGATTCTCGCTTAGGGAGCCATATCAGGTACATCTACCTTGCTTATTTTTCGTATATACTAACGAAACTGATTGGCTAAAAGTTAAAAGAACGTACGGAATTACTGAGTCAAACTATTTTTTTGTATAATGCTTTATTCAGCAGACAAAAAAGACCGTCCAAAATAATTACTTTTAACATGGTGAACTGAATTTCAGTACACCATTCAGGAAGCTTTCCCAAACAGTGAATTGAAATTATCAATATTAGATTAAAAAATTAAATTTAAATACAAACTTGAGTTTTACGCCATTTTTAAATTTATAAAAATTGAAAAGAACTTCATAATTATCTGCGTCGGTCAGTGATCGGTTTTTATTATTAGTGTGCGTAAATTTTTGTTTTTTAATCGCTTGATTCACTCAAATATTTAAAATTTAACAATTTCCTTAAAAAGCACAATTTTTTTTCTCATTGGACCATACAATGTAGACCCCCACCTATATTATGCTTTTCATCGGCATTTATATTTATTTAGAATTCATGAAATTTGAAGTTTATTGTAGCTAAAACTTACGAAAAATTAAAAAAATATGAGGTTTAACGTACTGCAAAGGTAATTTTTGGCTAATTTTATAATATGTATTTTGAAAAAATTTATTTAAAAAACGCTCAAAAGTTAATTTTGTTAACTTTCAAGCTGACACAATAGTGTCTACGAAAAGACTAAATTCAAAATCACTTGAGGTATTTTATTGTGAATTTACCTTGAGTATATTCAAAATAACAGGGGAGCCCATATTAGGTACAGTGACCCACCTTATAACAAAGTGGATTGTTGAAAAAAAATAAGATACAAATTTTAAACAAAATTTACTGTGTACTACATTTAGATCAATGAGGAAAATATGGAAATCGTTGTGCATTAATATTCGTTGTTGAACATACCTTAATGAAGCAGTAACAGTAATCGTGATGCCTGTAATGAGGGCATTGACCAAAATAATCCTGGCCGAGGTTTTCCAAAAATCCATCAAAGATACTTTAACAAATCTATACTATAATTTGTTCGGTCAAAACACATCCCAATTGATTCAATATTCAATATAAAGAAGATCTCAACCAATTAAAATTCAAGTCTTAACTCGAAAAATTTGAACAGGAATAATTTGTTACTAGAAGTACTTTTTAGCATTTTCCGAGGTTTGAAATATTACGGCGAGTGGTTTTTTTTTGGACAGAACTAAAACAAAAGTATATATGTTGTTACCTTCAGATCTATGTTAATATTAATCAATTTATCCCGAAAGATACGAACAGATGAATAAAATAAAAAAATAAAATAAAAAACCATCTTTCAGTAGAGTTACAGTGAATTCTGTTCATTTTTTTAAACTTTAATTATAAATTAATTCGAGTATCTACTCTGATTTTGATATTATGTTTTCGGGGATACGAACAGATAAATGAAATGAAATCAAAAATCATTTCTTACCAGTTTTTAATAAATTTTTTTCAGTTTCATTTCTTTAATTAATTTTTAGTCAAATTTTTTAAAATTCCTACTCTGATTCTGCTGATATTTTTTTGGAATATGAACAGATGAAAGAGATGAAATCAAAGAATCATCTTCCGGACGAGTTTTAAGTAAATTTTTCTTTTCTTTTTTATGCATCTTTTTTCTTTTTTCTTTTTTAAACTTGAATTCAATTATTTTTTAGTAAAAGTTTACTATCAATTTATTCAATTTAGGTGTCGTTCAATATCGTTAAAATCATTCGGACTCGACGGAGCCGCAGATTAACGATTAACAGTCGACCAAAGATATTCATGCATCACCGAAAAGCAGAAACTGTATTAGGGTAACTAAAAATAAAAAGACTTAAAAATCTAAGAGATTTTTTTTTTAATTGATTCTTTGAAAAGTAATATTATTCTAATTAATAAATCTGCGGCTCCGTCGAGTCCGAATGATTTTAACGATATTGAACGACACCTAAATTGAATCAATTGATAGTAAACTTTTACAAAAAAATAATTGAATTCAAGTTTAAAAAAAAAAAAAAGAAAAAAGATGCGTAAAAAAGAAAATAAAAATTTACTTAAAACTCGTCCGGAAGATGATTCTTTGATTTCATCTCCTTCATCAGTTCATATTCCAAAAAAATATCAGCAGAATCAGAGTAGGAATTTTAAAAAATTTGAGTAAAAATTAATTAAAGAAATGAAACTGAAAAAAAATTATTAAAAACTCGTCCGGGAAATGATTTTTGATTTCATTTCATTTATCTGTTCGTATCCCCGAAAACATAATATCAAAATCAGAGTAGATACTCGAATTAATTTATAATTAAAGTTTAAAAAAATGAACAGAATTCACTGTAACTCTACTGAAAGATGGTCTTTTATTTTATTTTTTTATTTTATTCATCTGTTCGTATCTTTCGGGATAAATTGATTAATATTAACATAGATCTGAAAGTAACAACATATATACTTTTGTTTTAGTTCTGTCCAAAAAAAAACCACTCGCCGTAAATTTTTACCTTTTTAAAGGTCTTTCTTTTTAAAGATTTCATTTCTTTCGCTAGGTATAAGGTGAAACTAAAAAAAAAATGGTAAAATTTACCAATTGATACCTGAGTAGAACAAACAACTTATGACTCCATTGAGATGAATGATTTTATCGATATTGAAGGACAATTAAAATGAATTGATTTTATTGTAAACTTTTTTTACTGGTTTTTAAACATCAAGTATAAAAAAAAAATTTTATTTTGATAATTCTATTATAGCAACTATAGCAGTAAAAACCTAAGTTGCCGTTGGTATCTTACATTTTTAAATGTTTTTTTTTTTTTTTTTAATTTTATTTATCTCCAGGCTTTAAAAAAAAAAATGATATTTTAATAACTATTAATTTTTTATTTTTCAAACTATTTAGTAACTAGGTATAAGGTGAAACTAAAAAAATTGGTAAAATTTACCAATTGATTCCTGACTAGAACAAACAACTGATGACTCCGTTGAGATGAATGATTCTATCGATATTGAAGGACAATTAAAATGAACTAATTTTCTTGTATACTTTTTTACTGATTTTTAAACATCAGGAGAGAGAGGAAAAACAACTATATAATATAGTAAGATATTGCAGCTATATGCGCGAGAGCTCCTGCAATACGTCATCATTCGTACAATCCCGTAAGCCAGACCGGATGAACCGGTCTATCGGACGGGATTGTCCCTTACTTACAGTACACGGTTTTATCCAGTCGTGGCGCTCGAATCGAAGGGTTTGCGAATCGGACTAACCAGTGCACCACTTGACGGGCTTTACGCACCCGCCTTTCCCACTGAATTATCCGGTCTATGTTTTCTCCGTGTGTAAAATAACATAATTGATTTCTGTTATGTTTATTTTTAAAACGATAAATAACTGAAAATGATAGAAAAAAACAATTGAATAAAACAGAAATAGTTTTTTTTTAACTTTTGGGTATAGTTCATCGAAAAATTTAGATGGAAACTTATTTTTGCCAACTAAGATAATTTTGTTATATTTGTTTTTAATTTTTTAAATAACATAACATAAGTCAATTTTGTTATTTTATTATTTTAAATTCTGCATGTCCATATCTACATCTCTGAAAATAAAAAAAACTTGTAAAATTATTTAATATTTTTTAGAAGTCTTTTTCAACTATATTATTGGTAACATAACAAAAGTAGATTTTGCTATGTTATCAAAAATAATAATATAATAAAAAGGACTTTTGTTACGGTATATGCCGAAATAACATTGCAAGGTATGGTTTTGTTATGTTATTTTTTTGAATAAAATAACAAAATAAATCAACAATAACCGAATCACAAGCGACTGAGAGAAATCATTGAATATAACGTAACAAAATTTAAATGTAACAAAATCTTTTGTTATTACCGGGTCACTGCAAAAAATGATTTTCGTTATCAATATTAAATTTTTGATAATACAACGTCAAGCCGGTAATCTATAATGTACTCTAAATCTATAATGTACGCTAAAGACGCCTCGACGCAAAGTTCCTGTGATAGCCTTACAGTATTTTTTATTAAACTGACCTTGAAAAAATGAGCTTGACACAAAAAAGGAGGGAGGGGGGATTGACACTGATGGTTTTTCCTAAAAATAGGAAACTAATTTTTATTCTACATATGGCGTAAATACAAATGAAAAATTTGTTCAATACAAAAAAATAGTAAGGGCTCCCAATAGCTCAAAACGCTTCAGTTCGTGCTTAATTATTGACGTTTGGAGCGTCTAATCTAAGGCACAAACCTATTTAAATTATCATTTGTTTATAACTCTTTCTTTTAAAGAATAAATTCTTCTGAATAAAAATATTTTAAACAAATTGTAAGCTACCAAAATATTCATGCTTGAATTTCTGTCACCTACTTTAGCTTACGGTATCCATCAGTGTCAATGGTCAATTTTATTTTGTTTGATCAAACTGTTGTGAGTTATGCGTTAATAAAAAAAGGTCTGTTTGCCGAGAAAATACTTTAATAAATTTTTTTTTCAAATTTAGTACATTTGCTTCATAACTTAAAAAATTACAGTATGTACCTACGAAAATGCGCTGCGACACGTCGTGACATCGCACGGTTCTAGAACGCAAGCTTTGTTGGCAAAGGGACTTGAATTTTTACATTTTTATTCTAGATTTACCGCATTATAAGCCGTAGTATCATCCAGTTTCCAAGGAAATGAATGAAATCTTTTTTATATTCACACAAATCATATTTTGTAAATATTAGAGATGCCGATTATTCGGATAACCGGATCTTTGGGTATTCAGATCCAGGTACCCGGGTATCCAATTGGATATGAAAAAGTATCCAGATATCCGAAAGATCTAAAAGTCTTGAAAGATAAACAAGCAGGGCCAGACTGGCCGTCGGGAATTTGGGAGAATTCCCGATGGGCGGCCGGTGTCCCACCTATCCCCCTTGGGGGATAGCCGATAAGTTTTTTTGTTGAACTCGGGCGCCCAGGGTATTTGGGGGATAGCCGAAAAGGTTTTTGTTAAACCAGGTGCCCAGGGTATTTCGGGGTTCAGAGCTTGGGGGATAGTCGATAAGTTTTTTTGTTGAACTCGGACGCCCAGGGTATTTGGGGAATTAGAACCTGGGGGATAGCTTATCAATTTAGTGTTTTTTTTTTTTTTTTGCTGTTTTGAGGGCCGCTTGACCCAAAATTCCTGGGCTGGTTCCAGTTCCCAGTCCAGCCCTGTAAATAAGGTACCCAAGAAATATTAAGATATTTAATTAATGATAAACCTTATTACAAAAATTCATGCGCGGAATCACTTAATTCACCAGGGTTTTGTAAGTTATGAAAATAATCGAACTTGGCGCCCTATGGTTTTTGGTTTGAGGCTTCGGGGATGATCAAACTTGACGCTCAGGAATTTTCGGGTGATCGAACTCGACGAGCTATTTTATTTTTGGCCTTTAGGTCTTTTACTTAGGAAAAAGAGCTCGTAACACCGCTAAATCGAAGGTTTGTGCATTTAAACATACTCTTTTGGAACTTGGTTTTTTTTTTGAGGTCTGGATACTTTTTGTTGTGCAGATAACTAGATATCCGGTTATCTCAGATATAGAACTAATCGGTATTTCTATCCTAAACAATATCATATTTAATTTCGTTTGCTTATTTGTTTCTATTTACTTTTATTTATTTTTTCGTGTGCAATAAATTGTTTTTTAAGTTTAGTGCACAAAAAAACCGTGGACAATGACTCATGTGTATAACCTTTTTTATTTTATTTTTTTTTCGTTTACGATACATGTGTGTTCAATATCTTTGTGTACAAAATTATTTGCGTGTGTTCAATCATGTAATAAAAATTTTTTTGGTGTACAATTACTATGTATAATTAGTGTGTACGATTTACACGTGTACAAAAATTTGTTAAGAATACTTTGTTTTAAAACTCAAAAATTTTTTTTTACGTGTATAACTTTGCGTGTAAAATGAATTAGTTTATTATTTTTTTGTGAACAACAATTTGAATTTAATAAACAAAGAAAAAAATTTTATTTTCAAGTGTATGATAAAAAATGCATTGTTTAAGATAATTTATAATATAATTTTGGTGTATAACTATTAAGTTAATTATTCTTACGTGCACAATTGTCTGCCTACCATCTTCGTCATTATCGAAACAGTCCAAATTTTACTCTAAGACATGGTTTTTGAAAAAATTAGTGTTGTAAAAGATTTGAATTATACTATTCGAGTAGCAGTTTACCCCAGAATTAAACAGACCAACAAAATCTATAAAATAAATTTATAATAACATATACGGAGCATTCATAGATGAGCAAAGAAACTAAAATTATCGATATTAAATTAAATAAAAAATTATAATTACAAAAATCTAGTTGCACTTTTATATAAAAGTATTATCAAGAGGTCGACTTCCTGCACCCTTCAGATTTTTAAAATTATTTAATAACAACATGTAAATACACGCACAAAATAAGAGTTATGCCAAAAATTATTTTTCGCTCTTGTAACCTCGAAATCTAAACTTCGCTCCTTGTTTTCGGCAAAAGTGGCAAAAAAAATTATACCTCCTTCGACAAGGGAATAATATATTAAATATATTTCATAAAAACAACGGCTGAAACTGCAGCTTATTGATCAAAATAAAAAAAGTCTGATTTTTGGTGAAAAAATGATTTTATTATATTCAGAGTAATTTCAGACGGAGACCCTCCAAACATTTTTTTCCATCTAAAACAACATTATATAGGTTTTTTGCATAAAGTACGAAATATGGCAAAAAAACTTGAGTTAAACTTACTAAAACTAAGTGATGTTCCTAGGAATTCAAAAAGGCCGAATGATGTTGTGACGGCTATCTTTTCAATATCTTCTTCAGCGATGGGAATCTGGTAGAAAGCCTTTTGATGATTCACAGTAAAGAAAATGTTGCCTTGGGACTCTTGGATCAGGTTTTCGATGATCGGCAAAGGGTAGCGGCCTGGTTTTGTACAAGCGTTTAAATGCCAGTAATCACCGGTTACGCGGTAAGTATCCTTCTTCGGTACCAAATGCAAAGGACTAGCCAATTGGCTGTTGGAAGGTCTGATGATCCCCTTATCCAACAGGTCAGCAAAAACCTTTTTGTCTGCTTCAAGACGATCACCAGACAATCTGCGTGGGCGTTCAAACACAAGTGGGCCAGTGGTGATAATCGAGTGCTTGACTGGTAAGCCTGGCTGCTGGACAGGGCTGGTAGATGGCTTCAAAATGTTGGCGAATTCCTCCAAAAGGTCACCTTTTTTTTAGCAGTTTGACTGTCAGGGTAAACCAGTGGCTCTATATGAGATTGAATGCAGCGTGGTTTTTTCCAAGGTGACTGAAGTAGACAGACCAGTAAAACTATCGATTACTTTTTTACCTACCATGTCGACCAGTAAACGATATTTTGCCAAGAAATCAGCTCCCAAGATTGCATGAGGTACATCAGCGACAATGACGTTGCAAACAAAGTCATGGCGCAGACCAAGGTTAAGTACCAGTCCCTTGTTGCCAAAGGTAAGAATTTGTGTGTGGTTGGCTGCGTAAAGCTTGAGCGACTGTCGTTGCAAGTTCTCTTGAACTGAAGACTTGGGAAGTAACGAAAATACGGATCCAGTGTCCACAAGGAAACCAATGTTTGAACAAAAATCCGACAAGTGCAGGTGAGCATCTAAGTCGAAGCAACCTCTGCCACCTAGGCAGTGTTGGGCATGTCGAAAATAGGTTGTATTAAATGAAATTTTTGACGTGTCGAAATAGTAGTTTAAGGCAGTCGTAAATTTTTTTGACAAAAATATTTGTCAAAAACTCCGACGCAATTTTTTTTTTAATTTTTTAAACTATTATATACATGCATGCAGGGACTCTATATTATGAAAAAAAATTTACTAAAAAATGAAAAAAAAAATTTGCATAAAGCATCATCAAGTTGCTGTTTTCGGAAAAATAAATGAATAAAATAAAAAAGAAAGAAAAGAATTAACTGTATAAAAAACTTTTTTATAAATTAAAAACTATAAAATAAAACGTTATGACGATTTAAATTTGAGAGGCTTTAAAGACTACCTGAGAGCAAAAAGATTAGGTTTTTTTAATTCATACTTCAAATTTAATAAACGACTTATCAATTATACCTCAAATTATAAACACCCAAATTCTCTGGGCGCCCGAGTTCAATAAATAAACTGATCAGCTATCCTTCAAGCTCTAAACCCCCAAAATACCCAGGGCGCCCAAATTCAACAAAAAAACTTATCGGCTCTCCCCCAAGCTCTAAACCCCCAAATACCCTGGGCACCCAAGTTCAATAAACGAAATGATCAGCTATCCATCAAGCTCGAAACCCCCAAATACCCTGGGTGCCCGAGTTCAACAAAGAAACTTTTCGGCTATCCCCTAAGCTGTAAACCCCCAAATACCCCGGTTACTGAGTGGAATAATTTTACAGGTTCAGCGTACTTTATATTTGAATATCAAGTCCGTAAAAAAGTTTTTTTTTTTTTTGTTCCACAAAAAGGTTGTGGTGTACTTTCATTTACATCACTTAAAAGTATTACAAAATAATAAAAAATCAAGATAAAATAATAAAATAAATAACCAATAAACAAACGAAAATTTTTACGCTTTTCTGGAAATGTATCTCTTTCATAGAAGCATTTAATTTATAGTTTGCAACGGTGTACCTGGGAGACAAGGCCACGCAAAGCCAGCCCCGAGGTCCCGTCGGCCAACGCCCAAGAACCTAAAAAAAAATAAAAGAAAAATCTGCACTCGGGAACGGGCCAGTATTTTCGATGCGCCCTGATTCCCGTCCCGGCTAGCTCGAAATTAAATTTGCGGGCTGGAGAACTGCCTGCGAGAGGCCTGCTGCACTGCTGCACCGCTGCTGCTGCCTAGCCGTCCTCGACCGCGACTCGTCGCGGTCGATCAGCCCTGACAGGCCGCGCCCTAAGGGAAGAGAGAGAGAAAAAAACAAAGAGAAGAGAGAAAACTTAAGGCGAGAGAGGTAAAATCATACGACTAAATGAAAGAAGAGAACGTAAGATTAACTAATTTATTCAAAACGCCTACACGGGCGGGTCGACAAATGCCGACGCGAGGCCCAAAAACGCAAGCCCGTAGGCCACACATCGGCCGGATCCGCTGATCCGGGCCTTGCACACCGCACGCGGAGGGAGCACCGGGAATTAAACGAATCTATCCTAACTCGACAGTACCTTGTAGTCAGATGCTCGCGCGCTAGCTCACGGCGTCCTTTCGACTGGCTCACGGCGTGGTCCGCTGGGAGGAAGGCTGTCTCCTCGTGGTCGGCGATCCTCGATCTCGATGTGGTCGCCGATCCCCGATGATCTTCACACCCACGTCCGGAACGGTTGGCCAAATCGCGGTTCTACGGCACAATCTCTAACGGGAAAATCTCTTACGCGTATTTCGAGCGAGAAATGCACAACTACTTTTTAGGCGGGTAGGCAAAGACTGCCTCGCAAGACTCGGTCGCTGGCGGTCGCCGCCAGCGCCACTCAGCTGAGCAGGGGAGGGGAGGGGAATCAGGCTCCCGACCGTCTCTCTCCTCGTTTCGCTGCACGCTCGGGTTTAGCTCCGGCCGATCGCCACGATCCGTTTGGAGCCCAGCTGACGAGAGAGAGAAGGCCGGGAGCTTGTGCTCAAGCTCCCGATCTCCCCGTAGAAAGTTAAAAAAAAAATTTGTTGATAATGTTGCAAACAAAGTGTTTAACAATAAGTACAAATTTATAGTGTTTTCCTATAGTCAATCACGCCGTTTTGGAGTTAAAAATTTCAGATTTACAATTTTATGGTATAATAATGCACTAGTGCAGCGTAATTAGGTATGTATTGTAACAAGATTATTTATTTCATGTTCAAGTTAACTAAAATGCGCTCATATTTTTGGAATAATTCAACTCGCGCTCTCAAGGTTTTTTATGGGGGTTTACTGCTTATGGGATATCCGATAAGTTTTTTTGTTGAACTCGGGCGCCCAGGGCATTTTGGGGGTTTAGAGCTTGAAGGATAGCTGATCAGTTTATTTATTGAACTGGGGTGCCAAGGCTATTTGGGGGTTTAGAGCTTGAAGGATAGCTGATCAGTTTATTTATTGAACTTGGGTGCCCAGGGTATTTGGGGATTTAGAGCTTGAAGGATAGCTGATCAGTTTATTTATTGAATTCGGGTGCCCAGGGTATTTGGGGGTTTAGAGCTTGGGGGATAGCCGATAAGTTTTTTTGTTGAACTCGGGCGCCTAGGGTATTTGGGGGCTTACAGCTTAGGGGATAGCTGATGAGTTTTTTTATTGGACTTGGGCGCCCAGGGTATGCTGATCTGCTGAGAGCGTCCATTTTCAAACTAATTTGAATAAATTGTAAATAAATAAAAAGTCACTCTTTCTTTGCTAAACTTAAATGTTTTTTCACAATTGTGAGCTGCATTCAGTTTAAATATTTAAATACTATTAAATAAAATATTGCAATAAATTTATTTCAACCTAGAAAATTTTCATGAAAAGTAGGAATAATTGCTTTTATCAACTTATAAAAAACTGAAAAACCAAACATTTATTGTTAAAATTTCAATAATAATTTAAGTAATTTTTACAAAAAATTCATTAATATCTTGAAATTAAAATAAGAGTAATGTAAACAAACAAAATTAATTGAGAAAAAATCTAGGTTATGAGCTGAAATAAATCGTTTTTGAATTTTTTACAATTCATACATTAACGACAAACTTTTATACATTTGATACATTTACGACATTTCCGACTCTACGACATGTCGAAAACTTCCAGAATTGTCATTTATCCAACACTGCACCTAGGTCAGAGATTGCTGTAAGGGTTTGGGTTCCCCTTTTGCTCATTCGAACTAGTGCAAAATTGGCAAGGAGCGGTGCAGTGAATAGCGTTAGCGCCATGTTTTTTATGGTACCAGCACCAAGCTTGAGCTCTAGGAGAAGCTGAGCGATCTCGCGGGTTACGTGAATTAGATCGTTGACGACTGCGATGCTGATTATTGTGCAATTTTTTTACATCACTGCCGATCTAAGTTGAGCTACAGCGGATTTGAGTTGCGCTACCTCCTGGGCCAGGGCAGAATCTACCAGCTTCGATGAAGATACAGGAGAGTAGGTCTTAGTTGGACCGACTGCCATAACAGAACCTCCAAGCTCTTGTAGATTGTCAGCGGCGACGGTGAGCTTTTCCATGTCGATCTCCGGAATTGTTGAAATCGTTGTTCGGAGGATCTTGGACATGACGTTTGGCAGGAGATCAAACCATTTGACTCTGAGGGCTTCATCTTTGATTTTTCCGTCAGCTCTTTGTTTAAGTTTGCGCCACAGCTGTGTAGGTTTGCCATTACCAAGGCTCATGCCAGACATAACCTCTTGAAGATTCTTTTCAGCTGAAACAGAGGTACGTTGAATGATAGCTTCTTTCAAAGCTTTGTACTTATCTGTTTCAGGGAGATTGTAGATGATATCGGCGATTTCATCTATTGTAGCCAAGTCAAGGGCATCAGCCACAAGGTTGAATTTATCCTTATCCTCAGTAATGTTATGAGATTCCAGAATGCATTCAACACGTAAGAACCAAAACTCAGGTCTTGAAGGCCAAATTTTAGGCATTGCACATTTGGCTGCTGCCGTCATGACTGCGACGTCGTCGTTGTAGAGGGTGAGAGAGTCGAAAAAATTCTCTTCCTCATTAGTGTCTGAGGATGAATCGCCGTCAGTGTTGATGGCCACCGAAGGGTCTACTAAAGGCTCTTTTGGTTAAATCGAACCAGTGGCTGAATCAGCATGGGGCTCCAAAATGGGCGATTCACCAGGAACCAGGATGGACTCAGTGGGCTCTAACCTAGAACCTGTGGGAAGAGAACGACTGGTCTTGAAATATTTTGAGATGGTGAATTGAGTGTGTCGATGCTTGGCTGCGAAGGGTTAGGTTGGATCTCGGCCGGAGGGGTTATGGAAGACTGGGCTCGGCGATGTTTTGTACGTAACGCCTTATCAAGCTCTGCTGACGATTCTTCGACATAAGGCGCAGAAAAACCCTGAGTACGTCTTGATTGCCTGATACTGTCTTGGAGCGAGACGTCTTGAGGCCTGCCACTCATCGGCCAAAAATTGCTCGAAAATTGAAAGTTGTCGTGCACTTCGCGCGTCTACTTCTCAAATTTTTTATTTCGGGGTCACCAAATATGAGGAAAAACGCTGAGATGTATAAACAAATAACAATTTAATAACAATTACAAAGACAATGTAGTAGTACAAAACATTGAGCGTGTGCTTTACAAAGTAAGGTTGGAAACCGTAATAATTGATAAACAATAAATAACACGTGGATAAGCAGGAACTTTCTTAAGATTGAACGCGCGACTGCAGGCGGTGATCGAACCGCCACATAGAGCAGCTTCATGATTCATAACTTCAAGCAAACTGGAAGTAGATCCAGAAGTACCGAATTTTCCGATGTATAAGCCCCCCTAAAAATCGACGTCAAAAACTTAAATGAAAATATGTAATTAGTGATTTATTGGAAAATAATGATAATAATTTTCATAACTTTTTCTGGCCAGTTGCACAACTTTAAATTTAAAAGCAGCATTGTACTTTAATCTTTTTCCAGATGGTTCAAATTAGGGGGGCTTATACATCGAATCATTAAAACTCCGAATTTTTGGACTAAAATCGGGGGGGGGGGAGGGGGGGGGCTTATACACCGGAAAATACGATACATATAGGCTTTTAATAAGAAAAAATGACATAACATGCAAACTACTCATACCTTGAGGACCCATAACTCGTTTTTAACAATTCACATTTAACTTAATATGTAGCCTTGGAAAAAAAATTGAGTTTGGAGAAACAACTAAAAAGCTCATTGCACTTCTTACTTTGGTTACAGCACAAAGAGTTCAGAGTATCTTTTACTAGGATAAGTAACATAATAATCAAAGCTGAAGTCATCGAAAGCAAAATATCCGATGCAACTAGAACTTTAACGCAAACCTAAATACAGCCCATCCTGAGGATTCTTTTTTCAGGGCAAGCCAAATATCTGCTATGTACGATCACTTACGGACTATGTGAACAATTAGAATTTTGCAGCTTAATAAAGACGAAGTCGAAAAATACTGAATATGGATGAAAAACCATATTACGTGACCACTAGAAAATCAATCATCAGGTTAACACAAGATATCCCTACTAAAAAAGTTCACATGTAAATCCACGTGGATATTCACGTGATTCATCCACTCTATAAATCCACTTGACCAAATTAAAAAAAAAAACTAAGTTCCACATGTAAAAATTTTATAACTTATGTACTTTTTTATAAACAAAAAAGTTTTTGCAGTTGAATGAAATATCCCAAATTGAATTGAGTATTTTGATTTTTTCTACACTTTCAGGAAATTAAAAATTTTGACACTTGTGAATTCTTCGGGACTTGATAAAATTATGAGCCCAGAACTTTTTTCGAAAATTTCCAGCATTTAGAATTTTTTAGGAATTTGGAATTTTTATAGGCTTATAATATTGTTGTTGACTTAAAAATTTTAAGGTCTGTGGGACTTAAAAATTTATCTATTCTTTAAGACTTAGAAATTTTTTGAACCGCAGATACTTAGAATTTTTTCAGTCTCTGGAACTTAGAAATTTATTTTGTTTTCGGACTTAGAAATTTTTCAAACCGTAGACACTTTTAAAGTGAGTTAAGTATGTGAAACATAAAAATTTTTTGAACGGCAGACACTTAGAATTTTTTCAGTCTGTGGGACTTAGAAAGGGTATAGCCGGGTAAGATAGTCGAATCGGCCCCCAGCTCGAACCCCTACAATATATATATCATTCGAAAGGGCATGAAAAAAGAAAATTTTTGGCGCGAACCAGAATTTTGTATACCCACTACTGCGCATGCGCGGTCCAAAATAGTGATTTTTCAACTTTGATTTTTATCTCGAAATCTAAGAGGGTGAGAAAAACGCGGTTTGCAGCAAAATTTTGTTTACAAAAAATGTAGTTCAATCATATTTTTTTAAATCATTTTTGGCGCCAAATTCAAATTGTCAAGGCTGTTTTTCGAATTTTTTTCCCTAAAAAATGCGATTAAAAAAAAACGGTGATACATACCTCTCTGGAAAAGAAATATGTCATGTATTTTAGGAAAAAATAGCTTCACAAATTTTTTCAAAATTTTTGAAGTGGTGGAAGACACTTTTTAGGTCAAATTATTGAAATTTTTTATCTAAATCGCCACCTAGCGGCTGCATACTGCGTTAAAATATGACAACATTTATATCGCTGAACTACATTTTTTGTAAACAAAATTTTGCCGCAAACCGCGTTTTTCTAGCCCTCTTAGATTTCGAGATAAAAATTATAGTTGAAAAATCACTATTTCGACCCGCGCATGCGCAGTTTAGGGAATAAAAAATTGCGGTTTGCGCCAAAAGCTTCCTTTTTTCAAGACCTTTCAAATGATATGTATATTGTAGGGGTTTCTGCATAAAAAAATTTGGCCTACCTGACCTAGATTGAAAATAACTAATTTATACAATTTTTTAGTGATGGACATGGTTGAACTAATCTCGTTAGAGGTATTAAAAATTTTTTTTGCAGAAACCCCTACAATATACGTATCATTTGAAAGGTCTTGAAAAAAGGAAGCTTTTGGCGCAAACCGCAATTTTTTATTCCCTAAACTGCGCATGCGCGGGTCGAAATAGTGATTTTTCAACTATAATTTTTATCTCGAAATCTAAGAGGGCTAGAAAAACGCGGTTTGCGGAAAAATTTTGTTTACAAAAAATGTAGTTCAGCGATATAAATGTTGTCATATTTTAACGCAGTATGCAGCCGCTAGGTGGCGATTTAGATAAAAAATTTCAATAATTTGACCTAAAAAGTGTCTTCCACCACTTCAAAAATTTTGAAAAAATTTGTGATGCTATTTTTTCCTAAAATACATGACATATTTTTTTTCCAGAGAGGTATGTATCACCGTTTTTTTTTTAATCGCATTTTTTAGGGAAAAAAATTCGAAAAACAGCCTTAACAATTTGAATTTGGCGCCAAAAATGGATTAAAAAATTTGATTGAACTACATTTTTTGTAAACAAAATTTTGCCGCAAACCGCGTTTTTCTAACCCTCTTAGATTTCGAGATAAAAATCAAAGTTGAAAAATCACTATTTTGGACCGCGCATGCGCAGTAGTGGGTATACAAAATTCTGGTTTGCGCCAAAAATTTTCTTTTTTCATGCCCTTTCGAATGATATATATATTGTAGGGGTTCGCGCTGGGGGCCGATTCGACTATCTTACCCGGCTATACCCTTTATTTTGTATTTAGACTTTGAAATTTTTCAAACTGCATAAAAAAATTAAGATCTGAAAAAGATCTGTTGAAGACATATCTTAACTATGGCTGTTTTTGAGACATTTTAACACGAAAAAAATGTTTTATTTTTTATATGTATCATTTCAAAACGTCTGAAAAAGTTCTTTTAAAGATAAAAATTACTGATTTTTTCGTTAATTTTCATATGATACTAAGATTATTTTTAGATCTTTGATCATTTTGAGATAAATTTTAGATATTTTTAATTACGTAACCTTTTCTCTTAAAGAAATTAATAATAGTTTTTAGAAATGATAATCAGGCAAGTGATAATAATTGCAAGATTAATTTTGTGTATTTAAGATTTTTTTAAAGATCATTTTGTGATGAACTTTCGATATTATTTATGCGCGTTTTTTTAAAGATGTATATTAATATATTTTTAAAGATAGCAAGATTCTTCAAAATAAATTTTGTACGTTTTTAAAAAAATTTTCAACCAGCATTTTGAATGTTTCAAGACCTTTTTTTGAAACTTATTAAATTTCATTACTTTTTCAAATTAAAGAGTTTACCGTGAATTACTTTCCTAGAGCACTGAGGACTCGGGTACAATCTGTGCATGTTCGCGGCTAACCTTTACTTTTCTTTAATCGAGTTTCTGAAAAAGAAAAAAAAAATTGCCACAAAGTATCATTCAAACATTTAACACCAAATTTAAATTACTGCTTAATATTTAAGACTTATTTGATCGGATGTTCTCCGGTAGAAGTTCAAACGGCTGACCAACTTTTATTCGCTCTCTTGACTTCTTTCGCTACTTTGTATCATTTGTCTGTCTATTCTGTATTTTTTCTAGTTGTTGAACACATTTTTATTTTTATTTTATATAATTTACAATTAAAAAAATATATCTTGAATACTCAAAAAAATATTGGTGATATTTTACCGTCTTTGTATGGTTAGAAAAAATACGAGAATAAACAATATGAATTTGGCTGCTAAGACGATCGATCAAATCGAACGTATTCATAACAACGACCTGTGCACACGTCGTTGTTGGTGATAATGTTGGTTAAACTTCAGCATACCGAGATGACGAAGTTTAACCAATATTGCTAAGTTTTCAAGATATATTTTTTTAATGTAAATTATATAAAATAAAAATAAAAATGTGTTCAACAACTAGTAAAAATACAGAATCGACAGACAAATGATACAAAGTAGCGAAAGAAGTCAAGAGAGTGAATAAAAGTTGGTTATCCGTTTGAACTTCTACCGGAGAATATACGATCAGATAAGTCTTCAATATGAAGCAGTAATTTAAATTTGGTGTTTAATGTTTGAATGATACTTTATGGCAATTTTTTTTTCCTTTTTCAGGAACTCGATTAAAGAAAAATAAAGGTAGGCCGCGATCATGCACAGACTGTACCCGAGTCCTCAGGGCTCTACGAAATTAATTCACGGTAAACTCTTTAATTTGAAAAAATAATGAAATTTAATTTGTTTTAAAAGAAGGTCTTGAAATATTTAAAATGCTGGTTGAAAATTTTTTTAAGATCGTATAAAATTTATTTTAAAGAATCTTGCTATCTTTAAAAATATATTAATATATATCTTTAAAAAAACGCGCATAAATAATATTGAAAGTTCATCACAAAATGATCATTAAAATAATCTTAAATACACAAAGTTAATCTTGCAATTATTATCACTTGCCTTATTATCATTTCTAAAAACGATTATAAATATCTTTAAGAGAAGAGGTTACGTAAAAAAATTTATCTCAAATTTATCTCAAATTTATCTCAAAATGATCAAAGATCTAAAAATCATCTTCGTATCATACATATAAAAATTAACGAAAAAATAAGTAATTTTCACCTTCAAAAGAACTTTTTCAGACATTTTTGAAATGATACATATCAAAAATAAAACATAATTTTTTTGTCTTAAAACATCTCAAAAATAGCCCATAGTTAAGATATGTCTTCAAAAGATCTTTTTAAGATCTTAATTTTTTTTACACGGTTTGAAAAATTTCAAAGTCTAAAAACAAAATAAATTTCTATGTTTTACAGGCTTAACTCACTTTAAAAGTGACTGCGGTTTAAAAAATTTCCATGTCCGAAAACAAAATAAATTTCTAAGTCCCAGAAACTGAAAAAATTCTAATTGTTCACGGTTCGAAAAATATCTAAGTTCCAGAGATTGAAAAAATTCTAAGTGTCTGCAGTTCAAAAAATTTCTCAGTCTGCACATTCAAAATCTGCTAAGTATCACAGACTGAACATCTTTTAAGTCCGGAAGAACTAAAAAAATTTCTTATAGACTAGATAAATTTTTAAGTCCCACAGACCAAAAAATTTCTAAGTCAACAATAATTATATTATAAGCCTATGAAAATTCCAAGTTCCTAAAAAATCCTTAATGCTGGAAATTTCCAAAAAAAGTTCGAAACTCATAATTTTATCAAGTCCCGAAGAATTTATAAGTGTCAAAATTTTTAATTTTCTAAAAGTGTAGAAAAAAATCAAAGTACTTAATTCAATTTGGAATATTTCATTTAACTGAAAAAACTTTTTTGTTAGTAAAAAAATTAAATAAGTTATAAAATGTTTACATGCGGAACTTAGTTTTTTTTTTAAATTTGGTCAAGTGGATTTATAGATTGGATGAATCACGTGGATACTCACGTGATAATTCACATGTGAACTTTTTTAATAGGGATTTTTCCTAAAATTAGGAAAGATATGAACATTTCCGTCGTTTACAGTAAACTACATTCTACTTCATCAGCGGCAACTTGGCAGATTCTTAACAATGAAACTATTAGGAAAACTGTGGGTTTAATTACAAGTTTTATTTTAAAGATGAAATAATTGGATTTAATTATTATATCATTAAGGTTAAGTTACAGATCTTTATCGGAAGATAAAATTATTGGATTTAATTATTATATCATTAAGCTTAAATTACATATCTTTATTGGAAGATGAAAAATTTGTGACGTTGTCACTCGAAGACGTACTGTTAACCCGGTGGCAGTCAAATTACCAACATAAATGAACAGATATTTGTATACTATGATATTTTCTGATTTGAGTTTTAATTCTATAATTAAGTTAAGACCTTTATAACATCAACCATACTGATCTACGAGGACAAGGCAGCAAGTGCTACCGTATGATCAAACTAAACCATCTGTAAGTGAATCTCGACCCAAAAAATACGAGCTACCTCGTCCGAAGTAGATGAAACTTCTAGCTATGAATAGTCTGTAACGTTTGCACTCATTAACTTTCTTTTTCTTTTTTTCGTTATGTAATTGAAAACATTAAAATTCATAATGGCGACGGTGCAAGTAAAATTGCTGCAGAATAGCAGCTGTGACTCAGCGAAATCACATTTATAAAAGCAAAATGCATGGTTTGCTGAGTTTTATAGGATTAAAGGGCAACTTAAAGTACGTCTTAAACATAAATGTCTTTAAATATTAAAAATATCACTTATATACCTGGTTGGATATCATTCAGCTTTCCTTTTTTATCGTAAAGTCGATAAAGCCTCGGCTTGTATTTCTTCAGACATTTAAAATCGATATCTCCGATGTTCGAGTCTTAAAAAAAAAATAAAAAAATAGATTCACATCAACTTTATTACACAATATTATAAAATCATTTACCTGATGTATCCGGAGATGATGCTCTTACTGATTCTAAATGGGACCTTAAGCTTGACTCTGTACTCGAAATCGATCTTGATCTTGATCTAGATGATGTCTTTGACCTTGACATTGAGCTTGACCTAGATTTCGACCTTGACCTAGATCGTGATCTAGAAATTGACTGAGGTCTATAAGGTGACATTAATTTAGACTCTGGTCTTGGTCTATATGATGTCCTTTACATTGATTTAGATGATGATTTTGACCTGCGTCACTTAGATCTAGATCTTGCCCTTGCTACAGATGATGATCTTGAATTTTTCTTTGATCTAGACCTTGACCGATAAATTGACCTTGATATAGATGGCGAACTTGATTTTGATCTTGACCTAGACCTAGACTTATATGGTGACCTTGATCTAGATCTTGACCTCGATTTAGATCTTGAATTTGATGCTGACATTGACCTTGATCTAGATCTTGACTTTGATGTATACTACGACATTGATCTAGATCTTGACCTCGATTTAGATCTTGACCTTGATCTAGTCCTTGATCTTGATCTAGATCTTGATTAAGATGTGGATCTTGACTTTGATCGGGATCTAGATCTTGATTTTGCTGTCGAACGCGATCGAGATCCAGATTGTGACTCATGTTTTGATTTTGTCTTAAGCAATGACTTAGGTATAAATGTTGACATTAATTTGTGTGTGATCTGATTGTTTATGGAAGTCGATTTTCCTGATTCATTGTCTAATAATGACATTTTTTCGATTTGCTAGTAATTTTTCTACGATCACTTTGCAATTTGAGTGCAATGCATTTTGAGTTACTTTTTTTAATTTTCTCTGTTAAATTTATATATTATTCAATTAAATAAATAATTTATGAACAATTTGTCATAAGTCAAATTTAAATAACTACTGAAAATAAATTTGTCATCAATCCTTCAGGAAGTTATCTTCGTAACCGCTGTCTGAGTGGTCAAGTATTGTTAATCTAAGATTACGTTTTTAAAATATTCAAGCATTCTTTTATGGTGCTGTGTTATTGTTTCTTAATTTTGTTGGTGTGAAGTTTAAATGTTTTATCCCACTTGCAAAAAAAACCTATATAGCATAATGTTTTGTGACGGTCTGAATCGTAAATTAACTTTCACTCAGAAAAAAAATATGCCTTTTTCCTTGAGAAATTCTGTTTACGAGTTACCATGGTGGTCAATGAGAGAAAGCCGTGCGCAATGTGAAACCATGCGCTCACGCGAAAAACTCATTGAATGATGGTTTTTAGTCACTCCTTCCACCAATGAGATTTTGGCACTAGGCTTTCATGGAGAACAGCATATTTTTTCTCTCTATGTATAGTCGAATTGGTGTTCGAAAGTTCGTGCTGCGTGTGGCTACCAATCGATGAGGTAAATGGGTTGCATGCTGGTGCAAAGCAGTGGAAAGCAAGTGAAATCTGCACAATATGGCGTTGATAAAAAACTAGTGTTATTTGTGAGTGGGATTTTTTATTTATTTTTGAGACGTTATATGAATTACGAAATAAGTAGATCGTAGTGTACTGTTGCGGGAAACGTTATTCATTTAAGTGTTTATGAAACTTATAGACAATGTGTAGTAGGACGTTGCTTAATTTTTTTTAATTTTTTTTTTATGAGCGCAGGGTAAAAATCGCTTCTTTATACCTAAAAAGTCATGCTCATGCCGAAAAAAAAATTTTCAAACCCTTTCTTAACGTGCCTCAAGGCCCCTGAAGTTTCCCATGGGATTTGCACGTAAAAAACGGGTCAAAATGTTTATTGTTCAAAAACAAGATGAAAATTTAAAATTTTTTACATCCAAACTATGTAGATCGATGTATTTTTTTGCCCTGAATCAAATGGCAGCATTGTTTTTTGAAGATTCCTTGATTTTTAAAAACTACAATACATATTTTTTTTTCAATTTTACATCTAATTTAATTTAGGACTTTCTTGATTTCAGGAAGGAAGAAAATATAGTGAATCTGTGTTTTGTTTGAAAACTACAAGTTAAATATTATTATTCAATTTCGAAATGAAAGCTACTTTTTATTTTATTAATTTAAATTTTGAATGAAAAGATATAAATTTATAGAAAAAGATTTAAACAAATTCATTTTGGGTAGAAATCTTTTTCTTTTTTTAATGCAAAATTAGATTTTTTTTTTACGATATTTTTACATTATTTCCTTGATTTTTTATAATAAAATTTTTTTGACAGAATTGAGTGAAACTAATAATTATACTGGTTTTGGAGGGTAAAAATTAATGAAAATGAGTTGTTACGAGAAAAAAATTCCATAACATCTATAATTTCTATTCGCAAAACACGTTTTTTTTAAGATTTTTCTTATTATTTCGCACTTTTTTGCTTGTAATGTTTCAAAATTCAGGAACCCTTTAAAAGTAATACTGCCACTAGGTTTCTGGGGAAAAAATACATGGAAATAAGTTGTTAAAAGAAAAAAAATTCCATTATCTCTACAATTTTTATTCGAAAAACCAGTTTTTTTAACGATTATTCATGTTATTTCGCACTTTTTTGCCTGTAGTTTTTAAAAATCAAGGAATCTTCAAAAAACAATGCTGCCATTTGATTCAGGGCAAAAAAATACATCGATCTACATAGTTTGGATGTAAAAAATTTTAAATTTTCATCTTGTTTTTGAACAATAAACATTTTGACCCGTTTTTTACGTGCAAATCCCATGGGAAACTTCAGGGGCTTTGAGGCACGTTAAAAAAGGGTTTGAAAATTTTTTTTTCGGCATGAGCATGACTTTTTAGGTATAAAGAAGCGATTTTTACCCTGCGCTCATCAAAAAAGAAATAAAAAAAAATTAAGCCCCGTCCTAATGTGTAGTTATCGTGTGTGAATACAATAATAGCAGCAGCGACCAGGCAGAAAACCGAGGCCGTTATACAGCAGCCTGGGTTAGCCAAAGCTGTACAGGATAAAGTTTTGTTATCGTTGCCGAAAACTGAAATGTGTAAATGATTGTGCACTGGTGATCGCCATTCGCGTAAATAAAAAGTAAGTTGTTATCGCGTATGAGTGTGTGAGCGCACAAGTGTACGCGTGAGAGAAAAGTAGTTGTTTGTCTTTGTCTTTTTCTACTTTTTCTTCGTGGTACTAACTCCAGCGAGGAGACGTGTTTGCGTTTCCAAATAGCTGAAGATGGTTAAAGTTTGAGTTTAAATTTTTTGATACGTAGAATCGTGCATTCTTTATGGTTTTATTTTAAAAATATTTTCAACTCCTTGACACTGGTTACAAGCATATGATATGAATAATTAATTTTCTGAATAATTAATCTAAAATTATTTTGTTATAATTATTTGTATTATTTATGATTGTATGAGTATAGGAGTAGAAAAAGTATGCATGTTGTTGGCATAAGTCAAAAAGTAAGCCACAGCTATGTCACGTTTGTCCTGTAATTTAGCACAAAAAGAGACAATAAAATTAGATAATATTTTAAAGTACCTTTTTTTGAACGGAAAAACCGGACTAACGTGACAGAACTTGGACCAAATTTTTGACTTTTTTCCTAATACTACAGACAATGAATTTCCTTTCAACCAATAAAGTAGTTTTAATACATTATAAAAGTTTTAAAGCAAGTGTTGAGTCATTGTGCCGGTAGGTTTACTTATCACTCACTCTTATAGAAGCAAAAAAATTAAATCATCTTAATAATAGTAATAAATTATTCAAAAAAATTATATGGGTCGAGCATAAAAACATTTGAAACATATTAGTCCTTTGTTTCCTCGCGTGATACTACTTTTTTAACAGTGAAAACAATTATTTATGAAAAAAAATACATATAGTTTTGTAACAGGGGTGGATTTAAGAGTTTTTATCTACCAATACAAATACCTACGGTGCTCACTAAATCCTTCTTGCCTTTACTTAGTGCTGATCCAAGCACTCGTCAAACTGCAACTCGTTGACCTTAAATAATAAAATGAGGAAATCGCGTCCACGAAAACTAAAATATTTCCATACGGGATTGGCTAGTTCGTTTATCGGTATTGCTTGTGAGCGTTAGTAGGTAAAACAGTAAGGCTACGGGCCTTGAAGGCTACGAGGCTGTAAGGCTACGGAGTACAAGGTAACGCCACCTGTCCTTACGTACCGATTTACCGACTGTTTTGCGCAATAAATTATTAAAGTTACAGGCTGTCGATTTTACTGATAGTCGTAGTGTGCCGTCTCAATTTATATTACCACAACAAACTGATTTTAATTAAATTTGACAGAAGTTATTATATATTAAATGAAAGGTTTTGCAGGAATAAAAAATATGGCAGTTAATATATATATATATATATATACATTTATTATTTAAAAAAATTACATTGATAATACAAAAAAAAAATCTTTAAAATAATTTTGTACAATATTTTTAATCTTTCGATTATTATTTTGCTAGCTACTCCATTAGTTCCGCGAAGTTTGCCGATTCTTTTTCGGTAATGAACTTTTTCAAAATCCTAACGTTCTGTAAAGCGCAACAAGTTTTAAACTGACCGTTGCAATTTTCGCAAACCGTAACAATTTTGATGTGATCTATTGGTGGTTGGGAGTAAGCGGCAACATGCTCGACGTTGTATATAAAACGCTCCAACCATTTCTTTTTTTTTTTTTTCAGCGAGCCAGCTAAGTAAATTTTAGTAGCGTCCTTGAATGATTCGCGAATGGGTTGACCTATTGTGTAAGGAATTGAACCAGCATTTCAATCTAAAACCTTATTTAACAAAATTTATTTTGCAAAAGCAATAAATAAGGGTCTGTGCGCGCTCTGAAAGAGGTGACGTTAAATTGAAGACGGTAGCTTAACGAGTGTTTGATGAGTAGCGATGTTGCTGATACTTTCGGACAGAAAAGTGATGACTCCCAATAAAAGCACTATTTTTTTTTTTACTCAGCAATTTTTTTTCCTGCATTGTTTTTTTCTTTCTGCTGCTAGTGCTGGTGCTGGTGCTGCTACCATTTTTATTTATTTGGGATTTTTTTTGTTGCATAATACGTTGATGTTGCTGATACCTTCGGACAGTAAAGTGATGTCTCCCAATAAAAGCATTTTTTTTTTTATTTACTTAGCAATTTTTTTTTGCTGCATTGTTTTTTTTTTCTTTCTGCTGCTAGTAGTGGTTATGCTGCTGCTGCTGTAATTTTTTTTTTATTTTTTTGGGGTTTTTTTTTTTTTTGTTCTCGCATAATACGTTTTACACAAATTTCCAAATTTAATATAGCTTCCCCACAAGTGCGCGCAGGATGAGAGTACATTACCGAAAATGGCTCCAAATAAGTGCTTAAAATTTTAATCATTCTTCTTACTATGACGTTATAGGGACTAGGAGATGACATTGATAAAAAACACATTGGATTTATCAATATTTTTTCCGCCTGGTTTACTTGTATGCTTAAAATTGTATGTGTTGTAGTAGGTAAAGTTCTTTTGTAAAACCGTACTAAGCTTGCCGCTTCGAACTGAATCATCCTTGCGAGAGTTTTAAAATCTACGATAAATAGAGAGCGTCTTACTAATTCTTTCATCACTTCAAGTATTAAATAACTTACTAGTAAGGGTTGAAGAAATTTTTTATTTATCATGTTTTCGTTACCCTGCTCCAAGCTCTGATTTGGTACGGGTATTCCGAATACTATTTGTTCGTTGTGAAGCTCTTGCAGCTGCGGAATAGGATAATGATTGCGAGATATAAATTCAACATCTCGATCCAAGTGAGCTAGAAGCATCTCCTCTTCATCACTGTCTTCTGCATTGAGATCAAAGACCTCCTGAATTTCTTGAGGATCTCGAAGTCTCTGCATAAGATGACGCGATATTTCATCTGATATGACGTGGGCCAATAAGTCTGCACCATCCATGAATTTTTCTCGGTGCCTCACTTGTTCAGGCTCTCTGCTATATCGATTTTCAGCTAGTAGGAATAGTAAAATTTTCATTTTTGTTAACGAGTGCCAAATTATAATAACCCGAGAGAGTTTTTCTATTTGTAAAAAAAAGTATACTTACGGTATTCTTTACGTAATTGAGGATACTTAGCACCTTTGAAAGTTCTGCTTACAGTTCGCGACATCATTGCACGCTGAGACTCTGTTGTTTCTAGGCAGGAAAAAAAATCTCGCACTCGGACATTTGATATCATTTAACATCACGTGCGTCGAGAAAAAAATGCTTGTATAGATGCTCAACAATTCGCTTGAGTGTGATGTAAAATAAAAGATGCAACTCTAGATTTAGTTAAGAAAAAAAGCAGGAGCCGCAGTTGGTCTCTGAAATGTCCAGCGTACATATCTCATTAAGATAGCCGCGTGGAAAAAAAAAAAGATTTTAAAAAACTCCTGATTCTAAGTTTGAAAATAGGCTATTCTGTTTATTTAGAGAATGCTCTTTTTCTACTATAAAGTTTTTTGTATGAAAATAAAATTTTTTAAAAATATCCACGTAATGAAAATTGTGGGTGAAGTAATTAAAAAAAAAAAGGTGGTTTTAAAAGTGTTGAGACGCAAAAGATACCGCAAAAGTTACAACGAGTCTCTGGTTCTGTTGGAATTTATGAACGACTCTGTCGGAGATGAAGCTATTAATGATGGTAAGTTTTTTTTTTTTATTATTTATTTATTAATGATTTTTTAAAATTTTACTATTATTAATGATTTTAGTTCTATTGGATCAATCAATAGAGCTGTCGACTGTATCAGATCAGCCAATACAGTTACCGATTGTATCAGATCAATCAATAGAGTTGCCGACTGTATCAGCTCAGTCAATTAGAGTTGCCAACTGTATTAGATCAATCAATAGAGTGGCCAACTGGATCAGATCAATCAATAGAATTGCTGACTGTAACGGGTGAAATCAATAGAGAGACTGTCTGTTTCGGGCGCTGTGGAAGGTATAGTTTTTACAAAAGAAAATTACTCATTTAAATAAAGAAAAAAAAAAAAAAAGCAGAGTCCATTCAACTCTTCCAAGTTCATGATAGTGAGAGTGATGATGATGATGATGATGATGACACCAGCAATACCAGCAGCAGCATAACCACTACTAGTAGCAGCGCAATCGGTGAAAAAGGACACGGCAAATCTAAACGAGGAGTTAGAAGCTGAAGATAAGATTTTTTTTCAATTTTTTAATTTATTTTTTTAATAGTTTTTTATAAAAATTTTCTTTTTTATAGTTTATTTTTGCGGAGCTACAAAGTAAGATCAGTTTCACCCCCCCCCCCCCCCGAGTGTTGTACAATTCACATAGAAAAAAAAAAAAAAAAAAAATGTACGGGTGAGAAGACAAGGATAAAGAAATGGTTAAACTACAGATAAATACCATGTCAATACCATGTCAATGCAAACTTGATGATTATCCGATACCAATGATAGATTTTTTACTGCTTGAATTAGAATTTTTATGTGGTTTTTAATTGATAGGCTAATAAATTCTAGAGTTAAAATATCATACTTGAGTAAATCTTTTCGATTTAAGAGATGTTTGGTTTTTATAATTTACAAATAAATAAAATCCTATCTTTACTTTGACAGTACAGTAATGATGAATGATCGCTTTGAATTTTTTTAAACTCTTCTTTTGTTAAGTTTAATAATAAATCAATGTTATGTTTTTTTTTTTAAACAGTTAAATACTTTTGCTTATCAAACAAATAAATGTTCATTTTGAGCGGTCGTTGGGTCAGTGGTTAGCGTGCTCGCTTCTGAAACAACGTCGTTCGAGGGGTCTTGCGTTCGATTCTCGGTGCCACTAACTTAGAATTTTTTCTTCGTTAGCTGCGTCGGTAAAATCGATCCCTACGTTCACCCCGACTGCTTTGGATTCGGTTTTACCGGGGGCTTTCATTTCAGCGCTGGTCGGAGATTATCTCAACCGGGGGGCGGGGGGGGGGGGGGCAATATTTGGGGCATAATTTCCCAATGAGCTAAACTCGGTTCAGTGCTGGTCTAATCCAAGACTAGCTGATTGGGGGGGGGGGGGGGGGGGGGGGGCGATAGGTGGGATAAAAGTCCCCATGAGCCTGCTGGTTCAGCGCTCGTCTTTCGATTAACTTGAATGGGGCACATACCCTGGGTTTCCCGTACTTCCACATGGTCTATTTGGACCATGGGCTAATGCGAAGCAGTGTAGGGACCAAAAGTCGTCAATTAGCACATATTGGAGCATAAAAATCGCGACTATAAATAAGTAAAAAAAAAAAGAAGTTCATTTATGAAGCTTAATATTAATAAATGTTCATAAAGTCAATTGAAGGTCATTTAAATGAACTAAATCTAAAAATAACAAGCTAAAACATGATTAAAAGATTAAATAAATAAAATGAAATTAAAATTATTTTTGCCGCCTTTACAGATAAAAGATGTTAAAAAGAAATAACCGTACTGTCGATTGTAAGAGCTATAGGTACCTGACGGTTTATATTCAGCAATTTTTCGAAGTATCAGATTTAATTCCTCATTAGTATATGTAAATGAAAAGGTAAATGTACCAAAAAAAAAATTATATAAAAAAAAAAAATAATAATTTAAGAATTTGTTATTATGAAAACAAAATTTCTAAGGTGCAGAGTTGTAACAAAAAATATATTTATGCTAAGCCTAATTTTAACATGTTTATTTATGCTAAGTCGCAGCTGGGTGGTGAATGAAATAACGCAAAGCACAGTTAAAATGTGGGATGAAATTATATCAAGTTAAATTGCTGACGGTTCGAGGTAAATTTGAGAAGGACCAGAGCAAGAAGATATTGTGGTCAGAAACATAAAAATAAATTTAAACTTTATTAATACAAAGTATACACAAAAAGAAAAAAAAAAGTGAATGAAAGAAATTATTATACGAATGAATTACATAAGATATATCTCCTCTCTCTTCTCACTATGATATGAAATATAAATTAAATAATTAATTCTATGTCTCTTTGCTACCAAGTTGTACTTATTCATAACTAATTTACTTGTACAAAAATGTGATATATAATAATAATAGTTACAATAATAAATATATAATATTCAAATGTGCTTTTATTTTATTTTCTTCTACCAAATTATTTTTTTTTTAAATGGATTAAAAAGAATAATTTTTTAACTAATGTGGTTTAAGTTTAAAAATTAAAATCATCTGAAAAAAAATCATGATTTAAGATTTCTGTTTGGAAACTGGTGAAGAGAAGTAAAAGAAAATTAAAAAAAAATAAAATTATTCTGCAGTTTTGTTATTTTTCAGAACTCAAAAGATTGCAAAAGATTCTTATTTATAAGCAATAGATTGAGATGCCATACGAAAAATAAATAAAATTCTAATAATAAAGCAACTATGCGGCAATAATAGTTGTAATTTAATATATTTGATTCGATTTACAGTGTATTTATATATGAGGTGAAAACGGTGTTATTATTTGAAAGGTAGTATTTAATTTTTTAAAATATTCTCAATAGTTGTATAAAATATTCTAAAAAACCTCTGTGTATATTAAATGTGGGAATGTTCCGTAGAGACTAGAGTTACAAAGAAAAATATTGATAATGAACGTTGAAAAAACTTGCCTTTAACTTTATTGAATCGATATTCCGATCTCGATATATTAATATTTGAATAAAGAAGTAGATATATCTATTCAAGGTTGATAAAATATTTGTTGCAAACCGTTTTACAAATTTTTTTTTGCAGGAGGTAAGTTGAAAACTTAAGTTTCAACAAGTACAATTAATTTTTTCAATTTTCACTCTGAAAATTCTTGGTTTTTAATAGGATTGTAATTCTGCTAATTTTTTTCAAGTTTGTTTGATCACTCGTTGTAAAATCTAGGTTCTCCGAACCCGGGGTCCGCATCAGTTCAGAAAAGGAGGAAGCGGTACGTAGTTCTGTTGGCTGTTGGGTTCGCTCTTGATGAGGGGTCCTTGAGGGTCTGCTGCTGCCTCACACAAAACTAGGCCGTTTACAATAATTGTGACATCATTGTTATTTTTCTTATACTAAACTTGGTGTTAGCCTGACGAAATCATGTCACTTTATAAGCTCTTGAAACTTCCACTTCGGTTACTTTTTGGTGGTTGAAAGAAAATTAAAAAAAATAAAATTATTCTGCAGCTTTGTGATTTTTCCGGTCTCAAAAGATTGAAAAAGATTCTTATTCATCAGCAATAGATTGAGATGCCATACGCAAAAAAAAAAAAAAAAAAAAAAAAAAAAAAAAAATTCTAAGAATAAAGCAACTATGCGACAATAATAGTTGTAATTTAATATATTTGATTCGTTATAAACTGTATTTATATTGGGGTTAAAACGGTGTTATTATTTGAAAGGTAGTATTTAATTTTTTTAAATTTTCTTAATAATTATATAAAATATTCTAAAAACCTCTGTGTGTATTAAATGTGCGAATGTTCCGTAGAGACTAGAGTTACAACGAAAAATATTGATAATGAACGTTGAAAAAACTTGCCTTTAACTTTATTGAATCGATATTCCGATCTCGATATATTAATATTTGAATAAAGAAGTAGATATATCTATTCAAGGTTGATAAAATATTTGTTGCAAACCGTTTTACAAATTTTTTTTGCAGGAGGTAAGTTGAAAACTTAAGTTTCAACAAGTACAATTAATTTTTTTTCAGATTTACTGTGAAAATTCTTTGTTTTCAATTAGATTGTAATTCTGCTAATTTTTTTCAAGTTTATTTGATCACTCGTTGTAAAAACTAGGTACTCCGAACCCAGGGTTCGCATCAGTTCAGAAAAGGAGGAAGCGGTACGTAGTTCTGTTGGCTGTTGGGTTCGCTCTTGACGAGGGGGGGGGGGGGGGGGGGGGGGGGGGGGGGAGAGGGGGGGGGGGTCCTTGAGGGTCTGCGGCTGCCTCGCACAAAACTAGGCCCTTTACAATAATTGTGTCATCATTGTTAATTTTCTTATACCAAACTTGGTGTTAGCCTGACGAAATTCTGTCACTTTATAAGCTCTTGAAACTTCCAGTTCAGATACTTTTTGGTGGGTAAAAGAAAATTAAAAAAATAAAATTATTCTGCAGCTTTGTGACTCTCAGGACTCAAAAGATTGAAAAATATTCTTATTTATGATCGATAGATTGAGGTGCCATACGAAAAAAAAATAAATAAATAAAATTCTAATAATAAAGCAATTATGTGGCAATAATAGTTGTAATTTAATATTTGATTTGATATAAAGTTTATTGATGTAGGGGTAAAAACGGTGTTATTATTTGAAAGGTAATATTCAATTTTTTATACCACTAGTGCGCAGGTACTCGATCTTACGCACGCTTCGAAATTTAAGAACTCGCCCTACGCACCAGTGGTATAAAATAGTATATGCAACGTTTGCAGCACGTCACCAGGGCTTCTTAAAATTACTCGTGCTTCGCTTCGCTTCGCACTCGGTACCTTTAAAACCGCCCTGGCGACGATACTGCAACCCAATGCATATATACTATTAAAATTTTCTCAATAGTTATATAAAATATTCTAAAAACCTCTGTGTGTATTAAATGTGGGAATGTTCCGTAGAGACTAGAGTTACAACGAAAAATATTGATAATGATCGTTGAAAAAACTTGCCTTTAACTTTATTGAATCGATATTCCGATATCGATATATTAATATTTGATTAAAGAAGTAGATATATCTATTCAAGGTTGATAAAATATTTGTTGCAAACCGTTTTACAAATTTTTTTTTGCAGGAGGTTACAAAAGGAGGAAGCGGTACGTAGTTCTGTTGGCTGTTGGGTTCGCTCTTGACGAGGGGTCCTTGAGGATCTGCTGCTGCTTCGCACAAAACTAGGCCCTTTACAATAATTGTGTCATCATTGTTAATTTTCTTATACCAAACTTGGTGTTAGCCTGACGAGGTTCTGTCACTTTATAGGCTCTTGAAACTTCCAGTTCAGATACTTTTTTGGTAGGCAAGAAAGCTATTGCCCCAAAAAAAAAACGGCATGATACGATATATGAAATATGAAATATGAAATATGACATATAAAATATGAAATATGAAATATGACATATAAAAGATGAAATATGAAATATGAAACACAAAAATTTTGCATTAGGTATCTGATATTGAATATTAAAAATTTTCTTAATTTACTTACACTACTATTATATTTTCTCAATAGTTATTTTGTTTACCGATATTACTTATATAATAGTAGTGTAAGTAAATTAAGAAAATTTTTAATATTTAATATCAGATACCTAATGCAAAATTTTTGTGTTTCATATTTCATATTTCATCTTTTATATGTCATATTTCATATTTCATATTTCATATTTTATATGTCATATTTCATCTTTCATATTTCATATATCGTATCATGCCTTTTTTTTTTTAAGGCAATAGCTTTCTTGCCTACCAAAAAAGTATCTGAACTGGAAGTTTCAAGAGCCTATAAAGTGACAGAACCTCGTCAGGCTAACACCAAGTTTGGTATAAGAAAATTAACAATGATGACACAATTATTGTAAAGGGCCTAGTTTTGTGCGAAGCAGCAGCAGATCCTCAAGGACCCCTCGTCAAGAGCCAACCCAACAGCCAACAGAACTACGTACCGCTTCCTCCTTTTGTAACCTCCTGCAAAAAAAAATTTGTAAAACAGTTTGCAACAAATATTTTATCAACCTTGAATAGATATATCTACTTCTTTAATCAAATATTAATATATCGATATCGGAATATCGATTCAATAAAGTTAAAGGCAAGTTTTTTCAACTATATAACTATTGAGAAAATTTTAATAGTATATATGCATTGGGTTGCAGTATCGTCGCCAGGGTGGTTTTAAAGGTACCGAGTGCGAAGCGAAGCGAAGCACGAGTAATTTTAAGAAGCCCTGGTGACGTGCTGCAAACGTTGCATATACTATTTTATACCACTGGTGCGTAGGGCGAGTTCTTAAATTTCGAAGCGTGCGTAAGATCGAGTACCTGCGCACTAGTGGTATAAAAAATTGAATATTACCTTTCAAATAATAACACCGTTTTTACCCTTACATCAATAAACTTTATATCAAATCAAATATTAAATTACAACTATTATTGACTATAGAATTTTATTTATTTTTTTTTTTTCGTATGGCACCTCAATCTATCGATCATAAATAAGAATATTTTTCAATCTTTTGAGTCCTGAGAGTCACAAAGCTGCAGAATAATTTTATTTTTTTAATTTTCTTTTACCCACCAAAAAGTATCTGAACTGGAAGTTTCAAGAGCTTATAAAGTGACAGAATTTCGTCAGGCTAACACCAAGTTTGGTATAAGAAAATTAACAATGATGACACAATTATTGTAAAGGGCCTAGTTTTGTGCGAGGCAGCCGCAGACCCTCAAGGACCCCCCCTCTCCCCCCCCCCTCGTCAAGAGCGAACCCAACAGCCAACAGAACTACGTACCGCTTCCTCCTTTTCTGAACTGATGCGAACCCTGGGTTCGGAGTACCTAGTTTTTACAACGAGTGATCAAATAAACTTGAAAAAAATTAGCAGAATTACAATCTAATTGAAAACAAAGAATTTTCACAGTAAATCTGAAAAAAAATTAATTGTACTTGTTGAAACTTAAGTTTTCAACTTACCTCCTGCAAAAAAAATTTGTAAAACGGTTTGCAACAAATATTTTATCAACCTTGAATAGATATATCTACTTCTTTATTCAAATATTAATATATCGAGATCGGAATATCGATTCAATAAAGTTAAAGGCAAGTTTTTTCAACGTTCATTATCAATATTTTTCGTTGTAACTCTAGTCTCTACGGAACATTCGCACATTTAATACACACAGAGGTTTTTAGAATATTTTATATAATTATTGAGAAAATTTAAAAAAATTAAATACTACCTTTCAAATAATAACACCGTTTTAACCCCAATATAAATACAGTTTATAACGAATCAAATATATTAAATTACAACTATTATTGTCGCATAGTTGCTTTATTCTTAGAATTTTTTTTTTTTTTTTTTTTTTTTTTTTTTTTTGCGTATGGCATCTCAATCTATTGCTGATGAATAAGAATCTTTTTCAATCTTTTGAGACCGGAAAAATCACAAAGCTGCAGAATAATTTTATTTTTTTTAATTTTCTTTCAACCACCAAAAAGTAACCGAAGTGGAAGTTTCAAGAGCTTATAAAGTGACATGATTTCGTCAGGCTAACACCAAGTTTAGTATAAGAAAAATAACAATGATGTCACAATTATTGTAAACGGCCTAGTTTTGTGTGAGGCAGCAGCAGACCCTCAAGGACCCCTCATCAAGAGCGAACCCAACAGCCAACAGAACTACGTACCGCTTCCTCCTTTTCTGAACTGATGCGGACCCCGGGTTCGGAGAACCTAGATTTTACAACGAGTGATCAAACAAACTTGAAAAAAATTAGCAGAATTACAATCCTATTAAAAACCAAGAATTTTCAGAGTGAAAATTGAAAAAATTAATTGTACTTGTTGAAACTTAAGTTTTCAACTTACCTCCTGCAAAAAAAAATTTGTAAAACGGTTTGCAACAAATATTTTATCAACCTTGAATAGATATATCTACTTCTTTATTCAAATATTAATATATCGAGATCGGAATATCGATTCAATAAAGTTAAAGGCAAGTTTTTTCAACGTTCATTATCAATATTTTTCGTTGTAACTCTAGTCTCTACGGAACATTCCCACATTTAATATACACAGAGGTTTTTTAGAATATTTTATACAACTATTGAGAATATTTTAAAAAATTAAATACTACCTTTCAAATAATAACACCGTTTTCACCTCATATATAAATACACTGTAAATCGAATCAAATATATTAAATTACAACTATTATTGCCGCATAGTTGCTTTATTATTAGAATTTTATTTATTTTTCGTATGGCATCTCAATCTATTGCTTATAAATAAGAATCTTTTGCAATCTTTTGAGTTCTGAAAAATAACAAAACTGCAGAATAATTTTATTTTTTTTTAATTTTCTTTTACTTCTCTTCACCAGTTTCCAAACAGAAATCTTAAATCATGATTTTTTTTCAGATGATTTTAATTTTTAAACTTAAACCACATTAGTTAAAAAATTATTCTTTTTAATCCATTTAAAAAAAAAATAATTTGGTAGAAGAAAATAAAATAAAAGCACATTTGAACATTATATATTTATTATTGTAACTATTATTATTATATATCACATTTTTGTACAAGTAAATTAGTTATGAATAAGTACAACTTGGTAGCAAAGAGACATAGAATTAATTATTTAATTTATATTTCATATCATAGTGAGAAGAGAGAGGAGATATATCTTATGTAATTCATTCGTATAATAATTTCTTTCATTCACTTTTTTTTTTCTTTTTGTGTATACTTTGTATTAATAAAGTTTAAATTTATTTTTATGTTTCTGACCACAATATCTTCTTGCTCTGGTCCTTCTCAAATTTACCTCGAACCGTCAGCAATTTAACTTGATATAATTTCATCCCACATTTTAACTGTGCTTTGCGTTATTTCATTCACCACCCAGCTGCGACTTAGCATAAATAAACATGTTAAAATTAGGCTTAGCATAAATATATTTTTTGTTACAACTCTGCACCTTAGAAATTTTGTTTTCATAATAACAAATTCTTAAATTATTATTTTTTTTTTTTATATAATTTTTTTTTTGGTACATTTACCTTTTCATTTACATATACTAATGAGGAATTAAATCTGATACTTCGAAAAATTGCTGAATATAAACCGTCAGGTACCTATAGCTCTTACAATCGACAGTACGGTTATTTCTTTTTAACATCTTTTATCTGTAAAGGCGGCAAAAATAATTTTAATTTCATTTTATTTATTTAATCTTTTAATCATGTTTTAGCTTGTTATTTTTAGATTTAGTTCATTTAAATGACCTTCAATTGACTTTATGAACATTTATTAATATTAAGCTTCATAAATGAACTTCTTTTTTTTTTTACTTATTTATAGTCGCGATTTTTATGCTCCAATATGTGCTAATTGACGACTTTTGGTCCCTACACTGCTTCGCATTAGCCCATGGTCCAAATAGACCATGTGGAAGTACGGGAAACCCAGGGTATGTGCCCCATTCAAGTTAATCGAAAGACGAGCGCTGAACCAGCAGGCTCATGGGGACTTTTATCCCACCTATCGCCCCCCCCCCCCCCCCAATCAGCTAGTCTTGGATTAGACCAGCACTGAACCGAGTTTAGCTCATTGGGAAATTATGCCCCAAATATTGCCCCCCCCCCCCCCCGCCCCCCGGTTGAGATAATCTCCGACCAGCGCTGAAATGAAAGCCCCCGGTAAAACCGAATCCAAAGCAGTCGGGGTGAACGTAGGGATCGATTTTACCGACGCAGCTAACGAAGAAAAAATTCTAAGTTAGTGGCACCGAGAATCGAACGCAAGACCCCTCGAACGACGTTGTTTCAGAAGCGAGCACGCTAACCACTGACCCAACGACCGCTCAAAATGAACATTTATTTGTTTGATAAGCAAAAGTATTTAACTGTTTAAAAAAAAAAACATAACATTGATTTATTATTAAACTTAACAAAAGAAGAGTTTAAAAAAATTCAAAGCGATCATTCATCATTACTGTACTGTCAAAGTAAAGATAGGATTTTATTTATTTGTAAATTATAAAAACCAAACATCTCTTAAATCGAAAAGATTTACTCAAGTATGATATTTTAACTCTAGAATTTATTAGCCTATCAATTAAAAACCACATAAAAATTCTAATTCAAGCAGTAAAAAATCTATCATTGGTATCGGATAATCATCAAGTTTGCATTGACATGGTATTGACATGGTATTTATCTGTAGTTTAACCATTTCTTTATCCTTGTCTTCTCACCCGTACATTTTTTTTTTTTTTTTTTTCTATGTGAATTGTACAACACTCGGGGGGGGGGGGGGGGGTGAAACTGATCTTACTTTGTAGCTCCGCAAAAATAAACTATAAAAAAGAAAATTTTTATAAAAAACTATTAAAAAAATAAATTAAAAAATTGAAAAAAAATCTTATCTTCAGCTTCTAACTCCTCGTTTAGATTTGCCGTGTCCTTTTTCACCGATTGCGCTGCTACTAGTAGTGGTTATGCTGCTGCTGGTATTGCTGGTGTCATCATCATCATCACCATCATCACTCTCACTATCATGAACTTGGAAGAGTTGAATGGACTCTGCTTTTTTTTTTTTTTCTTTATTTAAATGAGTAATTTTCTTTTGTAAAAACTATACCTTCCACAGCGCCCGAAACAGACAGTCTCTCTATTGATTTCACCCGTTACAGTCAGCAATTCTATTGATTGATCTGATACAGTTGGCCACTCTATTGATTGATCTAATACAGTTGGCAACTCTAATTGACTGAGCTGATACAGTCGGCAACTCTATTGATTGATCTGATACAATCGGTATCTGTATTGGCTGATCTGATACAGTTGACAGCTCTATTGATTGATCCAATAGAACTAAAATCATTAATAATAGTAAAATTTTAAAAAATCATTAATAAATAAATAATAAAAAAAAAAAAAAACTTACCATCATTAATAGCTTCATCTCCGACAGAGTCGTTCATAAATTCCAACAGAACCAGAGACTCGTTGTAACTTTTGCGGTATCTTTTGCGTCTCAACACTTTTAAAACCACCTTTTTTTTTTTAATTACTTCACCCACAATTTTCATTTCGTGGATTTTTTTAAAAAATTTTATTTTCATACAAAAAACTTTATAGTAGAAAAAGAGCATTCTCTAAATAAACAGAATAGCCTATTTTCAAACTTAGAATCAGGAGTTTTTTAAAATCTTTTTTTTTTCCACGCGGCTATCTTAATGAGATATGTACGCTGGACATTTCAGAGACCAACTGCGGCTCCTGCTTTTTTTCTTAACTAAATCTAGAGTTGCATCTTTTATTTTACATCACACTCAAGCGAATTGTTGAGCATCTATACAAGCATTTTTTTCTCGACGCACGTGATGTTAAATGATATCAAATGTCCGAGTGCGAGATTTTTTTTCCTGCCTAGAATCAACAGAGTCTCAGCGTGCAATGATGTCGCGAACTGTAAGCAGAACTTTCAAAGGTGCTAAGTATCCTCAATTACGTAAAGAATACCGTAAGTATACTTTTTTTTACAAATAGAAAAACCCTCTCGGGTTATTATAATTTGGCACTCGTTAACAAAAATGAAAATTTTACTATTCCTACTAGCTGAAAATCGATATAGCAGAGAGCCTGAACAAGTGAGGCACCGAGAAAAATTCATGAATGGTGCAGACTTATTGGCCCACGTCATATCAGATGAAATATCGCGTCATCTTATGCAGATACTTCGAGATCCTCAAGAAATTCAGGAGGTCTTTGATCTCAATGCAGAAGACAGTGATGAAGAGGAGATGCTTCTAGCTCACTTGGATCGAGATGTTGAATTTATATCTCGCAATCATTATCCTATTCCGCAGCTGCAAGAGCTTCACAACGAACAAATAGTATTCGGAATACCCGTACCAAATCAGAGCTTGGAGCAGGGTAACGAAAACATGATAAATAAAAAATTTCTTCAACCCTTACTAGTAAGTTATTTAATACTTGAAGTGATGAAAGAATTAGTAAGACGCTCTCTATTTATCGTAGATTTTAAAACTCTCGCAAGGATGATTCAGTTCGAAGCGGCAAGCTTAGTACGGTTTTACAAAAGAACTTTACCTACTACAACACATACAATTTTAAGCATACAAGTAAACCAGGCGGAAAAAATATTGATAAATCCAATGTATTTTTTATCAATGTCATCTCCTAGTCCCTATAACGTCATAGTAAGAAGAATGATTAAAATTTTAAGCACTTATTTGGAGCCATTTTCGGTAATGTACTCTCATCCTGCGCGCACTTGTGGGGAAGCTATATTAAATTTGGAAATTTGTGTAAAACGTATTATGCGAGAACAAAAAAAAAAGTCCCAAATAAATAAAAAAAAAATTACAGCAGCAGCAGCATAACCACTACTAGCAGCAGAAAGAAAAAAAAAACAATGCAGCAAAAAAAAATTGCTAAGTAAATAAAAAAAAAATGCTTTTATTGGGAGACATCACTTTACTGTCCGAAGGTATCAGCAACATCAACGTATTATGCAACAAAAAAAATCCCAAATAAATAAAAATGGTAGCAGCACCAGCACCAGCACTAGCAGCAGAAAGAAAAAAACAATGCAGGAAAAAAAATTGCTGAGTAAAAAAAAAAAATAGCGCTTTTATTGGGAGTCATCACTTTTCTGTCCGAAAGTATCAGCAACATCGCTACTCATCAAACACTCGTTAAGCTACCGTCTTCAAGTTAACGTCACCTCTTTCAGATTTTATTTACGCTCATTATATTAAATCATATTAAAATTGTATTAAAAAATAAATAATAAATGTATATTTTTTTTTTAAATTGGCATATTTTTTATATTTCTTCAAAACTTTTCATTTCCCAAAATAAATAAAAATGGCAGCACCAGCACCAGCAGTAGAAAGAAAAAAATAATGCAGCAAAAGTTGCTGAGTAAAAAAATAATAATGCTTTTATTGGGAGTCATCACTTTTCTGCCCTGAAGGTATCAGCAACATCGCTACTCATCAAACACTCGTTCAGCTACCATCTTCAAGTTAACACCTCTGTCAGATTTTATTTGCACTCATTATATTAAAATATATTAAAATTGTATGAAAAATAAATAATAAATGTTTTAAAGAATATCGATGAAATATGAAATATGAAATACAAAAATTTTGCATTAGGTATGTGATATTAAATATGATACAGTTGGAAACTCACTATGATATTGATTTCGCGGGGGGGGGGGGGGTTGGATGCAGTTACAATTATTATTCGGTTCCTGAATGTTTTCGATTGATGTCGCGGGTTGGAAGCGGTGTCTTTTGACCCTTCAATGTTTTTAAATTAAACGCATTTCAAATTTTTTGAATTTGACGTTCTTAACCACTCAAATCAACTATAAAACGAAGACATTCGAACATGCTTCATCATTATAAAGAGGGATTTCTGTCAAATTTAATTAAACTAGAAATTACTCAGCGCGCACAGACCCTTATTTATTGCTTTTGCAAAATAAATTTTGTTAAATAAGGTTTTAGATTGAAATGCTGGTTCAATTCCTTACACAATAGGTCAACCCATTCGCGAATCATTCAAGGACGCTACTAAAATTTACTTAGCTGGCTCGCTGAAAAAAAAAAAAAGAAATGGTTGGAGCGTTTTATATACAACGTCGAGCATGTTGCCGCTTACTCCCAACCACCAATAGATCACATCAAAATTGTTACGGTTTGCGAAAATTGCAACGTTCAGTTTAAAACTTGTTGCGCTTTACAGAACGTTAGGATTTTGAAAAAGTTCATTACCGAAAAAGAATCGGCAAACTTCGCGGAACTAATGGAGTAGCTAGCAAAATAATAATCGAAAGATTAAAAATATTGTACAAAATTATTTTAAAGATTTTTTTTTTGTATTATCAATGTAATTTTTTTAAATATAAATATATATATATATATATATATATATTTTAACTGCCATATTTTTTATTCCTGCAAAACCTTTCATTTAATATATAATAACTTCTGTCAAATTTAATTAAAATCAGTTTGTTGTGGTAATATAAATTGAGACGGCGTTATTAGCACACTACGACTATCAGTAAAATCGACAGCCTGTAACTTTAATAATTTATTGCGCAAAACAGTCGGTAAATCGGTACGTAAGGACAGGTGGCGTTACCTTGTACTCCGTAGCCTTACAGCCCCGTAGCCTTACAGCCTCGTAGCCTTCAAGGCCCGTAGCCTTACTGTTTTACCTACTAGCGTTAACGATCAGCACGAAAATACAAATTTCCCGCGATAACCATGACAGTTTTTCTTAGGAGCAAGAACACTAAATATTCTAACCATTTTTTTCATAAATAAAAAAGTTTTTACTATTAAAAAGTAGTATTACATGAGGACATGATGGGAAAAAATGTGATAAATCTTTTAAGCACGACTCATGTATATCTTATTAGCTAAAAGTTATAAATATGATTTTTCGGAACGAGTTTAAGTAGCGCTTTTCCTGCGCTCTCAATTATTAAATGAATTGAAAAAGTAAGGAATTAAGGCTAAAATTAATATTTATTACTTGACTTATTACAAAGTTTGAAAATGAGTAAATTAAATGAATTCAAGTTTTAATGACGCGTGCGTCGTGCAGCAGTCGGTGAGGAAGTAAGGTTGTTTGCTTGTTAACTTTGTTGCACGGAGCGCTAGCGCAGGAGACGATCGTTACGTGAAGCCGACCGAAAAAGTTTGATTTCGAAGCTTGTCGTAGAACTTTCTGCTTTTTACTTTTCGAACGCGCGCGAGTCGAAGTTGCCACAGATTCAAAATGTGTTTGTGGTGTCGTAGTAAGCCGCACACACACACACAGTCGCAAAAGTAACTGTTTGTGTGTGCGTGCGGGTTTACCGGCAGTATGTTGAGCACCAGCGCCACAAACGCACGCATTCCGAAACACATGCTCATACTAATTGTATGTGCCATGTTTCAGATTATAATAAACTATTTAAATATTATTTATAAATGGAGCGTTAATTTTTTTTTCCTTCACCAAAATTGCGACGGGGTTTCCCGTCGCTTATTTATAAAGACGTGTAAATAGTTATTTTTCTATTGTAAATAATGTGGACGACGAAACATAGAGAAAAGTGACAGAAGACGACAGCAGCAAGAGCGACAGAGCGAGGACGACAGAAGAAGAAAGAAGGCAGCAGCAGCGGCCGCAGCAGGTTCGAAGCCAACGGAGCGTTGTGATTGGCTCAACCGCCGCCGCAGCCGTTGCTGCTATCAGCGAACGCCGGACTTCGGCCCGCGCGGCGCAGTTGCAGTTGAGTGGCAAAGAAGAGTGGTCGATGAGTTGAAGTGCGGCGGAGAGAGAAGAAGTGGATTTTGAAGCAGCGTGACGTATCTTCCTGCATCCTGATAGTACCAAGACAGCAGGATCACCCAGAGGTTCGGACGGCAGTTCTACGTGGACAACACCCCGGCAACTCGCACCTTGGCAGCCCAGGACGACGATCGGGTCGACCTCGCGCAGGCCATAAGAAGAGACCGGAACCGAAGTACCATCGTAGCCATCCCCGACTCGACGCGTGGACATCTAGTTGACGAGGACATTCATCAGGAAGGCAGTAAGGACGACAAAAGGTGTAAGTAGAGTGTGGACGACTAATAAATAATCTCTTTTCTCTTGGCGGAATTCCCTCCGAGATTTTGTTGTATTTTAATATTTTTGGACAGGTGAATAAATTATATTAAACTTAATTTTTATGTTTCTTTATTTATTTCACCCCGTCACAAAATATTACAACTTGGTGACAAGGAATTTTGAAAGTGACCTCATGTGCAAGTGTGAAAAAATTACAATCGTCGCAATGGAACGATGCAAATTTCATCAAGTAAAGCAAAAAGTGCATGAATCAATTACAAACTTTGCATTGAAGTTGAAAAAATTGTCATTAAACTGTAGTTGTTATTGAGAGTTCGAAAACTTGGAAATTTTGCTTCGTGATTAAATAATGTATGACTTTTGCGTCAAAGATATTTGGATAAAACTGTTTAAAAACTCAAAGTTAGATTACACGGTTGCATTGAAGACAGAAACAACGCATGAATAAGCACTGGAACGCATGAAAAATGTGGTGGAGACGTTACAGACATTATTATGGCCACAAGCAGCTAGAGAGTAGGAAAAGCAACATGTTGTATGGCAAGTTACACAGACGGGAAGGCGATGATAGGCAGCATAAGCTGGACGGCAGGCAGTATTATGGCCGAGTTTTTACGTCCTATTGCTATGAATGACCAAATCACATGAGCCAGAGCTGCAAGCTTGCAGCCCTGCTAGAAGTTTTAAGAGATCTTGTGGTGCGCTTGGAAGATTTTTGGCATAAATGGATGGCAAACGCTTGTAGTCAAGCTGTGTACCTATACATATGCATATATCTTACTATCTTATATAGTTGTAATTTCTCATGCGCTCCCACCCCGAATTCGTCATTTTACACCGTAAAATAGGTCAAAAAACGTTCTTTCAACTCCGCTCCCAACCTCTCCCTTTCTCGCCCTTTTTTTACTTACCCCATTCCGCTCCCACCCTACTCCCACTTCTGATTCGTCATTTTACACCGTAAAATAGGTTAAAAAACGCACTTTAAACTCCGCTTCCACCCCCGCCCTTCTTTAGACCCTCCTCATTTAATAATTGACATTTAAAAAAAGATGATACTGTTATTATTCTTGAAAGGGCTTCCATTCTTTTAAATTCAATTTCTCCAATTCATACATAATAGTTTACCAAATAAAGAATTATTTATTGTATTCAAGAAAAAATTTTGCTTCTATAAAATAAAAAAACAAGAAACTTTATTATAAATATTTTTTTAGAAAACCCTATATTTCATCAGTTGAAAATCAGACAAACATGATTCATTATTAATTTCTTGATAATTTATTCTAAATTATTAAAAATATTTCTATCTTTAATAAAAAAATTTTAATTAGTAAAATATTCTTTAATTATTTAGTTACCCTACTGAATCTGTTTCACAGATTTTCTTCAAATTAAATATACACAGCTATTTTAGTATAAAAATAGTAATGCTGAAATCCAAAGCCTTGAGAAGTTTTCAAAAAAAGTTATTAACATTTCAAATTTTGTAAATTGACATAGGCGCTTTTATAAAATTTACTAAAACCGCAATCACTTAATTTCCATCCCACAAATTTTAATCTAATTACACAAAAATCAAAAATATCAGACCTTTGTTATTTTTTTTTCAAAATATTCATTAGTAGTCAGCATCACCGGACTGTGTTCTTAAGCCGCCCACGCAACTTCCTAATTCCTTTCCACGGGAATTCCTCGTAAACCGCTTGAGTTTTAGATAGGTCAGTCTGGGCCTGGTAGTCAGCAGTAATAATTATAAACAATTTAATTTTAATTTTTTATAAATATCTCAGGGTGGACACTTGGTGCACCTAGTGATTGCTATGGAGATGGTTTCCCCAGGAATTTTTACACCTCAGGAGTCAGAATGGACTCCTGGTACTCTTGGTGATAAGTACACCTTGGAGGAGTCAAGGCAACTACCTAATGCATAGGAAGGCGGATACGTCCTGTAGATGATTTCCCCAGTAAGTTTTGACTCACATACATACATACATACAAATACATACATACATTCATACTCAGAGGGGTCCAAACAAGGAGTATGTACCAGACGTCCACCATGACCCCTCCGGAGTCCAAACTTCCCGGGTAAATCATCTCCAAGGTGTACTTATCACCAAGTGCACCAACTGTTTGTCCCGACCCCTCCGGTGTCCTTGAAAAAGTCATCTACAGGGCATAATTGCCACCCGATGATGTCACACCTGAGGCTATGGAGCAGGGTAAAAACGTTAACACTATCTTCTATCATATCCCCTATAACATAAACATACGCTTTCTGCCGAGAATCTTCTAAGAGTCCCCACTAATTTTCTGACTAAAATCATTAAATCTGCACGTTTTCTGCCAAGAATCTGCTGAAAAATCCTCGCAGGGAGACTACACGTATAGTTTTTTGAGCAAAGCAACACTTTGAGGCGTCGGAGCACGTTGTATACAATGTAGCAACGGGGCAATCGCACCGTGATGATTTTTTCAAGATTCAAGGTATAGAAGAACGTGTGAAAGTGTGTCAGAGTGAAATTTTCTAAATACATAACTTTTGTAATACGAGCGATCGTGGTGTGGAGCAAATTTTTGTAAACATTGAAGTTCACAGTAAAGTTTTAAAAATTAAGGTAGATACGGTCATCTATGCAACTATTTTATCTGAAAAAATTTATAATGAGTTTTTTCTGGGTCTCCGATTGGATAGACCAAACGTTATATGAAAACTTACGATCGGAATAACTTGTAACCGTCGAGTACAATAAACCATTTATCAGTGAAATTTAATGATAAGCTTTTCGTGCTAGATAGTTTTGTTTTTCCAGGATCGCGCTATAGTTTGATCGGTTGTAAATGGCTTGAACCGTTTAACGTTTGTTTTTTGGTGACTCCAAGAAAGGAAGATATTTTAGTTCAAAAAACTGTTTCTAAAAATTTGTAGGAATATTTGATTTGTAAATTTATTATATTATTTAGTGACATGCCTAGTTTGAACAACAATAATAAAACTAAAATTTATTTGAAAGATGGATCGCATACGGTTACTTTGAAATGTAGACATGTACCACATGCATTAAGACCACTGGTATAGAAAGGATTTAACAGATTGATTTAGGACAATTGGAACCAATCCAGGTAAGCAAATAGGTGACACCAATTGTCCCAATTTTCAAAAGTAACAAGAGTATATGAATCAGTGGGGATTTTAAACTAACAGTAAATCAGCAAATGGTTATTAATAATTATTCTTTACAAAATATAGATGAGATTTTTGTAGTGGAACGTGAAATTCAGCGCTGTATTCAGTATGATAATTGATAATGAAATATACTCAACACCAATAATTGAACCTAATTGTGCATTTGATAGCATAATCATTTAATAATTTTTTAAAGTTATTTTTTTTTATCGAATTACCTCTTGCAGGTATTTTATGATAACTTATATTTCATAACTGCGATTACAGGAAAAAAATAGGAAAATGAGCCAAAACTTTAGTTATTCGTTAAGAGGTTCAACTCGGCTGTTTATATTAAGGCTTTTGATTACGAAGTGACTAGGTACCAGTGCGGTGTACCAAGCACGGTGTACGGTAGACGGGACACGGTACACGAGATCATATTTCGCATAAGCTTTTTTATGCACGGTACACGGTACACGCAGAGAGCTTTTGTGTACACGGTACACGCTGCTCTTTTATCAGAGCCTTGGTACACTGTACACGTTATACGTCGCATTGTTCTTGGTAATGAGATTCGGTGCACTGTACACGGTACACGGTACACGTCGCATTATTCTTGTAAAGAGATTCGGTGCACTGTACACGGTACACTGTACACGTCGTATATATCTTGGCAGTGTGACTTGGTGCACGGTACCCGGTACACGGTACACGTCGAATTGTTCTTGGTAAAGAGATTCGGTGCACGGTACACGGTACACTGTACACGTCGCATTGATCTTGGCAATGAGACTTGGTGCACGGTGCACGGTACACGGTACACGGTACACGTCACATTGATCTTGGCAGTGTGACTTGGTGCATGACACACGGTACACGGTACACGGTACACGTCGCATTGATCTTGGCAGTGTGACTTGGTGCACGGTACACGGTACATGGTACACGTCACATTGATCTTGGCAGTGTGACTTGGTGCATGGTACATGCTACACGGTTAACATCACATTGATCTTGGCAGTGTAACTTGGTGCACGGTAGACATTACACGTTACACGTCGCATTGTTCTTGGTAAAGAGACTCGGTGCACGGTACACGGTACATGGCGCATTGATCTTGGCAGTGCAATTCGGTGCACTGTACACCGCGCATGGTACACGTCGCATTGATCTTGGCTGCGTGACTTGATGCACTGTACACGGTACACTGTACACGTTGCATTGATCTTGGCAGTGTCACTTGGTGCACGGTACACGGTACACGTCGTTTTTATTTAAATTTCTTTTACGTCACTGCGTACACGGTACGCAGTGCACCGTACACGATACACGTCTTTTTTATTTAAATTTTTTTTACGTCATTGCGTACACGGTACACGGAACACGTCGTTTTTATTTTAATTTCTTTTACTTCACTGCGTACACGGTACATGGTACACACCGTACTTGAGTAAATTTGCTTTACGTCAATGCGTACACGGCACACGGTGCACTGTACAGGAACAGGGTACACGTCGTTTTTATTTATATTTCTTTTACGCCACAGAGTACACGGTATACGGCGCACCGTACACGCTACACGCAGTACTTATGTAAATTTCTTTTAAGTCAATGCGTACATGGTATACGGTACACGGTGCACCGTACACAGTACACGTCGTTTTATTTAATGTTCTTCTAAGTCACTGCGTAAATGGTACACGGAACACGGCACAACGTACAAGGTACACGCAGTATTTTTTTCAGTTTCCATCACGTTAACAGCGTACATGGTACACGGTACACGTCGCACCGCACACGGTACATGTCGTTTGTATTTAAATTTCTTGTACGTCACAGCGTACACGGTACACGGTACAAGACGCTCCGTACACGGAACACGCCGCATTTATTTCAATTTCTATCCCTTCACAGCGTTCACGGTACATGCTATATTTATTTCAGTTTCCATCATGGCAGAGCGTGCATGGTACATGGTACACCAGTTGACTAGCGAGGTGGCATCGGTACCCGATACACAGAAAACTAACTATTGGTTTAACTCGCTATTAGATGGGTTAACAGAGGGAGGGTTATTGGTTCAGCTTGCTATTAGATGGGTTAACAGAGGGAGGGTTATTGGTTGGACTTGTTGTTAGATAGGGGAAAAGAGGGAGGGTTATTGGTTGAACTCGCTGTTAGATGGGTGAAAAGAGGGAGGGTTATTGGTTGGACTCGCTATGAGATGGGTGAAAAGAGGGAGGGTTATTGGTTAAACTCGCTATGAGATGGGTGAAAAGAGGGAGGGTTATTGGTTGAACTCGCTGTTAGATGGGTGAAAAGAGGGGGAGTTATTGGTTCAACTCGCTACCCAGCTGAAAAAATCCATATGGAAATCCGTAAGGAAACCCGTACGGGGACCCGTAAGGGTTCCCGTAAAGGACCCCATACGGGTTTCCGATATTGATATTTGGTCAGGGTTTCCGTACGGGTTTCCATACGGGTTTTTTTTTTTTTTTCATTTAATTTTATTTTCACACTATTTTTTTATTTATTTAATTTAATAGTATTATTAGATATTGATATATTATTCTTTATAAGATTTAATTATTATTAATAAAATTATTTTGAATAAAATTAACGAAGAAAAAAATTTTGTTTGACTGAGATTCGAACTCATGACCCCAGGCATGGCAGGCAGACACTCTACCAACTGAGCCATTGAGCTAGCTTGCTCGAAAACTTTAATTAAACTACTTTAACAACTGTTTTATATTTGATTTTTAACTAGTCTCTCTCAGCGCGCAAACACGAGCAATTGTATTACATTATCTAAATCTAAAACAAATTTTGTCGAAGCTTCATCTAAATTAAAGGGCTTAACCGACAATAAGTTGTATGTTAAAGGAGTTTAATTGAGGTCTTGATGCATGCTAGCTCAATGGCTCAGGTGGTAGAGTGTCTGCCTGTGATGCCTGGGGTCATGGGTTCGAATCTCAGTCGAACAAAATTTTTTTCTTCGATAATTTTATTCAAAATAATTTTATTATTAATAACTAAATGTTATAAAGAATAATATATCAATATCTAATAATAATATTAAATAAATAAAAAAATAGTGTGAAAATAAAATTGAAAAAAAAAAAAAAACCCGTATGGAAACCCGTACGGAAACCCTGACCAAATATCAGTATCGGAAACCCGTATGGGATCCTTTACAGGAACCCTTATGGGTCCCCGTACGGGTTTCCTTACGGATTCCCATATGGATTTTTTCAGCTGGGTATTAGATGGGTTATCAGATGGAGGGTTATTGGTTGAACTTGCTGTTAGATGCGTGAAAGAAATTCAAATACAAACGACCTGTACCGTGTACGGTGCTCCGTGTACCGTGTACCGTGTACGCAGTGACTTGATGGAATATTAATTAAATATAGCGTGTACCGTGTACGGTGCTCCGTATACCGTGTACCGTGTACGCAGTGACTTGATGGAATATTAATTAAATATAGCGTGTACCGTGTACGGTGCACCGTGTACCGTGTACGCAGTGACGTAAAATAAATTCAAATACAAATGACGTGTACCGTGTACGGTGCGCCGTGCATCGTATACCGTGTACGTATTGACGTAAACAAAATTTACATAAGTACAGCGTGTACCGTGTACGGTGCGCAGTGTACCGTGTACCGTGTACGCAGTACGTAAAAGAAATTCAAATATAAACGACTTGTACCGTGTACCGTGTATCGTGTACCGTGTACTGTGTGACATGAAAAAAAATTCAAAAAAAGACAGCGTGTACCATGTACGGTGTACCGTATACCATGTATCGTGTACCATGTACTATGTAACAAAAAAATTTAAATAAAGACAGCGTGTACCGTGTGCGGTGTACCATGTACCGCGTACCGTGTACCGTGTACCAAAAAGCTCTCTAAGCAAAGCTTTCGTTCACGTGTACCGTGGACCGTGTACCGTGTACCGTGCGCCGTGTACCGTGTACCGTGCGGAGTACACGGCACTGGCTCCTAGTCTCAACCTTTTGATTAAGTATATGGGTTATTTCTTTAATTTGCTTATGACTTCTTAAAAGTCCACTTTGCTCTTTTACGTTTTTAAACATAAATTTAAATATATATATCTTCCTATATTGTATAGTTAATTAGTTAAAAAACGTCAAAAACCCTTATATTCAACATATTTTAAGGGGCTCCTCCCGGAGGAGCCGTTATTTTCAGAGCTCCTCCCGGAGGAGCCCCTTAAAACGTCAAAAAACCTTATATTTATTATGGTTGAAGTGGGCACCTCCCGGAGGAGCCGTACTTTAAAGAGCTCCTCCCGGAGGAGTACCTCAAAACCTTCAAAAAACCTTATATTTAACATGTTTTAAGGGGCTCCTCCCGGAGGAGCCGTAATTTCCAGAGCTCCTCCCAGGGGAGCACCTTAAAACGTCAAAAACCCCTATGTTTGACATGTTTTAAGGGGCTCCTCCGGGAGGAGCCAAAAAAAAAAAGAGCTTGTCCCGTAGGAGCACCTCAAAACCTTCAAAAAACCTTATATTTAACATGTTTTAAGGGGCTCCTCCCGGAGGAGCCGTAATTTCCAGAGCTCCTCCCGGAGGAGCACCTCAAAACGTCAATAAACCTTATATTCAACATGTTTTAAGGGGCTCCTCCCGGAGGAGTTGATTTTAAATTATAGGAGCTTCGCCTGTACGAGCACCTTAACTGTCAAAAAACTCCATATTTAACCTCTTTGAAGGGCGCTTTTCTAGAGGAGTCGTAATTTAAAAAGCCCTTTTTAAAGGAGTACTTCAAAACGGTTAAAAAATATTATATTTTACATGTTTCAAGTACTTGAAGTATTTTAACTTACTATTTAATTTTTATAACTATTTTTTTAGACTCACCAAAATAAAATTTAAATCATATTCAACAATTTTACCTAAACATGTTTGAACTTTTATTCAATACACCAACTCAACTCAAAAAACATGTTAAATATTAACTGTCAAAAAACTCCATATTTTATAACTATTTTTATGGGGGTTGGCGAGCCAAGCGAGCAGGGGGGTACCCCTAGCATATGTGTGTGTGTGTGTGTGTGTGTGTGTGTGTGTGTGTGTGTGTGTGTGTGTGTGTGTGTGTGTGTGTGTGTGTGTGTGTGTGTGTGTTATATTAATTGATTTTCAGTGAAATAATTGGAATAGTGGGTAGCCCAGAACTTCGTACAGATTCCAATGGAAATCAAATTCTAAAATTTTTGTTATTAAATAAAAATCGCGATAAAATACAGTTGACGGCTTGGAACGAAGAAATAAAATTAATAAAAATCATAATTCTGCCAGGCAACGTAAGTGGTTATTTTTAAAAGTTTTAAATTTGTTTTTTCCACTGAAAAATATTTTTTTTAAATGATTATTATATAATTTTCTTAAACTATTTTAGGTTATTCACTTAGACGGCGCGTTTGCAAAGCCAAAACATCCTACATTTAGTTATGGAAATACTACTTATGATCTACAAATTATGAGTAATACAACGGTCAATCTTTTAAAAAAATCTGCCGATGCTTTTGATAACAAGGACGCCAAGACAATTCCAGAAGTGTCCATAAAAGAAAGTGTACAATACTCTGGTACTATATGTGAGTAATTTAAAAAGTTTAATTCAGAAATTCTTTTAATAATTTGTCAATATTTACTGTAAAAAAAAAAAAATAATATATAAATTTCATTTTAAAATTTATAATTGATTGGAAAAACCTTGTTATTTTTACAGCAGTAAATGGTTATATCAAAGATATGATTAACCCAACCACCATGCCAAACAGGGCCAAAATAAATTAAGGCTGTCTGTCTGACTGCTTTGAATACAAGTTGGAACTCCGATCCAATGACCTTAGAAGTTGGTCAAAGATAGTTGAAGGTTGCCATGTTCGAGCTACAGGTGTCATAAAATGGGGTGGATCAAAAAATGGGTCATAGACATGGTGCCCCCCAGACATGGTGCCCCCCGCCTCAATCTTCAGGCAAATTTTCAGGCAAGGCAAATACCACTAGTTAAATAACCCACTATCCCTAGGCACTGTATTAAGCAATAATTAGTTAATAAACAAATAAAGTAACCCCTCAAGCACCCGATAACCATAAGCGCCGAGTAAAAAAATATGTTGTTAATGAATAAACAAATAATTGAACCCCCCAAGCACCCGATAACCGTGAGCGTCGCGTTAAATAAATAATAAGTTAAAAATTAATAAATAAATGACCCCCCAAGCACCCGATAACCATGGGCACCTTGTTAAAAAAATTAATAATGAATAAACATGTAAATAAATAATCCCCCAAGCACCCGGTAACCGTAGGCATCGAGTTAAAAAAATTAGTAGATAATAAACAAATAAAAAAGTAATCTCCCAAGCACCCAGTAGGCGTGGGCGTAGCCCCAAAAAAATTAAGAGCTAATAAACAAATAAAAAAATAATCCCCCAGGCACCCGATAACCGTGGGCACTTTGTAAAGAAATTAATAATGAATAAACAAATAACTAAATAATCCCCCAAGCACCCGATAACCATGAGCACCTTGTCTAAAAAATTAATAGATAATAAACAAATAAATAAAAAATCCCCCAAGCACCCGGTAACCGTGGGATCCTTGTAAAAAAATGAATAATGAATAAACAAATAAATAAATAACCCCCCAAGCACCTGATAACCGTGGGCGTCGCGTTAAATAAATAATAAGTTAAAAATTAATAAATAAATGACCCCCCAAGCACCCGGTAACCATGGGCGTCGCGTTAAAAAAATTAATAGATAATAAACAAATAAATAAAAAATCCCCCGAGCACCCGATAACCATGGGCACCTTGTTAAAAAAATTAATAATGAATAAAAATGTAAATAAATAATCTCCCAAGCACCCAGTAAGCGTGGGCGTAGCCCCGAAAAAATTAATAGTTAATAAACAAATAAAAAAATAATCCCCCAGGCACCCGATAACCGTGGGCACTTTGTAAAGAAATTAATAATGAATAAACAAATAAATAAATAATCCCCCAAGCACCTGATAACCATGGGCACCTGGTCTAAAAAATTAATAGATAATAAACAAATAAATAAAAAATCCCCCAAGCACCCGATAACCGTGGGCACCTTGTAAAAAAATTAATACCTAATAAACAAATAAACAAATAATCCCCCAAGCACTCGATAACCGTGGGCGTCGAGTTAAAAAAATTAATAGATAATAAACAAATAAATTAAGAATCCCCCAAGCACCCGGTAACCGTGGGCGTCGAGTAATAAAAATTAATATATAATAAACATGTAAATTTATTAATTCCCCAAGCACCCGGTAACCATGGGCGTAGCCCGAAAAAAATTAATAGCTAATAAACAAATAAATAAATAATCCCCCAAGCACCCGATAACCATGGGCACCTTGTTAAAAAAATTAATAATGAATAAACAAATAAATAAATGATCCCCCAAGCACCCGGTAACCATTGGCACCTTGTTAAAAAAATTAATAGATAATAAACAAATAAATTAATCATCCCCCAAGCATCCGGTAACCGTGGGCGTAGCCCGAAAAAAATTAATAGCTAATAAACAAATAAATAAAGAATCCCCCAAGCACCCGATAAGCATGGGCACCTTGTTGAAAAAATTAATAATGAATAAACAAATAAACAAATAATCCCCCTAGCACCCGGTAACCGTGGGCGTAGCCCTAAAAAAATTAATAGCTAATAAACAAATGAAAAAATAATCCCCCAAGCACCCGATAACCATGGGCACCTTGTTAAAAAAATTAATAATGAATAAACAAATAAATAAAGAATCCCCCAAGCACCCGATAACCATGGGCGCCTTGTTAGAAAAATGAATAGATAATAAACAAATAAAATTATCATCCTCCAAGCACCCGGTAACCGTGGGAGTAGCGTTAAAAAAAATTAATAGTTAATAAACATATAAATTGGGAATCTTATATTGACCAAAATATTAAGAATGAACCAGTGGCATACAACAGCTTTTAATCGGCTCGAGTTGATAAATTATGTGCTCAAATATTTTTTGTATAAAATTCTGCGAACATAGAGTGTACTTTAGTTTTATTACAATAACTATGGATTCAACACATAATACTTACAAACCACTTTCAAACTACAAATGTATTTATCAATAGAAATTGCACTTAAAAAATATACATGCGTTTCTTCAGCTAATTATCTCGATTTTATATTTAAAATTGATTGTCTACTGTCGTCGAATGGTGCAGACTATTCCTGGTTGAAGGTTAATTACCTCCCATTCTCCATTGTACGGAAGATCATCTAAAAGTTAATTTTGATATGAAAATTATTCGGTACACTTTTGTTGTTTCATTCATTATGTTAATTTAAAAAAAAATTAACCTTTTTCTGATTCCACTGAAGAGTCAGCATTAACTTCAGCCATTTCTTCGTATGTTACAATCGAATCTATTAGTTCTGGAGCTGCCACTTTCATTGGAATTTCGGCTTCTACATGGAAAATCAAATCATTATCATGTTTAAATATAAATTATTTACGAAGTCGTGTTTAAATTTAAGTAACGAAAAATTCATTAGTTATATGTAGAAGTAGTTTACGGCATGCATTTTATAAAATTAAATCGTTTTAGTGTTCTGGGAATAACAGTAAATTATTTATTTTTTATAAACATTAATTTTTATTTGACTACAATACCCTCAAATCCAGTTCCAAGTGACGCTTCAACTTCTGTGAAAAAAGTAACTTTTAAAATATTGGCGATTGCTCTGAAATTCATAAAGTATAAGAAAGAGAATATTTGTTCTGACCAGCTCGAAGAGTCAGGTCCCTATCGTCCAGTTGTTCGGGAAAGTAGGACAGGTTAATTAAAAATGCATTGAAGGTCATTTTTTTTCATCTAACTTGTCCCAGCAAATAGATACTTTCATATCTTGGATAAGTTGTGATCGTCGTTTTACTATACAGTAATCAATCTTATTCCTGACTGCATCAAGCAGAAACCATGACTCTTCCTGTGTTTCTATCAATATATCTAGAAAAGAAGCTTTCATCAAATTTGAGTCGTTTGAAAAAACATTAAAGAATATTAAAACTAATATTTCATTTTGAATTAAAAAACTTTTTTTTTTCAAAAAATCGTTTTTGCTCTTAAATATAATAACTTACTCAGAAACTCTGAAACACTCGGATTCTTTGACAACAGACTGTTTAATGTCCGATGATAGGTCTCCAGAAAATTATTAGTTCGGCAAATTTTTCTGTACACACAAAAATAAAGATCGCTATTAAGCCATGTCCTCTCAAAATAGGCAAGAAAGTCGTGTGCGCCCTTATCATTCGGAAATAGGTTTAGAACCTCTGCTTTTATAATTTTGTATCCAGTGTGCACATCTTCATTAGGAAGATAACCTAAAGCTATAAGTTTTTTTATGATCTTATGTTTACGCGGGGCTTTTTTCCTTTTGTATTCTTTTTTCGTTAAAAATTTTAGTCATTTTGCATTCTTATATAAGGCCTAAAATAATAAATAAACTATTAATACACTGAAAAAGCAAGTTACCCGCCTATACTACTGGGAAGTCAGTCGTGCATGCCGAGCAGCTTCAAGCCCCGCTGGCGCGAGGTAGCTCAGCCCGGGACGCAGCACTAAAATTTTGTCATGCCACGCATAAAGTTTGATGCGCTCAGTCAACGTTTTTCTTCTTAAATCACAAAGTTTTCCGAGTTTAAACCTGTGAGAAAATTTGAAACTAAAAAAACTTATGTTATTTGGTTGAATTAAGTAGACTAAGCATATCATATTTGAAGCGCTGTACGGCGAAACGTAAGTGCTGTATGACAGGCTGCGGTGCGCCGTGACTGTGGGACTAAAATCAGCAGCGCGCGAGTCAGCCCAGCATGCACGACGGACTTCCACCAGCGCATCCCGACGATTTATTTTTTCCTTACAGTTACAGTACAGAAACTGTGTTAAATCTTGTAGAGATCTAAATGCTGTCGTCAAAATTATATATTAAAATATAAAATACTTTTCGCATGATAACGTTTACAATTTCAATAAATATTTTAAATTAGAGCAAGATTAAAAACTTTGTGTACTTAATAAGAAAATACTATTTGAAACAATAACAGCGTAATTTAAAAATGAAATTTAACAGGTAAATAAAAAAAATTATGTTTCAACAGATTTTATAGGTTTTATTTTATTGAAATTTAAAAATTATATTAAATTTTGTGATTTACCTGTCCAAAATGAAACAGACATCCAAGCACAATGACGCCTGGAAAGACTTTTTCCATTGCTTTTTTCATTGCTTTTTCGAAATCTCTCATGCATTCTTTTACCACAATTTCTGGAAAAGTTTCTTTTAAATGTTTTAATATTATTTCGTAAGACTGCGCTTTCTTGTTTTGCATTACCGCCCAGTAACTCCCACTCGATCACTCGTGCTATTGAACTACTTTTTTTATGATACATTAGACAGTAACTGATTTAAACTTTGAAAAATTATTTCAATAAATAAACTTACTCTGCCATTATCGTGAGGAACTGCGCACTTCGGGAAACTTTCAAATTGGGCCTAGTTTTATATGTTCCGTCCAAATATAGTTTTATAATCTCTGCTAGCTCCTGTATAAACTTTTTTTCATACCAGAGTACACTATAATTTGGCTCACCATCTTTACCAGCCGCGGCATTGAGTAGAACAGTTTCAATTTTATGCTCTATTCCTTCCAATGTATAAGTGAGAGATTCATCGTCTTTGATCAGCAATTCAGCTAAGTCTTTGATTGTCTGGAAATCTGAATACTTGCCAACCTTTTTCACTTTGGCTCTAGCTTTCTTTCGCAAAAGGGTTGCGTGTCTTACCAAGCTGTTGTATTTTACGTGGCGAGCCGCTTCCATGGGATAGCTGAAAATTTTTCTGTTAATCATCGGAAGAAATTATTACAAAATTTATTAGTGCACGAAGTTTAAAAAAAATGAAAATTGTTTGTGTACTTAAGAAATTTGACAGGACGTTAATATTTTACAAACACATTAGAAACTTTGAAATTTTTTATAATTTTTGTAAGCTAAATGCAAGCATTTTTGTCTAGTTACTCAAAAGCTTTGTCTATTAATGATTTTCAATATTTTAACGAAAACTTACTTTTTTCGAACCTCTCGAAACAGTTGAAAGTAATTTACTGATTCTTTAACAGCAAATTTATAAAACTCCTGCTTAAATGATTTAATTTGTTCTTTCAATGTTGTCATCGATTTACAATCCCGAGTGTGCTCTTTCTCCGGAACGTCATTTATAATTTCGGACGTGGCGTCATAATATCTTCTTATGGAACCTTTACAAGAGTCTTCCTTTTTTGATCTGCGCCACTTGGTGCAGTAATAAAGCCTATAAAATTTAATTTTCTTTTTTAAAACAAGAAATGATTAATTATGCAGACCTGTTATTCGTGCATCGCGCTGAATGATAAAAAGTTTTAAATATTTATAGAAGTAATCTAATCACATACTATTTTTTATTTTTCTCAATATTCTCAACAATTCATATGTCAATTAAATATTCGTAATACGTTATGGTTAAATACTACTCAAAAATTTACTGTATTTATACTGTCTGCCCGCAGTCAGTCTGATGTTGTTTCTGTCGACTTTCATGATTACAAACTTCATAGAATTATAAATTTCGTCTTTAGCCGAATTTTTTCTCAATAAAATTATTACAATATTCAAAAAAATTAAATGATAAAAATTTTTTCACTTGGTTCCGTATCTGTTTGAGGTAAAAAAAACTTTATAACTTATTTCTCAACATAATTAAAATTGCTCATTGTTTTGTATGCAAAGTATAAAGCTTACTATTAAGCGAGTGTGCTCACAATTTTTGTAAAAAATAATTTTTATATCGATATGTAGATCGATAAAAATAACAAAAATTAGAAATAATATTAAAATAATTAATTATATTTTTTGGGTTATTGGACACATATTCAAATGAATACAGAATTGACTCACCCCATAATTGAGAAGGGAAAATTGTATGTTGCCCGAAGCAAAGTTTCAAAATGTTCTTTCATACTTTTCTGTAACTAACAGTGACGAAAAAAAAATTTTATACCACTAGTGCGTAGGTACTCGATTAAACGCACGCTTCGAAATTTAAAAACTCGCCCTACGCACCAGTGGTATAAAATAGTATATGTAACGGTAGCAGCACGTCACCAGGGCTTCTTAAAGTTACTCGTGCTACGCTTCGCTTCGCACTCGGTACCTTTAAAACCGCCCTGGCGACGATACTGCAACCCGTTGCAAAATACACTATTCCATTATTTTTAGAAAAAAGGTATCACTTAGCCCTTTCAGTTCAAAAGCTTCCTGAGAAACATCCAGCAAAGCTTGTTAGCGGTGCACAAGTTGCAAATAAAGTTGCCGAATGCGTCACGAGAAATGCTTGAATTTTCGTCAATGAGAATTTTCCACAGTCAATCTTTTTTTTTTGTCTTGCGGTTCCCGAGAGAGGCGGCAGCAATTTAGAGTGTAGTAATAAAATGAATTTTTGGGAGATAAATAGCTCGGAAAAATCTGGTATGTTGTTTTTAAAAACTGATTTTGAAAATTTATTTTTGGAGGATTCAAATATAAATTCACTAAAGTAAAAAAGAGAATCTTTGCATTGACATACTGCCCACGCGGGGGGTACACACACACACACACGCGCGCGCGCGCGCGGGCGCGCACTCCTTAGTAAGGTTATGGAGTTTTTTGTTTCATAATTGTTGTGCCCTTTTTTTATCTGTAGGTGCTAGAAAAATTTAACAAATTATATTCAGAATTATTGGCACACACATGCACAAATTACGTTTTCTTACGTTATTAGCCCCCCCCCCCCCTCGCCCCCGCGAGAGAGGAAAATCTCCCTTTTTTCAATGAACACTTGAACCTTACATTTTTTGTCATAATATATATAACGTTATTAAAAAAATTTTCTTCTTTTAATGAATTGAACACTTACAGACTGGTAGTATCTGGTTTTACGGCTTTTTTTTTATGATAGGAGAGACCGTTGAATTTGATAGACGGCGGAAAAACGTCTTTTAAATCCATTGCTAATAAAAAATATTAAGCAGAACACACTGAAAGTTACACAAGTTACGAGTATGTACTGGATAGTAACAGTTCAAAAAGAAGATGACAACGTGAAAACCAGATTTTTTTTCCTTTCTTTGTTAAATAAATTGCAGGTATGCCCACGTGCTCGTGTTAATGCCCCCTCTGCAGACAGAATAGAGAGAGACACACACATGCGCGCGCGCGTGCTAATTAAGAGCAGATTTTTAGTACGGGTGACGTTAAAGTACTTCTGCTTGATAGATGCGTGAATTATTCAAAAAAATATGAACGTAACGAGTAGAAATAACTGCAATAAATTAGTTAAGATATGAGTATGTTCATTTCACAATTCAAAAGTTTAAAAAATATTCCATTAAAAATTATCATTAGGGCTGGCATTTTTTTTTTTTATTTGTCATGAAGTATGAAAATTATATGAAGTGTGCTTTAAGTGAATCTCTAATCGAAACAGTTTTATTTACTAGCAAAAAAAATAAAGATCATTTTTTTTATATTAAAATATGTATGCAACTGCAAACATTTGAAATTGATAATACTATTTTAAATAATAAATTTTTTAAATAATAAACAAAACGACGTTATAGGGGTTCACTGAATTTCCTTTTTTTGGAGACTTTCAATAATTTTTAAATATACTAACTTCAGAACAATTTTTGAGGAATCATTTGAAAGGGCGCCTTTGCAAGCGTTCTACAGAAATAGCTCCTGCATTTTCTCCCAACAAAAATTCTACTATTTCAACATATTGGTATATCACTTTAAAAACTTCCAGAAAACTTCAAAACTTAATAAAGATTATGTTTATAAGTAAATTCAGCTCTAAACTTTTATTTGCTCCTTTATTATTTACAACAGTTGTCTCTACCTTCACATCTTTAGTAAAACTCTTGCACAAGAAATAAGAAAGTATCAAATATTTTTTGATGAAATTTTATAATAACAAACTTGAATATTTTATACTGCTAATGAAAACATTTACTTTGGAATAAGCTTAGAGAGTCATACAAAGAACTTTATAAAAAATGAAATTACAGAAATAAATATAATAAATGTACTGTATGAATCATTTGGTTGGGAAGTGTATTTATGGATTGACAAAGCTGTGCGAGAGTGGGAAAAAAAATCATATTTTTTAATAAGCTTAACGGACTGTCAGAGTTCCTAAGTAGCTCTCAGATGGAAACTTCTGAATCCAGGTGGTAAAGGTAAATATTGACGATTTTTTTTTCGCTTAAAACAATCTTACAAAATTACTCACTAGTTATTAAAAATGCTGAAAAAGTTATTTAGAATAGTTTCCAATCGCGTGCATTCACAAAAAGTGAGCATGTACTGCGTACAATGAAATTTTTTTCAAAAACTGTTGACAGCTCTTTGAAGATACTACATTTATAAATATTGCTTACTTACCGTGTATCCATGGTCCAGTCTGTGTAAATCATGCACTTTCAAAACAACATAATTTTCATACAGTGAACTTTTTTTGTAAAACTATTTTTTTTATATACGATGTACATACTTGAAAAAAATAACTTTGTTAATAAATTTTATAGTACTTTTTGAGATACAATATGAGCAGTCATATTTAAAAGGTCACTTGGGTGGAAAAAAAAAAATATCGAATTACATAAAAATAATTAATGTTAAAATTTAAGAAAAACTCTTGATTTTTCAAAACTGTCACTATTAACTATATAGAAATTAGTTTCAAAAAGCTATCATCAGAAAATCTTTAGTTTCTAAAATAAAAGAGTTTAAATGAACGTAAGAAAGTGTAACTGAAAAGCATTTTTGAGTGTTATTTTAAATAATTTCATTAAAAATGTTTAGTTACATAATGTTAATATGTTTAAAATGCAATAAATATTTAAGTTTTTAAAAAGTTAGAAGTCTATCGATTATTTTTGAATTTTTGTGCGTTTTCAAAATACGTAGCCCTTTTTCCATCACGTATGACGTACGTACCGGAAGTGTTTTTACTAATTGGATTATTATTCGGAAAATCAGTATGAATTTCTATTCTAGAAAAATAATTTTCAAATAAGGTACCTGTACCTAATATGGCCCCCCTAAGCGAGAATCGACGTTGTGGCGAATCAAATCAATATTTTTTGACGGGTAAGGTCTCATTTTAAAGCTTAATTCAAGAGCTTTAAAATGAGACCTTACAAGTTTGATTTTGATCAATGAGCTTCAAATGTCAGAGGATTTACCAAAACACGGTTTTTTAAGACACATAAAATTTGTGTCCTAATATGCCCCCCCCCCCCTGAAGTATTTTATTCATTGCGATTTTTTAAATCAATTAGAGTATGAAATTTAAAAAAACTTCAAAATTTCTAACATTTTAAAAATAATTTATTTAAAAATTGAGCCTTTTTTACAATTTTTTTGAAAGCTTTGCAACCAGTACAGAAATTACAACTTTAAATTTGTATCAAAGTTTGATTTTTGAGCTAGAATGCTTTTTTAGTTATAAAATGAAAAAAAGCTTTGAAACAATTAAATTTATTTTTCTTAAATAACATTAGGATAGGATTTTCTAAAAAGTAAACATGAAACTAAGGACTCTTAATATCGGTATTTCTACTAGAATAAAACCCGTTAGAAAACGAGTTGAACAAAAACTAAGGTCGCGTTTTAAAGCTGAAACAATAACGAATCGAAGCTACTTATTCAAATTTTGGTCAGATGCGTCTAAATATTTTGGCAGACCATTTAATTACTACGTAAAATAATAACGGAGGTATACAAAACGAGTTTTAGCTATTAGGCGTGCGCAAAAATAATTTTAAAATGTTCTAAACAACTGAAAACTTGATAATTCAGTGTTTTTGACTTCTTCCTACCTTGTAGAGATGCCGCATATCGAGCATATTCAAAATAACAGGGGGGGGGGGGAGCATATTAGGCACGCTTACCTTAGTTACAAATATTTTGAAATTTTTCTTGCAGGGGGAATTTTTCATTTCATTAAAACTTGTATAATAAATTTAAGTAAAAGTTAAAGCTTAAAAAAATGAGAGGCTTTTTGCGTCACGTACGTAGCACCTTATTTTTGACTTATACCTCACAAATAAAGAAATATTATAACATTAAAAAATTAAAAAAAAAAAAAAAAAAACACTACTAATCAAAAATAGTACTTTTCGTGCTTGTAGGCGATATCTCGAGTAGGTAGGTCGAGTAGGTACTCGGTAAATCTGTAAGAGTGAGGTTAGCTCAAATCCACTCGAAGCCTCGTAAAAAGTGAGCCACTCTAAGCTAAGAGTGGGTCATTTTTAACTCGATTCGAGTGAATTTTCGTGCTTTTCACTCGAACAAATTTAGAAGGTATATCCCTACGAGAGTATCGCCTATAAGCATGAACATTATTTTTTGTTAGTAGACCACGAAAATTGAAGTTTTAGTTCGGCAAGTGCGACGAAAACTTGAGTTTTCATCACAGTGTGACCAAAACATCTTTTTACCAGTTTTCTTTTCTTTTTTTTTGTACTTTACTCGATTTTACATTTGTTTGAAGTGGTAGAGCGTAACGTAGGTAACAAAAGTAATTGCTCATATGTAGACAGTGATATTTAGAAGCTAATTTGTAAACAGCAAAAATACTCATTGATAAAGCGAATTGTCCGTGTTACAGAAGTGTTAAGCAATAATATGTTAAAAATAAATTGTTTCTTTTGTTTAAATTTAGTTCAAAGTCTAATCTTTTCATAAACTTTTGCCAACACAACTGATTGAAAGTAATGAACAGTTTCGATAAAAAAGCGCTTCACTAACATGGCTACTTGAAAATTTTAGCAATCTTTTGAAACGAAAACACAAAACATGCTTGATACTAGGAGCAAGACTTTAGGTTTTTTCATTGGTAATTAAAAAATACTGTGCAATAGTTGTCGAAACGCCGCGCCACTGAGGCTTACGAGGATCTTGGATTTTGCCCGGTTGATGATGACGAAACCAGGCAACTGTATACAATGTACGATCCTTTTGAAATTGACTGTGTCACGTATGTCACGAGAGCGTGTTACGTTTTCAACACAAAATAATTTTCGTGAAAGAATCGAAAACCTAACATAAAAATATTACTTAACTTGGACGAGGATTGCCGGTCCCATCAGTTGTAACATAAATATTGTTTTAGCAAGGCGCCCACGGTTATCGGGTGCTTGGGGGATTCTTTATTTATTTGTTAATTATCTATAAATTTTTGATAACTCGACGCCCACGGTTACCGGGTGCTTGGGGGATTATTTATTTATATGTTTATTCATTATTAATTTTTTAAACAAGGTGCCCATGGTTATCGGGTGCTTGGGAGACTCTTTATTTATTTGTTTATTATCTATTAATTTTTTTAACTCAACGCCCACGGTTACCGGGTGCTTGGGGGATTATTTATTTACATGTTTATTCATTATTAATTTTTTTAACAAGTTGCCCATGGTTATCGGGTGCTTGGGGGATTCTTTATTCATTTGTTTATTATCTATTAATTTTTTTAACGCGACGCCCATGGTTACCGGGTGCTTGGGGGGTCATTTATTTATTAATTTTTAACTTATTATTTATTTAACGCGACGCCCACGGTTATCAGGTGCTTGGGGGGTTATTTATTTATTTGTTTATTCATTATTCATTTTTTTACAAGGATCCCACGGTTACCGGGTGCTTGGGGTATTATTTATTTACATGTTTATTATCTATTAATTTTTTTAACTCGACGCCCACGGTTACCGGGTGCTTGGGGGATTCTTTATTCATTTGTTTACTATCTATTAATTTTTTTAACGCGACGCCCATGCTTACCGGGTGCTTGGGGGGGTCATTTATTTATTAATTTTTAACTTATTATTTATTTAACGCGACGCCCACGGTTATCGGGTGCTTGGGGGGTTCAATTATTTGTTTATTCATTAACAACATATTTTTTTACTCGGCTCTCATGGTTATCGGGTGCTTGAGGGGTTACTTTATTTGTTTATTAACTAATTATTGCTTAATACAGTGCCTAGGGATAGTGGGTTATTTAACTAGTGGTATTTGCCTTGCCTGAAAATTTGCCTGAAGATTGAGGCGGGGGGCACCATGTCTGGGGGGCACCATGTCTATGACTCCAAAAAATTCTCAAGTACCTTATTTGTGGGTCGAAAAACTTGAAGACGTACAGGTCTTGAACATTGATCCTCAAGACTTCTTTGAATTGATGAAGGGGTACAAAACTCTCCCTCAATTGCATGCAAATGCAAATGATGAAAATGAGGTGAGCATAGAACATTTTTGAAAAAATTAAAGTTTAATTTTTACTTTTTTAATTGGATTATTAATTATTAATTTATTTTGTTCCATACAGATAAAACTGAAAACTGAATAACTACTCTTTAGAAAACTGTGAGCAGAAATCAGCAAACAGCTGATCTGTTTTTATTCCTGCAGTTTCTTGAATATCATGTGGGAGTTTGTAAGTTAAATCTCTTAATAATTTCATGTAAGTTACTATCAATAATCTTTCTTTTTCATGTAAAATTAAAGTAATTAATTTTATTTTTTCTTTGCAGACAACATATTGTTTGAAGTTTTTTACGGGAAGGTTTAGCTGAGAAAAACTCACAGAAGTTAAATATTTGAAATGTAATTATTTTTTATAAAACTATTTATTTATCAAAAAGTTAGCAATTAATTTTTTTTTTTTTTTTGCAGGAGAATAAAAGTGAACTTATAAAGATGTATATCTGTGAATTTATAAAGAAGAAAAAAATAATTAAGAAATATGTATTTTTAATCTATTGTAGTTAGATAAGATTTGTCATTATTTAAGATTAAAGATTATGTTTCAGCATGAGAAAAAATATTATATGCTACAAGTGTACTAATTTAAAAAGTCAATAAATTAAGTGATTCATAATAACCCAACTTAACAGTCAGGAATTTCTCATTCTATTTAATATGTTTATTTATTAAATTATGTTATTAATTTGAGATCAAGTTTATGAAGATATAAGGCTAGATTTATAGAGTAGAATGGAGAATTATTTTATTAGTAAAATTTATTAATTTTTATTTGATACAACCATAATTTATTGAAAAAATACAATCATGAGTACAAAATATTTTAATACATTTTTTAACTAAAAAAACTTCTTACTAACTTAAAACTTGCTTTTACATCCTTAAAAGTAATTTATTAAATTACTAAATTCAATTTAAAATTTTTTTTTTAATCTAAACTTCTTTTTTTTTGCTCACTGGGTATAATTTTGGATGTACGCAACAATTTTATTTATTAAAAAAAAAAATGATAGTAATTATTTATTAACTTAAATTCATCTTATAAGCTCTATAAACCAGCGGAAAAGGCAACCGTTCACGATCCAGGATTTGAACAGTGCTTTTATCGGTTACTTTTAGTGTTGGTGGACCTGGATGAAACTGCTCCATCACTCCAGTTAACTGCACATTCCATCCTTTTTTAAACTCAAATTCATCAATATTTATATCAAATTTCACTTCTAGTTTTTGTTGCCCTTCCATTATGGATCCTATAATAAACTCCTGGTCTTTATTTAAAAAAACTGCTGGTACAGTTTTTATGATTCCTTTTACAGCTGTAAGTGCATAAAAAAAATAAAGCTTTTAATATTTAAAAACTTACTAAATTTTAAATTTTTGTAAATTGAATGATCAAACATTACTTACTGATAGTTTTCTTGATTTTGTTGTAGGCTTCCAGAATGGAAGCTTCTTCAATGGATTTATCTACTTCACCAGTGTAGGTGCCCAGCACTTCAATGCTTGAATTATCTTTATATAGTAGTTCAAAATTAACATTACCTAAATTGTAACGGTCTTCAACAGCTTTTGCTTTAACATTTTTTACACAGACCACCTGCCAAATTGTACTGTTTTAATAAAAGCTCAATGAAAAATATAAATATAAAAAAGTTTGTTGTACTAACCAGGCCTAATTGATTAACTATGGGTTTAACGGTTAGGGCAAAGTTGTTCCAAGCGCTTATCTGAACCTGTCTGCCTTTTCCATTATTGATGATAAACTTGTAATACTTGCCTTTGGAGATTGATCATTATTATGCAGTTTAGTTGGATAACCAATGATGCGACTAAAATCAAAACAAAGACAAACCCTTGTACTCGTTGAATAAAAAATGGTACTTATAAAAGAACCTAACAAAACAGATAAAATCTAAGTTGAATGATTAAATTAGATAAATCTAGTAATTACTCAAATTTGTTATTTTATTTTCGTTGCAAATGAGTTATTAAGAAATGTTTTAGAGTATTTTTTAGTTTTGTGAGGTAAAAAAATTAAAAGATTTTAAAGTCTAACATTGTTATTGTGTAAATCAAAAAATTGTTTTGTGTATCAATGTGAACAGTAAACAAAAAATCAATAAATTAATTAAAATGTATAAAAATGACATAATCGTCATAATAAACAATTAATTATAAACATAATTATAAACACTAAATGAAAAGAAGGGTATAGTATTATAAGAGATAGATCTAAACAACTATTCACCCATACATTTTGCAGGTTGGGAATACTTACACAGTACCGTCCGCAGTGTTAGTACCATCAATTTCATCATTCGAGGTAAATAATTCTGGAGAGTCAAAGGTCCGCATGATTAGAAATCGAAGAAATATTATAAAACTGATGGTTCTTTTACCATTGAAAAAAAAATACTATCTACAGTAACGATACTAATAAAAGATAAAAGATTAAAATTTACAACGCGAACCGCCAACCACCGCTATCCATTCCTAATGAAAATGAGATGGCAAACTACGCGAGCTTCATGCGTGTTTTTGGCGGGATAAATATGATACGCGCATACCACATCAAGCACTGAAGCACTGTGACGCATACATATCTGCATCTTCATGGTGGCGAATCGGTAATTCTTTTGAGTGTGCGACTCGAAAATTTGTTTTAATTCACAAAATCACAAGCTTATAAAATATCAAATAGTTAATTTTATTGGAGATTTTTATATTAATAAACTGAATAGAATATCTTTAAAAAAATCATCACTATTATTATCATGTATCTTTTAATGTGTAAAATAAATATTAAAAATTCAAAAATAATGCAACCATTTTTTTTTTAAATTTTTTAAAAATTAATTGAACCTCTATCAAAATATACAGTTGATAAACCTTTATGATAAATTACAAGATACAAAATATGTCCAAAATCAAATAACCTAAAATTTTTAAAAAATATTAAAAATCTAGCTATTAGTATTTAACATTTTGTATGATAATAATAATGACTAAACATGTTGCTTACCTCAAAATTTTTTACAAATAAACGCTGTTTCTTTGCTATCGGATAAAAAAAAGATTAATTAAATACTTATAACTAAAATATTTTTGATAATTATTGAATATTATAAAAAAGTATTTCAGAAAAAAAAAATTAATTTAATTCACTGAAACAATTCTTTAAAAACATAATTTTTTACTTTTGAGTTATTCAATGTACCTAAAAAAATTTTAAGAGAATGCCAAGAACGTACTCTTGACAATGCTACGTACAGCTGACCGTGATGAAAAACATCCCTTCGTAAATCTACTCCAATTTTTTCGAAAGTTTGACCCTGTGCTTTATTGATGGTCATAGCAAAAGATAATTTTATTGGAAATTGCCTTCTTTTGAACGTGAAGGGAAAATTATCAGATTCAGACGAATATAAAGTTAAGCGGTTTATAAATACTATTTCACCTTTTTTATCACCTGTTAATATTTCGCATTTTAAGAGATTATTATTTAAGTCTAAAACTAATAATCTAGTTCCATTGCATAAACCTTCATTAATGTTAAGATTCCTAATTAACATAACAACGCTATACTTTCGCAATCTTAGTTCATGAGGAGGAAGAGATGGAGTCGATATAGTATTCAAATACTCCGGTAATAATACTTCGCCACAATCTGAGTTATCACAATTTTCAGTGCTGTCGATACTCGTATATACTTTTTCCGTACTTTCATCAAGATATTGAACAACCCTTTGATTGATTTCATTGACATCTTCATTTCTAGCTGATAGAATAGCATAATCTTTTGCTTTTCTATATTGCTTTTCTCTGAAAGTATCACCGTATACATCTTCTATTATGTCAGAATTAGAATTGGCAATACAGTGAACAGGAAAATGATCAACGTTTAATTCATCGTGTGCATTATTCAATTTACCATCTCCGACATCTAATAAAAACTTAGAAAAATTTACTTCTTCGGGTAAGGCTCTCATATTTTGAGTTAAAGAGAATTTTAAAAATTTCGACCATTGAGAACATCGACTAATAGATAAATCAATCACTTCGCTACGCGTACCGTTAACTAATACCGGTAGTAATTGCCTGAAATCACCTCCTAAAACAACTATTTGACCACCAAACAATTTATCATTATTCATCACATCACGTAAAGTTCTATCCATTACTTCTATAGCGTACCTCGGCGCCATAGGAGCTTCATCCCATATAAAAACATCAATATATTTTAAATAAGCAGCTTCTTTGGATTCCATTTTGATATTCGATGAAGAATCTGAATGTAAAGGCACAAGTAATTTAAATACTTTATGAACAGTTTTGCCTTCAGGGAGCAAAGTAGCTGCTATACCTGTAAAAGCCATTGTACAAACTTTTTTATTTTGTCCTTTTAACACGTAATAAAGCGTTTCATATACAAACGTTTTACCGGAACCTCCTGGGCCATCAATATAAAAACAATTATTTTGAATTTCACTTCCGTGCGGTTCAAAAACAGACCTTAAAATTGTATCAACAGCATCCCTCTGTTTAACATTTAGTTTATTCAATCGTTCTTCTCCAAAGATGGAAAAAGTAAAAAATTGATTTTGCTCAGTATTTTCAATGTTTGGCACTTGATTTGCCAGTTGGTTCGCCAGTTCTTGGAACTGTGAAAACTCTTCGAGACTTTTACCCTCTTTTCGAAGTTCAGATTGAATATCGAAAAGAGCTCTGAAATAACTGTCATTTTTATTATAATGCCGAAAAAAATCTTCAGACATCGCATCTTTAAAATCTTCCCACAGATCATGCGGGTTGATAGGGTTACAATGCATTAAAATTCTCACAAACAATCGTCGAAGCTGTCTAGGCATCATAAATACAGAAGCTTCTGTCATGGCGTTTGTCCACTCTTGATCAGTTTCAATAAAACCATGAGCAAGGCAAGTTTCCGAAAAAGATTTTTTTAGTTCACCATTAACTGTTCTCAAATTTTCCCAACTTGTTGCTCCTTTAATTCGAAGTAATAATATCCTTAGATGAAACAACTCTACTTGAGTTGGGCTGACGGTGTACATACGACCGATGATTTTAATACACTTCTTTCGCTTGATCCATCTTTTTATTTTAACTCCATCAACCTCGGTGTTATTAAAATGATAATGTTCTGGTATTTTTGAGTAATAATACTTACGTGCTTCAGGGTCACGCTCATTCAAAGCAAAATAATCAATTAATTTTGATGCTTGATCGGCTAAAGTTTCGATATCCATATCATCAGGATCAGTACGTATAGTAATATTATGCTCATTTGGAAGATGTACTCTTATCATGCACAGGTTTGGAAAGAATTTGCCATGCCGCTTCTGAAGCACCAACGTAACGTGTTTCCACATATTTAGTTATTTCATCATGTTCAATAACTAAAGTATTCTCAGTAGAATTAGTTATAGTGACTGTCGCAGCGTCATGACCTTTATAAATATATTTATGCATATATTTAACTGATTTAAAACTCGAGCACACTTCTACATTCATATGGCAATTAAACCTTGTAATTAGTTCAGGACAGTAAGGTACAACGTATGTATTATCAACAGTATGATTTGTTGAACGTTGATAAGTCTGCCCTGTATCTCGATAAGTTGGAAAACTGTTTCCGTCTATAGTTGTTTCTGGTGCAAATTTTTTAGGGAAATTTTTTGAACATTTTCCGTCGATTAAGCACCAATCGCCACACGGTCCGTGGATCATGTGTTTCATAACAATATTATGTAGATTAGGATTTATCTCAGGATCGGGAATTTCAGCGGAAATAAACTTATCTATTTGCTGTACAGTTTTAATTTTATCTTGAGGAGCCAAAGTAACTAATAAATGACAGTGCGGTAAACCACGTTTTTGAAACTCTATTACGTGAATATGAGCATCAACAGTTCCGAAAAATTTTTGTTTTATAATAAACTCTAATAAGGCATTTTTTTTTAAGTGAAAAACGCGAGCACAAAGATCTGGTCTGTCTGAAGCTTGCTGACCTGGTAATAAATTTTCCTGAATTTCTTTCCAATTTGGATTGCACGTCATTGTGATAAATAAATCAGCTTTCCCTTTTTTTCGAGTAATTGTCATGGAGTCATGATAACATTCCAACGTATACCGGGGAGACCGTACAAAAGTAGATGGTAATATAACGACTTTTCCCACTCTTGAATTGCCATCGGCGTGAGCTCTGTTGTTCAAATAATTAATAAGTCCATTGTAAGAGTCTACTCTCAATTGCGCTTGATGAGTTTTACAGTATTCAATTTTATCTCTTTCTATTTTTACGTAAGAATCGACTAAATATTGTTGAAATAAACGACGACCATAAATTATAGGATTAAATTCGTCATCTCTTATAGCAATTTTAAATTTAATATATTTCGCTCTTGAGACTCTTTTACTACTATTTATAAGAGTTAAGTCTCGGTGCCATCCTTGTGACCCGGTCGGGTGGAATAAAGGATAAATCCATGGCTCGATATTTGGATCCATTGTACTTACATACTGCAACTGTTTTGTAGATTTATTACGAATAACAACATAAGCTTCGGGAATATCACCATCAGCTTTCGTTGAAAAAACAGCTGCTACCTCATTACTTCTCTGAAAATTATACCGTCTCTTATCCGTTCCTGATTTTAATGAAAAAATTAATTGAAGTTCTTGCACTGAAGAATCCTGCTTTTTTAATTCTTCACCCATCATCTCATAGGATTTGGCAAAAATGTTGAAGTCACGCATGATATTTTCAATTTTTTTTAAAATATCAATATTTAATCCGTCAGTAAATGCCATTCGATGTTGTACCGCTTCGTCAGCATCCACAATAAAGAGTTGACCATAAGAAGGTCTGTCATTATTGTCCGGAAGTACTGCAGTATTAATTTGGTAATAAATTTGTCCCTGTATTTTAAAAGAATAAGGGCCTGGCCTTCGATCACTAAAATCAACAATATTAGCGTTAAAAGAAGCAAATGAAAACATACTATTATATAAATTCGAATATTTTTTAAAAAATCATTTGATAATTCATGCTCTGATTTAAATAGTAACTCAAGCTCTTTTGGAAAAATAACACTGTTATCTAAATTAACTTTTCCATGATTACAACAATCATTAAAAGACTCATCTTTACCACTTACTTTTTCGCCCTCAAAATGTTTCGCTTGACAATGACAACAAAGAACATTCATTTTGCCTAAATAATGTTCGGCTAACTCATGACCTAAATTATGATAATTATTATTCGCAATGATAGAAGTACTGGCATGAATATGTAAGTCGACAATTTGATCATCATTATTTCTGCCAATATTAAAACTGTTGTTATTGAGAACTTCTTGTGGTTCCTCATGAACCACATTATAAAAATTATTAGGTACATGATTTGAAGTATTGGCTTCAATTGATAAGTAGGTATTGTCATTATTATAATCGTTATTAAGATTCTCTGGTAGTATGGTTCCAGAATTATTAAAAGAGTAATTTAAATTGAAAGTACCATTTTCAAGCGGTAAAAAGTCATCTGAATGCTCGCTAAGAATTTCTGTACTTGAAAGTAACATATGATGTTGATTATTATCATCATCACTTGATACAGGCAATAAATGAATCCTAAAGTGCGGTAGCACTTTACGGCGAGTTGGTTTTTAAACACCGACTCCCGTAAAAGCGTACCACTTTATATACTTGAAATTTTCTGTTTTAGGTTATGTCGTTCACTATAAAACATATATTAGGATGATTATTTTTCTTTTATTTAATATCCCGCGCCTAGCCAATGATCCCCCGAATAATTAAAAAAAAAATTTGTCCCGAAAAAGTTCCACGTTAAAAAGTTATCAGCGTTTCAATTTTCAACTTGCTGATTTCTCTTTACTGCCGATTCAGGAGATTTCCATTCAGAACAGCGTTTCCGTATCCGGTTTTGCATGCTCCCCTGCAAGACGCTGCGCCGCGGCCTAACTCGCTCTGTCTCACTCTTGCAGCCTGCAGCAAGGCACGGCATGCGAGCAGGATGCGCAGGCGAGGTGCGCGTATGCAAAAGGCCGACGGCCTCACATGGTGCAGAAGCAAGCAGCTGATCTGTTATTTAGAAATTTCATGAAATTATTAAGTGCTGATCTTGACTTGACAGTTGACACTAGAATCAATCAATTAACAAGATCAAGTGATTTTAATAAATGGTTTTTTAAAACAATTACTTTACAATCAAAAAGTTTTTTACTACAATTCTTGATAAATCATCTGTGTTGTGTTATTGTGTATCATTGAGTGAATGAATTGTGTCTAGTTTGGGTGATATAGGTTATATTGATTAAGAATTGATTCCAAAACAATTTGACTTAATCAAAGTGGTTTTTTATCTATGCTAATTGAATACAGATAAATCGTAGTTAAATAAAAAAAATTTGATTATCAAATTATTAAAAAGGTGTTGCTATAAAGACCCTTAAATATTATCTTTTTTTTTTAAACTAAAAAATTACCATTCTATTCTATTGAATCGGTTTTACTAAACTCCATAAGACAGTCATGCTGATAGTTTTTTTTCTCCTGAGAATACTGATATTTTTGTAGTCAATTTTTTAAACTGCTTTAAAATACAATTGTAATCAGATTAACTGAAGCCCTTGTTATATTTCTCTGTAAAAGTATAATTTCCCATAATAGTCTATATCGCAGGGCTTTTTTGGCTAATATCATTCAATTGTATAAGTTTTATTGAATACAGAGACTCAGGTGAGTTATTTTTTTTCCAAACTATTAATATAAAATAAAGGGCACTGTTGTTTAATTCAGATTCAAATAAAATAAAAAAAGTAAAATTTAAGTTAATTTTTTGAGTTTAAAAAAATAACTTTTTGTTAGTTTCACTATAAGTTTATGATTATCATTTGATGATCTCTGTTATCAGAGAACTAGTAACTAGTAGATTAACCTAAGCTCTTGTTTCATTTAACTATAAAAGTATAATTTTCCATATTAGTCTCTATCGCTGGGATTTTTTGGCTAATATCATTCAAATGAATAAGTTTTATTGAATACAGAGACTCAGGCGACTAATTTTTTTCCCAAACTATTAATATAACATAAAGGGCACTGTTCTTTGATTCAGATTCAAATGAAATAAAAAGTAAAATTTGTTAAGTTAATTTTTTGAGTTTAAAAAAAAAGGCTTATTTGAGTTTCAAAAAATAACTTATTGTTAGTTTCCTTAGAAGTTTATGACTTTCATTTTGTGATCTCTGTTATCAGAGAACTTGTAACAATTAAGTTAAATCCAGCAGGAAAGAGCTTTAATCATAGTAAAAAAAAAAAAAAATTTTTTAAATTATTTTCTATACTACAGATGGCAAAATTTTAGTCAATCAAAACTACTTTTGAAAATTTTTGCTGACAAAAATTTATACATACATACCACACACAGCTATTTATGAGAATTTCAGGTTAATATTAAAAATTTTTGTTTTTTTAATTACAATAAAATTGAGTTTTTTTTATAAAAAAAATTTTTTCAATCACTAAAAAATACATTGTTTTATTAAAAAAAAAGTTTATTATTTTTTTTTTAAGTCGACCCCCCCCCCATATCCCCCGGAATCATCCGACCCAAAGAAACACGGCATAGGTAGTCCCCTTCACTGCGTAAATAACTATTGAAACTTTATCATTACGTGATTACGTGCCCTAGATTATTTTCGACTAGCGGTTTTTTTTTTTTTTTTTAAAGAAATAACATCATTAATTATCAAAATGTATGAAACTTATGATTTGTGGTCTGCCTTGCGAAAGAAATAAAATCTAACAAAAACATACCTTTAAAAAAGTAAAAATTAACGGCGAGTGGTTTTTATCTGTCTGAATCTATCTAACAAAGTAAATTTCTTTGATCCGTCAAAGTAGCATCATAAAAAAGTAATTAATTGATAGAATTTCTTAACTTTCAAAAATATATGATCTTTCTAAAATTAAAAGTTATATTTTATTTATATTTGTAGTTTACTTTATACTAATCTATATAATTTATTGTTTACAATTTTAAGGCTTTACTATTGACAGAAGTAAACTATTGACTGAAATAAAATCAGACAATAATAACGACAAGTTTTTCTTCGTGCCTGTATTGATAAAATTAACTTATTAAACTTTATGCAATTTATCAAGATTTATAATATTAATTAATTCTTTACAATTTTTATTATTTGTAATATAAACTATTGCCTGAAGTAAAATCAGGAAATAATAACGACGAGTTTTACTGCGTTACTTTATGAACTTAAATATTTATAATATAAATATTTAATCAATAATTTGTTTATTAAGTTTTAAAAATTTAAATTAAAAAAGGGAGTTTCTATGTCGATAAAACCATTTTGATACTCGACGAACCCATTTCTTTGCCGTTTATACAAAAACAGAAGGTCATATTAGCAAAACACTGCCCATATTCAGTTTTTCGTTAAAATAAAAGAAATTGATATCTTCCTTTATGTGCAACGTTATAAATTTTAGTTTGAGACTGCATGGGTTCGTCAAGTATCAAAATGGTTTTATCGACATAGAAACTCCCTTTTTTAATTTAAATTTTTAAAACTTAATAAACAAATTATTTATTAAATATTTATATTATAAATATTTAAGTTCATAAAGTAACGCAGTAAAACTCGTCGTTATTATTTCTTGATTTTACTTCAGGCAATAGTTTATATTACAAATAATAAAAATTGTAAAGAATTAATTAATATTATAAATCTTGATAAATTGCATAAAGTTTAATAAGTTAATTTTATCAATACAGGCACGAAGAAAAACTTGTCGTTAATATTGTCTGATTTTATTTCAGTCAATAGTTTACTTCTGTCAATAGTAAAGCCTTAAAATTGTAAACAATAAATTATATAGATTAGTATAAAGTAAACTACAAATATAAATAAAATATAACTTTTAATTTTAGAAAGATCATATATTTTTGAAAGTTAAGAAATTCTATCAATTAATTACTTTTTTATGATGCTACTTTGACGGATCAAAGAAATTTACTTTGTTAGATAGATTCAGACAGATAAAAACCACTCGCCGTTAATTTTTACTTTTTTAAAGGTATGTCTGAATGACAATGAAGTTGTTAAAAAGTTTAGTTTTTAAAAAGGAAAAAGAAATTAAATAGAATCAAAAAATGATGTCTAGTCTAGGGTTATAAAATAGAATTTTTTATAAAATACTGTAGTTAATTTAAAAGTGAAATAGTTGTAATTTTTATTAAAATTAATATTAATGTGAGAATAGGTCAAAGAAATTCCAATATTTACTTAATAAGATTATCTCAAAAGTATTTATTAATATAGTTATTAAAGTTCTAAACAAAACAAACAATATTAATAAATTTTGTGATAAATTTTTATAATTACAATTGTAGAACTATGATTTACTTACAAAGCAATGTAATTAGTAATACTTTCCTAAAATGCAGTTATTAATTGAAGTTACCAACAGAATTTTTTAAATCGTCATAAATTTTAGTATATAATTACTAAATTCTGTGAGAACTAACTTATATTTGAAAATCTGAAATAAGTTTTTAATTATACATTCAAAAATCAAGAACAACTTAAACTTAAAAAAAAAAAAATTTTCAAGTAAAAAATGTTAAATAACACTCTAAAAGTCAGACTGTACGTTACAGAGCTTTAAAAATCAAATATTTGTTCAGGTTACCAACAGTATATATTCTAAATTTACATAAATTTTTGTAAATAATTACTCAAAACTGAGTGAACCAACTTATATTTTTATATCTTCAATAGTTTTCTTAATAATAATTTAGAAAACAATTTTAACTTTAATGTTTTTTATGTAAAAACTTTCAAAAATCACTTTAAGAGCGAACTTTTAAACATCACTTTAAGAGTCAGACTTTATGTAACAGAACTATTAATCATTAGAAAACAACTTTAACTTTAATAAAGTTTTTTATGTAAAAACTTTCAAAAATCACTTCACTTTAAGAGACAAACTTTTAAACATCACTTTAAGAGTCAGACTTTATGTAACAGAACTTTTAATCAAGCTTTAAGTTTAATATTGTACAATGTACTTTTTATAGTTTAAATAAATAATTTAACTAAAAGTATCGTAAGATCATCATGTTAGAATTTTTGGTGACAGCGGAAAGTGTGGCTGGAACAGTGCCACCGAACCATTTGACAAACCGTGTTGATGAAAAATCCGAAAAATAAAAATCATACTAATTTAATGATCTATCATTTATATATTACATACTAATAAATAAACTTGTCAGTATATCAGTAGTTACTCACTGACTCCCAATTACTTTGTAATGTTAATTTTCCAAAACAGCTGTTTTTTGAAGAATTTTCTTAATCTCAGATCTGAAAATATATTGATAATAGATTGAGTGAATAATTTTAATCATATAAAAATGATGGTAATGGTGTATTTAAAATTGAAATCAATGTTAAAAAGACCAAAATAACATATTATGGCTTTATAATTTGAATTAATAATAAAATATGTCCATTTAAATATCAAAAAAATTGTGTAAAAGACTTACTTTTACAGGTAATAAAGTATAACTACTTTCAAAAAATTTTGGCAGTTTTCTTGAAGGCTGCTGATTTTGTAGGTTTTGTGTGTTTGATTGTACAATGATGTTTCTTCAATCTTCAAATTCTTTACAAATTAAAACAAAACATCCCCATTGCAAGTATCCTCGGTGAAATCCTCGGTGAAATCCTCGGTGAAATCCTCGCTTTTTGCGGTGAAATCCTCGGTGAATTCCTCGCTTTTTGCGGTGAAATCCTCGGTGAATCTTAACAGTAAAATCCTCGGCAAAATCCTTGGCATTTTAACGGGATCGAAAACGAAGGTGTCAGGGCGGACACCTGGTGCAACTGGTGATACGTACGCCTTGGAGATGACTTCCCCAGGAAGTTTCGACTCCGGATGGGTCAGGGCTAGCACCTGGTGCACCTGGCGATACTTACGCCTTCGAGATGATTTCCCCAGGAAGTTTCAACTCCGCATGGGTCAGGGCGGACATCTGGTGCACCTGGTGATACTTGCACCTTGGAGATGACTTCCCCAGGAAGTTTTGACTCCGGATGGATCAGGGCGGGCACCTGGTGCACCTGGCGATACTTTCCTTTCGGAAAAAACCGGTGTAAACACCGAATTTTCAGTGTTAACACTGATTTTTCAGTGTAAACACTAGATTTTGAGTGTAAACACCGAAAGTTCGGTGTTGACACTCAACTGTTGGGTGTTGACACCCACTATTGGGAGTTTACACCCAATGGGTTCAGTGTTAACACCAAAGTTAAGTGTTGACACTCAACTGTTGGGTGTTGACACTCGCAATGGGAGTTTACACCCAATATATTCAGCGTTAACACCGAAGTTAAGTGTTAACACTTAACTTTTGGGTGTCGACACCCACACTATTGCGAGTTTATACATAAAAGGTTTAGTGCTAACACCAAAGTTAAGTGATAATAATTATGGGTATTACACCTAAAAGAATTAGTGCTTACACCAAAGTTAAAAGTTAGTTGGAATGTTACACTCAAAATAAAATTTTGACGCTAAATCTGTTTTTAATAAAAAATTAATGAAGAATTCAATAGATGATGATATGCTTTAAATCAGTAGGATCAAAAATAAATACCATAACTGGAAATTCTTTATTATTGCACAGATATATCGTGAGTTCGTCGTGTACTATAAAGTATGTACAAAACGTCTGAGACAGCAATTGAAATACAAAAAAATTAAATGATTTACTAAAAATTATTCCAGAATTCGAATAACTCATTAAATTTTTATCGTTAAACATTTAAGTTTTTTTTTAAAGTAATTTGTTCAAAATTCATTTTTATATTAAGAAAATTACGTCCAAACAGAAATAATGAAAAAATTCTTTTAAAAAATACATGAACCTTTAAGTTAAGAACTAAAAGTATATATTCGGCCAAAGGAGCGGTAAAAATGATTATTTAAGAAAAAACTGCTATCAGACAAAAAAATGAAATTATTTGAAATTTTTTAAAACCAATCAATAGTAAGTCAATTATGACAATAATAATAATAATAATAATTTTTTAACATGCTTTTATTTAAAAAGTACTATATTTTGACGTACTTATTAAAAATACACATCCAAAAATCACATCCAAAGAATTAGACCCGATTGCTCGGAGAAGACCCCCAGGTACCCCCGGCATCGGTAATCTGGATGTCCAAGACTGCACATTAACGTATCCATATTCAAACTTATGCCGTCTGTAAAATTTTAGACCTCTAAGTCTCGTAGGCTCAAAACTATGGTGCTATTGGCAGATTTGGACATACGACGTTGATGACGTGATCGAAACTTCGTGAGTTAAAGCAAATCATGAGAATAAATATAATAAATAATAAAAAGTTCAAATCAATTTATCAAAAAAGAAATAAGTTGGTTTAATTGTTTTAATTTCTGACAAATAAAATAAAAAAATGAATTTTTATGAAAAACACCCGAATTTTGGGTGTAAACACTGAAATTTTTATTTTAATAATTGTTAATATAGTTTTTATAAACAAGTTAAAAGTAATGTTTTTTAATCATATACAAACTAAATAATCAAAAAAAGTTTGCTTCAATGTTTATATATTATTTTAAACATAGCATTTTTCAACTAAGAGCGTGGTTAAGTGGATAAAGTGGTCGGTAAATTTTCGTCAACTTGAAGATCGATGGTTCGAATCCCCATGAGTCCAAATTTTTTTTTTTTCGGTTTAGTGTAACACTCCTTTGGGTGTAATACTCCATTGGGTGTTACACTCCATTTGGGTGTAACACCGCATTGGGTGTGCGAAATCACACCCAATGCGGTGTAGAAGTTCGGTGTTATTTTCAGTGTTTTTTTTCGGTGTTTACACCGATTTTTTCCATAAGGGTTACGCCTTAGAGATGACTTCCCCAGGAAGTTTCGACTCCGGATGGGTCAGGGTGGACACCTGGTGCCCCTGGTGATACTAACGCCTTGGAGATGAATTCCCCAGGAAGTTCCGACTCCAGATGGGTCAGGGCGGACATCGAGTGCACCTGGCGATACGTAAGGCTTGGGGATGAACTCCCCAGGAAGTTTTGACTCCGGATGGGTCAGGGCGAACACCTGGTGCAACTGGTATTAATTACGCCTTGGAGATGATTTCCCCAGGAAGTTTGGACTTCGGAGGGGTGAGGGCGGACACCTGGTGCACCTGGTGATTCTTACGCCTTGGAGATGATTTCCCTAGGATGTTAGGACTTTGGAGGGGTCAGGGTGGACACCTGGTGCACCTGGTGATACTTACAACTTCGAGATGTTTTTTCAGGAAATTTTAACTACGTAGGAGTCAGGGAAAATACTTGGTGTGCCCGGTAATAACTACACTCTGAAGATGCTATCCTAATCGTCAACTTGATTATGTGAACCCACTGGGATCAAAACTTCCTGAGAAAATCATTTTCGAGGCGTAAGTATCACCAGGTGCACCTGGTGTCCGCCCCGACCCGTCCCCCCCTCCCCAGACTCCTAACTTCCTTACGAAATCATCTTCAAGGCGTAAGTATCACCAGGTGCCCCGAGTGTCCATCCTGGCCCCTCCGGAGTTCAGACTTCCTAGAGAAATCATCTTCAAGGCGTAATTATCACCAGGTGCACCAGGTGTCCACCCTGACTCCTCTGAAGTCCAAACTTCCTGGGGAAATCATCTCCTAAGCGTAATTAATACCAGCTGCACCAGGTGTCCATCTTGACCCCTTCAATCTCGAAACTTCCTGCGGAAATCATCTCCAAGGCGTAAGTATCACCAGGTATCCACCCTAACCCATCCGGAGTCGAAACTTCCTGGGGAAATCATCTCCAAGGTGTAAGTATCGCCGGGTTCACCAGATGCTCGCCCTGATCCCTCAGGAGTCGAAACTTCCTGGGGAAGTCATCTCCAAGGCGTAAGTATCACCAGGTGCACCAGATGTCCGCCCTGACCCATCCGGAGTCAAAACTTCCTGGGGAGTTCATCTCCAAGGCGTAAGTATCGCCAGGTGCACCAGGTGCTTGCCCTGACCCATCCGGAGTCAAAACTTCCTGGGGAGTTCATCCCCAAGCCTTACGTATCACCAGGGGCACCAGGTGTCCGCCCTGACCCATCTGGAGTCGGAACTTCCTGGGGAAATCATCTCCAAGGCGTAAGTATCATCATGAGCAGTAGGTGTCCGCCCTGATCCCTCAGGAGTCAAAACTTCCTGGGGAGTTCATCCCCAAGCCTTACGTATCGCCAGGTGCACTAGATGTCCGCCCTGACCCATGCGGAGTCGAAACTTCCTGGGGAGTTCATCCCCAAGCCTTACGTATCACCAGGGGCACCAGGTGCTCGCCCTGATCCATCCGGAGTCAAAACTTCCTGGGGAAGTCATCTCCAAGGTGCAAGTATCACCAGGTGCACCAGATGTCCGCCCTGACCCATGCGGAGTCGAAACTTCCTGGGGAAATCATCTCGAAGGCGTAAGTATCGCCAGGTGCACCAGGTGCTCGCCCTGACCCATCCGGAGTCGAAACTTCCTGGGGAAGTCATTTCCAAGGCGTACGTATCACCAGTTGCACAGGTGTCCGCCCTGACCCCTTCGTTTTCGATCCCGTTAAAATGCCGAGGATTTTGCCGAGGATTTTACTGTTAAGATTCACCGAGGATTTCACCGCAAAAAGTGAGGAATTCACCGAGGATTTCACCGCAAAAAACGAGGATTTCACCGAGGATTTCACCGATGAATTCACCGATGAATTCATCGGTGATTTCACCGAGCATACTTGCAATGGGGATGCTAACAGACAGTGCCAATGAAGTAACGAAGCTGTTCGATACTAAAATTTATTCGTCTGAGAAGAGTCTAGTCACTTCTATAACTGCATCAAAACTGTTTTTTTACCCATAACACATACACAATAAATTTGAACGTCTTCTTCTTTCTTCTTCTTAAAATATTGGCACCAATATATGAAATTTGAAACGTGAATGCACACACGCTTCAAGACAATGTCTTCATAACCTCCACAAAGTGTAAGAGCAGTTTTATAGAAAAGGTTTATCTACACTACAGTCACTCTACAGTTGATTGCACGACTAATTAGTAGTGCAAACTGTACTTTATTTTAGAATTTTAGAAATGTACTTTATTTTAGAAAACAAAAATAAAAATAATTAATATAATAATAAAAAATAGAAAATAGAATAGAAAATATTTTTTATAGAAAATTAAATTTAATATTATACTTATTTTTTATTTTATTAAAAAATAAAATTTCAAACTGGTCGAAAAAAAATTTCAAACTGGTCGAGCAATAACACGGTACATAAGTTCGACCAATAAGAGCACGAATAAAATGTTGAGCCCATGACGATACTTCGATTGTGCAGTCGAGGGTCGAAACTCGCGTTCTCTTTTTTAAAGATGGATTAGTAGCATCCCAATTATTTTTCAACATAGTAGAAAGTATTAAATTCTATGATTATAAGTAGGAACGAAATTAAAAATTAATTAGTAATATGTTAATATAGTACCATAGATTTTAACAATTTATGTAAAACTTTATATGAGAATATCGTTGAAGGTTAAAAATAAATTATAAAAACAATATTAAAATTTTTTTTTTTTCCACACATTCGATGTGAATACCTTAACAACAATAAATATTGTGTTGTGCCTTAAATTATTGAAATATTTAAACAAAAATGAAAGAATAAAATAGAAATTTTTTTATAAAACTGGAAATAAAAAATTAATTGCAAGTAATTTTGCCAAATTTAATTTTTAAAAACATTCATAAATGGTTTTTACAATATGTTTACAAGAAATAAATTAATAACCGTTCATGATAATTTTAATATATACGTTTACAAATATTAATTACTTTGGTGGTCAAAACTTTTTCACTTTTTGAGTGTTCTTTTTTTTTTGGTAAACTTCAATTATTAGTTGATTTAGTTGTCGTTTCCGTATGAACGTTCTAGTTCTAACTAGGCAGAGAATGGCTTCTTCTGGAACTTTCTGAATTTTCTCGCACAACTCGCAAACTTTCGACGAAACTTTGCATAAATTGCATTTTAATTGTTGCAATCTGATTTCCTCTAGTACAAGGTCTTTGACTTTTCTGAAGATTCTGCAAGTTTTGTTAAAAGAAGTTTTTCCATGGAAAGCTATAAAAAATGTTTCCATAATTTGCGCGACTTTAAAAAATGAATCGCTAGGTTGAGTTAAATACCCTTTAGATAGGTACTGTACCCAACTAAAAGAATCACTGTAAGGTAAATTAATCGTATAATCTCCAAGAGATTCGTCCACATATTTGTAACGTGCAGCTACGTAGCCTGGTATATAGTTAAGACCCTCTTCACTAATTATGTCACTTTAAATAGCATTAAAGTCTAAAGCAGAAACGTTTATAAAAAAATATTCTTATTAAGAAATAAAAAAAAAAAATAGAAGCTCACAGTATAAATCTTATAAAACATGATTAATACGAATCTTATCAACGAGAATTTATTGTAAGAACTAACATTAGTTGATAATTTAAACCTTATATTAAAAATTAATTGCAAATGAACAAAAGCATTGTCGTAGTATTATTAACTAAAGTAATTAAAAATAAAAATTAATTAATAAATGTACATTTTTTGTTTTACTCTTAATAAACTTAAGCATCTATTATTTAGAAGTAAAAGTCAGGCAGTTAGAGCTAATGTTTTACCCAGTATCGTAGAGTTTCAATTTGGTAGCTCGTTGTACTGCTCCGTCGTACTCCAAATATTTTGCTTTTAACTGAGCTTCGGATAGCACTCGTATGGAACTCATTAAGAGACAAGCAAATACTTAAAGCTTCAAAGAAAATAATTAATATTGAAATTAATACGATTTACAAACCAGACAAGTCGGATTCACTTGAATCCAAAACATCAGCTTCTTCGAGGTCAGATAGTAACTCTTCAAAGTGACGTTCAAAAACTTCATTTTCATCTATAGTATCATTTTCCATATCCTCGAGAAGTATAGCTAAATCACTTGATTGCCGGTCAACTACATTATTTGTTGTCGACGAAGAGGGAGCCACCTCAAAGCTGTCAAGAGAATTTCTATTAAAAAGTAAGTTGGTGCTTTTGTGAAATTCCAAAGCATCATCTGGCTCAAAGTCCGATAAAAACTCTGCTTGTAACTGCGCCATTTCCTCTTGAGTAAAAACTTCTCCAGGCTGTGCACTAAAAACTGATTCAAAATTAACCAAATTCTCTTCCTCGGAGGTGTTTTTCGAATTAACAGAACTGGAAAGAACAGCTTGGGCATTTTTTCCAATAATGTACTTGCGGAGCCGGTACCTAAAGTTTAAAGGTCCAGGCTTATCGTACGTGGCCCCTATTGCACGCAAAGCAGCGAAAAGATTTTCAATGACGTCTTGATTAAGTCTAGTTGTAAAAATATATTGCACATGAAAAATAATCTCTTGAATACTTTTCTTTTAAATAAGGCAAAAAGGCTTGAAGGGAGCGGCAGCTGAAAATAATGGCTTTTTGCCAAGGCATTAACTCCGTCTTCCCAATTACTCGTAGATTTTCCATTAGTTTAATCATTCTATTTAATATTGAATTTTGATCTTGTAAACAATTGTTTGTACCGTAAGGAAGCTTCAAAGAGTTTTTTGAATTACACTGCTTGAAGCTACTGTTAAAAACGTCAAACCAAGTGTCTATGAGGTTAAATATTTCTTCGGTTACTTGCCAGTTATCTGATTCATCGAGTAAACCACGACGTCCAAGAAAGCCAACTGCTCGTGCATTAGTATTGCAGAATAATCTAGCTGCAGGCGAAACTTTTTGTCGGGCTGCTCCAGAAACCGTTAAATCGGTTGGTCTTAATTTAAATGCAACTTTTAGATCATTGCTATTCATTTTTATGATCTTCTCTAATAGCCCTTTCTTAATTTCTTTTCCTGAGTAGCTGAATTCCTTATCCAGGTACCAATTCCGAGCGAACTTCAAAGCGTGCGGCGCGTTACCAAAAACAAATACTGTTAGATCAGGATTGCTGGGATGGGTAAAAAAATATTCGTTGGATCCAACCATTGATTTAATAGTTTTTACGTTGGCAGCTCCTTGATCAGTTGTTAATCCTACAACGGTATATCCGGCAATACACAGCTTACCTATAATATCGTTGACTATCTCTGGACTTAAACAAGTATCATAGTCGTAGAATATTACTTGCTTATACGAGTGGATTAAGCCTCGAACTATTCCTGTTTGGACGGACTTGTAAGGGCTGACAGCTTGTTCTGCTTTTAGATTATCACTTGCGAGATGTAAACTTCGTCTAAACAAAGTACAACCAATTTTTGATAATCTTGAAGTCTGTTTCTGGTACATTTCATGTACTCCAAAACTTGGGTAAGTACTCCTTTTTTGAGCTCCAGACGAGATGCCCACCGTCTCAACGTTCGAGGTGACGGTAACGGGTACTGTTTTCTCAACAAATATCTGTAAGCAGCTGAAGATACACTTTTCAAGGTTATAGCAGAAGCTATGTCTTCGATGTCCCACTTAACTTTGCTTTTGTTAGGGTTCAAAAGCCAGTGGATTTGTTTCTGTGTGAAACACTTTTCTAAAGTTTTTGTGACTTTCTTTTTTAATCGTTGTGCTTCTGTCCCTTTTTCTTGTTTTAGTCTCTTCAGTTTGATGTTTTGTTTTTTCAATTGGTTTTTTAGACTTTTGTTTAGTTCTATCAATTTTTTATTTTCTTTTTCCAAGTCAGCGATGTTTGGACTGAAAAAAATTTAAAGTAAAGGTAATTATTTGCTAATCCTTAAAAGATATATTACTACACAGCCGGGCTAACGTGAATATAATAAATACCTCATAATAGAGTCATTGCAAACTGGCGGTACAAATACGGGCTGAGTTGAACTCCTTGATTGCTTACTTGGCAGCGACGTTGCATTGTGTCCACCGACTGCAACACTTCTCATACGTTGAAAAATTCATTAATAGTTAATTTATAAACAATAAATGTGTTACAAAGTTTTCAAAACAATTTTCAAGTGTTTGTTACGTAAAATCCCAAACTAAAAGATAACATTTTTAATACAAGTACTTAACAATGAAATAATTAATACCTCGGGTTTTTTGTACTTGATTCTAGTTTTTTGAATACTAAAGTTTTTGAGGCTTTGGACTTTTGCCTCAAAAGTGGCACAGCAATGGTATCCGTGCAAGTCACTCCGGCTAATAAATCATTCTCACTAGATAATCTGATTTTTTTGCTGACAACTGTCCTGCATGTTTCATTTTCAGTACCAACCAAAACTTCGTTGCTCCTGTAAAAAAATGTTCATTATTTATGAACAAGTGGCAGATGTACCAACAATTTAAGTATTTAAGATTGAATAAATAAATTTACTTTTCATGCTTTCATGATTTCAATATGAAAAGAGAAGTATTACTAACATTATTTTATTCATTAATAATCTATGAGTTATTATTAAACTTTGATCGAAAAAAAGTAAGGAGAAAATAATTATAAAATATCAATTTATTCATACATTTTTATACATAAAAGCAATAAATTTTTTTTTTTTTAAACAAAATTTTATAGGTAATTAAGAAGTATAAAAGTTTGATAGAATTATTTTCAGACAATTTAAATTTTATACCAAGATTTTTTTAAACAGTCTAAACCATTTAAAACTAAGTGACATATACACCAATAAGCAACATATAAGAGTATACAACCTAAAAAATAATAGATACCTTTGGCATGCTGCATGTGTTGTTGGTGGTTTCACTACTATAGAACTGAGTATTCTGGGTTTATTCAATGGATATTTATGCAATGTTGGCTCAATTACACTTTGTGTTGCCAGATGATCCCTGTAAATAGTAAAAATTATTTTTTACTCTATTTTTATATTTTATGACTGATATGTAAATTCATTTTTAAATTAATATATAATAAGTTAGGCTATTCATCAAGATTCAAATATAAAAAATTAAAATTTCCAATGAAATACCTTATTTGATTTGATTTTCCTGATTTTTCATATTTATTTTCATCTCGTGCCAAAGTTTTTTCAAGTGAAAGCGATGCATGCTTCAGTCCACCCTCCGTAGCTGCAGAGCTACATAAATAATAACTCATCAAAATTAAAATAATTCATCAAGAATATAATTAAAAAAAACTGTACGGTATCCAAATTTAATACCATTCAATGATAATGTTCGATACAATGTTTAATACATACCAACTGTTAGTTTTATTTGTTTCTACTGGCACTTGTGCACTATGTTGTACAGTCAATTTTTGTGCATTGATTGGATTAGACATCAACAAGGCTGTGTCCAGTTCGTCTACTGCATCTCCATCCCTGTTTTGATAGTAAAGAAAATTGTTGTTACAATATTATGTTGTTGATATAATTAAAAAATTTTGTTACATGAAATCAAAAAATAAATACCTATTTCGTGTTGAACTACTTTCAACAGATGCAACAGCTCCTGTACTGTCAAGAATTCTCAACGATCCCTGTTGTGTATTATCTGATCGAACATGCAAAGGTTGTCTTGTATCATTCTTCCAGAAGAGATGTAATGTAGGAACGGCATCTTTTGAAAGAACTCGAGAATGTTTTGGAGAAAAACAACCAAAATACTCTGGACGTTTTTTTAAAAAGTATTGTTCTTCAAAATGAATTGAACAGACTGACACGACTGAAAATTAAAATGCAAACAGATACTCAAACACTATTCTATTAAGAATAAAAGTAGTGAAACAAAAATACTAATATGGCACTGACCTTTTTTATTTATATCAACACTTTGACCACAGGCCTCAATCCATTTTGTTACTAATTCGTCGTTTTTCGGAAAACTACATAACCTAACCTTTGCATTGCGAGTTTCTTTACGCCCCGAACGATGCTTGCATCCTTTTACGCTGCATTGAACCATCCTTAGAGGTTTTAAGTGATAATACTTATCTAATTATCAAATCAATAAAACACCAACACATTATCTACACAGAATTTCTCAATTAAAAATAAATTAAATTCTCAAAATACCGCAACTAAACAAGCACAAAATCAGCAGATTAGCTGGAGTTTAAAATTAAATATGGCTGACGGTCTGTACACCCCCCACCCTACATGTGCAGACGTGAACGAAAACTGGTTCTCCTTATGTCCACACCTTTTAACTTTATTTCACCATGGTGTGCGCCACCATTTATATATAACGTAGCCGGCAACGAGTTCAGAGAATTACGACTTACTAGTCTGAACAGGAAAGTCTAAAAAAAAGTGAACATTCATGAGGAACAATGGAAGCTGATAATTCTGATGGTGGTAAGTTTTTCTTCTATTTTATATCAACCATGGCATTGCTTGTAGCCAATTAAAATAACTGATGAAATTTTTTTCTACAGACACCTGGACAAAGGACTCAACACGCCGCGGAAAGAAGTGGTCGGCAGAGTCCACTGATACCGGCAAAACTAAAAGAGCAAGCAAAAAGGTATTTTAAACAATCGTATTGCAAGTGCATAAATCAACAAAAATATTGTTTACGTTGATTAATTTTCGGGTAATGATAATAGATCCACTTAACCTCAATATTTTTTTGTTCTTCAAAAAACGTGAAATATTTTTTCAATTCGGTTGCACATTAAAAGCACTGTTGAAGACGTCAACTGTCAAATGAACATTACAATATTACCTAAAAATCAAATTTTATTTCTCAATTTTTTCCTTTGCAATACAAGTTTTTTCACATATTTATTCTACTTTTTTTAAAGCTTTTATTTTAAGAGGTGTCTAACTATTATCAGTTTAAGAATTTAAATGAAATTTGTCTTGTTTTTTTTTTTTTTTTTTTTTTTTTAGTACTTTTTATTACATAACTGTCAGAAACATGTAAACATATATGAACAAATAATGAAATAATTTACACCTTGTTCGATGTCCCCGTGGACATCTACGCCTACTCCTAATTTTTGCAGACCCGGGCAGCGATGGATTCGAGAATCTGCTCATGGGGACCAAGCACTCATTTCAGGTCAAAGAAAGTCGCAAACGGTCGACAGAGCGATAGTTTCAAGTCGGTAGCCGCTAGTGCCCCCCGCTTTATTTGGAAAGATTGACAGTCACAGTAACCGCGCAAGTTTGAAAGCTAAATAACAGAAACCATTGCCAACAATTAATAAATAAATAAATGAATAAATAAATAAACCGCCAAGCTCTAAGCCCCAATAACGCTGGGGAGAGTGGTGAATAAATAATTTTTTATAAACAATTAATTAAACCGCCAAGCTCCCAATTCCCATAACGCTGGGGAGAGTGATAAATCATTAATTTTTTATAAACAATTAATTAAACCAACAAGCTCTAAACCCCCATAACGCTAGGGGGGGCGATAAATAAATAATTTTTTATAAAAATTGAATAAACTGACAAGCTCTAAACCTCCATGTCGCTGGGGAGAGCTATAAATAAATATCTTTTTATAAACAATTAAATAAACTGCCAAGCTCTAAGCACCTATAACGCTGGGGAGAGTGATAAATATATTATTTTTTATAAACAATTAATTAAACCAACAAGCTCGAAACCCCCATAACGCTGGGGAGAGTGATAAATATATTATTTTTTATGAACAATTAATTTAACTGACAAGCTCTAAACCCTCATAACGCTGGGGGGAGCAATAAAAAAATTGTTTTTTAAAAACAATTAAATAAACCAACAAGCTCGAAACCCCCACAACGCTGGGGAGAGCGATAAATTTATCATTTTTTATAAACAATTAAATAAACCGCCAAGCTCTAAACCCCCACAACGCTGGGGAGAGCGATAAATCTATAATTTTTTATAAACATTTTTATAAATAATAGTTTATAAAAATTAATGAATCATCGCTCTCCCAAGCGCTATGGGGGGTTCAGAGCTTGTTGGTTTATTAATTGTTTATAAAAAATTAATGATTTTCCGCTCTCCCCAGCGTTCTGGGGGCTTAGAGCTTGGCGGTTTAGTTAATTGTTTATAAAAAATTAATGATTTATCGCTCTCCCCAGCGTTCTGGGGGCTTAGAGCTTGGCGGTTTAGTTAATTGTTTATAAAAAATTTTTTATTCATCGCTCTCCCCAGCGTTATGGGGGTTTAAAGCTTGTCGGTTTATTCAATTGTTTATAAAAAATTAATGATTTATCGCTCTCCCCAACGCTATGAGGGTTTAGAGCTTGTCGGTTGAATTAATTATTTATAAAAAATAATTTATTTATCACTCTCCCCAGCGTTATGGGGGCTTACAGCTTGGCGGTTTGGTTAATTGTTTATAAAAAATTAATGATTTATCGCTCTCCCCAGCGTTCTGGGGGCTTAGAGCTTGGCGGTTTAGTTAATTGTTTATAAAAAATTAATGATTTATCGCTCTACCCAGCGTTCTGGGGGCTTAGAGCTTGGCGGTTTAGTTAATTGTTTATAAAAAATTTTTTATTTATCGCTCTCCCCAGCGTTATGGGGGTTTAAAGCTTGTCGGTTTAATCAATTGTTTATAAAAAATTAATGATTTATCGCTCTCCCCAGCGCTATGAGGGTTTAGAGCTTGTCGGTTGAATTAATTGTTTATAAAAATTAATTTATTTGTCGTTCTCCCTAGCGTTATGGGGGTTTAGAGCTTGTTGGTTTGTTTAATTGTTTATAAAAAATTATTTATTTATCACTCTCCCCAGCGTAATGGGAATTTGGAGCTTGGCGGTTTAATTCTTTATAAAAAATTATTTATTCACCACTCTCTCCAGCGTTATTGGGGCTTAGAGCTTGGCGGTTTATTTATTTATTCATTTATTCATTTATTAATTATTGGCAACGGTTTCTGTTATTTAACTTTCAAACTTGCGCGGTTACTGTGACGGTCAATCTTTCCAAATAAAGCGGGGGGCACTAGCGGCTACCGACTTGAAACTATCGCTCTGTCGACCGTTTGCGTCTTTCTTTGACCTGAAATGAGTGCTTGGTCCCCATGAGCAGATTCTCGAATCCATCGCTGGACCCGGGTAGGAGTGCAGGAAACCGGGGGCAGAAGGCTCCCCTCGTGTGGGGACGGGAAATTAACTATATTACGATTGGTTACCGAAGAGGAAAAAACAAGGAAGAGATCCTAGGACTAACTTGGGTAGTGAGCCTGTGAAGATATACTACAGAAATGAGACCTTAACTTGCTTCCTGTTCTCTCCTTTCTCTCCTCTCTCTCCTGAAAATAGGGTGACTGGTAATGAACGTGCACGATTATTTAGGTCTCTTTTATTTATTCACAAATTTTTGGTCACAAATTAAACTATAATATAAATAATGTTAATTTAAATTAAAACCGACGCACTGTTATATAATTATTAGAATATAAAATTATATTATATTAAAATTAAAACGACGCGCTATTACTTCCTAACTATAATATAAAAAAATATTAGACTAAATTAAAACACGACGCGTTATTACTTCAACTTCGTACGGGACTGTTCCTCCAGCATACGTCTCCCAAGAGCCCGGCTGTCCCCTCCTCACCTCAATCCAAAGGTGCTGATTAGACAGCTTAGACTCCCTGGGAACGTATGCTGATTTAACACTTTTTCTTTGGTCGTTTCAACTATTTTAATGTTTGACTATATTAATAATGTTGCGTCACGTAACAGGATACCCCTCTTAGTCTTTTCCGTCCCGGGAAAGCTACGTTATCGGTACCTCGGTAGGATTAATTTGGTCGGGGGTTCTATTTACAATCAATTAAATATCTCCTCAGCCACTCACATGAGGCGTTAGAAGAGGAGAAGGGAGAAACTTCCCGGGAAAATAAGACGGGGGAAACGGTCGACATTTTTATTAGGTCGCTGTGTAGGGTTATTAGGTCCTATCCGCTTTACAATTATACTTTGATCGCGAACTATTACTTAAAATCAACCCGATATAAAGACGCCTATATAAATCATCCAATCGCATACACATTCTTTTATCATTCGTCCATCAATACGTTCTCACAATCTACCTTTCACTTTCCTATACTGTCATTCACTTAAAATTAACATTTTTTTTTTTTTTTTTTTTTTTTTTTTTTTACAAGATTTCAACATTACTCAAGGAATTTGGTCATCCATTCATTCTTCATACAAACTGGTAAGCAATTGAATAGGTCAAGGAGGATTGGAAATTTTGATCGGGGATATATGGGATTTACTCGAATGAGGATGGTGGCGGAATTATGTCATCATTCAGTAATTCCTCAAGATCTCCGAGGAAGGCGTATGACGACATGGAGAAAACGCTGGACGTCTCGTCTTTATCGGTTGGTTCGTTGTTGTCGTTGTATATCTCATTACCTCTGTGTATTTCTTCAACTTCCCAAATCACCTCCTTTGCGTTACCCGAAGGCAGATGTTGTAAAGTAACTCTTTACACGTTTCGCATCTGTAGGTCAAGGTATTTTCCCTCATTTTGCTTAGCGGTCGTCGAAGCAAGCGAGGGTAGAGGAACCTAGCACCATCAATCTTCGGCAACCTGTTTACGGCAAACGAGGCTGTGAATCGGTCTTTCTATTTAGCGAAGGCCAGATATAAATCATCATTTAATTTCTGTCTGTATAGTCTCATAGAGAGCAACTGTCCATGTGTCGACAATTCTTCATAGACTTCTCTCCATGTGTATTTCCTTGGTATTTTTATAATTATTCGTTGTGTGGCTTCGTCCGCCCACAGTTGACGGTTTTGCCATTCTTTAATTTTCTTCACACCTCGTTGCGTTTCGTCTAGACTTGCGAAAACAATTTCTATAGTCATTATCTGGTCGGTCAGGTCATCTGTTATTTCTTCCATTCTTATTTCTACAGGGCAATCTTGTACCAGCTCCGTGTGGAGGTCCATTAACTTGAAAGGTGCATTTAGGCATAATTTTATTCGGCAATCTCGATCCTCAACTGCTTTCCTCATTACGAATCTGTTTCTTTGCGAATCCAGAAAGGGTCCCGGCGGGCACGTAAGTAGCTCTTCTTTATTGATCACTTGCGTGTCTTCTTGTTTGAGTAGGTTTTGATGCGATTCTTCGTTCACAGGAGACCATGTTGGCCTCGATCTTTCATTTGTCGTTTGTCTGGTGATGGGTCGTGATTTATTAATTCCTGCTTGTTCAGTTTTCCATACTGCATTGTCCTTTATTGAAGGTTTGTTAACATTCTGCTCTTCTTTATTACTACCTATTACTCCCGTGTTCACGTACTGGGCATAAACTGTTGGTATGTTGGAAGCGGGGTACAATTCTTTAAGGAAAAGTTGTATTGCTTGCTCTCTTTCCTTTACTTCATAAAATTCCAACCATATTAAACAGCGACTGGGCGTTCTGAAGTTGTATTTTCCTGTCCGATTATGCCACAAGTAAACCGGCACTTGTCTTTCCAGCCATTCTCCCAGAGTCGAGGCTAGAAAAGGCTGTTTTAACTCTAGGACTAATTCCTTTGATCCATTTTTCTCCAGATGCATGAGTTGCAGCTTCCTTCCTTCAGGATCCCTTAGATTCTGGAATGACATGTCTCCTTTTCTGAAAACTAATTCAAATATAAATTTTGGGGGTATATATAACTAGGATGGGGGGGGGGGTAAAGGATCCTAAAGGAATCATTGTATATATGTAAATATTTTGAATCGGATAGGGATGAGGGATGTTGTCTGGGGGGGCCATACACACTGAACATACAATGGTTGTCTCAACTGGACCGACTTATATTTCTACCCCCTGGATTTTTATTTTTATTTTATTTTTTTTTTTTTTTTTTTTTTTTTTTTTTTTTTTTTTTTTTTTGAATTTTCTTCCGTCTCGGCACACTCACACACTCTCACTATAACACTAGGGTCTCTAACGGTCGGAGGTTCTTCGTCAACTCCAATGATGCTGATGGATCCGGTACCCTTTCCATGAGGCTTTTGGTCAAATTTTGGTCTACCTCATGGGGGTCCTTTCTTGACTCGGTTTTTTCTTCTGTGTTTACTTGTGTTGTATCTGAAGCATGTCCTCCACTTTCTGCGACGCTTAGTTCTTTTTGGTCAACTGTTTGGATTAATGGGCACGACCGTTGTGGCGGCGATTTATAGGGGATTAAAGGAATTGTCCCAGGGATTTGGTCCATCTCGAAGTCCATTAATCCATTTGCTAATTGGGGTTCCCTTCGCCCTCGGATCAATTGTTTTACATAATTGATTTGTCGGGAGCAAATTTGGTCGTGATATTTATATGTTTTCTTCCCAATCCATGCCCCGCAACTATGGCGTATGGTCTCCGTGGTAGTGCTCGATTTTTTGTGGACAGACGCATGCCTGGGCTTATATTTTTGATCGCTTTGGACCAACGCGCGTCCGGCGCCTTCTTGATGGAGGTAACGTACATATCCCCACACAAGTTTGCCTTGTCGATTACAAGCCGTATGACAATATTCCAAGGGTCCAAATTTTGCGTACTCTTTGAAAAAGAGTTCCTCTTGATGTTCCCTTGGAATTGAATTTGGTAGTAGACAGAATAGACGATTGTAATCTCGCCTCTCGGGTTCGGTTCGTTTAGGGATGGCTCCTGCTGTCTCGGAGTTTTTTTTGTATTTATTTTTCCAATAGGACGTCTCGGGAATTGCAGTCGTGGGTTGTGATTTTCTGAACCCGGATGGGGGTGCTTCGGCCCTTGTCTTCGTGCTCTCCCTTTTCTCGACAGGAACTTTGTACACCACGGATTTCCTCGATCGTTGGCCCGACGCTTGCAACGGCTGGGCAACGCCTGGTGAAGATAGGGTCCTTTCTTCATTGTATCTTCTTTGATTTGCTCGCACTTGGTCCGCGTCTGCTACATGCTTGAAGGTTATTCGACTGATACATTCCGTCGGTCCCATTGTCTCCAGATGCCCACCTTGAATCGGGCCATAACGCCGTAATCCTTTTAATACCTCCCACAGTTCAACTTGGTGAGGGTGTTTCACTCGGATTACGTGAGGGTCCTGACCCGGTTCTTCTTTCAGGATTCGCCGAGCACTCTCCATTATTGTTATTCTCTTCTTCGTTTTCTGTTCCTGTAATCAGAACGTCTATTGAACTATATTTATTATAAATAACTTTTTTTTTTTTTTTTTTTTTTATAGATCTATCTCTAGGAGGTTTGGAACTAGGTATCAACGATGGGTTCCTGTATGCCACATTTGGTCTTCGGAGGGGTTACAAGCGGGGATCTTCCCGTCTCCTCCTCTCTGGCTTCGGTCGAAACTGTTGGTGCATTAAGGCTTGTCATATCCGGTGTTCTCCGAGGTCGTATGACCTTGACGTAGATGATTAGCCCCAATGTGGCTATGGCCAACACTTGGATTCCAAGGTTACCCAAGTTTAGGCCCGTGATCACAAATTTGTCGCTTTGTTGTTGTTCTAGGTTTTTCAGCTGAGTTAGCATTTCCTTCAGGGGCAGTCCCCACCGGGCTTCGATCCATCGTCTTGTGTCATCTCTCTTCTCCAATTGATTTGTTGAAGATTTACTGGTTGGTCAGCCAATTCGGGGTATAGTCGGGAGAGGGTTAAATTGACCGCGGGTCTATAGAAATGTAGACCCTCTTGCACATGAGTTTCTGGATTCGGTAGCGTCACTCCTACAGTCTTTCCTACACACTGATGAGCAATGTGTAGTATTCCTAATCCCGTAATGGCGAGGGTGGTTGCCTTTTGGGGACACAGGAGTTGCACGGTTTTTTCTTCGGCGATGGAGAACAACCATGATCCCGATGTTTTTAAGTAACTCCATTGGTCCAGGAATTGTGGGTGAAACCTTACGTCGCACAACTTCAATGTTTCCGGCGTTGGTCTGAGGAAGAGGGTGATTTCACAGTTCGGTATATACGAACTCTTCCAGATTCCCATCTCAGGGTTACAGAGAGACCCGTCATATAGGTTTTGACATTTCCCAAGGTCGTCTTGGTTAAATTTGAAGTATTGAAAATGATCTTCACTAACTCCAAGATATCGATGAGACGGTTCAATATACGCAGTCCCGTTGACTCCCGTGCTGATGAGTTGTGGCACCGCTAGCGAATGTATCTGGTATAGTTCATAAGTAGTTTGGTCTACTAGTGGTAGGTGAACATATACCAGAAGTCTTCCTCGACTGTTGACGATATCGACCTTGGAGATCCTTGCTACTTCGTCCAAACATCAACGTTTCTCAGGTATGGGGAGGGCGAGGTTCTTAGTGGGTTTGGCGATCTCGTTACGAATTTGATTCATAAATTCCGTTGAAATCAGTACAGGGGCGAGTTCCCCTTTTTGGCCCATGGTCAATATCTGCAACAACTTCCGACGAGCCTCGATCAATTGCTGTAGATGACGGCCTACATTCTGACACTGAGCGTGTATTCCCATAAGAAATTGCGACGAGCTCAGGTTTGCCAGGATAGCCTCTACTTTTTGGATCTTTGCCCTTTGTGCCAGAGTTTCGTTGTGAAGTTCAGTCAAAGCGCCGGTCACAATGTGTACTTGCTCCTTTTGTAGAGCTATCAGTTGCTTTTGGCCTTGCTGGACTTGATCAATTTCACGATGGGCTAGCTCTACCCCATCGACGGTGGCAAGTCCAAACAGGCTTTCGCCGAGGGTGCCAACAATTCCAAACGGGGCCATCCGTTTATTCCGTTGGGACGGAACTGCTTTGGGTTCTGTCATGGTTTCTATCTTTAGGTCGTTCATTCGGTCGTCGATCTCTTGGTCTAAACTTTCCAGAGTTTGGTAAGCATTGGTCAGAGATTCTAGGTCAACCACTCCCTCACAAGGTTGGTTTTCCACGTGATTGTGGCACCTTAGTGTGAGAGCAGCTATTCGGTCCCATACTTCATGGTCTTTCAGTAGTTTTTCGGTCTTCACGGCAACGATCAGCTTCCAATCGGCTCTTCGAAGGTGAACGTTCCCCACCTTCTCATAGTAGAGACCTGGGTTGGTTTGGAATTCGGTCAAATTATAGGTCTCTTCTCCCTTTACAAGGGGTATTCCACCTATGAATAAGAAGAGTAGTCCTTTCATCTGTAATCATACAAAAGAAATATTAATCATTTTTTTCTGACCCTTCGGGGTCAGACGGGGCGCCTATGAGCTTGTCCATGTGCTTACGGATTCTTTTGCCGTTAGGCAATTCTAGAATCGAATTGTTTCTGCCCAGTATCTCCACAATTTTCAACGGCTTCTTATAGTAGCTATCGAACTTGGAGATGCGGGGTTCCAACAAAACCCAGGCGTACCCGCCCGGTTTCCCACAAAACTTTTTGGTCTTTCGGTCATATCTTTCCTTGGTCTTCAATTTTCCTGCGATTTCCTTTTCTCCCGCAATGAATCTCATTTCGTCCAACCGTACGATCAGATCGCGCAGGTATAAGTTATAGGTCCGTAACTTCTCCTCATTAGGAATTCTAATGGGGAATCGCGCTACCCTACCGTATACCAGCTCGAAGGGTGTGAAGTTGGTGGCGGTATGCACACTGGTGTTATAGGTGAAGGTGGCAAAAGAGATTAATCGATCCCAGTCATTATATTTCTCTGAATATGATCTGATGAAATCCATGAGAGGAGCGTGACTTCTTTCTAAACTTCCGTTCGTCTGTGGTCTATAACCGGAAGTAGTAAGACGATGCACTTTAAATAACCTTAAAAGTTCGTCGATTAACGTGGAGAGAAAACTTTTACCTCGGTCCGACAAGATCGCTTTCGGCGCTCCAAACTGGCATATCAACTGTCTAACTAACGCATCGGCAATTGTACTGGCGCGCAGGTCGGGAATTGGAACGGCGATGACATACTTCGTGAGGTTACACTGCATGGTCAATACGTGTTGATTGCCTGACGGGGTTGTTCTCAACTTCCCGACTGTATCTAAAGAGACCTTGTCGAAGGCTTCGATGCGTGTGTCTGTGAGCACTAGTTCCTCTCTAGTTTTACACCGGTTTATTTTTCTCTCCCGGCAGGTTCCACACCGTCTGATATAATCGAGCACATCATTTCTCATGCCCTTTCAATAATACCTTTCACGGATCTTCTGATACGTCTGATTGACGCCTTTATGTCCTCCGGAAAGACTGTTGTGCAAAAGTTTGATGATTTCTGGGCGTTGAGCTTCCTCCGGCATCGTTACGGTACCAAAACAGAGAGTTATGTCGAACGGGCTTTGAGTGAAGATATCTCGTAAAAGCTCCTCTAAGACTCCCGGTTCCAATTGGTCGGATAAATCGCCTTTCCGGGCTATTCGGAACCCACTGAGGTTTCGTTTTTGTAACACACTTCTCAGACCCTCCGGGCATTTTCGGACGGTGGCTATGTCCAACGGGTCATAATAATGGTTCTTCACGATCAGGGACAGAATATTATGATTCTTGTAAGGAGTAATCATAATCTGTCCTCTCCGAGGGCGTTTCTGTCGGAGTGCTGCTTGGTTGATTGCGTCCAGGTCTATGAGCAGCCTACTAATCGGTCCATTTGGGACACAATCTTTTGACATAAAATGTACGAGATTGTCTCTTTTATAGGTCAGGCAATTCCTGCTTCTCAAGATTTTCCCAGTAGGCTGTTCACGGAAATTAGGCAACGGGGTCGAAGAGCTGTCACTGAAAGATGAATTCTGACTATCGGGGTCCCAGCAGTTACTATGATCCGGGGGGTCTCTTTGTGTCCACGTTATTTCTGGAAGGAAAAGGGGTAGACTCTCTCTTGTAGCCCTGTTGAACTCCAGCTCCACAGGATTGTCCGTCTTTTCTTCCAGTATGGTATCCAGATCTGGAGGTGTGGACCATCGCACCTTCGACGCGGACGGTTGAGGGGTGCTACAACCCTTCGGGGTTTCCGGTTTGTAACCTACTGAAACTCCCTTCCGATTCGGCCATTTCTCGGGGGAATCGGTAGTCCCTTCCTCGTTGTCCGCCGTTTCGTCAGCCTCATCATCGGTGTCTACATCGGAAGGGGCAGAGGTGCGTCTCTTCAGCTCGAGGTCGGTAGTCGCTTGGGCGCTGGCTATGAGTTTCTGAACTCTCTCGTGCATGACACTGTCATCTAGGTTCTTGTCATCATAGGGGTCGGCCTGGTTGAGGATGTCTCGGAGTCCTTCGTCTACCTCCTCCCCTTCCGAGAGGCGGGTTTTGTTGACCTCCTCATTAGATTTTACCTTCTCATCTCCGTCGGAGAAGTGTGCTGGCCATTGGTCATCTTCGCGATTAGGTAGCCCGTACCAGTTATTGGTACGCTCGTAATGTTCGAGCAGGCTTTGGTTGAGCTTGTCACTGCTTTCTTGCAAATCTTGCAAGCTGACCGATGCTCGTGAGGCCTCGAAGGTCTCTTCCGGCGTGTCGGTCGCATCAACGGTCTCGGTTTCACTAGGAGTGACTGCACTCACCTCCGTAACGGCACACTCACTGCCTGACCCTTTACTATCGTGGCGCTCCTCCTCTCCCGAGGAGGGTTCAGTGGTTTCATTTCGTAGACCACTATTTTTGAGGTCGATAATTGGTGTTCCTACATCCGACGATTCGCTAAAAGAATCCATGGTCTGGCTTCCCGAAGCTGATTCATGTTTTCTTGCTTGACCGACTTCACGGTCGTCCTTTTCTTCGGATTTGGATGTCTCGGATTTTCTGGAATCGAAACAATCCTTCAGGTGTGGGGGTATTCGTATTAGTTTCGGGGGTGGTGGTAACGAGCTAGCCCTCCCTGATGGACGAGCTTGTTTGGATCTGGTGCGTTGGGCCACCCCACTGTGGTCCAACACAGGCGGGTTCTTATTGATCTTGGATCCAGGTGGTCTACCACGACGGGGCTTTACTCCTTCATCCACTGACTTCGCCCGAACTTGTCGCGGTGGGGGGGAACTTTGACCCGGTACTTGGGATTCGGGTTGTGCTGGCTTCGTTCCTGAAGTGCTAGGGTGAGCGTTCGTGACGACTCGACCGCTTGGTGTTCTTTTACCTACCTGTTTTAACTTTTGAGCTTCTGCTCGTTCTCGCTCGCTCTTATCCTCTATGACCAGGATCTTGATCATGGGTAGGGTGGTGTTGATCTCATCTTCAGGTAGAGGTCGGTCTGCCGGATTCCGGGATAGCGCGTCCGCATTGCTGTTGAGCTTACCCGGCTTGTACTTAAAATCGTACTCAAAATCAGTGAACTTCAACATCCACCGGAGCATTCTTTTTCCAGGGTCTTTCTGATTGTGCATCCAACTCAAAGGTTCGTGATCACTAATCTGTAGGAACGGTCTACCTAGCAAATAAGTTCTGAACTTACGAAATGCATGTAACACCGCTACACATTCTTTCTCCGTGGTGCTGTAGTTGAGTTCGGCTCCGGTTAGACTTCGGGACAAGTAAGCAACTGGGTGGTCAAATCCGTCCTTTTCTTGACTAAGGACAGCTCCCACAGCATATTCGCAAGCATCAGTGGTAAGGGTGAATTTTTTATTAAAGTCTGGGAATTGCAAGATCGGGGCCTCGCAAAGTTTCTGTTTTAGCAAGTTGAAACTTTTCTCTTGAGCTTCGGTCCAGACGAACTTCGTATCTTTCTTCGTCAGGTCATACAAAGGTTTTGCAATTTTGCTGAAATCTTTGATGAATCGTCTGTAATATCCAACCAAGGCAGTGAATGAACGGATATTGGTCACATTACGCGGTCGAGGGAAATTGTTCATCGCACTGACCTTCTCAGGATTCGGTTCACATCCCTTTTCGGACACTATATGTCCCAAAAATGCGACTTCTCTCCGGAGAAATAGAACTTTATTCGGTTGTAACACTAATTTCGCGCCTCTCAATCGGTTAAACAATAAATACACCTTGCGAAGGTGGTCGAGGAGGCTACTGGCATAAATAATAATATCGTCCAGATAGACTAGCATCTCGACGTTCTGGAGGCCTAGTAATATTCGGTCCATGAGACGTTGGAATGTAGCAGGGGCATTCTTAAGACCCATAGGCATTTTCTTGAACTGCCAATGTCCCGTGATGGTCGAGAACGCCGTCTTGGGTTTATCACTGGGTTTCATGGGAATCTGGTGGAATCCACTGGCTAGATCGAACGTAGAAAAGTACACTGAGTCGCCTAACTGGTCCAAGATGTCCGCAATGCAGGGGAGAGGATAGGCGTCCCCTATTGTCTTGGAATTAAGGGTCCTGAAGTCTACAACCATCCGCCATCTTGGGCGTCCTTGGCTGTCTCTTTTCTTGGGTAAAATCCAAACAGGTGACTGGTACGGAGACGTCGAGGGTTCGATGATGTCGTCGTGAAGTTTCTTCGCGATGTCTTCCTGCATCGCCTCTCGATGGACAGGAGGGTGACGGTATTGTTTGGTGTGCACGGGGATGTTGTCCTCAGTAGGGATCTCATGCTCTACCATATCGGTACAGGACAACTTGTCCCCGGGTATCAGGAACACATCATGGTATTCTCGGACTATCTGATGAACTTGGTCCCGTTCTTCTTCGTTCAGCTGTTCGGTGTCCAATGCTTCTAATACGCGACGTATTCTCTCCCTCTCGTCCGTTATTTTCTCACACTCGGGTTCCGTTTCCGAATCTGGATCAAACGGTGACGCACCATACTCACAGGGAATGAGCTCATGGGGATTTACTTCAATCGTCACATCTTCTTTCGTGGTTTTCACAGCCAAGACCTTGCAGCATCCATCCTCGTTGGTGACAAGTGCATTTCCAATAAACACTCCTGGTGTGTTGCTAAGGGCAGGTAGGTACCCTACCCTCACGTTTGGGTTGATCAGGTTGACCTGGATAACTTGTCGGCATCTCTTCTTCAGTGTCCATCTGCTGGGCGGAATCTCGGCCTCCTGAGTGGGGGTGATCTCAGATTTTCTAGGAGAAAGGTTCGTCGCCGCAGGGGGCGTTGGTCCGGCTGGTGGAGATGCAAGCGTCCTCGTCTCTACCTTATGAACTTCCTCTTGTGTGGCTTCTCTAGGCCTTAGTCCTCTCTCTTGGTCAACTATTCCATAACCTTCGGAGTCGAGGAAAGGTATTGGGTTCATAACATCCCCACTGATCATTATCTTATTTTTGTAGTAAGATATTACCGCTTCATTCTGTTTGAGGAATACCCGACCTAATATACCGTCATACCGGATGGGAAATTGGTCTGGCACTACATGGAAAAGTGTCTCTTGGTCCCCAATAGGTATCCAGGTTATTCCTAGGGTCATCACTTCCTGAGCTGCGATTCCCACCAAAGGAATGGCAGCTGCGGTCTCTACCTGGGCATCTGGATGTAGGGTCTGAAGTTTGATCAAGTTGACCGCGGAACCAGTGTCCAGCATGAGTACAAGATGCCTCCGTTCTTGAGGGAGGTATACTCTAATGTGCGTACCGGGATCGGGATCTATCCCAAGTTCTGTAGAGTCCGAGCTGACAGCAAAGTGGATCGCGGGGGTCCGCGGGCTTGAATTTGCAAGGTTTGGGCGTTCTGTGATGGTTCATCATCGGTCCAGAAATTCCTTGAGGCTGGCTCGCTACCATGTCCGGGCGAGCCACTGTCCAGTTTAAATTCTGCTGGTACTGGGGTGTAGGTCGCAGATTTATTTCCTCCATGTGAACTGGCTGACACTGCACCGGAGGTATCATCGGGGTACGGTTCATCGACACTGGGTTCATGAACCTGGGTTGGCCTCCCGGGCCCTGCATACGAGGCCCTTGCGGCGGTCCTCCGTATCGAGGGCCCGCGTTCATTGGCGTTTTATACGTCTGACTTCTGTCAGGGTCATACGTTTGGGGCCGCGGCGGTGCGGCTGGTTGATAGTTCATTCTAGGGGGTCCATAACCGTAACTGTGCGGCATTGACCAATACCCTTGCGGTATCTGCCTTTGGGGCACCGGAGGTCGCAAATACGGTTGTTGGTGTGGAGGGGGTCCGGTCTGTGCTGGGTTTTGTCCGGCCCGTGCGTAATTTGGCTGCGGAGGTCCATACGTCGGTGGGGGTTGTTGATAGTAGACTTCACATGGCTGTTCTATCATTGGCGGGAACTGTTCTTGCCACTGTTCGGTAGGGTCTTGTGACTCTCCTTGATCAGGCCACGCATACCACCCGCTCGCCTCATCCCCCTCTTGCACCCAACCAACGTAGGTCGCTCTTTCGTCCATTCCAGGACGGGGTCCTTCTCGCCGACCTTCAGGCTGTCGATACATTGATCTTCGTCGGCTGTCTGGAATGATGCGGGCGTCCATCCTGGACTCCAATCTCACTGCCTCTTCATAGGCCTCCTCTAATGTGGTAGGTCGGATATTGTCCACCCACTGGCTAAGGTCTGCCGGGAGCCCTTTGATAAAAATGCCTACCGCTGCCTCTGTCAGTGGGACCATCATCTTGTCGTGGTATTCTGCCTTTTTTTCTTCTTTTAGCGCTGTCCGTGCGCATCTGAGGAGGATATGGATCTGGTCCCTAAATCCTCCTATCGTTTCGCCTTGCTTCATATTTAAGGTATGGAGCTTGTTATTGTAATAGGCGAATCCTTTGCCAGGAGCAAACCGTTTTTTTAAGTGACTACAAATTGCTTCGACATCAGCCAACTCCTGCCCATAGGTACAATCCTTAGCCGCGCCTCTTAATTTTCCCAACACAGCCCTTTTGTATCCCTCTTTCTGCTCCTGCGAAACACTTTCCGCACCGTTGCGGACATCTTGCAGGAAGTCCTTGAGTGGGATGTTGCTGCCATCATAGGTACTTAGACCAGCTATGGCATTTTGCAAGCACAAGCTGTCAGCCAAGGCTGTCAGTGTGGTACCCATTGCTTGTGTCAGGTCATTTCGACCTTGGTTATTCACAGTGTTTCCGCCCGTCATTTTTCCGGGTTCCAGGAGACACCACGCTAATTCCCACTCCACACTTTGTCGATTTCGCGTCGGATTTTGTTATCTTTCTTTCTATCTTTATTTTATTTTCTTCCTCTTCCTTATCAGAATTTTCTCGGTACTAGTTATGTGCTGTCGAGGAAAATTCAACGAGTGCGGGGGATTCACTGTACAGATGTACTGCACCGGTCGGTATTTGGCCCTAACCCCAAAGGGCTCTAGTCACAATTGTAGGTCTCGGTCAAATGCAGGTGAAAGAAATAATATAGGTCCTTGGGAGTATGCTGTCCGCTTATTTGGTCAACCTAGCGCTCGGAACGAGAGAATGAAGTGAAACGCCGATAAGCGGACAGCAGCACAAAGAAGAAGACCGATAGGAGCTGCCGCGGCTCCCCACACACCGTGCAACGCCTCTAGCGGGGACTGCGTGGCGAGGAGGGGATACGAACGAGAGAATGGAGTGAAACGGCGCTTATTAGCGCGCTCCTCTTCCTCGCGACTACTCTAGCTACTCACTATTTCTTAATGATTATTAACTATTTACTAGGGATAAAAATTAAATCTTAATAATCAAAAATTTATGATTTTATTATTAAAATTATTGTTATTATTATTTTTTTCTTTTATTTTATAATTTTATTGCTAAAATTAATTTAGTAGAGAAAGACTTTATGAACTTAAGGTATTAATCGAACTTATTATTTAAATTTATTTTAGTAAATTAAATAATTTATAAAAAAAATAAAAATTACTTCAAAAATATTCACGACAATGCGAATAAATTTTTTTCTTTTTCAAACTGCTACAACGACTGCACGTGCATCATCGTCAGCAGAATAAAAATACTCTCCCTCACCGGATGGTAATCGGAGCCTTTTTCGTGCACGAAATTATTACTTTTATCCTACTTTATATTTTTTTCAATTAAACTGCCTATCAGTACGAAGATTTTATATTATTTAACTTTATTATTAAAATTATTTCTATCTGACTTAACCTAAACTTATTCTACAGAACAGTAGCCTACGCACTGTCCTGGCAACAGAAAAATTTAAACTTCGAAAAAAATCAAAATTTTAACCCTAAACTATTCTAAACTTTATTTCCGCGGGGGGCCTGAACTACGCGTTCTGCTACCATTTGTTCGATGTCCCCGTGGACATTTACGCCTACTCCTAATTTTTGCAGACCCGGGTAGGAGTGCAGGAAACCGGGGGCAGAAGGCTCCCCTCGTGTGGGGACGGGAAATTAACTATATTACGATTGGTTACCGAAGAGGAAAAAACAAGGGAGAGATCTTAGGACCAACTTGGGTAGAGAGCCTGTGAAGATATACTACAGAAATGAGACCTTACCTTGCTTCCTGTTCTCTCCTTTCTCTCCTCTCTCTCCTGAAAATAGGGTGACTGGTAATGAACGTGCACGATTATTTAGGTCTCTTTTATTTATTCACAAATTTTCGGTCACAAATTAAACTATAATATAAATAATGTTAATTTAAATTAAAACCGACGCACTGTTATATAATTATAAGAATATAAAATTATATTATATTAAAATTAAAACGACGCGCTATTACTTCCTAACTATAATATAAAAAAATATTAGACTAAATTAAAACACGACGCGTTATTACTTCAACTTCGTACGGGACTGTTCCTCCAGCATACGTCTCCCAAGAGCCCGGCTGTCCCCTCCTCACCTTAATCCAAAGGTGCTGATTAGACAGCTTAGACTCCCTGGGAACGTATGCTGATTTAACACTTTTTCTTTGGTCGTTTCAACTATTTTAATGTTTGACTATATTAATAATGTTACGTCACGTAACACACCTTATGTTTTAGCGAGACCAACTACCAGAATACTCATTAGTCGGACAGCTAAAAGATAAACCAAAACTGAGGTCTCGAGAGAATCAATCAAACATTGATGGTACAAATCAAGATTTTCAATACAAAAAGCCCCTCTGCCTGGTCGATCACTGGCCGCCCTTATCTGCAACTCATATAAAAAACAACAAGAAAACTTCGACAAGAGTAACAAAGCAGACCCTTCCAACTGAAGCAGAAGTTTCTCTAGTAGAGAAACGCCCTACAAGAGCAAATACTACAAAGACAATGAATAATAAAATGGACCATCGACCTCAAGGAGAAGGACTGTCAATGACTACTCATCACTCTCATCAGCAGAACAATCAAGGTGTTACACCTCAGGAGCAGAGCGGCCCCAAGCTCTACCAAAGTACTGCTCTTGCAACGCAGGGAGGAGGAGGCCTTCAGTCCCCAGCTTAGCACACCCCACTGCTGCACCATGGTCCTTCAGCTGATTTACCTGGAGGAGATCAAGAACTGCCCAGGACGGAGAACCAGAATTTCAGGCAACACGTTGGTACTGGAGTGCCACCTAATGGGCAAAGCGGCCTCCAGCCCCCGTCTCAGTACACCCCAGTGCTAGCCCAAGGTGCTGCTGTGACAGCACAGGGAGGAGCTGCCTTCCTGCCCCCGGCTCAGCATACCTCACAGCGCAGTGGTGGTTATCAGCCTCAGTCCGTAGTGCAAAATCAACATCAGCACCAATCTGGTTGGAGTGATTTTGTAATAAACAATAATAAATACTCTCAGCTGCAGCAGCCTTTAACTCAATGTAAAATATCACAAACACAAGGAGGTTTCGAACAGCAAAGATTTTCTACTCACTCATCTCTTTCACAACATGATTAAAATGGACAGCTACATTTTCCAATTAACTTTAGTCAGAAGACAAGCAGTGATGAGAATAATAGCAGCTCACTTTATAAAGAGCAAGCACGTATGGGTTGCTCACATTGTCCAACGAAGATGTATTCATTTGAAATAGCTCAAAGTGTTATTGAGGAGGAAGAATATGATAATCATTCTAGACTTGCACAAAAAACTGGTTGGAAAAACAAAATAAATCCGCAAGAGCATACTATAAAAGGAAGTAACATAAGTACAAAAGAACACCCAGAGTCTTTGGAAGATTTCAAAGCCGAATACTTTAAAAATCAAAAGGTAATAAGTTGACGATTTCATAATGATTGTTATTATTATTATTATTTTTTTCATTTTTTTTTTTTATAACAGTTTTTGTTATTGCAAGCCATTATGCTTAAAATTTGTATTAAAATAAAGCCATTATACTTAAAATAAAGTCAAATAAACATATATTATTCTAATTTCTTGAAACAATTACAAAATTAAAAAAAAAAATTTCACATTCATTGGTACTTGCAATTTGTTTGAAATTCATAGTAATGATGAAACAATATAATAAATCCGAGAAATAAATTTGCTAATTAATCTGAAGTTTAATTATATGTTATTAGCGTTATTACAAAAATTAATTGTATAGTTTATTGTTGAAACGAGTTTGTGAAAGATTTAATGTATAAGAGTAGTGCAAGATCAGAAAAAATTTTAAAATTTGTTTATTAATGCATGAGCAAAAACATGGACATAAAAATGCTTACATATCTACAAATTGGGAATAAGAGTAAACATTGTACATTTTCATGCCCATTTTTCCGGCAATGTTAAAAAAAAAATAATAATAATTTCATCAAAAAAAAAATAAATAAAAATATTTCAATTATATTCAAAAATGAAGAATCTTGATTTTTATTAAATATTATTTATTTTTAATCAATAATCATTGGATGTTTAATTGAATTATAGTTTGAAAATTTTAATATGTAAATGTAATTGTTTACTCACAAGTCATAAGTTAAGTTATCGGCTGTATTTTTTATTTTTTTTTTTATCCGGAGTAGGGCAAAACAGTTGTTCTTGTAAGTCATCATTTGGTGTTTGTACACAAGATTGATACTTGCAGGATTTTTAATACAAAAATTTATTTTACAAATAAATACAAATACTTCATATAGTATGTATCAAATAAAGTAATTAGTATCTTTTATAATTTATCATATATTGCATTGTAAGAAAATCAAGTATTTTTCAATAGAATAAAAAGTTAAAAATCAGTTCAAAAAAAATATCTGTGGTTCTAAATGATGTATAGATTGTAAAAAATAATAAATATCACCTTGAAGTTTAATAAGTTTACAACGATTCTAGTATTTACAAAGTTTCTGTCAGTTGTAAAAATACTGAAAAAATTTGAAACATCACTTGTAACATTTGTTTGCATAAATAATTATATTCATTATCAATATTCAAAATCTAATACTATATTAAATGCCTAATGTTGCTAAATTTTTAGTATCAACATAAAATGATTCACGTGTTAGAAAGATTCAAAAATTTTTAATTAACAAAATAATATGTTATAATTAACTTCAGATGTAATTAGTTTACAAACAAAATTGGAATATTTTTAATTAAAAACTATTAAAAACCATTCTAAACGATATTTTCATTTGGTTTTTTCAGACCATCAAGCATCTTCGCACTGTTATTGAAAACCAAAAAAACAAAATAAAAGGATTGATGATGGAAGTGAGAATCTTGGAAAAAGATAAAAGAAGTCTAATGTTCCACTCTTTTGCATTTGACGCCAAAAGAAGACCATAATAAAAAAAATATTTTTTTAAGTAAAATTTAAATTCCATTGTCTTATAAAATAAACATATTTTATTGTATACTGTGGTTTATAATGTAAACATTTAATTTTTGTAATTCAACAAAAACTTTTTCTTTTGTTTATTAGACAGGCTGCACACAGACAATCTAACAATGAACACTCTGTATTTAATCAATGCATGTAATGGATCTGTATAGCCTGTATATTTGAAAAAAAAATAATAAAAAAAAGATAAATAATCATTCTTTAATGATCATTCTTGATAATTAGTCAAATGAGTAAAAATTTACCAAGTTTATACATAAAAGTATGTAAATCATAGTTGGAAAATTAAACATGGTTTTAAAATTAATATGTCATTGCAACAATAACTAATTTAATAATTACACAATATTAATTTTACATTAATTGAATGAAAATTATTCTTTTCTTGATTCATATTTTTCTACAGTCTGATTAACAGATATTAATCTTTGCAATTGCTGAACTAATTTTTTCTGTAAAAGCATAATCAATAATCATGCGTACAAAATTTACTAACTGTTTCTTTGATTCAATGTGGTTCTGTAAAGTAATTGTCGAATAACTAACCAATAAAATTTTCAAGTACTAATTAGAGAAAGTTTTTTTAATTTATGATTCTAGGTTTAATAAATAATTGAACACAAATGTAGTCTTATTTATTCATTAGTTTCTACACTTAATGTTTTAAATTTGTTATTGATCCCTACAACAAATAAGACACCATTTTATTTCAAAAATTTGAAAAACATGCATCATTTTCTTATTTATTATTACAAAGTAATTTTATTAATACTGTGAGAATCAATCACTTCTGATTTAATTAAATTAGGAATGCCTTTCAACATAAATCTAAATTTCAATTCAACAAAAACTAAATTTAGTTTAAATGTTACCTTCTGACGTTAATTATTCTATCATTCTTAACAATATCTTGAAATTATTCTTTTTTTGAATCCAAAGGTTATAAAAAAAATAAAAATTGCAAAAGTAATTTCAGACTACGGCGAGTGGTTTTTATGTAGATATAACAAAATAAATATATTTAACACTAAAAGAACCTATTTTCAGTTAAATTATTTTTAAAGACACTTAAAATAATTTTAATATAAATACATTTCGATCTTTCAATTTCAATCTACTCTAGAATATATACCCCTTTTACTTCATTTGATTTTTTATCTTAGTAATTTTTCTTCACTATTAGTACGATAATTAATAATTAAAAGTACAAAAAGATTCATCATTACAAAAAACTTTATACATTTATTTTATAGATGCAATCTTCTTTTAAATTACAATCATATTTTTTTGCGCCTTTATTGACCTTTTACTAAGAAATAAAAAATTTAGTTTTTTGCAGTCAAAAAATAACTTGATATAACTTATTATGCGTATAATTTGAAATTATTATTGTTCGTCATTTAAACAAGTGACTGTAGTGAAATAAAAAAAAAAAATGAACGTTTACTTTCAATGTATTCCCAGAGTGATTAAATTAATTGATGATTACTCTGAAATAAAAATTTTGTTGTCAAATCAATAAAGGGCTACCGCCCTTTAGGATTTTCATGTACTTTCTATGTAACAAACACAATTTTCTTTTATCTTAATATCATTTTAAATGTGAAATTTAATATTTAATTTAGTACAATTCAGAAATTATTTAATGTTAAAGATGCTATAAAATTTTTCGAACTTCACTTATTACATAAGTGTGAAATTTGAAAATTTGTATTAATCGTAACACGAAGAGTTGAGTGCAGTGAAATCAAAAAGTAAAATTCCGACGAGTTTTATAGTGTACCAATAGTTAATCAATGTTTTTAAATAATTTGTTTTCGTTGATGATTACTCTAAAATAAAACTTTTGTTGTCAAACCAATTTTCATCATGTAGTTTCTATGCAATAAATAAAATTTTCTTTTATTTTAATATCATTTTAAATGTGAAATTAAATATTTATATATAATTTTGTACGATTCAGAAATTATAATCCTAAAAGGCGGTAACCCTTTTTAAGATGCTATAAAATTTTTCGAACTTCACTTATTACATAAGTGTGAAATTTGAAATTTTTATTTATCGCAACACTAACAGTTGAGTACAGTGAAATCAAAAAGTAAAATACCGACTAGTTTACCAGTAGTTAATTGATCTTTTTAAATAACAAAGAATAGTATTTTACACACCGGGTGCTGGAAAAGGTTTGCTAGGGATTGGCTAATTATTTTCCTGCATCAAGTGTAATGTTTTTTTCAATACGACGGGAGGAAAACACACAGTCCCGCTCCGACCCAGGGAGGGAGTTTAATGTTTTCGTCCCGGAAGTATGAAAAAAATTATAACTTCAGAGTTCATGATCAATGGTCCAACAACCATTACTTTTATAAACAATTATAATTATTGAGTCCAATTACTAATCATTACATTTTAGAATTCTTGGTAAAATAAACTTACGAACACTTAAATAAAGAAATTTGATAGCTTAACTCATTTATTTGATGTTTTTAAATTTTGTTACTATAATATTAGTTTTATTTTACATTTTACAGGATGTCCTACATTATTTAATAATGGAAAAGAGTGACACCTTTTTTATTCATCCGTCAAAAAAAGTGTTTTACTCATATACTTTTGAAATCAATCCAAAACTCATTTTTTAAACAACAAAAATTCAATATAGATATAACCATTTTCATACTCGACGGACCCATTTCTTTGTTGTTTTTAGACAAGCAGGTTTCAGTAAAAGTATCAATTTCTTTTTCCGCACTCCGGCCGGGAAGCGCTACTTCCCTGCCGCTGCCGCTACAGTCAGTAGCGCTTCCCGGCGCCGTCGTGCGGAAAAATAGCATACTCAACTAGGCACCTGAATGGGAAGGTCTCAGATCACATGTTTGTCACACTCGGCTACGCCTCGGACGACAATTTCATGCGATCTGAGACGTTTCCCATTCATACTGCCTAGTTAAGTAATATACTATTTTTGAGTTATTACCTATTAATTTAAAATCCTAAAGAACAGTAGCCCTTCAATTGGGACTGAAACTGAGGTTATGGTGGGGAGTGCTGCCTATGCTGAGTCCAGGTACAGTTCCCCAAGCGGCGGTCATGTTGGATTTAGTGAATTACGTGCAATTCGGATAGAAACTCCCCGAGCGGTGGCCATGTTTTCATCCCCACCATGAATGCTGTTTCAGTCCCAATAGCGAGTAATTTCATACTCAACTGCTGCTAATGCATGTCGCTTCGTGTACTTTTATTTTGTTGAATTTTCAGTTAATAAAAATTTTTTCTTTATACCACAAATTTATGCGAATTTTTTCCTTATACTTTGCTAAAAATTTGCAAATATATAGGTAATAACTCAAAAAAAGAAATTGATACTTTTACTGAAACCTGCTTGTCTAAAAACAACCAAGAAATGGGTCCGTCGAGTATGAAAATGGTTATATCTATATTGAATTTTTGTTGTTTAAAAAATGAGTTTTGGATTGATTTCAAAAGTATATGAGTAAAACACTTTTTTTGACGGATGAATAAAAAAGGTGTCACTCTTTTCCATTATTAAATAATGTAGGACATCCTGTAAAATGTAAAATAAAACTAATATTATAGTAACAAAATTTAAAAACATCAAATAAATGAGTTAAGCTATCAAATTTCTTTATTTAAGTGTTCGTAAGTTTATTTTACCAAGAATTCTAAAATGTAATGATTAGTAATTGGACTCAATAATTATAATTGTTTATAAAAGTAATGGTTGTTGGACCATTGATCATGAACTCTGAAGTTATAATTTTTTTCATACTTCCGGGACGAAAACATTAAACTCCCTCCCTGGGTCGGAGCGGGACTGTGTGTTTTCCTCCCGTCGTATTGAAAAAAACATTACACTTGATGCAGGAAAATAATTAGCCAATCCCTAGCAAACCTTTTCCAGCACCCGGTGTGTAAAATACTATTCTTTGTTATTTAAAAAGATCAATTAACTACTGGTAAACTAGTCGGTATTTTACTTTTTGATTTCACTGTACTCAACTGTTAGTGTTGCGATAAATAAAAATTTCAAATTTCACACTTATGTAATAAGTGAAGTTCGAAAAATTTTATAGCATCTTAAAAAGGGTTACCGCCTTTTAGGATTATAATTTCTGAATCGTACAAAATTATATATAAATATTTAATTTCACATTTAAAATGATATTAAAATAAAAGAAAATTTTATTTATTGCATAGAAACTACATGATGAAAATTGGTTTGACAACAAAAGTTTTATTTTAGAGTAATCATCAACGAAAACAAATTATTTAAAAACATTGATTAACTATTGGTACACTATAAAACTCGTCGGAATTTTACTTTTTGATTTCACTGCACTCAACTCTTCGTGTTACGATTAATACAAATTTTCAAATTTCACACTTATGTAATAAGTGAAGTTCGAAAAATTTTATAGCATCTTTAACATTAAATAATTTCTGAATTGTACTAAATTAAATATTAAATTTCACATTTAAAATGATATTAAGATAAAAGAAAATTGTGTTTGTTACATAGAAAGTACATGAAAATTCTAAAGGGCGGTAGCCCTTCATTGATTTGACAACAAAATTTTTATTTCAGAGTAATCATCAATTAATTTAATCACTCTGGGAATACATTGAAAGTAAACGTTCATTTTTTTTTTTTATTTCACTACAGTCACTTGTTTAAATGACGAACAATAATAATTTCAAATTATACGCATAATAAGTTATATCAAGTTATTTTTCGACTGCAAAAAACTAAATTTTTTATTTCTTAGTAAAAGGTCAATAAAGGCGCAAAAAAATATGATTGTAATTTAAAAGAAGATTGCATCTATAAAATAAATGTGTAAAGTTTTTTGTAATGATGAATCTTTTTGTACTTTTAATTATTAATTATCGTACTAATAGTGAAGAAAAATTACTAAGATAAAAAATCAAATGAAGTAAAAGGGGTATATATTCTAGAGTAGATTGAAATTGAAAGATCGAAATGTATTTATATTAAAATTATTTTAAGTGTCTTTAAAAATAATTTAACTGAAAATAGGTTCTTTTAGTGTTAAATATATTTATTTTGTTATATCTACATAAAAACCACTCGCCGTAGATTTGTACCTTTTTAAAGGTATGTTTTTTTAGCAGATTTCATTTCATTCACGAGGCATGTATAGATTATGAAATATATTTTTTTGCAAAAACATATTTTACAACACTCAAGAGTATAATAGTATATGAATTTAAGTTCTTTCGTGGGGTGAAAATGAATTGAAATGCAGGAAAAATTTTTTTTTTTAAATTAATATGTAGTAAATAAAGAGAAATACTAAATTTACTAAAGTATTTGTTAATATTATATTATATAATATATAAATGTAAAAAAAATATACTTTAATAAAAATGTACATTTAAAATGTAAAGTTAGAATGTAGAAGAATTTTTTATACGTATTTCTGACATGCTATACTGTTGACTTATGTACTCAGTTCCATATACTCTATCTAGTTCTATATGTAAATGTGAAATTTTCATAATTCATTTTATTTGAGTGCTTTTTTTTCCATACTTTACTCTTATAATTTAAAAAATAGTTCAAATATAAGTGTAAAAAAGGAGGAAACAGTAGTTTTTAACATATAACTGATATAAATTAATTAATATTTTACCTAATATTGTACGATGCTGACTGTTTTGTATTTGAATATTTAACTATGATTAAAATGAGATAAAAAAATCTGTGCTAAATCAATAAATAAATAAGATATAAAATAATCATCTGCAATTTTTGTTTTTTTAAAATTTATAAATATTAACATTTTACTATTTATTAAAAAAATCAAACATAAATAAAAAAAACTTGTTGCATGAAGTTCTATATTATACCTATAGTAGAATCCTAAAGTGCGGTAGCACTTTGACGGCGAGTAGGTTTTTTTAACCGACTGCCGTTAAAGCGTACGCTTTATATACATTGAAATTCGGTTTTAGGTTAGGTCGTTCATGAAAAAAACACTATTAGGATGATTATTTTTCCTTGACCATATATTCTACGCGTAGCCTAAGATCCCCTGAGAAGATTAAAAAAAAAATCATCCTGAAAAATTTCTGCGTAAAGAAGTTATGACCGTCTCAAAATTCGAAACGGTGATTTCCTTTAGAAATTTTTTCGTTTCCAGTCCCTGAGCATCCGGTTTCTCTACATGCGCTGCATGTGGCTTAAACCGGATCTTACGTAACGCTGTCTCACTCTTGCAGCCTGCAGCAAGGCATGCGAGCAGGCTGCGCAGGTGAGGTGCGCGCACGCAAGAGGCCGAGCCGCCGAGACCCGAGCAGCTGAGCAAAAGACAGCGGTCATAATTATTATTATTTTATTACATGATTTAGAAATAATTAAGTAATTAAAAAAGTAGGATATAATAAAATATACAGCGGCATCACGCTAAATTCACTATTAACATAATTTAATTAATAAATATTATGACCGTTAACCATCAATAATTATAGAAAAATATTTGGCTATAATTTTTCAAAACAAAATATCTAAAGTTTCCCTATGATAATCATCTATGAGTTAGAGTGAGTTGAACTTGTGAAACCTTCTGCTGGTGCTGTAGAGATTTATTTATCCAGTGAAAATTGCTGCAACAAATGTCAATGACCAAGTTGAGGTAGTTTAAATGTGAATGGTGATCAATGTCTCATGGGGTTATTCAAATTGTCAGACAAGTAAATACATTTATATCATCATTGGAATTTATAAATTCTGAGTCAATACACCAACATGGATAAGGTTTACTGCTCTCAGTTTATTTTCCAAGATGAATTTGTCTGACTATCAAGTTTAATTTTAGTTTTATCCGCTATATACCAACTACCTTAACTTGCTGCAGCAAATGTCAATGACCAAGTTGAGGTAGTTTAAGTGTGATCAATGTCTCATGGAATTATTCAAATTGTCAGGCAAGTAAATACATTTAAATCATTACTGGAACTTATAAATTCTGAATCAATACACCAACACGGATAAGGTTTATTGTTCTCAGTTTATTTTCCAAGATAAATTTGTCTGACTATCATGACCAAGTTAAGGTAGTTTAAATGTGATCAATGTCTCATGAAATTATTCAAATTGTCAGACAAGTAAATACATTTAAATCATCACTGAAATTTATAAATTCTGAATCAATACACCAACATGGATAAGGTTTATTGTTCTCAGTTTATTTTCCAAGATGAATTTGTCTGACTATCAAGTTTAATTTTAGTTTTATCCGCTATATACCAACTACCTTAACTTGCTGCAGCAAATGTCAATGACCAAGTTGAGGTAGTTTAAGTGTGATCAATGTCTCATGGAACTATTCAAATTGTCAGGCAAGTAAATACATTTAAATCATCACTGGAACTTATAAATTCTGAGTCAATACACCAACACGGATAAGGTTTATTGTTCTCAGTTTATTTTCCAAGATGAATTTGTCTGACTATCAAGTTTAATTTCAGTTTTATCCGCTGTGTACCAACTACCTCAACTTGGTCATTGACATTTGCTGCATTCAAATGTGATGGTGATCAATGTTTCATGGGGTTATTCAAATTGTCAGACAAGTAAATACATTTAAATCATCACTGGAACTTATAAATTCTGAGTCAATACACCAACACGGATAAGGTTTATTGTTCTCAGTTTATTTTCCAAGATGAATTTGTCTGACTATCAAGTTTAATTTCAGTTTTATCCGCTGTGTACTAACTACCTCAACTTGGTCATTGACATTTGCTGCATTCAAATGTGATGGTGATCAATGTCTCATGGAATTATTCAAATTGTCAGGCAAGTAAATACATTTAGATCATTACTGGAACTTATAAATTCTGAGTCAATACACCAACACGGATAAGGTTTATTGTTCTCAGTTTATTTTCCAAGATGAATTTGTCTGACTATCAAGTTTAATTTTAGTTTTATCCGCTATATACCAACTACCTTAACTTGCTGCAGCAAATGTCAATGACCAAGTTGGGGTAGTTTAAGTGGGATCAATGTCTCATGGAATTATTCAAATTGTCAGGCAAGTAAATACATTTAAATCATCATTGGAATTTATAAATTCTGAGTCAATACACCAACACGGATAAGGTTTATTGTTCTCAGTTTATTTTCCAAGATGAATTTGTCTGACTATCAAGTTTAATTTTAGTTTTATCCGCTATATACCAACTACCTTAACTTGCTGCAGCAAATGTCAATGACCAAGTTGAGGTAGTTTAAGTGTGATCAATGTCTCATGGAATTATTCAAATTGTCAGGCAAGTAAATACATTTAAATCATTACTGGAACTTATAAATTCTGAGTCAATACACCAACACGGATAAGGTTTATTGTTCTCAGTTTATTTTCCAAGATGAATTTGTCTGACTATCAAGTTTAATTTCAGTTTTATCCGCTGTGTACCAACTACCTCAACTTGGTCATTGACATTTGCCGCATTCAAATGTGATGGTGATCATAAGTTGTTTGTTCTAGTCAGGAATCAATTGGTAAATTTTACCAATTTTTTTAGTTTCACCTTATACCTAGTTATTAAATAGTTTGAAAAATAAAAAATTAATAGTTATTAAAATATCATTTTTTTTTTTAAAGCCTGGAGATAAATAAAATTAAAAAAAAAAAAAAACATTTAAAAATGTAAGATACCAACGGCAACTTAGGTTTTTACTGCTATAGTTGCTATAACAGAATTATCAAAATAAAAATTTTTTTTTATACTTGATGTTTAAAAATCAGTAAAAAAAGTTTACAATAAAATCAATTCATTTTAATTGTCCTTCAATATCGATAAAATCATTCATCTCAATGGAGTCATAAGTTTTTTGTTCTACTCAGGTATCAATTGGTAAATTTTACCATTTTTTTTTTAGTTTCACCTTATACCTAGCGAAAGAAATGAAATCTTTAAAAAGAAAGACCTTTAAAAAGGTAAGAATTTACGGCGAGTGGTTTTTTTTTGGACAGAACTAAAACAAAAGTATATATGTTGTTACTTTCAGATCTATGTTAATATTAATGAATTTATCCCGAAAGATACGAACAGATGAATAAAATAAAAAAATAAAATAAAAAACCATCTTTCAGTAGAGTTACAGTGAATTCTGTTCATTTTTTTAAACTTTAATTATAAATTAATTCGAGTATCTACTCTGATTTTGATATTATGTTTTCGGGGATACGAACAGATGAATGAAATGAAATCAAAAATCATTTTCCGGACGAGTTTTTAATAAATTTTTTTCAGTTTTATTTCTTTAATTAATTTTTACTCAAATTATTTAAAATTCCTACTCTGATTCTGTTGATATTTTTTTGGAATATGAACAGATGAAGGAGATGAAATCAAAGAATCATCTTCCGGACGAGTTTTAAGTAAATTTTTCTTTTCTTTTTTACGCATCTTTTTTCTTTTTTTTTTTTTAAACTTGAATTCAATTTTTTTTTAGTAAAAGTTTACTATCAATTTATTCAATTTAGGTGTCGTTCAATATCGTTAAAATCATTCGGACTCGACGGAGCCGCAGATTTATTAATTAGAATAATATTACTTTTCAAAGAATCAATTAAAAAAAAAAGCTCTTAGATTTTTAAGTCTTTTTATTTTTAGTTACCCTAATACAGTTTCTGCTTTTCGGTGATGCATGAATATCTTTGGTCGACTGTTAATCGTTAATCTACGGCTCCGTCGAGTTCGAATGATTTTAACGATATTGAACGACACCTAAATTGAATAAATTGATAGTAAACTTTTACTAAAAAAAAATTGAATTCAAGTTTAAAAAAAAAAAAAGAAAAAAGATGCGTAAAAAAGAAAAGAAAAATTTACTTAAAACTCGTCCGGAAGATGATTCTTTGATTTCATCTCCTTCATCTGTTCATATTCCAAAAAAATATCAACAGAATCAGAGTAGGAATTTTAAATAATTTGAGTAAAAATTAATTAAAGAAATAAAACTGAAAAAAATTTATTAAAAACTCGTCCGGAAAATGATTTTTGATTTCATTTCATTCATCTGTTCGTATCCCCGAAAACATAATATCAAAATCAGAGTAGATACTCGAATTAATTTATAATTAAAGTTTAAAAAAATGAACAGAATTCACTGTAACTCTACTGAAAGATGGTTTTTTATTTTATTTTTTTATTTTATTCATCTGTTCGTATCTTTCGGGATAAATTCATTAATATTAACATAGATCTGAAAGTAACAACATATATACTTTTGTTTTAGTTCTGTCCAAAAAAAAACCACTCGCCGTATAAAGTATACATAAAATTATTGTATATACACATACACATGATTCAGCCTGCTTACAACAACCAGCAGCTATCTCCATCAGCTCCTTTGGAGGAGCCTAGAGCTCTGGATGTTAAAATTAGCTCCATCAGTTCCTTCGGAGGAGCCTATATAGCTCAGTATGTTAAAGCTAGCTCCACCAGTTCCTTCGGAGGAGCCTAGAGCTCTGGATGTTAAAATAAGCTCCATCAGTTCCTTCGGAGGAGCCTAGAGCTCTGGGTGTTAAAGTTAGCTTCACCAGCTCCTTCGGAGGAGCCTATATAGCTCTGTATGTTAAAGCGAGCTTCACCAGCTCCTTCAAAAGAGCCTAGAGCTCTGGATATTAAAGTTAACTCCACCAGCTCCTTTGAAGGAGCCTAGAGCTCTGGATGTTAAAGTTAGCTCCACCAGCTCCTTCGGAGGAGCCTAGAGCTCTGGATATTGAAGTTAACTCCACCAGCTCCTTTGAAGGAGCCTAGAGCTCTGGATGTTAAAATTAGCTCCATCAGTTCCTTCGGAGGAGCCTATATAGTTCAGTATGTTAAAGCTAGCTCCACCAGTTCCTTCGGAGGAGCCTAGCACTCTGGATATTAAAGTTAGCTTCACCAGCTCTTTCGGAGGAGCCTAGAGCTCTGGATATTAAAATTAGCTTCACCAGCTCTTTCGGAGGAGCCTAGAGCTCTGGATATTAAAATTAGCTTCACCAGCTCTTTCGGAGGAGCCTAGAGCTCTGAATGTTAAAATAAGCTCCATCAGTTCCTTCGGAGGAGCCTAGAGCTCTGGGTGTTAAAGTTAGCTTCACCAGCTCCTTCGGAGGAGCCTATATAGCTCTGTATGTTAAAGCGAGCTTCACCAGCTCCTTCAGAAGAGCCTAGAGCTCTGGATATTAAAGTTAACTCCACCAGCTCCTTTGAAGGAGCCTAGAGCTCTGGATGTTAAAGTTAGCTCCATCAGTTCCTTCGGAGGAGCCTATATAGCTCAGTATGTTAAAGCTAGCTCCACCAGTTCCTTCGGAGGAGCCTAGCACTCTGGATATTAAAATTAGCTTCACCAGCTCTTTCGGAGGAGCCTAGAGCTCTGGATATTAAAATTAGCTTCACCAGCTCTTTCGGAGGAGCCTTGAGCTCTGGATGTTAAAATAAGCTCTATCAGTTCCTTCGGAGGAGCCTAGAGCTGTGGGTGTTAAAGTTAGCTTCACCAGCTCCTTTGAAGGAGCCTAGAGCTCTGGATGTTAAAGTTAGCTCCACCAGCTCCTTCGGAGGAGCCTAGAGCTCTGGATATTAAAGTTAACTCCACCAGCTCCTTTGAAGGAGCCTAGAGCTCTGGATGTTAAAATTAGCTCCATCAGTTCCTTCGGAGGAGCCTATATAGCTCAGTATGTTAAAGCTAGCTCCACCAGTTCCTTCGGAGGAGCCTAGCACTCTGGATATTAAAATTAGCTTCACCAGCTCTTCCGGAGGAGCCTAGAGCTCTGGATATTAAAATTAGCTTCACCAGCTCTTTCGGAGGAGCCTAGAGCTCTGGGTGTTAAAGTTAGCTTCACCAGCTCCTTTGGAGGAGCCTATATAGCTCTGTATGTTAAAGCGAGCTTCACCAGCTCCTTCAGAAGAGCCTAGAGCTCTGGATGAGATGAGGGATGAGAAATAAAATAAAAAAACTAAAAAAACTTTTATTGTCATCATGACGTCATGATCACTTGTTTGTTATTAATAATAATTATGTACATAAACAACTTGAGCCGAGTGGCAAGCTGCCAGTCTGCATCTTCTGCTGCTTTTTTTTTTGTTTGTTAAATTATGCTTATTCTGCGGAACAGATTTTAGCAATCTTCTGCTGCTCACTGCTGCCTCCCTGTAAGATCCCTACTGCTACCAGGTGCCAGCAGCCATCTGTGAGCAGCTCGCAAGGCGCTGTGCACTTGCGCACTCTAGCGCCCGGCAGGCCATGCCTGTCGGCTGTCGCCCGATACCATGTGCAAGAGCGAGTCTGCGAGTTCAGCTTTACGTCACGTCCGGCTTAGGCAGCAGCGTCTTGCAAGGGAGCATGCATAGAAAACCGGATGCTCGAGGCTGAAATCGGATGTCGCCCGAACCCTCAGCGAAAAGAAATCAGCGCTTCGAAAATTGAAACGTTGATAACTTTTTAATTTGAGATTGTTTCAGGACATTTTTTTTTTTTAAATAAATCAGGGGATCATCGGCTACATATAAGACGTAATATTATGAAAAAAATAATCATGCTATATGTTTTTTTTTGATGTACAACCTAACCTAAAACCAAAAATCAAAGTATATAAAGCGTACGCTTTAACGGCAGTCCGTTGTATAAAAACCAACTCGCCGATAAAGGGCTACCGCCCTTTAGGATCCTTCAAAATATTTTCGCTTTGCTTTACCAAAAATTGAGATTTTCAAAATTATTCAAGGTATCACGTAAACACTTATTGCATTGAATAAGTATATTTTTACGAAAATTATATACTCTTTGTCCCTACAAATAATAACATTACAAATCAATAAATAACAAAATAAGCTGCTAACTGCAGTTCTGCTAAAACTGTAGATAATGCCCTATACTTGTTCTGCTATATTTTTTGGCCGATAAAACATGAATCATATAAGATGACCAGAGTAGCTGCAGTTCAAGTGTATGATACCTAACCTGCAATAGTTTAGACAAGAACCTAGAAGTTTATAGTATTATTTTTTAAACATTTACTTCTAAAAAACAGCAACTTTTAAGCAAAAATAAGGAGAAGAGGGAGTTTCAGTAATTCCTGGAGAATATTATAGGAATTTTTTCGCGACGACACAAGCAGTCATAAAAAGATTATTGGGAATAACTTAGGCATAGTCGAGCTCAACAGAAATTTTTCGGACTTTGTTCCCATTAATCTTTTTAAATACAATGTTTATCTTGTATTTAAAAATTGCAAAATAATCTTTGAGCCCTTTCACAATTACCTCTTCTCTTCTTTACTTCAAATAATCAATATTAAAAAGAAAAAAAAATCTTAAAAAAAAAAACCACTGTTACTCTTTCGAGACTCTGGAATCCTCTTAAGGTATTATTTTTCCAAGTTAGAATTTTCAATATCTATGCCAACTTATTCAAACCAGATTTCCCGAGGAAAACGTAACGTCAAAACTTTTTTCCGGGTAAATTGTAATGTTGAAGTTATCAACGATTAAGGTATTATTTTACCAAGTTCGAATTTACAATATCGATGCCAATTTATTCAAACTACATTTAGGAGCTTTTCCCGAGGAAAACGTAACGTTAAAACTGTTTTCCGGGTGAATTGTAATGTTGAAGTTATCAACGATTAAGGTATTATTTTACCAAGTTAGAATTAACAATATCTATGCCAACTTATTCAAACCACATTAAGTAGCTTTTCCCGAGGGAAACGTAACGTTAAAACTTTTTTATCGGGTAAACTGTAATGTTGAAGTTATCAACGATTAAGGTATTATTTTACCAAGTTAGAATTTAAAATATCGATGCCAACTTAGATAAACCAGATTTCCCGAGGAAAACGTAACATTTGAACTTTTTTCCGGATAAACTGTAATGTTGAAGCTATCAACGATTAAGGTATTATTTTTCCAAGTTAGAATTTACAATATCTATGCCAACTTATTCAAACCACATTTGGGAGCTTTTCCCGAGGAAAACGTAACGTTAAAACTTTTTTCCAGGTAAACTGTAATGTTGAAGTTATCAACGATTAAGGTATTATTTTACCAAGTTAGAATTTACAATATCCATGCCAACTTATTCAAACCAGATTTGGAAGCTTTTCCCGAGGAAAACGTAACGTTGCTACGCCTTAGTTTGTCTACCAAGCGTGCTACTGTTACTTCGTACTTTGAGCAACGTTCTAGTTCTGTTTTCTGCCAAGTCGCATGCACCGGAGCTAATTGTTTACTTTAATTTTACCTTGCGGTCCCAATTGGCTCACAGGACGAGACTTAGCATCCGACCAGATCTCTGGTAAACAGTTTCACCTGTGTTGCTCCAAGTACGAAGCTTAAATCTGTTTAGCAATCTATTTTGCTCAATCTGAGCACAGGCTCTCACCAAAACAATTCATTCAACATCATTGAGATTCTCACGTAGGCTCCACTCAATATTACCCAAATCTCAATGCCAAATATTTTGAATAATGATCTTATTGTGAATATTTATGTGACAAGGGAATGGGTGATCAAATGAAAACTCCAATTGTTTACGATACAATTTAATGGCTTGCCTATAGCCTTTTATTATCTGGTTACTGACTACAAACTAAGCTCTATAAGAAATAACTAAATATTTATACTTGTAGTGGATAAAGTACATCAAAGAAATATTCAAATAATAATGTATGTTTTCAAACAACTTCAACTAATAACTTCAGATAAAAAAAAACACAAATAACTTCAATTAAACTTTAAAACTTTCAATCAATCTAATTGTCAAACAACCAGGCCTGCCAGATATTTTGTTTGATGCAATTACAACTTTTAATCAATAATAAAACGTACTTAAACGCCCGAGTTTCTTGTTAATCTTCCTTACGTTGCACTGGTTCATGATTCAAGAGCTTCCTTATGTTAAGATACTGCAACACACATATCAATTGCCGGCTTTAAATTTACTCCACGTTATTTAAACGTTAACAAAAAAACTAAATGTTAGTGAGCTGATTCTCTTCGGAATTTTAATTTTTATAAACGGGTAAGATTAGTTTTTTGTTTTTTAAAGAAAAATAGTAACTCTGGTTAATGTAAATTTAGTGATGGTAGTTTGAACGCAACCTAGATAAATAATGATACCTTGTTTGAATAAGCAAAGCAGTAACCGGAGCAAATGTCACAGAATGTGCGACGGCCAGTACTTCCAGGGTACCACAGGACCAAGCAACCCGTACTCGTACTCGAACCCACACGATTCCCCTGAGATAACCCGTGGACCAGGGCGACGACGCTTGACCCTCGTTGACGCGAGCTCGTCCTTCACTCGTGACTCCTAGACGTACCCACGATTGGTTGTTGGTCGATCAGGGTTGCAAATGTGTGTGTCCGCACGACCAACGTCTCCAACGACTTGTTTGTGTGTGTATGTGTGTGTGTGTGTGTGGTTCGGTGGTTGTACGCCTGTCGCTACTTTCCTGTAAATTTACTCTAAACAAATGTTCATTGCTCTTTAAAAGCAATATGTTAATTAGGAGTGTATGATTGGTCCTGAGCAAGTAATCGATTGAAATTAATCGTAAACAATATTGATAAAACTCAGATAAAATAGATTTTTTTTTTTTTTTTTTTTTTATATTCACTGTTATTAAAGTGGAACGAACCATACGAACGTTGTCTCGAAACATTTACCAAAAAAAAAATTTATAAATTACAAAGGTTTCTTTTTTCTCTTAGAACTGCGTGCTATCACGGTCGGTCCAAAATGAAAGTACAACCTATTAATTTGATTAAGAAAATTTGTATACTTTCGGCTTATTTAGAAAAAAAATATTATATCCACCAAAGACCTAAGTAATTTTCTTTTATTAATAAATCGATGAAAAAGTTTGCTACTCTCTCTAAGCGCGTATTTATTTCTATTAAGTATACTAATTAACCTCTTTACAAACAAAATTAATTAGAGAAATAAAATTTTAACTTACGTCCGTGCATCTAAATAATACCATTATTTTATTTATTAAAAGAGTACTGCTGCGATGCAATTTAGACGTTTTGGTGGTCAGGGAAAGAAGAAGGAGCCCCAGCCGACCACGAGTCGGACGACGCGAGACCGAAGAAGTCGCGCAGGAGTGAAGATGTTCAGCGGCCGCGGCGCATGTCGCGTAAGTCTAACCATGCGACCTCTCTGCTCTCCCCGTCGCTGCGACCGTAATCTCAGACCGGGAATCTCACCTTTCATTTGTACTTTTAAAATTCAAATTTTCCGAGACAAAAAACGGTCAGCAGTAATTTTGCACTCTAACAACGTTAAAACTTTTTTCCGGGTAAACTGTAATGTTGAAATTATCAACGATTAAGGTATTATTTTACCAAGTTAGAATTTAAAATATCTATGCCAACTTATTCAAACCAGATTCCCCGAGGAAAACGTAACGTTAAAACTTTTTTCGGGCAAACTGTAACTTTGAAGTTATCAACGATTAAGGTATTATTTTTCCAAGTTAGAACTTACAATATCTATGCCAACTCATTCAAATTTGGGAGCTTTTCCCGAGGAAGACGTAACGTTAAAACTTTTTTCCGGGTAAACTGTAATGTTGAAGTTATCAACGATTAAGGTATTATTTTACCGAGTTAGAATTTACAATATCTATGCCAACTTATTCAAACCAGATTCCCCGAGAAAAACGTAACGTCAAAACTTTTTTATCGGGCAAACTGTAATGTTGAAGTTATCAACGATTAAGGTATTATTTTACCAAGTTAGAACTTACAATATCTATGCCAACTTATTCAAGCCACATTTGCGAGCTTTTCCCGAGGAAAACGTAACGTTAAAACTTTTTTCCGGGTAAATTGTAATGTTGAAGTTATCAACGATTAAGGTATTATTTTACCAAGTTAGAATTCACAATATCTATGCCAACTTATTCAAACCACATTTGGGAGCTTTTCCCGAGGAAAACGTAACGTTAAAACTTTTTTCCGGATAAATTGTAATGTTGAAGTTATCAACGATTAAGGTATTATTTTACATAGTTCGAATTTACAATATCGATGCCAATTTATTCAAACTACATTTAGGAGCTTTTCCCGAGGAAAACGTAACGTTAAGACTGTTTTCCGGGTGAATTGTAATGTTGAAGTTATCAACGATTAAGGTATTATTTTACCAAGTTAGAATTAACAATATCTATGCCAACTTATTCAAACCACATTTAGTAGCTTTACCCGAGGAAAACGTAACGTCAAAACTTTTTTATCGGGTAAACTGTAATGTTGAAGTTATCAACGATTAAGGTATTATTTTACCAAGTTCGAACTTACAATATTCATGCCAACTTTTTCAAACCACATTTGGGAGCTTTTCCCGAGGAAAACGTAACGTTAAAACTTTTTTCCGGTTCAACTGTAATGTTGAAGTTATCAACGATTAAGGTATTATTTTACAAAGTTAGAATTTACAATATCGATGCCAACTTATTAAAACCAGATTTCCCGAAGAAAACGTCATGTTCAATATTTTTTCCGGGTAAACTATAATGTTGAAGTTTTCAACGATTAAAGTATTATTTTTCCAAGTTAGAATTCACAATATCTATGCCAACTTATTCAAACCACATTTGGGAGCTTTTCCCGAGGAAAACGTTACGTTAAAACTTTTTTCCGGGTCAACTGTAATGTTGAAGTTATCAACGATTAAGGTGTTTTATTACCAAGTAAGAATCAACAATATCTATGCTAACTTATTAAAACCAGATTTCCCGAAGAAAACGTAATGTTCGATATTTTTTCCGGGTAAACTATAATGTTGAAGTTATCAACGATTAAGGTGTTTTTTTACCAAGTAAGAATTAACAATATCTATGCTAACTTATTAAAACCAGATTTCCCGAAGAAAACGTAATGTTCGATATTTTTTCCGGGTAAACTATAATGTTGAAGTTATCAACGATTAAGGTATTATTTTTCCAAGTTAGAATTTACAATATCTATGCCAACTTATTCAAACCACATTTAGTAGCTTTTCCTGAGGAAAACGTAACGTTCGAACTTTTTTCCGGGTAAACTGTAATGTTAGAGTTATCAACGATTAAGGTATTATTTTTCCAAGTTCGAACTTACAATATCTATGCCAACTTATTCAAACCACATTTGGAAGCTTTTCCCGAGGAAAACGTAACGTTAAAACTTTTTTCCGGGTCAACTGTAATGTTGAAGTTATCAACGATTAAGGTGTTTTTTTACCAAGTAAGAATCAACAATATCTATGCTAACTTATTAAAACCAGATTTCCCGAAGAAAACGTCATGTTCGATATTTTTTCCGGGTAAACTATAATGTTGAAGTTTTCAACGATTAAGGTATTATTTTTCCAAGTTAGAATTCACAATATCTATGCCAACTTATTCAAACCACATTTGGGAGCTTTTCCCGAGGAAAACGTAACGTTAAAACTTTTTTCCGGGTCAACTGTAATGTTGAAGTTATCAACGATAAAGGTGTTTTTTTACCAAGTAAGAATTAACAATATCCATGCTAACTTATTAAAACCAGATTTCCCGAAGAAAACGTTATGTTCGATATTTTTTCCGGGTCAACTATAATGTTAGAGTTATCAACGATTAAGGTATTATTTTTCCAAGTTCGAACTTACAATATCTATGCCAACTTATTCAAACCACATTTGGAAGCTTTTCCTGAGGAAAACGTAACGTTAAAACTTTTTTCCAGGTAAACTGTAATGTTGAAGTTATCAACGATTAAGGTATTATTTTACCAAGTTAGAATTTACAATATCGATGCCAACTAATTCAAATCAGATTTCCCGGGAAAACGTAACGTTCGAACTTTTTTCCGGGTAAACTGTAATGTTAGAGTTATCAACGATTAAGGTATTATTTTTCCAAGTTCGAACTTACAATATCTATGCCAACTTATTCAAACCACATTTGGAAGCTTTTCCCGAGGAAAACGTAACGTTAAAACTTTTTTCCGGGTCAACTGTAATGTTGAAGTTATCAACGATTAAGGTGTTTTTTTACCAAGTAAGAATCAACAATATCTATGCTAACTTATTAAAACCAGATTTCCCGAAGAAAACGTCATGTTCGATATTTTTTCCGGGTAAACTATAATGTTGAAGTTTTCAACGATTAAGGTATTATTTTTCCAAGTTAGAATTCACAATATCTATGCCAACTTATTCAAACCACATTTGGGAGCTTTTCCCGAGGAAAACATAACGTTAAAACTTTTTTCCGGGGAAATTGTAATGTTGAAGTTATCAACGATTAAGGTATTATTTTTCCAAGTTCGAACTTACAATATCTATGCCAACTTATTCAAACCACATTTGGAAGCTTTTCCCGAGGAAAACGTAACGTTAAAACTTTTTTCCGGGTCAACTGTAATGTTGAAGTTATCAACGATTAAGGTGTTTTTTTACCATGTAAGAATCAACAATATCTATGCTAACTTATTAAAACCAGATTTCCCGAAGAAAACGTCATGTTCGATATTTTTTCCGGGTAAACTATAATGTTGAAGTTTTCAACGATTAAGGTATTATTTTTCCAAGTTAGAATTCACAATATCTATGCCAACTTATTCAAACCACATTTGGGAGCTTTTCCCGAGGAAAACGTAACGTTAAAACTTTTTTCCGGGTCAACTGTAATGTTGAAGTTATCAACGATAAAGGTGTTTTTTTACCAAGTAAGAATTAACAATATCTATGCTAACTTATTAAAACCAGATTTCCCGAAGAAAACGTTATGTTCGATATTTTTTCCGGGTCAACTATAATGTTAGAGTTATCAACGATTAAGGTATTATTTTTCCAAGTTCGAACTTACAATATCTATGCCAACTTATTCAAACCACATTTGGAAGCTTTTCCTGAGGAAAACGTAACGTTAAAACTTTTTTCCAGGTAAACTGTAATGTTGAAGTTATCAACGATTAAGGTATTATTTTACCAAGTTAGAATTTACAATATCGATGCCAGCTAATTCAAATCAGATTTCCCGGGAAAACGTAACGTTCGAACTTTTTTCCGGGTAAACTGTAATGTTAGAGTTATCAACGATTAAGGTATTATTTTTCCAAGTTAGAATTCACAATATCTATGCCAACTTATTCAAACCACATTTGGGAGCTTTTCCCGAGGAAAACATAACGTTAAAACTTTTTTCCGGGGAAATTGTAATGTTGAAGTTATCAACGATTAAGGTATTATTTTACATAGTTCGAATTTACAATATCGATGCCAATTTATTCAAACTACATTTAGGAGCTTTTTCCGAGGAAAACGTAACGTTAAAACTGTTTTCCGGGTGAATTGTAATGTTGAAGTTATCAACGATTAAGGTATTATTTTACCAAGTTAGAATTAACAATATCTATGCCAACTTATTCAAACCACATTTAGTAGCTTTTCCCGAGGAAAACGTAACGTCAAAACTTTTTTATCGGGTAAACTGTAATGTTGAAGTTATCAACGATTAAGGTATTATTTTACCAAGTTAGAATTTACAATATCGATGCCAACTTATTCAAATCAATTTTCCGAGGAAAACGTAACGTTCGAACTTTTTTCCGGGTAAACTGTAATGTTGAAGTTATCAACGATTAAGGTATTATTTTTCCAAGTTAGAATTTACAATATCGATGCCAACTAATTCAAATCAGATTTCCCGGGAAAACGTAACGTTCGAACTTTTTTCCGGGTAAACTATAATGTTAGAGTTATCAACGATTAAGGTATTATTTTTCCAAGTTAGAATTCACAATATCTATGCCAACTTATTCAAACCACATTTGGGAGCTTTTCCCGAGGAAAACGTAACGTTAAAACTTTTTTCCGGGTCAACTGTAATGTTGAAGTTATCAACGATAAAGGTGTTTTTTTACCAAGTAAGAATTAACAATATCTATGCCAACTAATTCAAATCAGAATTCCCGGGAAAACGTAACGTTTGAACTTTTTTCCGGGTTAACTGTAATGTTAGAGTTATCAACGATTAAGGTATTATTTTTCCAAGTTCGAACTTACAATATCTATGCCAACTTATTCAAACCACATTTGGAAGCTTTTCCCGAGGAAAACGTAACGTTAAAACTTTTTTCCGGGTCAACTGTAATGTTGAAGTTATCAACGATTAAGGTGTTTTTTTACCAAGTAAGAATTAACAATATCTATGCTAACTTATTAAAACCAGATTTCCCGAAGAAAACGTTATGTTCGATATTTTTTCCGGGTAAACTATAATGTTGAAGTTATCAACGATTAAGGTATAATTTTTCCAAGTTAGAATTTACAATATCTATGCCAACTTATTCAAACCACATTTGGGAGCTTTTCCCGAAGAAAACATAACGTTAAAACTTTTTTCCGGGGAAATTGTAATGTTGAAGTTATCAACGATTAAGGTATTATTTTACCAAGTTAGAATTAACAATATCTATGCTAACTTATTAAAACCAGATTTCCCGAAGAAAACGTAATGTTCGATATTTTTTCCGGGTAAACTATAATGTTGAAGTTATCAACGATTAAGGTGTTTTTTTACCAAGTAAGAATTAACAATATCTATGCTAACTTATAAAAACTAGATTCCCCGAAGAAAACGTAATGTTCGATATTTTTTCCGGGTAAACTATAATGTTGAAGTTATCAACGATTAAGGTATTATTTTTCCAAGTTAGAATTTACAATTTCTATGCAAACTTATTCAAACCAGATTTCCCGAGGAAAACGTAACGTTCGAATTTTTTTCCGGGTAAACTATAATGTTGAAGTTATCAACGATTAAGGTATTATTTTTCCAAGTTCGAACTTACAATATCGATGCCAACTTATTCAAACCACATTTAAGAGCTTTTCCCGAGGAAAACGTAACGTTAAAACTTTTTTCCGGGTCAACTGTAATGTTGAAGTTATCAACGATAAAGGTGTTTTTTTACCAAGTAAGAATTAACAATATCTATGCCAACTAATTCAAATCAGAATTCCCGGGAAAACGTAACGTTTGAACTTTTTTCCGGGTTAACTGTAATGTTAGAGTTATCAACGATTAAGGTATTATTTTTCCAAGTTCGAACTTACAATATCTATGCCAACTTATTCAAACCACATTTGGAAGCTTTTCCCGAGGAAAACGTAACGTTAAAACTTTTTTCCGGGTCAACTGTAATGTTGAAGTTATCAACGATTAAGGTGTTTTTTTACCAAGTAAGAATTAACAATATCTATGCTAACTTATTAAAACCAGATTTCCCGAAGAAAACGTTATGTTCGATATTTTTTCCGGGTAAACTATAATGTTGAAGTTATCAACGATTAAGGTATAATTTTTCCAAGTTAGAATTTACAATATCTATGCCAACTTATTCAAACCACATTTGGGAGCTTTTCCCGAAGAAAACATAACGTTAAAACTTTTTTCCGGGGAAATTGTAATGTTGAAGTTATCAACGATTAAGGTATTATTTTACCAAGTTAGAATTAACAATATCTATGCTAACTTATTAAAACCAGATTTCCCGAAGAAAACGTAATGTTCGATATTTTTTCCGGGTAAACTATAATGTTGAAGTTATCAACGATTAAGGTGTTTTTTTACCAAGTAAGAATTAACAATATCTATGCTAACTTATAAAAACTAGATTCCCCGAAGAAAACGTAATGTTCGATATTTTTTCCGGGTAAACTATAATGTTGAAGTTATCAACGATTAAGGTATTATTTTTCCAAGTTAGAATTTACAATATCTATGCCAACTTTTTCAAACCAGATTTTGGAGCTTTTCCCGAGGAAAACGTAACGTTAAAACTTTTTTCCGGGTCAACTGTAATGTTGAAGTTATCAACGATGAAGGTGTTTTTTTACCAAGTAAGAATTAACAATATCTATGCTAACTTATTAAAACCAGATTTCCCGAAGAAAACGTTATGTTCGATATTTTTTCCGGGTAAACTATAATGTTGAAGTTATCAACGATTAAGGTATTATTTTTCCAAGTTCGAACTTACAATATCGATGCCAACTTATTCAAACCACATTTAAGAGCTTTTCCCGAGGAAAACGTAACGTTAAAACTTTTTTCCGGGTCAACTGTAATGTTGAAGTTATCAACGATAAAGGTGTTTTTTTACCAAGTAAGAATTAACAATATCTATGCCAACTAATTCAAATCAGAATTCCCGGGAAAACGTAACGTTTGAACTTTTTTCCGGGTTAACTGTAATGTTAGAGTTATCAACGATTAAGGTATTATTTTTCCAAGTTCGAACTTACAATATCTATGCCAACTTATTCAAACCACATTTGGAAGCTTTTCCCGAGGAAAACGTAACGTTAAAACTTTTTTCCGGGTCAACTGTAATGTTGAAGTTATCAACGATTAAGGTGTTTTTTTACCAAGTAAGAATTAACAATATCTATGCTAACTTATTAAAACCAGATTTCCCGAAGAAAACGTTATGTTCGATATTTTTTCCGGGTAAACTATAATGTTGAAGTTATCAACGATTAAGGTATTATTTTTCCAAGTTAGAATTTACAATATCTATGCCAACTTATTCAAACCACATTTGGGAGCTTTTCCCGAAGAAAACATAACGTTAAAACTTTTTTCCGGGGAAATTGTAATGTTGAAGTTATCAACGATTAAGGTATTATTTTACCAAGTTAGAATTAACAATATCTATGCTAACTTATTAAAACCAGATTTCCCGAAGAAAACGTAATGTTCGATATTTTTTCCGGGTAAACTATAATGTTGAAGTTATCAACGATTAAGGTGTTTTTTTACCAAGTAAGAATTAACAATATCTATGCTAACTTATAAAAACTAGATTCCCCGAAGAAAACGTAATGTTCGATATTTTTTCCGGGTAAACTATAATGTTGAAGTTATCAACGATTAAGGTATTATTTTTCCAAGTTAGAATTTACAATATCTATGCCAACTTTTTCAAACCAGATTTTGGAGCTTTTCCCGAGGAAAACGTAACGTTAAAACTTTTTTCCGGGTCAACTGTAATGTTGAAGTTATCAACGATGAAGGTGTTTTTTTACCAAGTAAGAATTAACAATATCTATGCTAACTTATTAAAACCAGATTTCCCGAAGAAAACGTTATGTTCGATATTTTTTCCGGGTAAACTATAATGTTGAAGTTATCAACGATTAAGGTATTATTTTTCCAAGTTAGAATTTAAAATATCTATGCCAACTTATTCAAACCACATTTAGTAGCTTTTCCTGAGGAAAACGTAACGTTAAAACTTTTTTCCAGGTAAACTTTAATGTTGAAGTTATCAACGATTAAGGTATTATTTTACCAAGTTAGAATTTACAATATCGATGCCAACTAATTCAAATCAGATTTCCCGGGGAAACGTAACGTTCGAACTTTTTTCCGGGTAAACTGTAATGTTGAAGTTATCAACGATTAAGGTATTATTTTTCCAAGTTAGAATTTACAATATCGATGCCAACTAATTCAAATCAGATTTCCCGGGGAAACGTCATGTTCGATATTTTTTCCGGGTAAACTATAATGTTGAAGTTTTCAACGATTAAGGTATTATTTTTCCAAGTTAGAATTCACAATATCTATGCCAACTTATTCAAACCACATTTGGGAGCTTTTCCCGAGGAAAACATAACGTTAAAACTTTTTTCCGGGGAAATTGTAATGTTGAAGTTATCAACGATTAAGGTATTATTTTACATAGTTCGAATTTACAATATCGATGCCAATTTATTCAAACTACATTTAGGAGCTTTTTCCGAGGAAAACGTAACGTTAAAACTGTTTTCCGGGTGAATTGTAATGTTGAAGTTATCAACGATTAAGGTATTATTTTACCAAGTTAGAATTAACAATATCTATGCCAACTTATTCAAACCACATTTAGTAGCTTTTCCCGAGGAAAACGTAACGTCAAAACTTTTTTATCGGGTAAACTGTAATGTTGAAGTTATCAACGATTAAGGTATTATTTTACCAAGTTAGAATTTACAATATCGATGCCAACTTATTCAAATCAATTTTCCGAGGAAAACGTAACGTTCGAACTTTTTTCCGGGTAAACTGTAATGTTGAAGTTATCAACGATTAAGGTATTATTTTTCCAAGTTAGAATTTACAATTTCTATGCAAACTTATTCAAACCAGATTTCCCGAGGAAAACGTAACGTTCGAATTTTTTTCCGGGTAAACTATAATGTTGAAGTTATCAACGATTAAGGTATTATTTTTCCAAGTTCGAACTTACAATATCGATGCCAACTTATTCAAACCACATTTAAGAGCTTTTCCCGAGGAAAACGTAACGTTAAAACTTTTTTCCGGGTCAACTGTAATGTTGAAGTTATCAACGATAAAGGTGTTTTTTTACCAAGTAAGAATTAACAATATCTATGCTAACTTATTAAAACCAGATTTCCCGAAGAAAACGTTATGTTCGATATTTTTTCCGGGTAAACTATAATGTTGAAGTTATCAACGATTAAGGTATTATTTTTCCAAGTTCGAACTTACAATATCTATGCCAACTTATTCAAACCACATTTGGAAGCTTTTCCCGAGGAAAACGTAACGTTAAAACTTTTTTCCGGGTCAACTGTAATGTTGAAGTTATCAACGATTAAGGTGTTTTTTTACCAAGTAAGAATCAACAATATCTATGCTAACTTATTAAAACCAGATTTCCCGAAGAAAACGTCATGTTCGATATTTTTTCCGGGTAAACTATAATGTTGAAGTTTTCAACGATTAAGGTATTATTTTTCCAAGTTCGAACTTACAATATCTATGCCAACTTATTCAAACCACATTTGGAAGCTTTTCCCGAGGAAAACGTAACGTTAAAACTTTTTTCCGGGTCAACTGTAATGTTGAAGTTATCAACGATTAAGGTGTTTTTTTACCAAGTAAGAATCAACAATATCTATGCTAACTTATTAAAACCAGATTTCCCGAAGAAAACGTCATGTTCGATATTTTTTCCGGGTAAACTATAATGTTGAAGTTTTCAACGATTAAGGTATTATTTTTCCAAGTTAGAATTCACAATATCCATGCCAACTTATTCAAACCACATTTGGAAGCTTTTCCTGAGGAAAACGTAACGTTAAAACTTTTTTCCAGGTAAACTGTAATGTTGAAGTTATCAACGATTAAGGTATTATTTTACCAAGTTAGAATTTACAATATCGATGCCAACTAATTCAAATCAGATTTCCCGGGAAAACGTAACGTTTGAACTTTTTTCCGGGTTAACTGTAATGTTAGAGTTATCAACGATTAAGGTATTATTTTTCCAAGTTCGAACTTACAATATCTATGCCAACTTATTCAAACCACATTTGGAAGCTTTTCCCGAGGAAAACGTAACGTTAAAACTTTTTTCCGGGTCAACTGTAATGTTGAAGTAATCAACGATTAAGGTATTATTTTACCAAGTTAGAATTTACAATATCGATGCCACATAATTCAAATCAGATTTCCCGGGAAAACGTAACGTTCGAACTTTTTTCCGGGTAAACTGTAATGTTAAAGTTATCAACGATTAAGGTATTATTTTTCCAAGTTAGAATTTACAATATCGATGCCAACTAATTCAAATCAGATTTCCCGGGGAAACGTCATGTTCGATATTTTTTCCGGGTAAACTATAATGTTGAAGTTTTCAACGATTAAGGTATTATTTTTCCAAGTTAGAATTCACAATATCTATGCCAACTAATTCAAATCAGATTTCCCGGGGAAACGTCATGTTCGATATTTTTTCCGGGTAAACTATAATGTTGAAGTTTTCAACGATTAAGGTATTATTTTTCCAAGTTAGAATTCACAATATCTATGCCAACTTATTCAAACCACATTTGGGAGCTTTTCCCGAGGAAAACATAACGTTAAAACTTTTTTCCGGGGAAATTGTAATGTTGAAGTTATCAACGATTAAGGTATTATTTTACATAGTTCGAATTTACAATATCGATGCCAATTTATTCAAACTACATTTAGGAGCTTTTTCCGAGGAAAACGTAACGTTAAAACTGTTTTCCGGGTGAATTGTAATGTTGAAGTTATCAACGATTAAGGTATTATTTTACCAAGTTAGAATTAACAATATCTATGCCAACTTATTCAAACCACATTTAGTAGCTTTTCCCGAGGAAAACGTAACGTCAAAACTTTTTTATCGGGTAAACTGTAATGTTGAAGTTATCAACGATTAAGGTATTATTTTACCAAGTTAGAATTTACAATATCGATGCCAACTTATTCAAATCAATTTTCCGAGGAAAACGTAACGTTCGAACTTTTTTCCGGGTAAACTGTAATGTTGAAGTTATCAACGATTAAGGTATTATTTTTCCAAGTTAGAATTTACAATTTCTATGCAAACTTATTCAAACCAGATTTCCCGAGGAAAACGTAACGTTCGAATTTTTTTCCGGGTAAACTATAATGTTGAAGTTATCAACGATTAAGGTATTATTTTTCCAAGTTCGAACTTACAATATCGATGCCAACTTATTCAAACCACATTTAAGAGCTTTTCCCGAGGAAAACGTAACGTTAAAACTTTTTTCCGGGTCAACTGTAATGTTGAAGTTATCAACGATAAAGGTGTTTTTTTACCAAGTAAGAATTAACAATATCTATGCTAACTTATTAAAACCAGATTTCCCGAAGAAAACGTTATGTTCGATATTTTTTCCGGGTAAACTATAATGTTGAAGTTATCAACGATTAAGGTATTATTTTTCCAAGTTCGAACTTACAATATCTATGCCAACTTATTCAAACCACATTTAGTAGCTTTTCCTGAGGAAAACGTAACGTTAAAACTTTTTTCCAGGTAAACTGTAATGTTGAAGTTATCAACGATTAAGGTATTATTTTACCAAGTTAGAATTTACAATATCGATGCCAACTAATTCAAATCAGATTTCCCGGGAAAACGTAACGTTTGAACTTTTTTCCGGGTTAACTGTAATGTTAGAGTTATCAACGATTAAGGTATTATTTTTCCAAGTTCGAACTTACAATATCTATGCCAACTTATTCAAACCACATTTGGAAGCTTTTCCCGAGGAAAACGTAACGTTAAAACTTTTTTCCGGGTCAACTGTAATGTTGAAGTTATCAACGATTAAGGTGTTTTTTTACCAAGTAAGAATTAACAATATCTATGCTAACTTATTAAAACCAGATTTCCCGAAGAAAACGTTATGTTCGATATTTTTTCCGGGTAAACTATAATGTTGAAGTTATCAACGATTAAGGTATTATTTTTCCAAGTTAGAATTTACAATATCTATGCCAACTTATTCAAACCACATTTGGGAGCTTTTCCCGAAGAAAACATAACGTTAAAACTTTTTTCCGGGGAAATTGTAATGTTGAAGTTATCAACGATTAAGGTATTATTATACATAGTTCGAATTGACAATATCGATGCCAATTTATTCAAACTACATTTAGGAGCTTTTTCCGAGGAAAACGTAACGTTAAAACTGTTTTCCGGGTGAATTGTAATGTTGAAGTTATCAACGATTAAGGTATTATTTTTCCAAGTTAGAATTAACAATATCTATGCCAACTTATTCAAACCACATTAAGTAGCTTTTCCCGAGGAAAACGTAACGTCAAAACTTTTTTATCGGGTAAACTGTAATGTTGAAGTTATCAACGATTAAGGTATTATTTTACCAAGTAAGAATTAACAATATCTATGCTAACTTATTAAAACCAGATTTCCCGAAGAAAATGTAATGTTCGATATTTTTTCCGGGTAAACTATAATGTTGAAGTTATCAACGATTAAGGCGTTTTTTCACCAAGTAAGAATTAACAATATCTATGCTAACTTATAAAAACTAGATTCCCCGAAGAAAACGTAATGTTCGATATTTTTTCCGGGTAAACTATAATGTTGAAGTTATCAACGATTAAGGTATTATTTTTCCAAGTTAGAATTTACAATATCTATGCCAACTTTTTCAAACCAGATTTTGGAGCTTTTCCCGAGGAAAACGTAACGTTAAAACTTTTTTCCGGGTCAACTGTAATGTTGAAGTTATCAACGATGAAGGTGTTTTTTTACCAAGTAAGAATTAACAATATCTATGCTAACTTATTAAAACCAGATTTCCCGAAGAAAACGTTATGTTCGATATTTTTTCCGGGTAAACTATAATGTTGAAGTTATCAACGATTAAGGTATTATTTTTCCAAGTTAGAATTTACAATATCTATGCCAACTTATTCAAACCACATTTAGTAGCTTTTCCTGAGGAAAACGTAACGTTCGAACTTTTTTCCGGGTAAACTGTAATGTTAGAGTTATCAACGATTAAGGTATTATTTTTCCAAGTTCGAACTTACAATATCTATGCCAACTTATTCAAACCACATTTGGAAGCTTTTCCCGAGGAAAACGTAACGTTAAAACTTTTTTCCGGGTCAACTGTAATGTTGAAGTTATCAACGATTAAGGTGTTTTTTTACCAAGTAAGAATCAACAATATCTATGCTAACTTATTAAAACCAGATTTCCCGAAGAAAACGTCATGTTCGATATTTTTTCCGGGTAAACTATAATGTTGAAGTTTTCAACGATTAAGGTATTATTTTTCCAAGTTAGAATTCACAATATCTATGCCAACTTATTCAAACCACGTTTGGGAGCTTTTCCCGAGGAAAACGTAACGTTAAAACTTTTTTCCGGGTCAACTGTAATGTTGAAGTTATCAACGATAAAGGTGTTTTTTTACCAAGTAAGAATTAACAATATCCATGCTAACTTATTAAAACCAGATTTCCCGAAGAAAACGTTATGTTCGATATTTTTTCCAGGTCAACTATAATGTTAGAGTTATCAACGATTAAGGTATTATTTTTCCAAGTTCGAACTTACAATATCTATGCCAACTTATTCAAACCACATTTGGAAGCTTTTCCTGAGGAAAACGTAACGTTAAAACTTTTTTCCAGGTAAACTGTAATGTTGAAGTTATCAACGATTAAGGTATTATTTTACCAAGTTAGAATTTACAATATCGATGCCAACTAATTCAAATCAGATTTCCCGGGAAAACGTAACGTTCGAACTTTTTTCCGGGTAAACTGTAATGTTAGAGTTATCAACGATTAAGGTATTATTTTTCCAAGTTCGAACTTACAATATCTATGCCAACTTATTCAAACCACATTTGGAAGCTTTTCCCGAGGAAAACGTAACGTTAAAACTTTTTTCCGGGTCAACTGTAATGTTGAAGTTATCAACGATTAAGGTGTTTTTTTACCAAGTAAGAATCAACAATATCTATGCTAACTTATTAAAACCAGATTTCCCGAAGAAAACGTCATGTTCGATATTTTTTCCGGGTAAACTATAATGTTGAAGTTTTCAACGATTAAGGTATTATTTTTCCAAGTTAGAATTCACAATATCTATGCCAACTTATTCAAACCACATTTGGGAGCTTTTCCCGAGGAAAACATAACGTTAAAACTTTTTTCCGGGGAAATTGTAATGTTGAAGTTATCAACGATTAAGGTATTATTTTTCCAAGTTCGAACTTACAATATCTATGCCAACTTATTCAAACCACATTTGGAAGCTTTTCCCGAGGAAAACGTAACGTTAAAACTTTTTTCCGGGTCAACTGTAATGTTGAAGTTATCAACGATTAAGGTGTTTTTTTACCATGTAAGAATCAACAATATCTATGCTAACTTATTAAAACCAGATTTCCCGAAGAAAACGTCATGTTCGATATTTTTTCCGGGTAAACTATAATGTTGAAGTTTTCAACGATTAAGGTATTATTTTTCCAAGTTAGAATTCACAATATCTATGCCAACTTATTCAAACCACATTTGGGAGCTTTTCCCGAGGAAAACGTAACGTTAAAACTTTTTTCCGGGTCAACTGTAATGTTGAAGTTATCAACGATAAAGGTGTTTTTTTACCAAGTAAGAATTAACAATATCTATGCTAACTTATTAAAACCAGATTTCCCGAAGAAAACGTTATGTTCGATATTTTTTCCGGGTCAACTATAATGTTAGAGTTATCAACGATTAAGGTATTATTTTTCCAAGTTCGAACTTACAATATCTATGCCAACTTATTCAAACCACATTTGGAAGCTTTTCCTGAGGAAAACGTAACGTTAAAACTTTTTTCCAGGTAAACTGTAATGTTGAAGTTATCAACGATTAAGGTATTATTTTACCAAGTTAGAATTTACAATATCGATGCCAACTAATTCAAATCAGATTTCCCGGGAAAACGTAACGTTCGAACTTTTTTCCGGGTAAACTGTAATGTTAGAGTTATCAACGATTAAGGTATTATTTTTCCAAGTTAGAATTCACAATATCTATGCCAACTTATTCAAACCACATTTGGGAGCTTTTCCCGAGGAAAACATAACGTTAAAACTTTTTTCCGGGGAAATTGTAATGTTGAAGTTATCAACGATTAAGGTATTATTTTACATAGTTCGAATTTACAATATCGATGCCAATTTATTCAAACTACATTTAGGAGCTTTTTCCGAGGAAAACGTAACGTTAAAACTGTTTTCCGGGTGAATTGTAATGTTGAAGTTATCAACGATTAAGGTATTATTTTACCAAGTTAGAATTAACAATATCTATGCCAACTTATTCAAATCAATTTTCCGAGGAAAACGTAACGTTCGAACTTTTTTCCGGGTAAACTGTAATGTTGAAGTTATCAACGATTAAGGTATTATTTTTCCAAGTTAGAATTTACAATATCGATGCCAACTTATTCAAATCAATTTTCCGAGGAAAACGTAACGTTCGAACTTTTTTCCGGGTAAACTGTAATGTTGAAGTTATCAACGATTAAGGTATTATTTTTCCAAGTTAGAATTTACAATTTCTATGCAAACTTATTCAAACCAGATTTCCCGAGGAAAACGTAACGTTCGAATTTTTTTCCGGGTAAACTATAATGTTGAAGTTATCAACGATTAAGGTATTATTTTTCCAAGTTCGAACTTACAATATCGATGCCAACTTATTCAAACCACATTTAAGAGCTTTTCCCGAGGAAAACGTAACGTTAAAACTTTTTTCCGGGTCAACTGTAATGTTGAAGTTATCAACGATAAAGGTGTTTTTTTACCAAGTAAGAATTAACAATATCTATGCCAACTAATTCAAATCAGAATTCCCGGGAAAACGTAACGTTTGAACTTTTTTCCGGGTTAACTGTAATGTTAGAGTTATCAACGATTAAGGTATTATTTTTCCAAGTTCGAACATACAATATCTATGCCAACTTATTCAAACCACATTTGGAAGCTTTTCCCGAGGAAAACGTAACGTTAAAACTTTTTTCCGGGTCAACTGTAATGTTGAAGTTATCAACGATGAAGGTGTTTTTTTACCAAGTAAGAATTAACAATATCTATGCTAACTTATTAAAACCAGATTTCCCGAAGAAAACGTTATGTTCGATATTTTTTCCGGGTAAACTATAATGTTGAAGTTATCAACGATTAAGGTATAATTTTTCCAAGTTAGAATTTACAATATCTATGCCAACTTATTCAAACCACATTTGGGAGCTTTTCCCGAAGAAAACATAACGTTAAAACTTTTTTCCGGGGAAATTGTAATGTTGAAGTTATCAACGATTAAGGTATTATTTTACCAAGTTAGAATTAACAATATCTATGCTAACTTATTAAAACCAGATTTCCCGAAGAAAACGTAATGTTCGATATTTTTTCCGGGTAAACTATAATGTTGAAGTTATCAACGATTAAGGTGTTTTTTTACCAAGTAAGAATTAACAATATCTATGCTAACTTATAAAAACTAGATTCCCCGAAGAAAACGTAATGTTCGATATTTTTTCCGGGTAAACTATAATGTTGAAGTTATCAACGATTAAGGTATTATTTTTCCAAGTTAGAATTTACAATATCTATGCCAACTTTTTCAAACCAGATTTTGGAGCTTTTCCCGAGGAAAACGTAACGTTAAAACTTTTTTCCGGGTCAACTGTAATGTTGAAGTTATCAACGATGAAGGTGTTTTTTTACCAAGTAAGAATTAACAATATCTATGCTAACTTATTAAAACCAGATTTCCCGAAGAAAACGTTATGTTCGATATTTTTTCCGGGTAAACTATAATGTTGAAGTTATCAACGATTAAGGTATTATTTTTCCAAGTTCGAACTTACAATATCGATGCCAACTTATTCAAACCACATTTAAGAGCTTTTCCCGAGGAAAACGTAACGTTAAAACTTTTTTCCGGGTCAACTGTAATGTTGAAGTTATCAACGATAAAGGTGTTTTTTTACCAAGTAAGAATTAACAATATCTATGCCAACTAATTCAAATCAGAATTCCCGGGAAAACGTAACGTTTGAACTTTTTTCCGGGTTAACTGTAATGTTAGAGTTATCAACGATTAAGGTATTATTTTTCCAAGTTCGAACTTACAATATCTATGCCAACTTATTCAAACCACATTTGGAAGCTTTTCCCGAGGAAAACGTAACGTTAAAACTTTTTTCCGGGTCAACTGTAATGTTGAAGTTATCAACGATTAAGGTGTTTTTTTACCAAGTAAGAATTAACAATATCTATGCTAACTTATTAAAACCAGATTTCCCGAAGAAAACGTTATGTTCGATATTTTTTCCGGGTAAACTATAATGTTGAAGTTATCAACGATTAAGGTATTATTTTTCCAAGTTAGAATTTACAATATCTATGCCAACTTATTCAAACCACATTTGGGAGCTTTTCCCGAAGAAAACATAACGTTAAAACTTTTTTCCGGGGAAATTGTAATGTTGAAGTTATCAACGATTAAGGTATTATTTTACCAAGTTAGAATTAACAATATCTATGCTAACTTATTAAAACCAGATTTCCCGAAGAAAACGTAATGTTCGATATTTTTTCCGGGTAAACTATAATGTTGAAGTTATCAACGATTAAGGTGTTTTTTTACCAAGTAAGAATTAACAATATCTATGCTAACTTATAAAAACTAGATTCCCCGAAGAAAACGTAATGTTCGATATTTTTTCCGGGTAAACTATAATGTTGAAGTTATCAACGATTAAGGTATTATTTTTCCAAGTTAGAATTTACAATATCTATGCCAACTTTTTCAAACCAGATTTTGGAGCTTTTCCCGAGGAAAACGTAACGTTAAAACTTTTTTCCGGGTCAACTGTAATGTTGAAGTTATCAACGATGAAGGTGTTTTTTTACCAAGTAAGAATTAACAATATCTATGCTAACTTATTAAAACCAGATTTCCCGAAGAAAACGTTATGTTCGATATTTTTTCCGGGTAAACTATAATGTTGAAGTTATCAACGATTAAGGTATTATTTTTCCAAGTTAGAATTTAAAATATCTATGCCAACTTATTCAAACCACATTTAGTAGCTTTTCCTGAGGAAAACGTAACGTTAAAACTTTTTTCCAGGTAAACTTTAATGTTGAAGTTATCAACGATTAAGGTATTATTTTACCAAGTTAGAATTTACAATATCGATGCCAACTAATTCAAATCAGATTTCCCGGGGAAACGTAACGTTCGAACTTTTTTCCGGGTAAACTGTAATGTTGAAGTTATCAACGATTAAGGTATTATTTTTCCAAGTTAGAATTTACAATATCGATGCCAACTAATTCAAATCAGATTTCCCGGGGAAACGTCATGTTCGATATTTTTTCCGGGTAAACTATAATGTTGAAGTTTTCAACGATTAAGGTATTATTTTTCCAAGTTAGAATTCACAATATCTATGCCAACTTATTCAAACCACATTTGGGAGCTTTTCCCGAGGAAAACATAACGTTAAAACTTTTTTCCGGGGAAATTGTAATGTTGAAGTTATCAACGATTAAGGTATTATTTTACATAGTTCGAATTTACAATATCGATGCCAATTTATTCAAACTACATTTAGGAGCTTTTTCCGAGGAAAACGTAACGTTAAAACTGTTTTCCGGGTGAATTGTAATGTTGAAGTTATCAACGATTAAGGTATTATTTTACCAAGTTAGAATTAACAATATCTATGCCAACTTATTCAAACCACATTTAGTAGCTTTTCCCGAGGAAAACGTAACGTCAAAACTTTTTTATCGGGTAAACTGTAATGTTGAAGTTATCAACGATTAAGGTATTATTTTACCAAGTTAGAATTTACAATATCGATGCCAACTTATTCAAATCAATTTTCCGAGGAAAACGTAACGTTCGAACTTTTTTCCGGGTAAACTGTAATGTTGAAGTTATCAACGATTAAGGTATTATTTTTCCAAGTTAGAATTTACAATTTCTATGCAAACTTATTCAAACCAGATTTCCCGAGGAAAACGTAACGTTCGAATTTTTTTCCGGGTAAACTATAATGTTGAAGTTATCAACGATTAAGGTATTATTTTTCCAAGTTCGAACTTACAATATCGATGCCAACTTATTCAAACCACATTTAAGAGCTTTTCCCGAGGAAAACGTAACGTTAAAACTTTTTTCCGGGTCAACTGTAATGTTGAAGTTATCAACGATAAAGGTGTTTTTTTACCAAGTAAGAATTAACAATATCTATGCTAACTTATTAAAACCAGATTTCCCGAAGAAAACGTTATGTTCGATATTTTTTCCGGGTAAACTATAATGTTGAAGTTATCAACGATTAAGGTATTATTTTTCCAAGTTCGAACTTACAATATCTATGCCAACTTATTCAAACCACATTTGGAAGCTTTTCCCGAGGAAAACGTAACGTTAAAACTTTTTTCCGGGTCAACTGTAATGTTGAAGTTATCAACGATTAAGGTGTTTTTTTACCAAGTAAGAATCAACAATATCTATGCTAACTTATTAAAACCAGATTTCCCGAAGAAAACGTCATGTTCGATATTTTTTCCGGGTAAACTATAATGTTGAAGTTTTCAACGATTAAGGTATTATTTTTCCAAGTTAGAATTCACAATATCCATGCCAACTTATTCAAACCACATTTGGGAGCTTTTCCCGAGGAAAACGTAACGTTAAAACTTTTTTCCGGGTCAACTGTAATGTTGAAGTTATCAACGATAAAGGTGTTTTTTTACCAAGTAAGAATTAACAATATCCATGCTAACTTATTAAAACCAGATTTCCCGAAGAAAACGTTATGTTCGATATTTTTTCCGGGTCAACTATAATGTTAGAGTTATCAACGATTAAGGTATTATTTTTCCAAGTTCGAACTTACAATATCTATGCCAACTTATTCAAACCACATTTGGAAGCTTTTCCTGAGGAAAACGTAACGTTAAAACTTTTTTCCAGGTAAACTGTAATGTTGAAGTTATCAACGATTAAGGTATTATTTTACCAAGTTAGAATTTACAATATCGATGCCAACTAATTCAAATCAGATTTCCCGGGAAAACGTAACGTTTGAACTTTTTTCCGGGTTAACTGTAATGTTAGAGTTATCAACGATTAAGGTATTATTTTTCCAAGTTCGAACTTACAATATCTATGCCAACTTATTCAAACCACATTTGGAAGCTTTTCCCGAGGAAAACGTAACGTTAAAACTTTTTTCCGGGTCAACTGTAATGTTGAAGTAATCAACGATTAAGGTATTATTTTACCAAGTTAGAATTTACAATATCGATGCCACATAATTCAAATCAGATTTCCCGGGAAAACGTAACGTTCGAACTTTTTTCCGGGTAAACTGTAATGTTAAAGTTATCAACGATTAAGGTATTATTTTTCCAAGTTAGAATTTACAATATCGATGCCAACTAATTCAAATCAGATTTCCCGGGGAAACGTCATGTTCGATATTTTTTCCGGGTAAACTATAATGTTGAAGTTTTCAACGATTAAGGTATTATTTTTCCAAGTTAGAATTCACAATATCTATGCCAACTAATTCAAATCAGATTTCCCGGGGAAACGTCATGTTCGATATTTTTTCCGGGTAAACTATAATGTTGAAGTTTTCAACGATTAAGGTATTATTTTTCCAAGTTAGAATTCACAATATCTATGCCAACTTATTCAAACCACATTTGGGAGCTTTTCCCGAGGAAAACATAACGTTAAAACTTTTTTCCGGGGAAATTGTAATGTTGAAGTTATCAACGATTAAGGTATTATTTTACATAGTTCGAATTTACAATATCGATGCCAATTTATTCAAACTACATTTAGGAGCTTTTTCCGAGGAAAACGTAACGTTAAAACTGTTTTCCGGGTGAATTGTAATGTTGAAGTTATCAACGATTAAGGTATTATTTTACCAAGTTAGAATTAACAATATCTATGCCAACTTATTCAAACCACATTTAGTAGCTTTTCCCGAGGAAAACGTAACGTCAAAACTTTTTTATCGGGTAAACTGTAATGTTGAAGTTATCAACGATTAAGGTATTATTTTACCAAGTTAGAATTTACAATATCGATGCCAACTTATTCAAATCAATTTTCCGAGGAAAACGTAACGTTCGAACTTTTTTCCGGGTAAACTGTAATGTTGAAGTTATCAACGATTAAGGTATTATTTTTCCAAGTTAGAATTTACAATTTCTATGCAAACTTTTTCAAACCAGATTTCCCGAGGAAAACGTAACGTTCGAATTTTTTTCCGGGTAAACTATAATGTTGAAGTTATCAACGATTAAGGTATTATTTTTCCAAGTTCGAACTTACAATATCGATGCCAACTTATTCAAACCACATTTAAGAGCTTTTCCCGAGGAAAACGTAACGTTAAAACTTTTTTCCGGGTCAACTGTAATGTTGAAGTTATCAACGATAAAGGTGTTTTTTTACCAAGTAAGAATTAACAATATCTATGCTAACTTATTAAAACCAGATTTCCCGAAGAAAACGTTATGTTCGATATTTTTTCCGGGTAAACTATAATGTTGAAGTTATCAACGATTAAGGTATTATTTTTCCAAGTTCGAACTTACAATATTTATGCCAACTTATTCAAACCACATTTAGTAGCTTTTCCTGAGGAAAACGTAACGTTAAAACTTTTTTCCAGGTAAACTGTAATGTTGAAGTTATCAACGATTAAGGTATTATTTTACCAAGTTAGAATTTACAATATCGATGCCAACTAATTCAAATCAGATTTCCCGGGAAAACGTAACGTTTGAACTTTTTTCCGGGTTAACTGTAATGTTAGAGTTATCAACGATTAAGGTATTATTTTTCCAAGTTCGAACTTACAATATCTATGCCAACTTATTCAAACCACATTTGGAAGCTTTTCCCGAGGAAAACGTAACGTTAAAACTTTTTTCCGGGTCAACTGTAATGTTGAAGTTATCAACGATTAAGGTGTTTTTTTACCAAGTAAGAATTAACAATATCTATGCTAACTTATTAAAACCAGATTTCCCGAAGAAAACGTTATGTTCGATATTTTTTCCGGGTAAACTATAATGTTGAAGTTATCAACGATTAAGGTATTATTTTTCCAAGTTAGAATTTACAATATCTATGCCAACTTATTCAAACCACATTTGGGAGCTTTTCCCGAAGAAAACATAACGTTAAAACTTTTTTCCGGGGAAATTGTAATGTTGAAGTTATCAACGATTAAGGTATTATTATACATAGTTCGAATTGACAATATCGATGCCAATTTATTCAAACTACATTTAGGAGCTTTTTCCGAGGAAAACGTAACGTTAAAACTGTTTTCCGGGTGAATTGTAATGTTGAAGTTATCAACGATTAAGGTATTATTTTTCCAAGTTAGAATTAACAATATCTATGCCAACTTATTCAAACCACATTAAGTAGCTTTTCCCGAGGAAAACGTAACGTCAAAACTTTTTTATCGGGTAAACTGTAATGTTGAAGTTATCAACGATTAAGGTATTATTTTACCAAGTAAGAATTAACAATATCTATGCTAACTTATTAAAACCAGATTTCCCGAAGAAAACGTAATGTTCGATATTTTTTCCGGGTAAACTATAATGTTGAAGTTATCAACGATTAAGGCGTTTTTTCACCAAGTAAGAATTAACAATATCTATGCTAACTTATAAAAACTAGATTCCCCGAAGAAAACGTAATGTTCGATATTTTTTCCGGGTAAACTATAATGTTGAAGTTATCAACGATTAAGGTATTATTTTTCCAAGTTAGAATTTACAATATCTATGCCAACTTTTTCAAACCAGATTTTGGAGCTTTTCCCGAGGAAAACGTAACGTTAAAACTTTTTTCCGGGTCAACTGTAATGTTGAAGTTATCAACGATGAAGGTGTTTTTTTACCAAGTAAGAATTAACAATATCTATGCTAACTTATTAAAACCAGATTTCCCGAAGAAAACGTTATGTTCGATATTTTTTCCGGGTAAACTATAATGTTGAAGTTATCAACGATTAAGGTATTATTTTTCCAAGTTAGAATTTAAAATATCTATGCCAACTTATTCAAACCACATTTAGTAGCTTTTCCTGAGGAAAACGTAACGTTAAAACTTTTTTCCAGGTAAACTGTAATGTTGAAGTTATCAACGATTAAGGTATTATTTTACCAAGTTAGAATTTACAATATCGATGCCAACTAATTCAAATCAGATTTCCCGGGGAAACGTAACGTTCGAACTTTTTTCCGGGTAAACTGTAATGTTGAAGTTATCAACGATTAAGGTATTATTTTTCCAAGTTAGAATTTACAATATCGATGCCAACTAATTCAAATCAGATTTCCCGGGGAAACGTCATATTCGATATTTTTTCCGGGTAAACTATAATGTTGAAGTTTTAAACGATTAAGGTATTATTTTTCCAAGTTAGAATTCACAATATCTATGCCAACTTATTCAAACCACATTTGGGAGCTTTTCCCGAGGAAAACATAACGTTAAAACTTTTTTCCGGGGAAATTGTAATGTTGAAGTTATCAACGATTAAGGTATTATTTTACATAGTTCGAATTTACAATATCGATGCCAATTTATTCAAACTACATTTAGGAGCTTTTTCCGAGGAAAACGTAACGTTAAAACTGTTTTCCGGGTGAATTGTAATGTTGAAGTTATCAACGATTAAGGTATTATTTTACCAAGTTAGAATTAACAATATCTATGCCAACTTATTCAAACCACATTTAGTAGCTTTTCCCGAGGGAAACGTAACGTCAAAACTTTTTTATCGGGTAAACTGTAATGTTGAAGTTATCAACGATTAAGGTATTATTTTACCAAGTTAGAATTTACAATATCGATGCCAACTTATTCAAATCAATTTTCCGAGGAAAACGTAACGTTCGGTTTTTTTTCCGGGTAAACTGTAATGTTGAAGTTATCAACGATTAAGGTATTATTTTTCCAAGTTAGAATTTACAATTTCTATGCAAACTTATTCAAACCAGATTTCCCGAGGAAAACGTAACGTTCGAATTTTTTTCCGGGTAAACTATAATGTTGAAGTTATCAACGATTAAGGTATTATTTTTCCAAGTTCGAACTTACAATATCTATGCCAACTTATTCAAACCACATTTAGTAGCTTGTCCTGAGGAAAACGTAACGTTAAAACTTTTTTCCAGGTAAACTGTAATGTTGAAGTTATCAACGATTGAGGTATTATTTTACCAAGTTAGAATTTACAATATCGATGCCAACTAATTCAAATCAGATTTCCCGGGAAAACGTAACGTTCGAACTTTTTTCCGGGTAAACTGTAATGTTAGAGTTATCAACGATTAAGGTATTATTTTTCCAAGTTCGAACTTACAATATCTATGCCAACTTATTCAAACCACATTTGGAAGCTTTTCCCGAGGAAAACGTAACGTTAAAACTTTTTTCCGGGTCAACTGTAATGTTGAAGTAATCAACGATTAAGGTATTATTTTACCAAGTTAGAATTTACAATATCGATGCCACATAATTCAAATCAGATTTCCCGGGAAAACGTAACGTTCGAACTTTTTTCCGGGTAAACTGTAATGTTAGAGTAATCAACGATTAAGGTATTATTTTACCAAGTAAGAATTAACAATATCTATGCTAATTTATTAAAACCAGATTTCCCGAAGAAAACGTAATGTTCGATATTTTTTCCGGGTAAACTATAATGTTGAAGTTATCAACGATAAAGGTGTTTTTTTACCAAGTAAGAATTAACAATATCTATGCTAACTTATTAAAACCAGATTTCCCGAAGAAAACATTATGTTCGATATTTTTTCCGGGTAAACTATAATGTTGAAGTTATCAACGATTAAGGTATTATTTTTCCAAGTTAGAATTAACAATATCTATGCCAACTTATTCAAACCACATTTAGTAGCTTTTCCTGAGGAAAACATAACGTTAAAACTTTTTTCCGGAAAAATTGTAATGTTGAAGTTATCAACGATTAAGGTATTATTTTACTTAGTTCGAATTTACAATATCGATGTCAATTTATTCAAACTACATTTAGGAGCTTTTTCCGAGGAAAACGTAACGTTAAAACTGTTTTACGGGTGAATTGTAATGTTGAAGTTATCAACGATTAAGGTATTATTTTACCAAGTTAGAATCAACAATATCTATGTCAACTTATTCAAACCACATTTAGTAGCTTTTCCCGAGGAAAACATAACGTCAAAACTTTTTTCCGGGTAAACTGTAATGTTAGAGTTATCAACGATTAAGGTATTATTTTTCCAAGTTCGAACTTACAATATCTATGCCAACTTATTCAAACCACATTTGGAAGCTTTTCCCGAGGAAAACGTAACGTTAAAACTTTTTTCCGGGTCAACTGTAATGTTGAAGTTATCAACGATTAAGGTGTTTTTTTACCAAGTAAGAATCAACAATATCTATCCTAACTTATTAAAACCAGATTTCCCGAAGAAAACGTCATGTTCGATATTTTTCCCGGGTAAACTAGAATGTTGAAGTTTTCAACGATTAAGGTATTATTTTTCCAAGTTAGAATTCACAATATCTATGCCAACTTATTCAAACCACATTTAAGAGCTTTTCCCTTGGAAAACGTAACGTTAAAACTTTTTTACGGGTCAACTGTAATGTTGAATTTATCAACGATTAAGGTGTTTTTTTACCAAGTTAGAATCAACAATATCCATGCAAACTTTTTTAAACGAGATTTTGGAGCTTTTCCCGAGGAAAACGTAATGTTCGATATTTTTTCCGGGTAAACTATAATGTTGAAGTTATCAACGATTAAGGTATTATTTTACCAATTTAGAATTCACAATATCTATGCCAACTTATTCAAACCACATTTGGAAGCTTTTCCCGAGGAAAACGTAACGTTAAAACTTTTTTCCGGATAAATTGTAATGTTGAAGTTATCAACGATTAAGGTATTCTTTTACATAGTTCGAATTTACAATATCGATGCCAATTTATTCAAACTACATTTAGGAGCTTTTCCCGAGGAAAACGTAACGTCAAGACTGTTTTCCGGGTGAATTGTAATGTTGAAGTTATCAACGATTAAGGTATTATTTTTCCAAGTTAGAATTTACAATATCTATGCCAACTTATTCAAACCACATTTAGTAGCTTTTCCTGAGGAAAACGTAACGTTAAAACTTTTTTATCGGGTAAACTGTAATGTTGAAGTTATCAACGATTAAGGTATTATTTTTCCAAGTTAGAATTTACAATATCTATGCCAACTTATTCAAACCACATTTAGTAGCTTTTCCTGAGGGAAACGTAACGTCAAAACTATTTTATCGGGTAAACTGTAATGTTGAAGTTATCAACGATTAAGGTATTATTTTACCAAGTCAGAATTTACAATATCGATGCCAATTTATTTGAACTACATTTAGGAGCTTTTCCCGAGGAAAACATAACGTTAAAACTGTTTTCCGGGTAAATTGTAATGTTGAAGTTATCAACGATTAAGGTATTATTTTACCAAGTAAGAATTAACAATATCTATGCCAACTTATTCAAACCACATTTAGTAGCTTTTCCCGAGGAAAACGTAACGTCAAAACTTTTTTATCGAGTAAACTGTAATGTTGAAGTTATCAACGATTAAGGTATTATTTTACCAAGTTAGAATTTACAATATCGATGCCAACTAATTCAAACCAGATTTCCCGAGGAAAACGTAACGTTCGAATTTTTTTCCGGGTAAACTGTAATGTTGAAGTTATCAACGATTAAGGTATTATTTTTCCAAGTTCGAACTTACAATATCGATGCCAACTTATTCAAACCACATTTAAGAGCTTTTCCCTTGGAAAACGTAACGTTAAAACTTTTTTACGGGTCAACTGTAATGTTGAATTTATCAACGATTAAGGTGTTTTTTTACCAAGTTAGAATTAACAATATCTATGCAAACTTTTTTAAACGAGATTTTGGAGCTTTTCCCGAGGAAAACGTAATGTTCGATTTTTTTTCCGGGTAAACTATAATGTTGAAGTTATCAACGATTAAGGTATTATTTTACCAATTTAGAATTCACAATATCTATGCCAACTTATTCAAACCACATTTGGGAGCTTTTCCCGAGGAAAACGTAACGTTAAAACTTTTTTCCGGATAAGTTGTAATGTTGAAGTTATCAACGATTAAGGTATTATTTTACATTATTCGAATTTACAATATCGATGCCAATTTATTCAAACTACATTTAGGAGCTTTTCCCGAGGAAAACGTAACGTCAAGACTGTTTTCCGGGTGAATTGTAATGTTGAAGTTGTCAACGATTAAGGTATTATTTTTCCAAGTTAGAATTTACAATATCTATGCCAACTTATTCAAACCACATTTAGTAGCTTTTCCTGAGGGAAACGTAACGTCAAAACTATTTTATCGGGTAAACTGTAATGTTGAAGTTATCAACGATTAAGGTATTATTTTACCAAGTCAGAATTTACAATATCGATGCCAATTTATTTGAACTACATTTAGGAGCTTTTCCCGAGGAAAACGTAACGTTAAAACTGTTTTCCGGGTAAATTGTAATGTTGAAGTTATCAACGATTAAGGTATTATTTTACCAAGTAAGAATTAACAATATCTATGCCAACTTATTCAAACCACATTTAGTAGCTTTTCCCGAGGAAAACGTAACGTCAAATTTTTTTTATCGAGTAAACTGTAATGTTGAAGTTATCAACGATTAAGGTATTATTTTACCAAGTTAGAATTTACAATATCGATGCCAACTAATTCAAATCAGATTTCCCGGAAAAACGTAACGTTCGAACTTTTTTCCGGGTAAACAGTAATGTTAGAGTTATCAACGATTAAGGTATTATTTTTCCAAGTTCGAACTTACAATATCTATGCCAACTTATTCAAACCACATTTGGAAGCTTTTCCCGAGGAAAACGTAACGTTAAAACTTTTTTCCGGGTCAACTGTAATGTTGAAGTTATCAACGATTAAGGTGTTTTTTTACCAAGTAAGAATCAACAATATCTATCCTAACTTATTAAAACCAGATTTTCCGAAGAAAACGTCATGTTCGATATTTTTCCCGGGTAAACTAGAATGTCGAAGTTTTCAACGATTAAGGTATTATTTTTCCAAGTTAGAATTCACAATATCTATGCCAACTTATTCAAACCACATTTAAGAGCTTTTCCCTTGGAAAACGTAACGTTAAAACTTTTTTACGGGTCAACTGTAATGTTGAATTTATCAACGATTAAGGTGTTTTTTTACCAAGTTAGAATCAACAATATCTATGCAAACTTTTTTAAACGAGATTTTGGAGCTTTTCCCGAGGAAAACGTAATGTTCGATATTTTTTCCGGGTAAACTATAATGTTGAAGTTATCAACGATTAAGGTATTATTTTACCAATTTAGAATTCACAATATCTATGCCAACTTATTCAAACCACATTTGGAAGCTTTTCCCGAGGAAAACGTAACGTTAAAACTTTTTTCCGGATAAATTGTAATGTTGAAGTTATCAACGATTAAGGTATTATTTTACATAGTTCGAATTTACAATATCGATGCTAATTTATTCAAACTACATTTAGGAGCTTTTTCCGAGGAAAACGTAACGTTTAAACTGTTTTACGGGTGAATTGTAATGTTGAAGTTATCAACGATTAAGGTATTATTTTACCAAGTTAGAATCAACAATATCTATGTCAACTTATTCAAACCACATTTAGTAGCTTTTCCCGAGGAAAACATAACGTCAAAACTTTTTTCCGGGTAAACTGTAATGTTAGAGTTATCAACGATTAAGGTATTATTTTTCCAAGTTCGAACTTACAATATCTATGCCAACTTATTCAAACCACATTTGGAAGCTTTTCCCGAGGAAAACGTAACGTTAAAACTTTTTTCCGGAAAAATTGTAATGTTGAAGTTATCAACGATTAAGGTATTATTTTACTTAGTTCGAATTTACAATATCGATGTCAATTTATTCAAACTACATTTAGGAGCTTTTTCCGAGGAAAACGTAACGTTAAAACTGTTTTACGGGTGAATTGTAATGTTGAAGTTATCAACGATTAAGGTATTATTTTACCAAGTTAGAATCAACAATATCTATGTCAACTTATTCAAACCACATTTAGTAGCTTTTCCCGAGGAAAACATAACGTCAAAACTTTTTTCCGGGTAAACTGTAATGTTAGAGTTATCAACGATTAAGGTATTATTTTTCCAAGTTCGAACTTACAATATCTATGCCAACTTATTCAAACCACATTTGGAAGCTTTTCCCGAGGAAAACGTAACGTTAAAACTTTTTTCCGGGTCAACTGTAATGTTGAAGTTATCAACGATTAAGGTGTTTTTTTACCAAGTAAGAATCAACAATATCTATCCTAACTTATTAAAACCGGATTTCCCGAAGAAAACGTCATGTTCGATATTTTTCCCGGGTAAACTAGAATGTTGAAGTTTTCAACGATTAAGGTATTATTTTTCCAAGTTAGAATTCACAATATCTATGCCAACTTATTCAAACCACATTTAAGAGCTTTTCCCTTGGAAAACGTAACGTTAAAACTTTTTTACGGGTCAACTGTAATGTTGAATTTATCAACGATTAAGGTGTTTTTTTACCAAGTTAGAATCAACAATATCTATGCAAACTTTTTTAAACGAGATTTTGGAGCTTTTCCCGAGGAAAACGTAATGTTCGATATTTTTTCCGGGTAAACTATAATGTTGAAGTTATCAACGATTAAGGTATTATTTTACCAATTTAGAATTCACAATATCTATGCCAACTTATTCAAACCACATTTGGAAGCTTTTCCCGAGGAAAACGTAACGTTAAAACTTTTTTCCGGATAAATTGTAATGTTGAAGTTATCAACGATTAAGGTATTATTTTACATAGTTCGAATTTACAATATCGATGCCAATTTATTCAAACTACATTTAGGAGCTTTTCCCGAGGAAAACGTAACGTCAAGACTGTTTTCCGGGTGAATTGTAATGTTGAAGTTATCAACGATTAAGGTATTATTTTTCCAAGTTAGAATTTACAATATCTATGCCAACTTATTCAAACCACATTTAGTAGCTTTTCCTGAGGAAAACGTAACGTTAAAACTTTTTTATCGGGTAAACTGTAATGTTGAAGTTATCAACGATTAAGGTATTATTTTTCCAAGTTAGAATTTACAATATCTATGCCAACTTATTCAAACCACATTTAGTAGCTTTTCCTGAGGGAAACGTAACGTCAAAACTATTTTATCGGGTAAACTGTAATGTTGAAGTTATCAACGATTAAGGTATTATTTTACCAAGTCAGAATTTACAATATCGATGCCAATTTATTTGAACTACATTTAGGAGCTTTTCCCGAGGAAAACGTAACGTTAAAACTGTTTTCCGGGTAAATTGTAATGTTGAAGTTATCAACGATTAAGGTATTATTTTACCAAGTAAGAATTAACAATATCTATGCCAACTTATTCAAACCACATTTAGTAGCTTTTCCCGAGGAAAACGTAACGTCAAAACTTTTTTATCGAGTAAACTGTAATGTTGAAGTTATCAACGATTAAGGTATTATTTTACCAAGTTAGAATTTACAATATCGATGCCAACTAATTCAAACCAGATTTCCCGAGGAAAACGTAACGTTCGAATTTTTTTCCGGGTAAACTGTAATGTTGAAGTTATCAACGATTAAGGTATTATTTTTCCAAGTTCGAACTTACAATATCGATGCCAACTTATTCAAACCACATTTAAGAGCTTTTCCCTTGGAAAACGTAACGTTAAAACTTTTTTACGGGTCAACTGTAATGTTGAATTTATCAACGATTAAGGTGTTTTTTTACCAAGTTAGAATTAACAATATCTATGCAAACTTTTTTAAACGAGATTTTGGAGCTTTTCCCGAGGAAAACGTAATGTTCGATATTTTTTCCGGGTAAACTATAATGTTGAAGTTATCAACGATTAAGGTATTATTTTACCAATTTAGAATTCACAATATCTATGCCAACTTATTCAAACCACATTTGGGAGCTTTTCCCGAGGAAAACGTAACGTTAAAACTTTTTTCCGGATAAGTTGTAATGTTGAAGTTATCAACGATTAAGGTATTATTTTACATTATTCGAATTTACAATATCGATGCCAATTTATTCAAACTACATTTAGGAGCTTTTCCCGAGGAAAACGTAACGTCAAGACTGTTTTCCGGGTGAATTGTAATGTTGAAGTTGTCAACGATTAAGGTATTATTTTTCCAAGTTAGAATTTACAATATCTATGCCAACTTATTCAAACCACATTTAGTAGCTTTTCCTGAGGAAAACGTAACGTTAAAACTTTTTTATCGGGTAAACTGTAATGTTGAAGTTATCAACGATTAAGGTATTATTTTTCCAAGTTAGAATTTACAATATCTATGCCAACTTATTCAAACCACATTTAGTAGCTTTTCCTGAGGGAAACGTAACGTCAAAACTATTTTATCGGGTAAACTGTAATGTTGAAGTTATCAACGATTAAGGTATTATTTTACCAAGTCAGAATTTACAATATCGATGCCAATTTATTTGAACTACATTTAGGAGCTTTTCCCGAGGAAAACGTAACGTTAAAACTGTTTTCCGGGTAAATTGTAATGTTGAAGTTATCAACGATTAAGGTATTATTTTACCAAGTAAGAATTAACAATATCTATGCCAACTTATTCAAACCACATTTAGTAGCTTTTCCCGAGGAAAACGTAACGTCAAATTTTTTTTATCGAGTAAACTGTAATGTTAAAGTTATCAACGATTAAGGTATTATTTTACCAAGTTAGAATTTACAATATCGATGCCAACTAATTCAAATCAGATTTCCCGGAAAAACGTAACGTTCGAACTTTTTTCCGGGTAAACTGTAATGTTAGAGTTATCAACGATTAAGGTATTATTTTTCCAAGTTCAAACTTACAATATCTATGCCAACTTATTCAAACCACATTTGGAAGCTTTTCCCGAGGAAAACGTAACGTTAAAACTTTTTTCCGGGTCAACTGTAATGTTGAAGTTATCAACGATTAAGGTGTTTTTTTACCAAGTAAGAATCAACAATATCTATCCTAACTTATTAAAACCAGATTTCCCGAAGAAAACGTCGTGTTCGATATTTTTCCCGTATAAACTATAATGTTGAAGTTTTCAACGATTAAGGTATTATTTTTCCAAGTTAGGATTCACAATATCTATGCCAACTTATTCAAACCACATTTGGGAGCTTTTCCCGAGGAAAACATAACGTTAAAACTTTTTTCCGGGGAAATTGTAATGTTGAAGTTATCAACGATTAAGGTATTATTTTACATAGTTCGAATTTACAATATCGATGCTAATTTATTCAAACTACATTTAGGAGCTTTTTCCGAGGAAAACGTAACGTTAAAACTGTTTTCCGGGTGAATTGTAATGTTGAAGTTATCAACGATTAAGGTATTATTTTACCAAGTTAGAATTAACAATATCCATGCACACTTATTCAAACCACATTTAGTAGCTTTTCCCGAGGAAAACGTAACGTTAAAACTGTTTTCCGGGTAAATTGTATTGTTGAAGTTATCAACGATTAAGGTATTATTTTACCAATTTAGAATTCACAATATCTATGCCAACTTATTCAAACCACATTTGGGAGCTTTTCCCGAGGAAAACGTAACGTTAAAACTTTTTTCCGGATAAATTGTAATGTTGAAGTTATCAACGATTAAGGTATTATTTTACATTATTCGAATTTACAATATCGATGCCAATTTATTCAAACTACATTTAGGAGCTTTTCCCGAGGAAAACGTAACGTCAAGACTGTTTTCCGGGTGAATTGTAATGTTGAAGTTATCAACGATTAAGGTATTATTTTTCCAAGTTAGAATTTACAATATCTATGCCAACTTATTCAAACCACATTTAGTAGCTTTTCCTGAGGAAAACGTAACGTTAAAACTTTTTTATCGGGTAAACTGTAATGTTGAAGTTATCAACGATTAAGGTATTATTTTTCCAAGTTAGAATTTACAATATCTATGCCAACTTATTCAAACCACATTTAGTAGCTTTTCCTGAGGGAAACGTAACGTCAAAACTATTTTATCGGGTAAACTGTAATGTTGAAGTTATCAACGATTAAGGTATTATTTTACCAAGTCAGAATTTACAATATCGATGCCAATTTATTTGAACTACATTTAGGAGCTTTTCCCGAGGAAAACGTAACGTTAAAACTGTTTTCCGGGTAAATTGTAATGTTGAAGTTATCAACGATTAAGGTATTATTTTACCAAGTAAGAATTAACAATATCTATGCCAACTTATTCAAACCACATTTAGTAGCTTTTCCCGAGGAAAACGTAACGTCAAATTTTTTTTATCGAGTAAACTGTAATGTTGAAGTTATCAACGATTAAGGTATTATTTTACCAAGTTAGAATTTACAATATCGATGCCAACTAATTCAAATCAGATTTCCCGGAAAAACGTAACGTTCGAACTTTTTTCCGGGTAAACTGTAATGTTAGAGTTATCAACGATTAAGGTATTATTTTTCCAAGTTCGAACTTACAATATCTATGCCAACTTATTCAAACCACATTTGGAAGCTTTTCCCGAGGAAAACGTAACGTTAAAACTTTTTTCCGGGTCAACTGTAATGTTGAAGTTATCAACGATTAAGGTGTTTTTTTACCAAGTAAGAATCAACAATATCTATCCTAACTTATTAAAACCAGATTTCCCGAAGAAAACGTCGTGTTCGATATTTTTCCCGTATAAACTATAATGTTGAAGTTTTCAACGATTAAGGTATTATTTTTCCAAGTTAGAATTCACAATATCTATGCCAACTTATTCAAACCACATTTGGGAGCTTTTCCCGAGGAAAACATAACGTTAAAACTTTTTTCCGGGGAAATTGTAATGTTGAAGTTATCAACGATTAAGGTATTATTTTACATAGTTCGAATTTACAATATCGATGCTAATTTATTCAAACTACATTTAGGAGCTTTTTCCGAGGAAAACGTAACGTTAAAACTGTTTTCCGGGTGAATTGTAATGTTGAAGTTATCAACGATTAAGGTATTATTTTACCAAGTTAGAATTAACAATATCCATGCACACTTATTCAAACCACATTTAGTAGCTTTTCCCGAGGAAAACGTAACGTTAAAACTGTTTTCCGGGTAAATTGTATTGTTGAAGTTATCAACGATTAAGGTATTATCTTTCCAAGTTCGAATTTTTAATATCGAAGCCCATTTATTCAAACTACATTTCGGAGCTTTTCCCGAGGAAAACGTAACGTTCAAACCTTTTTCCGGGTCAACTGTAATGTTGAAGTTATCAACGATTAAGGTGTTTTTTTACCAAGTTAGAATTTACAATATCGATGCCAACTAATTCAAAACAGATTTCCCGGGAAAACGTAACGTTCGAACTTTTTTCCGGGTAAACTGTAATGTTAGAGTTATCAACGATTAAGGTATTATTTTTCCATGTTCGAACTTACAATATCTATGCCAACTTATTCAAACCACATTTGGAAGCTTTTCCCGAGGAAAACGTAACGTTAAAACTTTTTTCCGGGTCAACTGTAATGTTGAAGTAATCAACGATTAAGGTATTATTTTACCAAGTTAGAATTTACAATATCGATGCCAACTAATTCAAATCAGATTTCCCGGGAAAACGTAACGTTCGAACTTTTTTCCGGGTAAACTGTAATGTTAGAGTTATCAACGATTAAGGTATTATTTTACCAAGTTAGAATTCAGAATATCTGTGCCAACTTATTCAAACCACATTTGGGAGCTTTTCCCGAGGAAAACGTAACGTCAAAACTTTTTTATCGGGTAAACTGTAATGTTGAAGTTATCAACGATTAAGGTATTATTTTACCAAGTTAGAATTTACAATATCGATGCCAACTTATTCAAACCGTATTTGGGAGCTTTTCCCGAGGAAAACGTAACGTTCAAACTTTTTTCCGGGTAAACTGTAATGTTAAAGTTATCAACGATTAAGGTTATATTTTTCCAAGTTCGAACTTACAATATCCATGCCAACTTATTCAAACCACATTTGGGAGCTTTTCCCGCGGAAAACGTAACGTTAAAACTTTTTTCCGGGTCAACTGTAATGTTGAAGTTATCAACGATTAAGGTGTTTTTTTACCAAGTAAGAATTAACAATATCTATGCTAACTTATTAAAACCAGATTTCCCGAAGAAAACGTCATGTTCGATATTTTTTCCGGGTAAACTATAATGTTGAAGTTATCAACGATTAAGGTATTATTTTTCCAAGATAGAATTTACAATATCTATGCCAACTTATTCAAACCACATTTAGTAGCTTTTCCTGAGGAAAACGTAACGTTAAAACTGTTTTCCGGGTAAATTGTAATGTTGAAGTTATCAACGATTAAGGTATTATCTTTCCAAGTTCGAATTTACAATATCGAAGCCCATTTATTCAAACTACATTTGGGAGCTTTTCCCGAGGAAAACGTAACGTTCAAACCTTTTTCCGGGTAAACTGTAATGTTGAAGTTATCAACGATTAAGGTATTATCTTTCCAAGTTCAAATTTACAATATCTATGCCAACCTATTCAAACCACATTTAGTAGCTTTTCCCGAGGAAAACGTAACGTCAAAACTTTTTTATCGGGTAAACTGTAATGTTGAAGTTATCAACGATTAAGGTATTATTTTACCAAGTTAGAATTTACAATATCGATGCCAACTAATTCAAATCAGATTTCCCGGGAAAACGTAACGTTCGAACTTTTTTCCGGGTAAACTGTAATGTTAGAGTTATCAACGATTAAGGTATTATTTTTCCAAGTTCGAACTTACAATATCTATGCCAACTTATTCAAACCTCATTTGGAAGCTTTTCCCGAGGAAAACGTAACGTTAAAACTTTTTTCCGGGTCAACTGTAATGTTGAAGTTATCAACGATTAAGGTGTTTTTTTACCAAGTAAGAATCAACAATATCTATGCTAACTTATTAAAACCAGATTTCCCGAAGAAAACGTCATGTTCGATATTTTTCCCGGGTAAACTATAATGTTGAAGTTTTCAACGATTAAGGTATTATTTTTCCAAGTTAGAATTCACAATATCTATGCCAACTTATTCAAACCACATTTGGGAGCTTTTCCCGAGGAAAACATAACGTTAAAACTTTTTTCCGGGGAAATTGTAATGTTGAAGTTATCAACGATTAAGGTATTATTTTTCCAAGTCAGAATTTACAATGTCGATGCCAATTTATTCAAACTACATTTAGGAGCTTTTTCCGAGGAAAACGTAACGTTAAAACTGTTTTCCGGGTGAATTGTAATGTTGAAGTTATCAACGATTAAGGTATTATTTTACCAAGTTAGAATTAACAATATCCATGCCAACTTATTCAAACCACATTTAGTAGCTTTTCCTGAGGGAAACGTAACGTCAAAACTATTTTATCGGGTAAACTGTAATGTTGAAGTTATCAACGATTAAGGTATTATTTTACCAAGTCAGAATTTACAATATCGATGCCAATTTATTCAAACCACATTTGGAAGCTTTTCCCGAGGAAAACGTAACGTTAAAACTTTTTTCCGGGTAAATTGTAATGTTGAAGTTATCAACGATTAAGGTATTATCTTTCCAAGTTCGAATTTACAATATCGAAGCCCATTTATTCAAACTACATTTGGGAGCTTTTCCCGAGACAAAATTAACGTTCAAACCTTTTTCCGGGTAAACTGTAATGTTGAAGTTATCAACGATTAAGGTATTATTTTTCCAAGTTAGAATTTACAATTTCTATGCCAACTTATTCAAATCACATTTAGTAGCTTTTCCCGAGGAAAACGTAACGTCAAAACTTTTTTATCGGGTAAACTGTAATGTTGAAGTTATCAACGATTAAGGTATTATTTAACCAAGTCAGAATTTACAATATCGATGCCAATTTATTCAAACCACATTTAGTAGCTTTTCCCGAGGAAAACGTAACGTCAAAACTTTTTTATCGGGTAAACTGTAATGTTGAAGTAATCACTGATTAAGGTATTATTTTACCAAGTTAGAATTTACAATATCGATGCCAACTAATTCAAATCAGATTTCCCGGGAAAACGTAACGTTTAAACTTTTTTCCGGGTAAATTGTAATGTTGAAGTTATCAACGATTAAGGTATTATTTTACATAGTTCGAATTTACAATATCGATGCCAATTTATTCAAACTACATTTAGGAGCTTTTCCCGAGGAAAACGTAACGTTAAAACTTTTTCCGGGTAAACTGTAATGTTGAAGTTATCAACGATTAGGGGGTTTTTTTACCAAGTTAGAATCAACAATATCTATGCTAATAAAAAAATTATCCCCCAAACTATACAACCCAATAACGATGGGCGTCCGAGTTTTTTATAAACAAATAAATTAATGAACAAATTCTCGGTTAACCACCAAGCTAAACAACCCAATAACGCTGGGCATTCAAGTTTTTTATAAACAAATAAATTAATAAACAAATTAACCCCCAAGCTATTCAATCACCCAATAACGGTGGGCATTCGAGTTTTTTTTAAAAAAAAAGTTAATAAACAAATTAACCCCCAAGCTATACAACCCAATAACGCTGGGCGTCCGAGTTTTTTATAAACAAATAAATTAATGAACAAATTAACCCCCAAGCTATACAACCCAATAACGCTGGGCGTCCGAGTTTTTTATAAAAAAAACATTAATAAACAATTAACCCCCAGGTTCAATAACCCAATAACGCTGGACGTCCTAGTTTTTTTATCAATAAAAAAACTAATTAAAAAATTATCCCCCCAACTTCACAACCCAATAACGCTGGGCGTCCAAGTTTTTTGAAAACACAAAAATTAATAAAGAAATTATCCCGAAGTTTTACAGCCCAGTAACGCTGGGCGTCCTCATTTGTTTATTAACCCATTACCGCCCATGGAAAAATCAAAAGTGATATAAAAAAACTATTTGTTGGAAAACCTGTCTCATGTAAAAATAGCAGATACGTATTTTTTCTTTTTTCAATTTTCATTGTTTAAACATTATTTATTTAAACAAATTCGGAAAAAATTTTAAATTTTTATAAACTAATAACAGCATTCGATTTTTTGACCAAAAATAAGGTATAAGTCATCTAAGTAATTTTTTGATCAGACGCTTAGATCTTTTGCTACGAGCGCTCAAACATGTAAAAATATGGTTTTATAGTGGTGAGCTCTGACTCGTAAAAGTGTATCTTCGGTGCGGCGCGTCGGAGCTCACCACTATAAAACCATATTTTTACATGTTTGAGCGCTCGTAGCAAAACATCTAAGCGTCTGATCAAAAAATTACTTAGATGACTTTCGCCTTATTTTTGGTCAAAGAATCGAATGCCGTTATTAGTTTATAAAAATTTAAAATTTTTTCCGAATTTGTTTAAATAAATAATGTTTAAACAATGAAAATTGAAAAAAGAAAAAACACGTATCTACTATTTTTTCATGAGACAGGTTTTCTAACAGTTAGTTTTTTAATATCACTTTTGATTTTTCCATGGGCGGTAATGGGTTAATAAAAAAACTATTAAACAAATCATCCCTCGAGCTTTACAAGCCAATAACGTTGGGAGTACAGAACTTTTTAAAATTAATTTAATAATTCAATGAATGAACATGCTTAATCGTTAAACTTAGTGAAAAATTTGGGGTTCTTTATAAACAAATTAATAATTTAATAAACTATCACGAGGCACTTATCCTTAACATTCAGAGAAACTGCAGTTGATATGTCCAGGATTAAATTACCGTTGACAACAAAAAAAAAAAAAAACAGACGCCCAGCTTTATTGGGTTGTATAGCTTGGAGGTTAATTTGTTTATTAGTTTTTTAATTGATAAAAAAACTAGGACGTCCAGCGTTATTGCGTTATATAGTTTGGGGGTTAATTTTTTAATTAGTTTTCTTACTGATAAAAAAACTAGGATGCCCAGCGTTATTGGGTCGTACAGCTTGGAAGATAATTTGTTTATTAGTTTTTTAATTGATAAAAAAACTAGGATGCCCAGCGTTATTGGGTCGTACAGCTTGGAAGATAATTTGTTTATTAGTTTTTTAATTGATAAAAAAACTAGGACGTCCAGCGTTATTGCGTTATATAGTTTGGGGGTTAATTTTTTAATTAGTTTTTTTATTGATAAAAAAACTAGGATGCCCAGCATTATTGGGTCGTACAGCTTGGGAGATAATTTGTTTATTAGTTTTTTTATTGATAAAAAAACTCGGACGCCCAGCGTTATTGGGTTGTTTAGCTTGGAGGTTAATTGTTTATTAATTTTTTTGTACATAAAAAACTCGGACGCTCAGCGTTATTGTGTTGTATAGCTTGGGGGTTAATTTGTTTATTAATTTTTTTATTTACAAAAAACTTGGACGCCCAGCGTTATTGGGTTGTAAATTTAGGAGGTATTTTATTAATTGAATTATTAGTTTATAAAAAAAGCTGGGCGCCCAGCGTTATTGAGTTGTTTAGCTTGGAGGTTAATTGTTTATTAATTTTTTTGTACATAAAAAACTCGGACGCTCAGCGTTATTGGGTTGTATAGCTTGGGGGTTAATTTGTTTATTAATTTATTTGTTTATAAAAAACTCGGACGCCCAGCGTTATTGGGTTGTTTAGCTTGGAGGTTAATTGTTTATTAATTTTTTTGTACATAAAAAACTCGGACGCTCTGCGCTATTGGGTTGTATAGCTTGGGGGTTAATTTGTTTATTAATTTATTTGTTTATAAAAAACTCGGACGCCCAGCGTTATTGGGTTGTTTAGCTTGGAGGTTAATTGTTTATTAATTTTTTTGTACATAAAAAACTCGGACGCTCAGCGTTATTGTGTTGTATAGCTTGGGGGTTAATCTGTTTATTAATTTTTTTATTTACAAAAAACTTGGACGCCCAGCGTTATTGGGTTGTAAATTTAGGAGGTATTTTATTTATTGAATTATTAGTTTATAAAAAAAGCTGGGCGCCCAGCGTTATTGAGTTTTTTGTTTGCCTGATCTGCGCCGGAAGATTTTCAATTTTCGCGGTACCCCTTGGGCCGGGATCGGCCACACTGCTGTTCAGGATATTCTCAAAGCACCAACACTTTTTAATAAAGTAATTTGTAGGAATAACACAACGGCATTAGCAATTATTGAAGAATCAGAGATTCGTACTACTGATAACGAAGATTGATATCTAACTAAGGTAAACTCAAAATTATTTTTCCATTTACTATCAAATTACCATCACCTACGAAAAGAAAGACAAAAGTTTCAAATTTTACTAACGTAAAAATTTTTATCGTTTTGAAATTAGTACCAGTAACTTACTGTTACAAAGTCTTTTGAGATTTATTCAGAAAGTTAACAGCAACAACTTTGTACATACATAGAATTGGCTCCGTTTATTTATTATATTACAAGTGGCTCAAATTATGTCAATTTGATTTTAATTCTTGAAGTTGTAAAGAAAAATAGTAATTTTAAATTTAAAAAAAAGAAACAAAATTTCAAAATTTTTCACATTATATTATTAAAGGTTGTAGGTTTTAATTGTTAGTACCAATAACTTATTAAAATCAACGTTTACAGTAAAGGATTACATTGAAATGAATTTAAATATTTGACAGTATTTTGAATGCAAAGATTTTATGCGAATATTTATTTACTTATTAATTTGAATTAACTCAATTTCCTGCTTTAATTCATTAGATCAAAAAAGGCAAACCAAATTAATTAACCAACAGTTAAACCTTTAATATTTTTGCATAAAGCTTTAAAAAGATGCCAAAACTTTTTTACAAAAATTATTTGAAAAAAAAAAAAAAATTATGAATTGATTATTCAAATTAAATTATCTTTATACTGATAAATCATAAAAGATTATTTTTTAGAAATGATAATCTTATAGTTATAATGACTCTAAGCAAATTGTTATTATTTGTAAGGAAATATATTTTTTTTTTACACTTTCACATCATGTACTGTTAGTCTCAGTAACATGATTTTTCTTGTATATAGATTAATAATATCTTTCTTTAATAATAGCAAACATGTACCAGTTATCATGAGAAAAGATGTATTTGTCTTCTAATACGATAATTTTGGATTTTAATAGTAGTTTAATTAGTAAAAATACATAGTACTAATTTAAGAATTTATTGTAAAAGCTGGTTATTTTGTATTTTGAGATTTTTGTTGAGCTCGACAGTAATTTTTTCATTACTTCATGAAAATTTTACAAATACAATGTTTTTAAGTGAGTAATTTACAGTAATTTAAATGTTATTAAACTCCGAAAAAAAGAAACATTAAAATGAAGTAAAAAATAAAAAATTGATTGAAATTGTGTTTTATAAAATTGAAAAGAAAATGTTATCTGAAAGCATTAAAAATTGCAATTTTTAAAATAATGATGGGATCAGAAAAAAATGTATGATTATTGAATGATGAAATAAATTAAAAAAGATACACATATATCAAATCCCTTTGGCAAAATCAATAAGAAGTTGTATGACTCAATTCAAAAAGTTGTTGCAAATTAAAAGTTATCTTCATGATTAATTTATATAATTTGTAAATGTTGAATGACATTCAAGCGAGCATTCAAGACTGCAAGTAATAATATTCACATGAAATAAAAAAAATATCATTGACCAAACTAAACTTTTGAAAAATTTTAGAAAAATAAGTTACCCACAATTAAAGAATTAATTTTTAATTTAAAGAAATATTGATTTTAAGAAAAAAATCCTAAAGCCCAATCGGGCTTTAACGGCGATTTGGTTTTTTTTAAACCGACTGCCGTGAAAGCCTGCAGGGCTTTATATACTTTGATTTTTGGTTTTAGGTTAGGACGCTTCAAAGAAAAACTATTTTAGGATGATTATTTCATTTATATTATACATCCCGCGCGTAGCTGATGATCCCCTGAGTAATTAAAAAAAAAAATTAACCCGAACAAAGCCCGCATTGAAAAGTTATGAACGTTTCATTTTTCGAAACGCTGATTCCCTTTGGTCAGGGGAATTCGATTTCAGTTTCGAGCATCCGGTCTCTCTGCCTGCGCTCTCTGTAGACTTAACCGGACGTGACGTATGCGGTGGGCGTGTCTATTTTTGCTGTCTCACTCTTACTGCTTACCTACAGCGGCAGACGGGGGCATGTAGGCCCGAGCCTGTAGCCATGAGGCGACTGGTGGCGCTGTATCAATTAGCAGCTCCCTACAGCTGACTCGTGAGCTGACTACAGCTGACTGCGGAGCCGCTGAGCCGAGCAGCTTGTAATGTGTTATGAGCAATAACTTTTTTATAAATAATTGATTGTCATAGAAAAAACAGTACTGAAGACCCTTATTTTCATTATATATTAAATAAGTGGTAGAATTTACAATTATTAATTTGTTTAATTTCAATAAAAGAGTATGAAATAAATAATCTCTACAGTCTTTCTATGATCATCATCATCAAAGATTTTTCAATTATTGTGGTGTGCCCTGTGAGTTGATAATAATTGTGCTGTGGTTGTGTTGGGAACCTGATGGCTGGAGGTGCATATTGGCAATATTAAAAATAAAGTTTTTTCTGAATGAGTGTGTGTGTGTGTGTGTGTGTGTGTGTGTGTCAGGTTGAACTTGCAAATTACTTTTTTATAATCCACCCAACTTGCAAATTGCAAAAGGTGCAATTGCAGCACATAATGTCATTGTCATACGCATTATCGCTTAATTTCATAGAATCATCATAGAAATGTATATGCTCTGAGCCAATACACTTGAACTGTTAAAGTTTTGTAATCCTACCCTTTTTCAAAAATAAACTTGATGTCTGAAAGTTTTGTAATCCCACTTTTTTTCTAAAATAAACTTGATGTCTGACAATGAATTTTAATTTTGATTGTAACTGTTACATTCACTCAGGGTGTTAATGATAAATATATTTAAGTCAACATGAATCAATTATTAAAATTTTTTATCTTTTTTGTTGTCTGTATGCAAGCTTAATAGATAGTTTTGGGTCTAGGTATCCAGTGGACCAGAAATTATGAATTCTATTTGGCATGGATTTTTAAAGTACGGATGAGCATTTGCTCCATTATTTTCAAAGTGGATTTAGTTTGTCCATCAATTATGTATGCAAAATGAATTCAAAAGTACTTCATAACAGTAAATTATGTCTATGATTTTTATGTGTTCTGACTAATGATAAAATTTATATAAAAGAAATTTAAACCTAAAGAACTAGATGTATCCAAGTTAACATGAATCAATTATTAAAAATTTTTATCTTTTTTGTTTTCTGTAAGCAAGCTTAAGTTATGCGGCCAAAGTGATTTTAAATTTTAAAATTGGTTACTTTTTTTTACAAGAATTAAAAAGTACAATAGAAATAGATAGTTTTGGGTCTAGGTATCCAGTGGACCAGAAATTATGAATTCTATTTGGCATGGATTTTTAAAGTACGGATGAGCATTTGCTCCATTATTTTCAAAGTGGATTTAGTTTGTTCATCAATTATGTATGCAAAATGAATTCAAAAGTACTTCATAACAGTAAATTATGTCTATGATTTTTATGTGTTCTGGCTAATGATAAAATTATATGAAAGAAATTTAAACCTATAGAACTAGATATATCCAAGTCAACATGAATCAATTATTAAAAATTTTTATCTTTTTTGTTTTCTGTAAGCAAGCTTAAGTTATGAGGCCAAAGTGATTTTAAATTTTAAAATTGGTTAATTTTTTTTTTACAAGAATTAAAAAGTACAAAAGAAATAGATAGTTTTGGGTCTAGGTATCCAGTGGACCAAAAATTATGAATTCTATTTGGCATGGATTTTTAAAGTACGGATGAGCATTTGCTCCATTATTTTTAGAGTGGATTTAGTTTGTCCATCTATTATGTATGCAAAACGAATTCAAAAGTAGTTCATAACAATAAATTATGTCTATGATTTTTATGTGTTCTGGCTAATGATAAAATTATATGAAAGAAATTTTAAACAGAAGAACTAGATTTATCTAAGTTAACATGAACCAATCATTGAAAATTTTAATCTTTTTTTTAATCATTTTATGGTTACAAATGAGTATTTGCTACATTTCAATGTAAATTTACATTAAAATAAAGTTATGCAATGTACATTTAAAAAATAGGTAAATACTAAATTGAATTTTTTTTTTTTACATATGAAATTGATTTACCTAGGACTTTTATGGGTTCTGGTTTATGTCGTGGTTTTACATCAGAATAATTGAATATATCTTAGTTATTGTTAAATTATTTAGAATTTGTTAAGATCGTGAAATCATTTATTAAGACATATTTCAACAATATTAATGATGTATTTATGGAGTTTGGTTTTTTTGAACTTGTGGACAAAAAGGAAATACATTTAAATATTTACCGAATTTACGCAATAAAATCTTTAAAAAATACTTTTAAAAAAGTAATGTTTACGGCGATTGGTTTTTTAAAATGGAATCTAAATAAAAATTTATACGCTAAGTATGATCTTTAAAAAATACTTTTAAAAAAGTAATATTTACGGCGATTGGTTTTTTTAAAAGGAGTCTAAATAAAAAGTTTTACGCTAAATATAATAATCTTTTTTTGAAAATGAATTAATGAAAGAAGTGAAATCAAAAAATTTATTACGGACGACTTGAGGCCGAATTACTTATTATTTAAAAATAATTTTCTCTTCTAAAAGATGATTATATTATGTTGAATCACCTTCAATATACGTAAAGTTAACATTTTTCAATTATAGCACATACATGGGAAAACACATGCAAATTGCACACAACTCAAACACTTTTTAAAATTAAAAATTAAAATATGTTGTTAAGAAGCACACTGAGCATTCAAAATATAATTTAAAAAACACAGGTATCAATGCTTTTTTTCGAGATAATTTAGTTCAAAGAATATTAAATTTTTACAGGTCAAGTATAGACATACATTGTGATTTAGTTGATTTCTAACTCAATTACAACATGTTTTAATTTTAAAAAGTGTTTGAGTTGTGTGCAATTTGCATGTGTTTTCCCATGTATGTGCTATAATTGAAAAATGTTAACTTTACGTATATTGAAGGTGATTCAACATAATATAATCATCTTTTAGAAGAGAAAATTATTTTTAAATAATAAGTAATTCGGCCAATCTCTGCAAAATTTCAGACCTCCAGGTCTTACAAGCTCCAAGTTCTAGAGCTTGGCAGTTTTGAACGTACGACGACAACGATGAAACATTGTGAGTTAAAGAAAAGCACGTAAAATTAAAAAAAAAACAATTTTTTGATTATTTATGACATAAGAGGCTATAAAATCATTAAATAATTAACTATATCCATATTTTATTCCTTTTTATAATCATCTACTTGAAAATAACGTTACGTGTGCCACACGTGTGGACATTCAACAGGGATTATAGTCACTCATTTTTTTTCTTTTTTTTTCCTTTCTTTTTTTTTTCTTTTCTGTTTGTTTTTTTTTTTTTTTTATTGATTTAATATTATACAAGAGTTCTACAATAAAATTGTTGATAACTTTTTTTTTTTTAATAATTCCTTGCGTTATTTTTGTGTTTTTGCAAGAATAAGTATACAGTTTTAAACTTTTCTCTTTTTATACTTTTCTTACTTTTCATACTTCCCTTTTCAAATATTTTCATTTTATAAATTTTTGTTATAAAAATTTTTTTTCCAAATTCAATGTAATTAATTAACAGTTTTTTTGTACTTATATTTCATTTCATTCATTTTTTGAAAATTTTATTTAAATTGATCCAATTTTTTTTTTTCAAAAATTATGTTCTCAATAAATTCTCTTTCATTTATGAACTGACTCTTTTATTTTTTTCAAACATTTCTTTCATTGTTCTTACATATGAAATCAAAAAATTTATTACGGACGACTTGAGGCCGAATTACTTATTATTTAAAAATAATTTTCTCTTCTAAAAGATGATTATATTATGTTGAATCACCTTCAATATACGTAAAGTTAACATTTTTCAATTATAGCACATACATGGGAAAACACATGCAAATTGCACACAACTCAAACACTTTTTAAAATTAAAACATGTTGTAATTGAGTTAGAAATCAACTAAATCACAATGTATGTCTATACTTGACCTGTAAAAATTTAATATTCTTTGAACTAAATTATCTCGAAAAAAAGCATTGATACCTGTGTTTTTTAAATTATATTTTGAATGCTCAGTGTGCTTCTTAACAACATATTTTAATTTTTAATTTTAAAAAGTGTTTGAGTTGTGTGCAATTTGCATGTGTTTTCCCATGTATGTGCTATAATTGAAAAATGTTAACTTTACGTATATTGAAGGTGATTCAACATAATATAATCATCTTTTAGAAGAGAAAATTATTTTTAAATAATAAGTAATTCGGCCTTAAGTCGTCCGTAATAAATTTTTTGATTTCACTTCTTTCATTAATTCATTTTCAAAAAAAGATTATTATATTTAGCGTAAAACTTTTTATTTAGACTCCTTTTAAAAAAATAATCATCTACTTGAAAATAACGTTACATGTGGCCACACGTGTGGCTCACACGTGTGGACATTCAACAGGGATGCTTCGAAGATTATTTTATTATGATATTGAAAAATAAGTTGCAATATATTGAGAAAATATATTCTGAGAAAAATTGATTAGATCACTTCTTACCAAATTTTTATCTCAAAAAAAAATTGAAATGAAATATATAAAAAAGCAAAAAAAAAACCAATTAACAATCCTAAAATTTGAAAAGAAAAAAAAAATGTATTACAATAATTTATGAAATAAAAATATTTGAAATGAAAAAAAAAAGTCAATAATGTAAAAAAGGATAGAATGTATCCTGGTAAAAAATACAAAAATGGTACAAGTATAAATTGAGGGAATATATATGGGTCAAAATAATACTTTTTTAAAAACCCATCCGCATGAGGTCGATGGATCTTTCTGAAATTTTTTGTCGTTAAAGTACCATCCAAAACAATACTTTTTCCGCAAACTAGAAGTCGCTATCACATTTCTACTGCGTGCGGCGTCGTTTTGAAATACGAAAAAAGACCTATTTTAGTGATATTTTAAAGCTTTCTTTGAAAAATCATAACTTTAGTTTAAAACAAGATAACGACATGTGGTTTGCGTCAAAATTATGATTAAAGCAAGCACTTTTAGTAAAAAATATAATAACTAACTTTTAAATTTGTTTTCCTATGTACAGAATACCTTGATCAAATGTTATTTTTACTCGTTTTTGTCCTATCTTCACTTGAATGTAGCTTCATTTAGGTCAATATTTTTGGTATATCTAAAAATTGCAAAAAATTCTTCATAAAAAGACCAAAATTTCGTGACCATACAGGACTCTGTGGGACCTTCCACTTCCAAGATAAAACCGTTTGAAAATTTTAAAAAACTCAAAAAACGCGTTTTTTGCGATTTTTAAGGGCTGTTTTGCACTGATTCCACGATCAATTTTTTTTTTTAACTGTATGGAGAGATACTTCAAAATATCCCAAACAAGAGCCAACAGTTTTTTTTTGACACATTGGGTCTTTTTATTTTCATGGGGAGCAATTCTATTTTACTTTATTTTCTTTAAAAAACAAGCTTTTCGACTCAATTAGCAGCTGCAATAATAGGTTATAATGGCAATTAATGAAGTTATGGTTCCCTTATTGGAAAAAGACTTCAGTATTTGAGAAAATATTTATTTATTTTTATGTTTTTATAAAAAATTTTAAATGATTCAATGATAAATTTTAATATTAGCTTCTCCTATTCCAATTTGTTTGGACTCAACTTTTTTTTACGAGACGTACTGTTATTTTAAAGATATTTTATCAAAGAGTTTTAAATAAAAAAAAACTAAAAAAGTTTTTGTTAATACAAAACTATGAATGTTATTGTAGTTGATTAAAATTGGATGTCAGCCTAACTTTGATTTATGGTAGTAGGTATGGTCCTCGAATAAAAGATCAAAATAGCACGAAACTTGGTAAAAATATTACTAGTAGTGTACTTAAATTTTAAGAGCTTGATAGACCCTAATGAAAAAGATCTGATTAATTTTCATTTAGCATGGTTTAACACGTGCTCTTATGAAGAAATCATAACTGTTTATACACAATCTCGAAATTAAACTTGAAAGAAAGACTGGAATATAATAAAAAAAATTCGAGTCATAGTAAAATATTCAATACACTTTTTCCGACCGGAATGAATTTTTCGTAGATCACTCAAGTTGGTTAAAAAAATCATCAAACACTAAAATATTAGGTTAGGCACTATGTTTTACGCGAGTGCGAGAGAGACGCAGAGCTCCGTGACGCCCTCTGTCTTACTCGCACAACTATTTGCTCCGTGCAAACTGCAAGTTTGTTCGCGAAAACACTTACAGAAAAATCTGCGCTAATTGTCTGCACTAATAAAACCTGCATGAAGTTTTGAAAATTGGCGCCGAACGATTACCTTCATGCTGATTAGCTTTAAAAGCTAACTTCAGGTAATCAGGTAGTAAACAAAGTTGCTGTAACCTCAGAGAGAGTTTTTTTTTTAATGAGTTTTTCTAATGCTTCTTAGTCTTGTTTTTTTTTATACAATTGTGTCCTCAATGCATTTATAACTTTCATTTGATCACCTTTGTTAAAAAGTATTTAATTATCAAAATAAATAATAACTAAAACTGATACAAAAAATAATATTCTTTTTTCTATCAAAAATTTATCTGTTCTTATTTAATAGTTGTGTAATTTTCGTGTGTGTTGAAAAACAATGAGCTAAAGTAGTGTTAATATTTATCTTTAAAATGTATAGTCAAGATATCTGTTGTCTCAATAATTATGTGACTGATAAATGCCACACCAATAGATGGAATAGTGTCTCCAACTTTTATCATAAAATAAAGAATCTGCCTTTTAACGAAGTACAAATTCTCATTTCAAGAGTGGACGGACTTCAATAGTATTTTATTATACAAGTGCATAAAATTGGTTTCCTCCTCTTGTGGCCGTTTTTGCACGAGCGAAGCGAGTGAAAAATGGTCACATGAGGAGGAAATCACTTTTACACACATGTACAATACAATATTTTATCGTACTAAGTGCGTAGAGCTCGATTTTACGTACGCCGCTTTTGGTTAGCGTGCGTAAAATCGAGCCTCTACGCACTAGTGCGATAAAATATTGAAAATAGTGCAATTTGTGACTATCATTATAAGGCTTATTTGAGTTATTATGAATCTTCAAAATGCAAAAATCAATGCTTTAATCCGTTCAAAAAACATTCTAAAACTATTACCAGTAGACTTTTCAGTGTAGACTTAGAACTATCACAAAATGCTCAAAAAAACCTAAATATTAATGTACCTATGGGACAAAAACTTTGCAACCATTGTTACACTCAATTAAAAAAAGAAGTTGAGGTCTACAATAATTTACATTTACATACTACAATAAAATTTACATCAGTTAGATAAAATATCTCTTGATTTTATGAGATCTAATATGGCTTTAGATCTCACTGTTATTGATCAAGTCTGTAGTGTATGTTTTCATCAATTGAAACTGGCTATTAGTGAGCACAAAAAAGATGATAAAGTTGAAGTAATTCAAGTGCCAGATGAAAACTCGGCGTCACGAGGTGATCAAGGATTACTTTCATCTGAAGGTAAGGGTGGAACTTCGGGCTCTGAATATTTAACTGAAAGTCAACATAAAAGAAATCTAGACTGCATGCTTGATACACTTGGAATACCTAGTTTCAAGCGACAAAAAATGAATGATCAAGCTGTGATTGAAAACGGTGTTGCTATAGTTCAATCAGTTGTAAATAAGGTTTCAGATGCCTTTGAAAATGCTAATGATATTCATTTTCTTCATTTAAATTTGACTAACGCATTGGATAATAGTTATTGGTTTGAACAAATCATGGAAAATTTAATGTCAAAGTTCAATAACGATGATACTTCCTATGATGATAAAATTGGTTTATTGACTATTTTGCCAAAAGAATGGAGTTTAAAAAAAATTAATAATTACTTTAAATGTTATTATTACATGCTCAAAGAGTCTCAAAAGTTAAGAGAAAAACAAGGTAAATTTTTTATACTTTTTTACTTTTATTATTAGTGACAGTTAATTATAATAAATCAAAAATTTTAATATTATTTTTGCTAAACTACACAACAGTCTACACTTATATTTGACTTTTATAAGCATTTATGTGTAGTTAGATATTCATTTAAGATTTTTTTGTTGATAATTGAATTTCAAAAAAGGAACCCAAAAAATTTTTGAATTAAGGATAGTCTTGAAAGGTATTTGTTGTCAGAAAGTTTTTATAATTTTTTTCAACAAGATTTCAATTTTTGTTTTCTGTGTGTGAAAATTGTTTATACATTTTTTTTTACAAAAAGAATATTCTTAAATAATAATTTAGAACAATTAGCCTTAATTATCCAAAAAAGTTATCCTGTTAATGTGATATTTCTTTTAAGTTTCAAAAAAATTTAATCTTTAAACCTAAAAAAACAATAATCTAAAATTAAAATAGAAGAAAGATAATTTTTTACTTTGATATAGCAAGTTAAAAAATTAGTATAATGAACAAGACGATTAAGTTTTTGAATAAAAATGAAATTGAATGAAATTTTATTATTTACAAAAATTTCTATACATATTAATAAAGATCTAACTTTATGCAAAGTATTTAATTTTATGAAGAGCTCGAAAAAGCGTGATATGTGCCACCGAGTAAAAATTTCTTAAATTTAAATAATAATTTACTTAATTATTTTTTGTTATAACAAAACAAAAAATTTTTCAATTTGAATAAATATTTATTAATTATAACAAATATCTATTCAGAAGAAAATTCTCCCTCAAAGTATTGGAAAAGTTATTTAAATTAAATATAACACTGAAGTATCATTTTTTTTCTATTTCTTAAATAAAAAAAAAAAACATTTACATTTAAAAAAAAATATTTTGTAAAAAAAAACAGAAATTCAAATTAACTTTATTTTAGCATTTTTATTAGCTTACATCAATTCGAATAAGTTTTTATTCAAACTAAATTATTTGAAAATAATAATAATAATAAAAATTCGGATTCACTTTAAAGACAAAAATGAGTTTACATAATGTTTCAGTAAATAAAAAATCATTATTATTTAAACACTGAAAGGTTTCTTGAAATAAATTTTTTTATAGTTGCATAAATTGATTATATGATTAAATATTCATTTTGTTTGAAAAAACATTTTTTTTTTAAATTAATAATATTGCAACGCTCCAGTAATTAATCATATTTATGAAATTTAAAAAATATTTTAATTGGAAAAAAGTAGGATTACATACAAGTTGTTTGATTAAAAGTCTATTTAAGCTTTACAATAATAATTTATAAGAACAGGTTTGAAAAAGTACTGAATAAAAGAATTTAAAGCTTTTTATTTTTACAGGTATACTGGGTAAACGTATTAGGAAAACCTATTTTAAAATTTTAGCTCACGTTAGAAAAGAGATTGAAGAATTTTTTCTGGATGATGCTAATAGTATGCTATGCAGTGGGGTAAAGGAGTGCATTAATGCTAAAAAAAATGATAAAACTAAAGAAAAAGTACAGAAAAGACTTATTTTAACGAATTTGAAAGATTTATATGATCGTTGGAAACTAGAGACTAAAGAAACTAAAGTACCCTGCTTAGCTTTTTTTGTGAGTTTAAAACCAGAACAGTGTTTTTATGCTGGAGATCCAGGGACACATAACATTTGCGTGTGCGCTATTCATCAAAATTTTAAACTAAAATTGTCAGCTGCTAGATCAGATGTTAATTACAAGGATTTATTAGTAGCTGGAGTTTGTTCGGTTGAAAGTACAGAATGCATGCTGAACGAATGTTCGAATTGTCCTTATAAAGAATCTATGAAAAATTTTTTAATAAATGGTTTGGATCTGAACATTGTCACGACAACCTCTGTGAAATATTTGCAGTGGTCTAAAGTAGATTGATTGATTGATTGTCTATAATTTATTGTCGACCTTGGGGTAGAACCCTATTTGGCCGCTAAAAGTAATACAAAGAAATTACATTAAATAAAGGAACAATACATAAGTAGCATTAAAATTACATATTTGTTGCTTAGAACTGGTAGTATATAAAAGTAAATAAAAATAAAAATAGTGTTAGGTGCTGCAGCGCGTGGGTTGAGGATGTAATGCGCGTAGTGAAGGCCGTTGACTATTAACGTGAGGAGGTAGTGTATGTAGATGGTAGCATAGAGAGGTAACGGATCGAACAGGATCAAATGCGGGCTCGTAAAGAGCGGGGGAGTATAGGGGATCGAGGGAGGGTGGGAGTACGGTGACAAGGCGCTCACGAAGAGAGAGGAGTTCGAGTCGCGTTCGAGGAGGGTGTCGCGAAGCGAGGTTTTGAAGGCCTCGGTTGTTATTGTGTTGAGGTCGTGGCGGCCGAGAGAGTTAAGGATGCGGACTGCACAGCTGGCGAAAGAGTGGCGCAGGGTGTTTGTACGGGCAGGGGGAACGACAAAGTAGCCAGTGCCACTGCGGGTGGACCTTGAGACCGGGGGAAGCAGGTCATATAAATAGGATGGATGACGTGTGGTCACAACTCGGTGGGCGAGTGTGCCGATGAAATATTCCCTGCGGCGTTTGGCGGAGAGCCATCCGAAGGCGAGTCGGTAGGGCGTGATGTGAGCCATCCAGAGGATGTTGCCATACACGTAGCGCACGCAAGCGTTAAGGAGGCGTTGAAGTTTGAGGTCTTGGGCAGCGGTGAGGTTATGGTAGACGGCGCACGCGTAGTCGAAGTAGGGGAAAATGAGCGATTCGACGAGCTCAAACCAGAGGGGTCGTGCGAGGGCATGTCTGTAAAAACGCAGACTATGAAGGGAGGCGTAGATTCTGGCGGTGATGGAGGTGAGATGCGGGTTCCAGTTCAGCGAAGGGGTGATGGTGACGCCAAGACTTTTCAGCTGGTCGGCGAAGGGGATGGGGGTTCCGGCGATAGAGATGAGGGGGGGCGGTAGGGCACTCAATGTTTTTAGGTGGTGGGGGCTGCCAAAGAGTATGGCCACTGTCTTGCTGGCATTGAGCGTGAGTCCGTTCTCCTCGGCCCATTTAGCAACAGAGGAGGCGTCGTGGGATAGCTTCTGGGTGAGGGAGGTAAGACCTTCGATAGTGGCAGCTGCTTCGAGGTAGATCTCCAGGTCGTCGGCGAATAGTTTGTGGAGCGCATGGAGTAGAGAGAGGGGGAGATCAAGAATGAAGATAAAGAAAAGCAAGGAGCCAAGGACGCTGCCTTGAGGTACACCAGCGTGAACGGGGAGCCACTCAGCTGATATGGCGTGTTCGCATTTGATCGTTTGGGATCTTCCACTGAGGTAGTTGGCGAACCAGCGGATAACCCCGTCAGAGCACCCAACTCGCCGAAGTTTGAGGAGAAGCCGTGAGTGAGGGATAGAGTCAAAGGCTTTGGAGAAGTCGAAAGCGATAAGACCGACGATTTTCTTGCTGTCTATTGCTCGGCGAACGTGATCGAGGATGCCTGTGAGTGCGTTTTGGGTGGATTGATGGGCTGTAAATCCGGCTTGTTGGGGGTCGAGGAGGTTGTGAGTGGTAAGGTGCATGAGAAGTTGTTTGTGTACGATGCGTTCTAGGATTTTCGAGGGGGTGGAGAGAAGCGCGATAGGCCGGGTGTCGAAAGGAGTCTGGGGGGAGCGTACTTTTGACAGTGGTACTATGAGCGCACGTTTCCAGGTGTCCGGGAAGGTGCTGGTCTCCAACGAGTAATTGAAGAGTGAGGTAAGGTGCGGCAGTAAGCAAGGAGCGGAGAGCTTAAGCATTTCGGTCGAGATGCCGTCCTCGCCGGTACTTGAAGAGGAGCAAGCTGCAAGTGCTTGGGAGACATCGTCAGGGGTGATGGGCGCAAAATCGAAGGTGGGGCAGTTGGGGTCAAGAGGGGGTTGATTGCACGCTGTAACGATGTCCATCTCGTTAAGAGGTGGCGACGTACTGCATACAGCGGCGAAATGGGCGTTAACCCTTAAAGTACACACCCAAATCCAGAACTGCCACACTGACAGTTATGTGGGGTATTTTACACCCCGTGTGAACTTTAAGGGTTAAGGGTGGAAGGTGAGAAGTGTTTGAGGGGCGAGGATGATGTTTGAGAGCCAAGGCCAAGTTTTTTGAGTTCGCGCCATTTGCTGGAGACTGATGGGGCAGCAGTGACTCGTGACGCAAGAAAGTTGTTTTTGGCGGTGGCGAGGTGATTAGAGACTTCGTTGCGTTTGCAATGGTAGACGGCGACGTTGCGCGAGGAGCGAAACCGGCAGGCATTGCGGTAAAGCCGTTGGCGCTCCGAAATAAGCAGTCGGATGTCTGCGGAGACTCAGGGTTTATTTCGGTTTGAGGTAGAAAAGGTTTTGGGTGGTGCGATCTTGTCGAAGGTATAGACGACAGCTTTGGTGAGGGCTTCAGTGTAGCGATTGAGCGCAAGTGAGGGGGAGTTGGGGAAGGGGGGCAAGTGTGCAGCAGCGAGGGGTGCAAGAAGGGAGGGCAAGGTGGCAATGGTCGTTGAGAGTGGGGCGGTGACGTCGCTGGGACGAAGTTGTTTGAGGTTACGCGAGGTGATGACTAGGGGTGCGAGGGGAGGGGTGGCAAGTTTGTATTCAAGCTCGATGAGGTCGTGGCCGTACGAGAAGGGGTCTAGAGATTTACGGTAGGTGACGAGGCGATCGGGGTCCTTGAGGAGGAAGAGGTCGAGCCAGGTGTAGTGAGAGGACCCGTCGCTCCAGAGGGTGTGGTGGGTGGGGGGTGAATCGACGAGGTGGAGTTAGTGGTAAAGTAATGGCGAAAATAGATAGAGTTGTCGGTGGTTTTAAGCATGTCGATGTTGAAATCGCCTGTAACGATTACATGGGAGTAGGGAGGGATGAATTTAGCGAGGCTATCGAAAAAATCTATTGGTAAACGGGTGGAGGGTGCGCGGTAGACTATGGCAAGAAGAGCGGTAAAAGACGAGGATTTGACGCGGTAAATAACGTGAGCGGGGCGGGTGTGGTCAGTGGGATCTGATTTGTCTAGCTCAGTGATGGTGAAGTCAGATCGCGCGAATAGACAGATCCCGCCGCCAGGTTTGTTCTCGCGGTCGTGCCTGTGCAGGGTCATTCCAGGAAGCTTGAAGAGTGAGGACGAGATGGCGTTGTCGATGCGAGACTCGGTAATCACGAAGAGGTCATATTTGTTATCGGTCATGTGGTTTTCAAGCTTGCTGAAATGAGTGCGGAGGCCGTTGATGTTGACGTGGCCTATGCGGAGTGAGGGGGTAAGGCCGTGGCGGGGGGCTGGTGCACACGGGGGGTCTCATTGTCTGGGTACTTGCTGGGGGCACGGGTTGGGGGTAAGATGATTGAGGTCGGAGGCAGAGGTGATGGGTATAGGTGCAGCTGTAAGGGTGGGTCGCATGCAAACGCCAGAGTTGGACACGAGAGGGGGAGCGTAATTAATTTCTCTGGCACGCTGCCAAGCGGCGGCGTGAAGCTTGTGGATGGGGCCGGGGAGAATAGGGTTGACATAAATGCCAACTGCATCACCTTTGCCGAAGAGTTTGAGTGCGGTTACGTTTTTGAGTTTGCGACCAGAAGAAACAACGTCATCGCGCACGGCGGCGGATGAGAATTGTATAGCAATGGTGGCAGAGGTGGGGGGTAGGGTGGCTGGTGTTTGCGTTTTGCCCTCGAAGATGCGAGAATTATAAATGTGGGCGGTGGCGCAAGAGCAGTCCATGGCTTGGAGAATTTTGGAGGCGGCGGCGATCCTGGAGTCATGTTTGTTGATGAGGGCGCGTGGGACGCCGGAGATGCGAACCTCGCAGGAGTCACGCTGGATGACATTGGAGTGGATGGCGGAGATTCTGCTGCTGAGGTGGTCTTGGTTTTGTTCGATCGCGGTGAGACGGGTCCCGAATTTTTCAAAGCCTTCGAACAACTCGATGCTGTGCTTGACAGCAGAGATCTCGGAGAAGAGCTTGTGGGCCCAAAGGGGTGTATCGGAGGGTAAATTATCGTGATCGGCCATGGCGGAGGGGGGGGGGAGTGAGAGCCCGGGGGGCAGAAGATTTTGGTCGGTTGGCTATCGAGGGCCGCGGGGGGCGAGGTGCGAAAGCGTTTGGCTGGAGGGTCGCTGGCGTTTTGCGGGGAGGTAGGGATAGAGGTGGAGTGGGATGGGTGATAAATGGTACAATTGCTGGCTGTGGAGGAGGAGGAGGAAGAAGACGGGGTGGGGGATGACGGAAGGAGTCTGGCTCCTTCGGCCGAGAAGTGAGTTACGAGGCACTTTCTGCAGTAGAATTGAGGGGAGTTAGAGGTGTCGATGCGGGTGCTGCAGTTTGTGTGGATTTTGCCCGAACAGCCAGCACAGGAATGGTGGGGTGAGGTTTCGTTGTTACGCGAGATTTTGCGACAGGCGATGCATGAGCGGCGGGTGCGGGTCATAACCAAGATCAGGGCATAACTGGTGGCGAAAGGTAGCGACTGGCAAAGAAGGCACTGAGACACACGCCGTTTGCACTAAAGCACTAAAAACACGCGCTGCAGACGCTAAACACACGCTACTGACACTTCACACACGGTAGCGCTGAACGCGCACTGGGGCGATGATGTTTGTCAACAAAGGCAGGGCAGCAGACAGCTACGTGGGCGATGATCAGCAGTAGGCAGACTGTGGCGCTGCCGATGCGCAGGTGGTAGTCAGTCAAACTGTTGTGGAGTAGAAGGCAGCGCGATCGGTAAAGAAGGTGAGGGCTACAGCTCACGTGGCAGGTGCTCGATGATGGCCTAGGTCAGGCTGGGGCGAAGTAGGGCGCGCCGGGAGCACGACGTCGGGTCCTGAGAAGCTGGCAACTCCTTGCTTTGAGTTGAAAAAAACATTACACTCGACGCTGAAAAAGTATGAGCTAACCCTTAGCAAACCTTTGACACTCTCGCCTTTGGCTCAGGTTTTGAACACAAATTGTTTGAAAATTAGCTAAAAACCCAAAGAAGTGACCCAAATGTCTAGTCCTAGCAGGTCCTCCTCTTAGGGTTGGATAAGTTTTTTTGGATCATCGATTGCAGAAACTTTGGAAATCGCTTTCTGGTACCGAATGATGAACAAACCCCATTGCAAGTATCCTCGGTGAAATCAGCGATGAATTTATCGGTGAATTCATCGGCGAATTCCTCGCTTTTTGCGGTGAAATCCTCGGTGAATGCCTCGCTTTATGCGGTGAAATCCTCGGTGAATCTTAACAGTGAAATCCTTGGCGAAATCCTCGGCATTATAACGGTTTCGAAAACGAAGGAGTCAAGAAGGATATCTGGTGCGCCTAGTGATACGTACGCCTTGAATATGATTTCCCCAGGAAGTTTCGACTCCGGATGGGTCAGGGCGGACACTGGTGCACCTGGCGATACTTACGCCTTAGAAAGGATTTCCCCAGGAAGCTTCGACTCCGGAGGGATCAGGGCGAGCACCTGGTGCACCTGGCGATACTTACGCCTTGGAGATGATTTCCCCAGGAAGTTTCGAAACTAAAAGGCTCAAGACGGACACCTGGTGCACCTAGCGATACTTACGCCTTGGAGATGATTTCCCTAGGAAGTTTTGACTCCGGAGGCATCAGGGCGAGCACCTGGTGCACCTGGTGATACGTACGCCTCGGAGATGATTACCCCAGGAAGTTTCGACTCCGGAGGGATCAGGACGAGCACCTGGTGCACCTGGCGATATTTACGCCTTGGAGATGATTTCTCGAGGAAGTTTCGGCTCCGGAGGAATCAGGGTGAGCACCGGGTGATACTTACGCCTTGGAGATGATTTCCCCAGGAAGTTTTGACTCCGGAAGGGTCAGGGCGCATACCTGGTGTACCTGGCGATACTTATGCCTTAGAGAGGATTTCCCCAGGAAGTTTTGACTCCGGAGGGATCAGGGTGGACACCTGGTGCCCCTGGTGATACGTGCGCCTCGGAGATGATTTCCCCAGGAAATTTCACTTGCAGTTGATGATGAGATAGTGGATCTTACCCCAGGTAGCACCAGGTCGACTACCAGGTAACCAGATCTGTTAGCTCAGGAAGTTTTACTCGTAGTGGACGGTCACAGAGGGCCAAATCGAAGGTCCATTTTCAAAAATTAATATCCCCTAGAATCTTAGGAGTAGAGTAAACATCCGGGAGCCGTTTTCTTCGTTTGGTGGAGTACTTTGAGAAAAAGTCCCGCTTTGTTGTAAAAAATTGTTAAAAACAATTGTTATTGCAAAAAAATTTTTAAAAGTGAACAATGAAGTATATGAAAAAATCGTCTAAAAACGAGTAGTGCTATTCTCCCAGATTTTGTTACGTCAAGATATTGATTATCAAGCATCTAAGTCGCACAAAGTTAGCTGGGTCGTTTTATCATCGGGAACAACCACAACGAGCTGCAGACAGGGGGATGAAACGTTACATAAAATTGTAAAATTAAAAAAAAAGGGTTGCAATTCTCTGAGCCCCCAAAACCCTGTGCGCCCGAATTCAACAAAATATTGATTGGCTATCTCCCATGCTCTAATTCCCTATAACCCTGGGCGCCCGAGCTCAACAAAATACTGATTGGCTACCCCTCAAGCTCTAAGCCCCAAAAACCCTGGGCTCCCGAGTTCAACAAAATACTGACTGCACTGGGAAAAAATTGGGGACGACTCTCCTCACGTGTCGTGCATGGGGATACACGACGCTGTGGGCACAGCGAAACCCATATGCGGGAATCACGATCCCCACAGAAACTTTGCGTCAACGACCGATTAGCGTGATGTTTTCATAAATTGTTGAAATAGTGCTATTTTTACTTTAGGACAATCTCAAGACTCGAAAGACTTGTAAAGCAAAAGACGTATCACCAGTGAAATAACATATTTTGGCACATATATAACCGACATAATTAGGATAAGCTAAAAAAACCGGAGGCTCATGGGGAACTTTCCCAAATATTGCCCCCAATCAGATGGTCTTGGATTAGACCAGCGCTGAACCGAGTTGAGCTCATTGGGAAATTATGCCCCCTGTCGAAATAATCTCCGACCAGAGCTGAAATTAAAGCCCCCGGTAAAACCGACTCCAAAGCCGTCGGGGTGAATGTAGGGATCAATGTTACCGACGCAACTAATGGAGTTAAAAAATTTAAAGTTGGCTGTGCCGAGGATCGAACCCAAGACCCCTCGAACGACGTTAGGTTATGGACGAAAGTGCCGGATAAACGGGTAGGCAGAACAGGCACATGCCTATAGGCCCAATAAGCCCCCACCACATGTATGTACAAATTTTTTTTTTTTTTTTTTTTTTTAAATTTGATATTAGAAAACATAATAAATATAATTCAAACAAAGTACCAATTTTTTTTTTTTTATTGAATTTATTCTGATCAGCACTAATCAATTATTTGATACTACTAGATACATTTTTTTAAAAGTGATGATCTTTTTTACGCTGAATTTTGTCTAATCCAAGCTCTAAACCCCTTAAAACCCTGGGCACCCGAGTTCAACTAAAAAATTTATCGGCTATGCCCCAAACTTCAAACCCCTAAAACCCTGGGCGCCCGAGGTCAACGAAAAAACTGATCAGCTATCCCCCAAGCTCTAAACCTCCCAAAACTTGCTTAGCGGGAGAGCTTGGAGGATAGCTGATCAGTTTATTTATTTAACTCGACGCCCAGGGTTTTGGGGGTTTAGAGCTTGGGAGATAGCTGATAAGTTTTTTTTTTTTTATTGAACTCGGTCTTCCAGGATTTTGGGTGTTTAGAGCTTGGGGGATAGCCGATCAGTTTTTTTTTGTTGAACTCGGGTGCCCAGGGTTTTGGGGGTTTTGAGCTTAGGAGATAGTTGATAAGTTTTTTTTTTTATTGAACTCGGTCTTCCAGGGTTTTGGGTGTTTAGAGCTTGGGGGATAGCCGATCAGTTTTTTTTCGTTGAACTCGGGCACCCAGGGTATTTGGGGGCTTAGAGTTTGAGGGATAGCCAATAAGTGTTTTTGTTGAGCTCGGGCGCACAGGGTTTTGGGGGTTTAGAGCTTGGGGGATAGCTGATCAGTTTTTTCGTTGAACTTGGGCTTCCAGGGTTTTGGGATCATTTTTTTTTTTTAGACGTCAATTTTATTAGGGGCGGGAGAGGGGTGGCGCGGCGGTCCTCAGGTTAACCTCTAGCTGGAAGGAGTTGCTGCTCCCCTGACCTCAATTTTTATGCGTTTTAACTGAAATAGTAAAAAAAAATTTCCTTGGATAGGCCCCCACAAAAATTGTGCCTATAAGCCCCCATCAGAGTTAATCCGGCATTGATGGACGATTTACGTGCAGTAAAACTTTTTAAAACTATAGAGACACTAATTTTTCTAAGAAATAGAATTAAAGACAAAAATTTTGCGCTAAACCTGGTTCAGATCGGATAACTAGAGACCAAGTTATGAATTTAAAAAAAAAAAAAAATTTCGGGTCTTTCAGAGGCTTTAAAAAGTGGGTGGCCCACCTTGCCCCTTCACAGAATCACCCTGAAAAGTTGAGTTTTTCATGTCTTCGAAACATACTAAAATTTCAGAGATGGATCCAGTCTGGTTTTCGAGAAATAAACGAAAAACTACCTAAAATTGTGGTTTTCCATGTATTTTAAATGGGACACAAATGTTTCTGTGCATGCACGGCTAATGAATTTATCGAAAAAACAATTACGGGATGTTTTTTTCGGATCCAAAAAGACACCTTATCCTGCAGTTTCAGCCGATTTGGCGTAGGACAAATTTCGGTTAAATTGCAACCCATCCTTTGTCAAATTATTGAGATTGAAACCGAGACCGAGATTAACCGAGACCGAGACCATCCAAAGTCTCGTCAGTCTCGGTCACGAACAGCTGGATTCTAGTGTGTTAAAGTAGGGGACGCAGAGCTGTAAGTAGGAGTAAGGATCTTATAGCGATCCCTATAGTAGGGATCCCTATAAGATCCCTAGGTAGGAAAAGTACGCTGTTGAAGGAGGGTGGGATGGGCGTGAGTCCTTCTCGATGTAAGCGTATGATCCAGTCGTGAGTCGTGACAGTCACGGTCAAAGAGAGTGTTGCGGAGCAGTGACTCGAAGGACTCGACAGAAATACTATCTAGGTTGAGCACACCTAGTACAAGTTAATCACAGAGGGACCGACTTGAGCAAATAAGTTTCGCAGAGCCTCGGTGCAAACAGGTGGTATATAAAAGTAGCCGCCCCCAATGCAGGCAGAGCGACGGATATCGGGGCGGGTGATTGATTGATTGTCTAAAGTTTTTATTTCGAGCTTGGGGTGGAACCCTATTCGGCCGTTGGAGTGTTTACAATGAGATTACAAAAAAATAGTATTAACAGAGAATATCTAAGTTCGAAGTAATACATATAATTAGATAAAAGGTAGCAGTTTACAATAATACATAATTTATAATAATGAAGGCCATGTCCATGTGCAAGGTAGTTATAGGGGTCGCTTTACAGTGGATATATGAGCTTGTGCCGTGATGGGAGTGGGGTTAGAAGCGGGCGTGAAAGAGCGGGGTAGAATGAGGAATGAAGGTAGGCGAGGAGGGACGATAGCGAGGCGCTCACGAAGGGAGCGATCGGTCCAGTCGCTACGGTCGCGTTCAAGTAGCGTATCGCGGAGCAGGGACTTGAAGGTCTCAGGTGAGATCTTGTCAAGGTCGTGGCGGCCAAGGGAGTTGAGGGTGCGGACTGCACAACCAGAGAAGGAGTTTCGCAGGGTATTAGTGCGAGCGGGGAGGACGATGAAGTAACCGGTGCCACTGCCGGCAGATCGTCAGATCGGGGGAGCTGGTCGTACAAATAAGAAGTTTGGTGGTTGGTTAAGACTCGGTGGGCGAGTGTAACAATAAAGTACTCGCAGTGGCGTTTGGCGGAGAGCTAACTGAGGGCGAGATGGTAGGGAATAACGTGGGCCATCCAATGGATATTTTCATAGACGTAGCGAACGCAGGCATTGAGGAGGCGCTGCATTTTCAGGTCCTGCGCGACAGTGAGGTCGTGGTAAACGGCACACGCGTAATCGAAGTGAGGAAGAATAAGGGATTTAATGAGTTCTTACCGGAAGGATCGCGCGAGGGCATGCCTGTAGAAGCGGAGGCTGTGGAGGGAGGCGTAAGCCCGCGCGGCGATCGAAGAGAGATGTTCGGTCCAGTTTAGCGAGGGGGTGATGATTACTCCGAGGCTCTTCGACTTGTCGGCGAAGGGGACGGGGGTACCAGCGACAGAGATGAGGGGGGTGGGTAGAGTGCTAGGGGATTTGAGGTAGTGATGGCTACCAAAAAGCGTGGCGATAGTCTTGCCAGCGTTGAGCGTGAGCCCGTTGACTTCGGCCCATTTAGCAATCGAGGAGGCATCGTAGGAGAGCTTGCGAATGAGGAATGCAAGGCCTTCGGGGGTGGCTGCAGCTTTAAGGTAGATCTCTTAAGGTCGTCGGAAAACAATTTGTACAGCGCATAGAGCAGGGAAAGTGGGAGATTTAGAACAAAATTGAGGAATAGTAGAGGGCAGAGGATGTGCAGACGGCAGAGGTACGAGGTGACTTGCTAGGTAAGAGGGCTTATGTAGCTGGGAAACCCTGAAGGCGAGGTTGCCTATAAAAAAAATTCCTGACGACAACTCACTGAGAGCCAACCGACTGCTATTATGTAGTGGGTGACATGCGCAGTCCAAGGGATGTTGCCAAAGACATATCGGACACAAGCGTTTAGCAGAAGGTGAAGTTTCAGGTTTTGCTGGTCGGTGAGATGATGGTACACAGAGCTGGCGTAGTGGAAATGAGGGAAGATCAGTGATTCAACGAGGTGTTTTTTGAGCGAACGGGTGAGGGCATGTTTGTTATGCCTGAGGCTGTGCAAGGATGCAGATACACGCGCCGATATGGAGCTGATATGCTTGTTCCAACTAAGGGTAAAGGTGATTAACTACCCGTAGCAATTTGATTTCCGAGGTGAAGGGAATAGACATGCCAGCGACCATGATGTTGGGTAGCTGAAAGACTAGGGTCTTTGCTAGCAGTTCAAAGAAAGCGGAGCTGCCAAAAAAATAGCCACGGTCTTGGCGGGGTTAAGCCTGAGGCCGTTTTGTTCGGACCATTCACCATTTAGCAACAGCGTTAGCATCGATGGTAAGCCGATGAACTAGGGCTTTCGAGGATGACCCGCGAGGACTAGACATTTGGGTCACTTTTTTGGGTTAGCTAATTTTCAAACAATTTGTATTCAAAACCTGAGCTAAAGGCGAGAGTGTCAAGGGTTTGCTAAGGGTTAGCTCATACTTTTCCAGCGTCGAGTTTTTTTTTTTTTTTCAACACAAGGCAAGGCAAGTTCAAACTTCCTGTTTGGGAAATATCAGAAAGTTTGAACTTTTTGCACCATGTGTGGAAAATAAAGGGTATAGCCGGGTAAGATAGTCGAATCGGCTCCCAGCGCGAACCCCTACAATATATATATCATTCGAAAGGGCATGAAAAAAGAAAATTTTTGGCGCCAACTAGAATTTTTTATACCCACTACTGCGCATGCGTGGTGCAAAATAGTGATTTTTCAACTTTGATTTTTATCTCAAAATCTAAGAGGACTAGAAAAACGCGGTTTGCGGCAAAATTTTGTTTACAAAAAATGTGGTTCAACCATATTTTTTAAATCATTTTTGGCGCCAAATTCAAATTGTTGAGGCTGTTTTTCGAATGTTTTTCCCTAAAAAATGCGATTAAAAAAAAACGGTGAAACATACCTCTCTTGAAAAAAATGTATTATGTATTTTAAGAAAAAATAGCTTTACAAATTTTTTCAAATTTTTTGAAGTGGTGGCAGACACTTTTTAGGCCAAATTATTGAAATTTTTTATCTAAATTACCACCTAGCGGCTGCATACTGCATTAAAATATAACAACATTTAAATCGCTAAACTACATTTTTTGTAAACAAATTTTCGCCTTAAACCACGTTTTCTATCCCTCTTAGATCTCGAGATAAAAATTATAGTTGAAAAATCACTATTTCGCCCCACGCATGCGCAGTTTAGGGAATAAAAAATTGCGGTTTGCGTCAAAAGCTTCCTTTTTTGTAGACCTTTGAAATGAATTATATATTGTAGGGGTTTCTGCATAAAAAATTTTTAATACCTCTAACGAGACCAGTTCAACCATGTTCATCACTAAAAAAAGTTATAAATTAGTTATTTTCAATCTAGGTCAGGTAAGCGAAATTTTTCTATGCAGAAACCCCTACAATATGCAATTATTGCGGTTTGCGCTAAAAGCTTTCTTTTTTCAAGACCTTTCAAATGATATATATATTGTCACGGTCGGTGAAGTAATAAGTCCACACGATCGGTAATTATTCGTGTGGACACAAGTCAGCAGCCGCCAGTCAGCTGTTGACGGACCGTTCCGGAACGGACCGACCGTCAGCGGGCGGACCGGCCGGAATAAGGCGAAAGCGCGCCAGTCTTTTCTGCTTGCTGAGACTAGACACCTCGTCGTCGTTCGATTTTCTTTGTCGCGATTAAAGAAAGTTTTTTGTTAGTGCGATTCGCAGTGTGAGTGTGGCTGTTTCGCTACGACTAGCGAAAACGCAGAGTTCGACGCATACGAGTGTGTGTGTGTTGTTGCAGTTGTGCGAGCAACACAGGAACCCGCTACACGGAGATCTCCACCCGCGCGGCTCAAAGGTTTGTGTCAGCGAGCGTACCGGTGGGCAGGTGTGTAGAGTGATAAGGGAAAGAATTGTCGATTATTCTTTCCCAATCGGGTAATATTTAAGAAAGCTTCTACGCGTGAATTCTCGCTAGAAATCACGCGTAGAAACTAACGAGCCGGCACACGTAGCCACCCGGCAGAGCGTTTGTTTACGCTTTAGTCTCTTTGTTCGGCCGCCACGCGATCGGCTGAACTTTAATTGTCAACAACGCGAATTAATAATTTTAGTCTATTTTGTTTATTGATCATTTTTCTTTTCTCTTGTTAATAAATCGAAGTTAAAATTAAACCTTCGTGTAGATTATTCTTTTTTATCGAATCAAAATAACTCTCTTTCTCCTCCGTTATCTTCCTACGATTGGGACAGTTATTTTTCTCCTAAGTTTTCTTTTTTTTAGCTTGGGGAAAATTACCCCGCCCGCAGCCGGTATTTGAAGGCTAGTTCGCGAACGCGTCTCCCCAAGCATGTCGTAGTTTTCCGTTTTCAGGTGCACGGACGACAACGGGGGTACTCGGAAGGGAGTACTCCAGAGTAATTAATTGTTCACAGCTCAGTCCGACAGCGAGAGTACAACGCCATGTTTCCCCGGACGAGCACTGTAACAATATATTGTGAGGGTTTTTGCAAAAAAAATTTTTAATACCTCTAACGAGACTAGTTCAACCATGTTCATCACTCAAAAATTGTATATATAAATTATTTTCAATCTAGGTCAGGTGGGCAAAATTTTTTTATGCAGAAACCCCCACAACATATATATATATATCATTTGAAAGGTCTTGAAAAAAGGAAGCTTTTGGCGTGAACCGCAATTTTTTATTCCCTAAACTGCGCATGCGCGGGGCAAAATAGTGATTTTACAACTACAATTTTTATCTCGAGATCTAAGAGGGATAGAAAACGAGGATGACGGCAAAATTTTGTTTACAAAAAATGTAGTTCGGCGATATAAATGTTGTTATATTTTAATGCAGTATGCAGCCGCTAGGTGGTAATTTTGTAAAGCTATTTTTTCTTAAAATACATAACATATTTTTTTCTAGAGAGGTATGTATCACCGTTTTTTTTTAATCGCATTTTTTAGGGAAAAAAATTCGAAATACAGCCTTCATAATTTGAATTTGGCACCAAAAATGATTTTAAAAAATATGGCTGAACTAGATTTTTTGTAAACAAAATTTTGCCGCAAAACGCGTTTTTCTAGTCCTCTTAGATTTTGAGATAAAAATCAAAGTTGAAAACAGCGTTGGTTTCGATATTAGAATCATGGGCACGGTTTGCCAAGTTCAGAGCGCACATTTCTCCAGAGAAATAGAATGTCGACTGCTCTTCTCAAAAAAAATTTATTTTGATATTTTCAGAGTTTTTTGTTGTATTTTGGCGTGATATAGTCGTTTGTAAAGAAATAAAAAATTTTAAATTTATCGTTGCTCGATTGAAAAGAATAGATTAACCTTTAAATAAAAATTATATTAATGTCAATAATGAAAGTTTTTTTTTTTTTTCATCGCGAGTTTTTTTCAGAAATGAATAAATAAATAAATGAATAATCCCGCAAGCTGCTGCAACCCCATAGCACCGAGCTCGTGATGCTTTTTTTTAAATAAATAAATAAATGATCCCCCAAGCTGCTACAACCCCATAACGCCGAGCTCGCGTGTATTTTTCAGAAATGAATAAATAAATAAATAATCCCCCAAGCTACTACAACCCCATAACACCGAGCTCACGAGATTTTTTCATGAATAAATAAATGAATAAATAATCCCCCAAGCTGCTACAACCCCATAACGCCGAGCTCGCGAGGCTTTTTTTTAAATAAATGAATAAATGATCCCCCGAGCTTCTACAACCCCATAACGCCGAGCTCGCGAGTTTTTTTTATAAATAAATAAATAAATAAATAATCCCCCAGCTGCTACAACCTCATAACACCGAGCTCGCAAGGCTTTTTTTATAAATTAATAAATAAATGATCCCCCAAGGTGCTACAACCCCATAACGCCGAGCTAACTAGGCTTTTATCAAATAAATGAATAAATGATCCCCCAAGCTGCTACAACCCCATAACGCCAAGCTTGCGAGGCTTTTTTTATAAATAAATCAATAAATGATCCCCCAAGCTGCTACAACCCCATAACGCCGAGCTCACGAGTTTTTTTCATGAATAAATAAATGAATAAATCATCCCCCAAGCTGCTACAACCCCATAACGCCAAGCTTGCGAGGCTTTTTTTTAAATAAATGAATAAATGATCCCCCGAGCTTCTAGAACCCTATAACGCCGAGCTCGCGAGTTTTTTTTATAAATTAATAAATAAATAAATAATCCCCCAGCTTCTACAACCCCATAACGCCGAGCTCACGAGTTTTTTTTATAAATAAATAAATAAATAATCCCCCAAGCAGCTACGACCCCATAACGCCGAGCTCACGAGTTTTTTTCATGAATAAAAAAATGAATAAATCATCCCCCAAACTGCTACAACCCCATAACGCCGAGCTCGCGAGGCTTTTTTTTAAATAAATGAATAAATGATCCCCCGAGCTTCTAGAACCCAATAACGCCGAGCTCGCGAGTTTTTTTTATTAATAAATAAATAATAAATAATCCCCCAGCTTCTACAACCCCATAACGCCGAGCTCGCGAGTTTTTTTTATAAATTAATAAATAAATAAATAATCCCCCAGCTTCTACAACCCCATAACGCCGAGCTCGCGAGTTTTTTATATAAATAAATAAATAAATAATCCCCCAAGCAGCTACGACCCCATAACGCCGAGCTCACGAGTTTTTTTCATGAATAAAAAAATGAATAAATCATCCCCCAAACTGCTACAACCCCATAACGCCGAGCTCGCGAGGCTTTTTTTTAAATAAATAAATAAATGATCCCCCGAGCTTCTAGAACCCAATAACGCCGAGCTCGCGAGTTTTTTTTATTAATAAATAAATAATAAATAATCCCCCAGCTTCTACAACCCCATAACGCCGAGCTCGCGAGTTTTTTTTATAAATAAATAAATAAATAATACCCCAAGCAGCTACGACCCTATAACGCCAGGCTCGACGGTCGCGAGTTTTTTTTATAAATAAATGAATAAATAAATATTTATAAAAAAAACTCGCGAGCTCGGCATTATAGGGTCGTAGCAGCTTTGGGGGTCCTTTATTTATTTATTTAAAAAAAAGCCTCACGAGCTCGGCGTTATGGGGTTGTAGAAGCTCGGGGGATCATTTATTCATTTATTTATAAAGAAAGCCTCGCGAGCTCGGTGTTTTGGGGTTGTAGCCGCTTGGGGGATCATTTATTCATTTATTTAAAAAAAATCCTCGCGAGCTCGGCGTTATGGGGTTGTACCTGCTAGGGGGATTATTTATTTATTTATTTATTCATGAAAAAAACTCGTGAGCTCGGCGTTATGGGGTTGTAGCAGCTTGGGAGATCATTTATTTATTTATTTTAAAAAAAGCCTCGCGAGCTCGGCGTTATGGGGTTGTAGCAGCTTGGGGGATCATTTATTTATTTATTTAAAAAAAAGCCTCGCGAGCTCGGCGTTATGGGGTTGTAGCAGCTTGGGGGATCATTTATTTATTTATTTAAAAAAAAGCCTCGCGAGCTCGGCGTTATGGGGTTGTAGCACCTTGGGGGATCATTTATTTATTTATTCGAAAAAAAGCCTCGCGAGCTTGGCGTTATGGGGTTGTAGCACCTTGGGGGATCATTTATTTATTTATTCAAAAAAAAGCCTCGCGAGCTCGGTGTTATGGGGTTGTAGCAGCTTGGGGGATTATTCATTTATTTATTTATTCATTTCTGAAAAAAACTCGCGAGCTCGGCGTTATGTGGTTGTAGAAGCTCGGGGGATCATTTATTTATTTATTTATAAAAAAAGCCTTGCGAGCTTGGTGTTATGGGGTTGTAGCAGCTTGGGTGATCATTCATTTATTTATTTATTCATTTCTGAAAAAAACTCGCGAGCTCGGCGTTATGGGGTTGTAGAAGCTCGGGGGATCATTTATTCATTTATTTAAAAAAAAGCCTCGCGAGCTCAGCGTTATGGGGTTGTAGCAGCTTGGGGGATGATTTATTCATTTATTTATTCATGAAAAAAACTCGTGAGATTGGCGTTATGGGGTTGTAGAAGCTCGGGGGATCATTTATTTATTTATTTATAAAAAAAGCCTTGTGAGCTCGGTGTTATGGGGTTGTAGCAGCTTGGGGGATTATTCATTTATTTATTTATTCATTTCTGAAAAAAACTCGCGAGCTCGGCGTTATGGGGTTGTAGCAGCTTGGGGGATCATTTGTTTATTTATTTAAAAAGAAGCCTCGCGATCTCGGTGTTATGGGGTTGTAGCAGCTTGGGGGATTATTTTTTCATTTATTTATTCATGAAAAAAACTCGTGAGCTCGGCGTTATGGGGTTGTAGCAGCTTGGGGGATCATTCATTTATTTATTTAAAAAAAAGCCTCGCGAGCTAGGCGTTATGGGGTTGTAGAAGCTTGTGGGATCATTTATTTATTTATTTAAAAAAAAAGCCTCGCGAGCTCGGCGTTATGGGGTTGTAGCAGCTTGGGGGATTATTTATTCATTTATTTATTCATGAAAAAAACTCGTGAGCTCGGCGTTATGGGGTTGTAGCAGCTTGGGGGATTATTTATTTATTTATTCATTTCTGAAAAAAACTCCCGAGCTCGGCGTTATGGGGTTGTAGAAGCTCGGGGGATCATTTATTTATTGATTTATAAAAAAAGCCTTGCGAGCACGGTGTTATGGGGTTGTAGCAGCTTGGGGGATTATTCATTTATTTATTTATTCATTTCTGAAAAAAACTCGCGAGCTCGGCGTTATGGGGTTGTAGAAGCTCGGGGGATCATTTATTCATTTATTTAAAAAAAAGCTTCGCGAGCTCGGCGTTATGGGGTTGTAGCAGCTTGGGGGATCATTCATTTATTTATTTAAAAAAAAGCCTCGCGAGCTCGGCGTTATGGGGTTGTAGCAGCTTGGGGGATTATTTATTTATTCATTTCTGAAAAAAACTCCCGAGCTCGGTGTTATGGGGTTGTAGAAGCTCGGGGGATCATTTATTTATTGATTTATAAAAAAAGGCTTGCGAGCTCGGCGTTATGGGGTTGTAGATGCTTGGGGGATCATTTATTTATTTATTTAAAAAAAAGCATCGCGAGCTCGGCGTTATGGGGTTGTAGCAGCTTAGGGGATTATTCATTTATTTATTTATTCATTTCTGAAAAAAACTCGAGAGCTCGGCGTTATGGGGTTGTAGAAGCTCGGGGGATCATTTATTCATTTATTTAAAAAAAAACTTCGCGAGCTCGGTGTTATGGGGTTGCAGCAGCTTGGGGGATCATTTATTTATTTATTTAAAAAAAAAGCCTCGCGAGCTCGGCGTTATGGGGTTGTAGCAGCTTGGGGGATTATTTATTCATTTATTTATTCATGAAAAAAACTCGTGAGCTCGGCGTTATGGGGTTGTAGCAGCTTGGGGGATTATTTATTTATTTATTCATTTCTGAAAAAAACTTCCGAGCTCGGCGTTATGGGGCTGTAGAAGCTCGGGAGATCATTTATTTATTGATTTATATAAAAAGCCTTGCGAGCACGGTGTTATGGGGTTGTAGCAGCTTGGGGGATTATTCATTTATTTATTTATTCATTTCTGAAAAAAACTCGCGAGCTCGGCGTTATGGGGTTGTAGAAGCTCGGGGGATCATTTATTCATTTATTTAAAAAAAAGCTTCGCGAGCTCGGCGTTATGGGGTTGTAGCAGCTTGGGGGATCATTCATTTATTTATTTAAAAAAAAGCCTCGCGAGCTCGGCGTTATGGGGTTGTAGCAGCTTGTGGGATTATTTATTTATTTATTCATTTCTGAAAAAAACTCTCGAGCTCGGTGTTATGGGGTTGTAGAAGCTCGGGGGATCATTTATTTATTGATTTATAAAAAAAGCCTTGCGAGCTCGACGTTATGGGGTTGTAGCAGCTTGGGGGATCATTCATTTATTTATTTAAAAATAAAGCCTCGCGAGCTCGGCGTTATGGGGTTGTAGCAGCTTGGGGGATTATTTATTTATTTATTCATTTCTGAAAAAAACTCCCGAGCTCGGTGTTATGGGGTTGTAGAAGCTCGGGGGATCATTTATTTATTGATTTATAAAAAAAGCCTTGCGAGCTCGACGTTATGGGGTTGTAGCAGCTTGGGGGATTATTCATTTATTTATTTATTCATTTCTGAAAAAAACTCGCGAGCTCGGCGTTATGGGGTTGTAGAAGCTCGGGGGATCATTTATTCATTTATTTAAAAAAAAGCTTCGCGAGCTCGGCGTTATGGGGTTGTAGCAGCTTGGGGGATCATTCATTTATTTATTTAAAAAAAAGCCTCGCGAGCTCGGCGTTATGGGGTTGTAGCAGCTTGGGGGATTATTTATTTATTTATTCATTTCTGAAAAAAACTCCCGAGCTCGGTGTTATGGGGTTGTAGAAGCTCGGGGGATCATTTATTTATTGATTTATAAAAAAAGCCTTGCGAGCTCGACGTTATGGGGTTGTAGAAGCTTGGGGGATCATTTATTTATTTATTTAAAAAAAAGCATCGCGAGCTCGGCGTTATGGGGTTGTAGCAGCTTAGGGGATTATTCATTTATTTATTTATTCATTTCTGAAAAAAACTCGCGAGCTCGGCGTTATGGGGTTGTAGAAGCTCGGGGGATCATTTATTCATTTATTTCAAAAAAAGCTTCGCGAGCTCGGTGTTATGGGGTTGTAGCAGCTTGGGGGATTATTTATTTATTTATTCATTTCTGAATAAAACTCCCGAGCTCGGCGTTATGGGGTTGTAGAAGCTCGGGGGATCATTCATTTATTTATTTAAAAAAAATCCTCGCGAGCTCGGCGTTATGGGGTTGTAGCTGCTTGGGGGATCATTTATTTATTTAAAAAAAAGCCTCGCGAGCTCGGTGTTATGGGGTTGTAGCAGCTTGGGGGATTATTTATTTATTTATTCATTTCTGAAAAAAACTCCCGAGCTCGGCGTTATGGGGTTGTAGAAGCTCGGGGGATCATTTATTTATTGATTTATAAAAAAAGCCTTGCGAGCTCGGTGTTATGGGGTCGTAGCAGCTTAGGGGATTATTCATTTATTTATTTATTCATTTCTGAAAAAAACTCGCGAGCTCGGCGTTATGGGGTTGTAGAAGCTCGGGGGATCATTTATTCATTTATTTAAAAAAAAGCTTCGCGAGCTCGGCGTTATGGGGTTGTAGCTGCTTGGGGGATCATTTATTTATTAATTTAAAAAAAAGGCTCGCGAGCTCGGCGTTATGGGGTTGTAGAAGCTTGGGGGATCATTTATTTATTTATTTAAAAAAAAGCATCGCGAGCTCGGCGTTATGGGGTTGTAGCAGCTTAGGGGATTATTCATTTATTTATTTATTCATTTCTGAAAAAAACTCGCGAGCTCGGCGTTATGGGGTTGTAGAAGCTCGGGGGATCATTTATTTATTGATTTATAAAAAAAGCCTTGCGAGCTCGGTGTTATGGGGTTGTAGCAGCTTAGGGGATTATTCATTTATTTATTTAAAAAAAATCCTCGCGAGCTCGGCGTTATGGGGTCGTAGCTGCTTGGGGGATCATTTATTTATTTATTTAAAAAAAAGCCTCGCGAGCTCGGTGTTATGGGGTTGTAGCAGCTTGGGGGATTATTCATTTATTTATTTATTCATTTCTGAAAAAAACTCGCGATGAAAAAAAAAAAAAAAAACTTTCATCATTGACATTAATATAATTTTTATTTAAAGGTTAATCTATTTTTTTCAATCGAGCAACGATAAATTTAAAATTTTTTATTTCTTTACAAACGACTATATCACGCCAAAATACAACAAAAAACTCTGAAAATATCAAAATAAATTTTTTTTGAGAAGAGCAGACGACATTCTATATCTCTGGAGAAATGTGCGCTCTGAACTTGGCAAACCGTGCCCATGATTCTAATATCGAAACCAACGCTGGTTGAAAAATCACTATTTTGGACCGCGCATGCGCAGTAGTGGGTATTAAAAATTTTTGTTGGCGTCAAAAATCTTCTTTTTTCATGCCTTTTCGAATGATATATATATTGTAGGGGTTGGCGCTGGGGGCCGATTCGACTATCTTACCCGGCTATACCCTTTTATAGAATTAGGAAGTTTTTTTAATCACGATTTTAATGTTTAGAAGGACAATAATTGATGCATTTATCGAAACGTAATCAAAGTTTTTGCGCGCACGCGGAACATCATAAGTTTTGCGCGCACGCGGAGATCGAAAGTTTTTGCGCGCACGCGGAGCACCTAAGTTTGCGCACACGCGGGATAATTTAGTTTGCGCGTACGCAGAACACTTAAGTTGCGCGTACGCGCAAATTTTTGTTTGAAAGGGTAAGTTTGCGCGTACGCGGAGACTCCTTCGCGTACGCATGCGCGCGGTGCCGTCCAGACAGACTCATTTAAAAATAAATACTAATTTATTCAAAAAAAGAAGAAAAGATCCGCCTGTAGAATTGATTAATAATATTTAGAAATTTTTTTTGTAAGAATTACTGCAATATATAAGAAGAAAATTTGGAATGAAGTCCAAAAAATTGTTGCTCTAGGTGCGATTGGAAAAGTTTGTTTGTTTTTTTAAACATTTCTGTTCAAAAAACCATTAACAATTAGCAAAAAACAAGAGAAGAGCCGCCTGTAGAATTGATTGAAGAATATTTAGAATTTTTTTTTGTACAGATCAACTCAATATTTAATTAGAAAACTGGGAATAACTTTTCCAATCGCACCTAGAGCAAGAGCAAGAAGTCTAAAAAATTGTTGCTCTAAGTGCGATTGGAAAAGTTATTCCCAGTTTTCTAATTAAATATTGAGTTGATCTGTACAAAAAAAAATTCTAAATATTCTTCAATCAATTCTACAGGCGGCTCTTCTCTTGTTTTTTGCTAATTGTTAATGGTTTTTTGAACAGAAATGTTTAAAAAAACAAACAAACTTTTCCAATCGCACCTAGAGCAACAATTTTTTGGACTTCATTCCAAATTTTCTTCTTAAATATTGCAGTAATTCTTACAAAAAAAATTTCTAAATATTCTTCAATCAATTCTGCAGGCGGCTCTTCTCTTCTTTTTTTGAATAAATTAGTATTTATTTTTAAATAAATATGCGAAAACAAAATATCGATATATATACAGTTTCTTTCCCGTATCCCCTTAATTATCTGCACAATCTGGAATCAAGATGCGAATTCACATTCTCTACTCAAAAATTCAAAATAAACAAATTTTTGAAATCTAACAATCCTGTACAGTTGGTGATGTATACTTACTTTTTTCAAACTCTCTATATGCTTTGACATTTTGTCCAAGTCAACATCCTGCTTGTTTAATCGCCTGCTGAGCGCATCTATTGAAACTTCTTTGTCTTGTAGCTGTTTTTTCAAATTGGATGTAAGCTCTTCCGACTTCTTCAGAGTTGACTTCAGTTTGTTGTAAGACGTAGTCTTGCTTTTCAACTGATCTTTTAGCGCCTGCATAGTTGGTGCCATAGTGGTGTCTAAAAAAATTTTTTAAATTAAAACTTTATAATATTGTAATTACAAAAGGTCGTGAAGTTATTAATGCTCATTCAAATATTTTCCACAATTACTACACTGAAAGTTATAGAATAAATTTAGAAAAATTTTAAAGGAATAAATTAAATAAAAGTTTGTGTTTTTGAATAGTTTTAGCAATTAATTATTTTAAATGTTTTTCATGAAATTTATGTTAAAACATTAGTGCATTCAGATTTTAATGGATCAATTTCGTGTACACAAAATTATACTTCAAGCTGATGGCTGTAACCAAAATAATTATTTGTTGAGTAATTTCTAAGTCTTTGAGCTGATATGTATAATCATCATTTTAATTTTAGTATAAGCTTAAGAAATTTTATCAAATAAAATTATCACAAGTATATTTGAAATTTGCTAGGTAATTTTATATTCATAGTTAATTAAAATTTTGATAATTTTCAATCTTGTACTCAATTCTGCTCAAAACCTAAATACATGCTTAGTAAGATTTCAAACATAAAGCGCAAACAAAACTTTGTTATTGAAAAGCATGGATGAAAAAATTTCTTGTGAAAAACATCATTTACTAACTTCAACTACTTTTACAATATTAATATTGAGAAACTATCAATGTTGAACCACATATTCACAATTAGTACACATGTAATATCACATGGTGTGATAACACTCTTTTTTCAGTTTTTAATAATCTTTACAGTTTCAAGGAAGGAATCACACCGATAATTAGAAAAAAAAATCTTTATTACTAACTTTTTTGAAACTTGTTTTTTTTTTTTTTTTTTTAATACCACAAGCAAAATGCAGATGATGAATGAGTAAAAATAAGTTTGTATTGTTTGGAATATAGGTTATGAATTTACCCATTCTTCAACTTTTCAGCTGACAATTAATTTAATCATCAAAATTTGTATTAAAATATTGAAAAAAATGCAAAAAAACAATTACAGAAGCTTACATGTGGCGGTAAACTACCATGCTTTCTTGTACTCACATATATAAGAAAAAACATTATTTACTTTGAATCGTCTCAATTTAAAGTTTCTTTGCATTAATAATTTTTTAATCAATCAATCTATAATTATGTACAATCATAATATCAGTACTTATCTCGGCAAAAATGACTATCGGTCGTCTTCTTTCACTCGAGGTTTAGCTTGGAATTAACTGAACACTGCGCTGCAATGCCGGTCGTTGCTACGATTCACGAGTAAGACTGGTCTTATACTCTGGTCATTGGCGGGAATATTCGCGACTCTAGCGCACAACGTTATCGGATTCGGCTGAACTCTGTCTTTTGTCTGCAGTTATTATTATTGTGAACTGCTTAAGCTGCATCTTCGATGATACTGTACATCTCATTTTTATTATAAGTAAGTTGAGGTTGATGTTTGTATAACTTAGACTGTTAAGGTTTTATTCAAGTTTGTAAACTTATTGTGAATTTTGTTTTTGTTCAATAAAGTCCTCCTGAAGAGGTCGGCAAACCCTGGCCGACGAAACGTCGAGGAATTCAGATTATCGATTTGTTTTTGAAAAATTCTTTTTGCAAACACACCTCCTGCCTTCAACCGATCCATACGCCCTATTGGGTGATTACTCAAACATAAAAATTAAGATTCTTTTTTTTACTCATTTTCCTTTTTTTCCACCTTAAAGAGGGAGAAACAAGTCATAATGGCAGAAGATCATAATGTACTTGGGCCAAAAAGAAAAAGAACCTGCGATTCAAAAAAAAAAAATCTAAAAAAAGGAAAGCTGCTCATATGTAAGTTATTTATTACTTAACCAGCAAACAGCTAAAGATTTATGAGATTTTACAAAAGTAAAGAAGGTACTAACATTTTTAAATGTTTAAACAATATTTTTTTGAATGAAAGAACGAAATAATTTATTTCCATTTTACTAAATAGGCTAGAAATTTTTGCTTATAATCGTTTGAAAAAAAAATTGAATTTTGATTAAGTATCCTATTAGGTATGTACTACAAATTTTTAAAATGTTGAAGCTTTTTTCTTCTTCCACATAAACTGAATCTCTTTTGATTCTCTGTCGAAGAGAAACATTTGAACAACTTTGAAGTTACACTTATACTATTAATGTTTTGCATCTAGAAAATTATTGTCTAGTATTTTTAGTAATGCATTTCATAATTGATATTTTTAAACTAATTATTTAGGATCTTTCACTTACAGTGCCATTATTGCTGAAGATAAATTTTAATTACAGATAATTACACTTATATTACTGATGTTTTTCTTCTGGAAAATTATTATCATATTTTTGGCAATGTATTTTAAATTTGATATTTATAAAATGACTAATTTTTATCTTTCAATTTTTAAAGTTGTTTGTACTGTTTAGTTTAAATTTAGCAAAATTAATGTAAGAATATAAATTAAGACTAAAAATCACATGAACTGTGCATACAAATAAAGGATTAAAAATTTTTTTAAACTACTTCCTGACATAGTTAAAATTAAATCTTCTTATATGTTATTTTTGATATATAAAACTCTATTTTGAGTAGTAAAAAGAAACTTTGAATCTAAAAAAGTTTGTAACTAAATATAATTAACTTTTATGAAATTTATTAAATCATGTTCAAATAACATTTTAAACCTTATATAAAATACAATAGTAAAATCATAATAAATAATCCCCAGCAAGGTTTTTCAAAACTGTACTAAGTATATATCATGTAAGGACTTAAAAATAAATATTTTAAAATAAGTTGCACAGCAAATTAAAGAATGTTATTAGTTTCTTATTATGATTCAATTCATGTTCACTTCAAGCAATGTCCTAAAAAAATAAATACACAAATAATAATAAAATACCTTTTATCATTATATTACATGCAATTTTTAAGAGTTGTCAACATGATCAAGTTCGAATCATTTGTAATTTTTAATTTATTAATTCGATTAATTTATTATTAAAAAAAGTATAACTGACTTTCTTAGCGCCAAATCATACATTTAAAAATGCAATTGACAATTCATCATGCCAATTCTCGAAAAACCAAAATAGTACAAACCGTTTATAATGGCCCTTCATCGCCTCGCTCGGGCGATAACTGCGCGCCGTTTCAAAAAAAATTTTTTAGCCATAAGTTTTGAAATATACTATTCTATAGTATGAATGGCCAAAATCAAGTGAAGGCCCGTGCGTAAAAATGAATTGAAGCCACTAAGACTATCAAAAAATTTTTTCGACATTAGTGCGGAGGAAATGAACGTAGAACTTGTTATAGACGCAGTCGTTTCGAAAAGCATTATTTTGGTACATTCAAAAGAATTATTGACTTTGACAAAGTATTTTCTCTGAATTTTCTCAAAATCACCAAATTTTTTTTTCACTCGCTTTATCATTGCAAATAAAAAAAATAATTCATCTATTATATTTCAAACGAAAATTTTTTTTTTATACTTTACAGTAAAAATAGGGAAAGGAAACAATGGTTTGTAGCATTTTTTGTAAAAAGAAATAAATTATTAGTTCTATCGTGACAAATAGATGTTGAAACTTCCTTTTTATTAAAATAATTTACTGTCTTTTTTTATGAAGATTTTACAAAAATTTTTATCACAAATTAATGTATTGAAATTCATACATGATTAAATTATTTATGGTGTTTTTTAGTAATTCCACAAGGCACAGTATCTTGATTTGTATCCTTCTACTTTTAATTAATTTTTATAAATTTTTGAACTTGTTTTTATTTTACAGTAACTTTCATATAAATATTTTAATATATTATTTTAATATAATTTCCATATTTTTAAGGCGTGAGTTTATAAATAAGGCAGTAGACAAAGACAATATTGAAAAAAATCCCAACGGTTTTGAAATAAGTCAAGGATTAAAAGATCCCATAAAAAAAGTAGAATCCGTCACAACGAATTGTGTAGAAAATTGCATGTTTAATAATTCTTCAACTTCTGATTTAAATACAAATTTTGATGAAAAATCTCCGTTCTCCGGCGACTCTATTCCTATAAAAGGAGTAAAACAAACAGGATTTCAAGAATCCTGCCACTATACCAGTAAAAAAAAATCAATTAATTCAAATTTTAAAACAAAAAATGACCCAAAATTTATAATGCTCACTAAATTCTTTCTTTATTGGACTTTTTGCTGTTTTTTATTTGGTTTTTCATTTGGTTTTGCATGTCAATGTGTATGTTGTTGTAAAAATGTAGTTAATTTAGTAGCACAATGTGCATTTCGCTGCCAAACTAAAGCGAAATGTCTCTATAGCTGTAAAACTAACCACGATAGCATAAAATGTTCTAAGCAAAAAGAAATTCAAAAAAAACAGAAATTCAAAGAAAGATGCTCGACGTGTTTGCAACAAAATAAAAAATAAAATTTTTAGACAAAAAAATGTTTTGTTCAGAAGATCTGGTAAGCCACTAAAAAACAAACATTTGCATGCTGAGTTTGATTGTAAAATTGGTGGTCGCAGAATAGTTGATGTTTCTTAGTTTTCGTCAAAACTTGAACAAAATATGAGCAAGCATCGGTCAAACAAATGCACACTGAATGACTGGGTCGTGATAGGAGCAACAGGAAACTTACGAACCCGGTTTCATTTTAGATGTAAAAATTGTAAAAAAGTTTGTAGTTTCTGGTCTGAACGCAGTGACAATGATGATAATCATAAGATGAATATTTATACTGCTGCTGTACTTGGCGATTTGTCAGAAGGTATTGGACATACAAATATACGTGGTAAATTCGCTTGCATGGAACTTCCATATATGTCTCATCCAACTTTCAAGAAACGAGAACAACGCCTGCTTCTTCAGCTGCGAACATTGACAGAAGAAAGCATGAAACAAGCTGCTGCAGAAGAAGCTGATTTAGCAATAAGGGCTAAAGATGTTACCGCAAGTGGAGTACCTATAATATGGGTAATTGTTGATGGAAGTTGGTTAAAGCGAAGCTTTGGTACACAGTACAATTCTTTAGCTGGATTAGGAGTAATAATAAGTGCTCGTACTGGGAAAATTTTACACATTGGTGTCAAAAACAAATCTTGTACAGCTTGTGAACGTGGAGTGCAAGATTCGAAGCATGTTTGTTCAAAAAATTACCCACAAGGATGCTCGTCTACTATGATGGAATCTGTCTCTCTAGAAGAGAGTTTCATGACCAGTGTAGAAAACCGTGGATTAATTTACAAGACGTTCATAGGAGATGGTGATAGTAATTTTTATAAACGATTACTAGATATTGATCCTTATAAAGAGTACAATATAAGAATTTCAAAAGTGGAATGTACAAATCACTGAAGACAAGGTCACTGATTCTTTCGATAGCGATGTTGATTTTGATGATGATTTTTATCGGTTAGCTTATGATTCCGCCGATGATAAATCTGATTCCTGCAGCCACGAAGATGATATCAAAGATGTTACTGATGCGGTGGAAAAGCTCATTGTTCCAAACAGTACTGCGCCTTTGAAAGGCCCTAGATGGGAAACTACAGCAGAAACTACAAAAAGCAGCTGGTCTGATCTGGACATAATGAGAACCCGAAAGAATTTGGAATTGAGGGGAGACGAAGATCTAAACCGTATCACGCCAATAATTTTGGGTACACGATCCTGGCTTAGCACAGATTGCTTGAACGCTCTCATCTTCTTGGTTCATCAAAAAGGCGTAGAAATACCGAGCGTTGAATACAATCAATGGTCCAATGCCAAGCATGGAGAAACTAGATTTGTACCGCCAGCATCGAACATACCCAGCTATGCAATTATAGGTGGTACTGCTACAACAAAACATTGGAGAATAGTTCGGTATGACGGAAATACACTTACTGTCTATGACTCTTTACCTATGCCTCTAACGGAAGATGACTATACGTTTATTAAAGGTCGTTTCCCTAAACTAACAGAAAAGGACATTGTGTACAAAAAAATTCGAACCAGACAACCAGATGGTTATAGTTGTGGAGTGTATGTTGCAGCCTTATTAGTTTAATGGATTTTGAAAGGCGATCCTACTGATATCAAAATATCTACAAATATTCGAGCAATACGAGAACATTTTCCCAAAATATTGCGAGAGAAAAAACTGGAACTATTTCCAATGGAGTAATTTTAAATAGTGCTTTAAAATTGTCATATCGGCTGTAAAAATATTATGTATTGGCTGTTATAAAGAAAAATTTGATGAGATATTGACAATCAAGTGCTTTTAAGATTTACTCGCATGTAGTAGTAGTAGTAGTAGTAGTAGTAGTAGTAGTAGTAGTAGTAGTAGTAGTAGTAGTAGTAGTAGTAGTAGTAGTAGTAGTAGGAGCAGCAGCAGCAGCAGCAGCAGCAGTAGTAGTAGTAGAAAGCTAGAAATCCAGCTGGACAGATTGAAAAATAAACAATAACTTGATTTTAAGCGATATTAACCAAAAAATTTTTTTTTGAAGTCCAGCTGGATTTAAGGGGTAGGGATCTCCCAAACTTATTTCACCCAATCTACCAACGAATCCTACTCACCGTATTCATCAACTTAGTCACTAACTTTAAAATTTTGTTGAAGTACTTTAAATTTTGAAAAAGCTCTATTAATATTTTTAAGTAAAATAACAACCCCTTCCTCACCTCATCTCCCCTTCCACCCTCCTCCCGCATAACCTCCGCCTAATCAACCTTATCTACCTTACTAACCTGAATCGACTTAAATTATTAGCTCTCACTAAACTAACGTATCTCGCTTATCTCACCAGCTGGCTTGGGATGGCGTAAATCTGCCCACTTAAGTGTCCCTTGATTACCCGTAAAAATTTCTAGTACCGCACAAATTTTTATTCCTAAGTCAATGTTTTTTATCAAAAAGTAAACATTGGTATTAAGTTAGGTATGGGTTATATAAATTAATAGGAAGTGTATAGGGAACAGTGCCGTGCGCCTAGCACGGTGCACGGATTAAGCTTAATTGGCACTTTAACGCGCACGGTGCACGGTGCACCGTACACCAATGAACTAGAACTTCTTTGAAACTTGAACATGCACGGCGCACGGTGTACCTTGCACGGGACACTTTGCACCATGTACCTTCAGGAGTATAAGATTTTCATACTGCTTTTTGGAAGCACGGTGCACCGCGCAGTGGACACTTCCCAGCTGAAAAAATCCGCACGGAAATCCGTACGGGAGCCCGTATGGGAATCCGCACCGGAATCCGTACGGATTTCCAGTACTGAAAATTGGAACCGATTCCCGCACGGATTCCCGTACGGATTTCCGTACGGATTTCAAATTTTTTTTTCAAAAATATTTTTTCAATATTGTTTTATTTTTTCTATTTTTTTCTTTAAATTTTTGTAATCAAATTGTATTCATTAATTTTTCATTAAAATTTTTTGCGTATTATCTTGGTTTTCAAATTTTTTAATACATTGAAAAAATTATCGATTATCAATTTAAGGCATAATTAATTTAGAAACGAAAGGAAGCTTTTTTAAATCAAACAAGATGAAAACTATTACGATTTTTACTCCATTTTTGTTCTTATCTTTATTTTATTTACATTAATACAAGTTACCTTAAAAAAATAGCTAACTCTAGTAAACATTTTTTAGTTTTTAAATATATTACATATAATTAAAATATTAATATACTCTACATGACAACACTCATATATGTACACTTACAGGGACAGTACTGTTTTTTTCAATATTTATAAAACATCCAACTTTTTCGCAGTATTGGTTTTGGTTATTTAAATAAAAATACGAAGTATTTTGTCCATTTCGGTGGACAAGATAAGCCGGGAGTACAGATCAGTAATAGAAACTCAATGTGACTCTATGTTACGTGTTGCAGAATCATAGCAGTCACATTATTTAAGTATCCAGAACGATTTCCTGCACAAGCTGTAAGACTGGATTTGTCGATTTTCCATTATTGTCGTTAATCTAAAAAGGTGAAATTGAATGTTATGCTTCTTTTCTATACTTTCTTACAAGCATAAATCATACTGTAATGGTCACCGATCTTGACATAACTTCGTGGATTGCTCCTTATGCCATATAACAAACTTATTTTATATTTTATAATATAAAACTAATTCTTAAACATTCATGCTCGTAGCCTACTGATAGTTTTCGTATTTCTTAGAAAAGTGTTCTAACTCTGTACAGACTTATTTTTTTGTATTCTCTCTACACGTTGGTATTTTATATATACCCTGAGCGGGGCTAATATTTGAGAAATTGAGCTTAGAATTTTTAAATTTTTAAGTGGAGGACTCGCGAGCATAAAAATTTGAAGACTATTTTTGAATTGCAATTTCAATTTTCTAAAAATATTTAAAAAAAAAAACAGGTTTTCAGGAGCAACGCCGGCAACGGAGGCGCATGACATCGGAGTACATAGTATTAAATAACTAAATTATACGATAACTATATATTGCATAGAGAACCACCTTAAAAAGGCCCATTAAACGAAACTCAGTTTCAATAAGATCGATGACCCACAGGATGTGATCTATGTTATTTTGTACGTTTTACTTAAATTTATGTACCTTATCCATGTCTTTGATTTGATCTGAAATGTGTTCTGACAAGTAATGAGTTATGCTTTGTAGCTCTTGCAATTGGGTCCTTTTTTTTAGAATGCGAGGATTCTGGGTTGTAATATCGTAAAGAGCCACTGGATAAAAAATTGAGTACATAAATGAAAAGTTATTTTAACGTGAGTAATACAAATAAAACAGTCTACCTCTAATTGCAAACATCTTTTCAGGGGTGACCATTTTTCTGGGTTCTTTTTGTCTGGATGCATCCCTCATGACGGTTTTTCTCTCAATGAATCTTTTAGTGATAGAACCATTAGGCCAGAAGTGGCGACCTAAAGTTTTTGTTGCAATCGAACACGTCTTGGACGTTTTCAGAATATTGTCGTAGACTTTGCTATTTAAGGAATTTCCAAATCCTATGTGTACTCGATTCTGTAACGTAAGAAATAACAAACACCTATGAAAAGCACAAATCATTAAACAGTACTTGATTATCATTCGAACAAATTATTAAATATTGTTATAACAAATTAATGCTTGCATAACGATAGTTAAGGTGATTCCCAATAGTTTTCATATTTATTGAAGAAATTTTATAACTATGCACAGAGTTGGTTTTTTGTGTTCTCTACGAGTTGAGTTTGTATTTCGTATGTACCCCGAGTAGAAATAGAAATAGAAAATTTTAGAAACACTAAAATCAGACGCTTCAATTTATTAAATAGGATTACTGTACTGAGCGTTAAAATTCGAACAAATTCTAAAAATATTCTTGAATATCAAAATCAAATTCCTTGCAATAAAAAAAAACCGGTTTTCTGGTACGGCAAGATGTGAGGAATCATGAGGGACAAAAAAAATGTAGCAAGCGGTTTTAACTTCTGAGATAAAGAATTAAAAACAATGAAAAACGCATGACTTTAAAGTAGTTACAGACAGCCCCGGAAGCGGCGGACTGATGCGTCAGAGTGCGGGCAATGAACGTGTACAACAATATTTTATATTAGCTACATAGACCTTAGGGAACCACCTTAAGATAATTTAAAATCTAATGTATACCTCGCCATCCTCGACGTATCTTTCCATAAGCCCTCTTGTCGAATACAATTTATTTAATTCATTATACTCAACCGTGTTAGGTTCTGGGTATTTGAACCTATTCTGATTTTCATTTAGTTGTTCAAATAAATTGAGTGGTCGTGGATTATCCATTTGTGCAGCAGGAACTCCTGAAAAAAATATTGAGTCAATTTTTACGTTGTACCAGGGGCGTTATTACATTTTGGGCCCGGGTCTGTATAAAGTTCGAACCCCCCCCCCCCACCATTTAATCTTAATATTTTTCAACTCTGAACAGTTCAGTACCTAATTTAAAAAAAAAAAACTCAAACCTTGAACCCCCCACAACCCTGGGTGCCCGAGTTCAACAAAAAACTGATCAGCCATCCCCCAAGCTCTAAACCCCCAAAACCCTGGGCGTCGAGCTCAATAAATAAACTAATTAGCTATCCCCCAAGCTCCAAACTCCCCAATACCCTAGGTGCCCGAGTTCAACAGAAAAACTGATCAGCTATCCCCCAAGCTGTAAGCCTCCCAAAACTCTGGTTACCGAGTAGAATAATTTTAGAAGTTAAGCGTACTTTATATAGTATTTGAAAAAAAATTCGTTGATAGCTTTTTTTGTTGAAATTGGGCACCCAGGGTTTTGGAGGTTTAGAGCTTGGGGGATAGCCGATCAGTTTTTTTGTAGAACTCGGGCGCCCAGGGTATTTGGGAACTTACAGCTTGGAGGATAGCCGATAAGTTTTTTTGTTGAACTCGGGTGCCCAGGGTATTTGGGGGTTTAAAGCTTGGGGGATAGCTGATCAGTTTTTTTGTTGAACTCGCGCGCATCGGGTATTTGGGGGCTTACAGCTTGGGGGATAGCTGATCAGTTTTTTTGTTGAACTCGGCGCCCAGGGTACTTGGGGGTTTAGAGCTTGGGGGATAGCTGATCAGTTTATTCACTGAACTTGACGCCCAGGGTTTTGGGGGTTTAGAGCTTGGAGGATAGCCGATAAGTTTTTTTGTTGAACTCGGGTGCCCAGGGTATTTGGGGGCTTAAAGCTTGGGGGATAGCTGATCAGTTTTGGATTCATCCAGACCCCGGAATTTCCCGGGTCTGGATGAATCCAGACCCACTATAAGGGAAATAACGCCCCTGCGTTGTACAATAGTTTTTAAGCATAAACTTTAACTGAGCTATTTCGTAATTATTTAATGATCAAATCCATCTCATTTTTTAGAAATCGGTGTTTTGGGACTGTAAAATGCATTATCAATAAACTGACTTACTCATATACGGTCTCGACTTTTTCGGTGTGCTATGAATAGGAGCCTCCTCCAAGCTTTCTTCTTCAAGATCCATTGCGGCACCGTCGCTGTTAAAGCCATTTAACTGATTTTTCAAGTTATGTATTTGATTTTTCAAATTTTGAATCTCATCGTTTCATCTCTGAAAAGCATCTCGATAAGTATCTCGTTCATTTGAAAATTCGGAGGTTCATACTCAATTTTTTCTCGTAACACATTATTTTCATTATCCAAAGACTCTATTGTTCTCTGTAAGTTTTGCATAGTATCTTCGGAGGTTTCTTCAGTAATACTTTTACGATTCAAATATAATTGTGTTCTCTCGGTGATACTTACAGTTGGTGACTCGTTATTGCTTGGCTGTAAAATATTTAAAATATAGTGAAATTCGTCATTGTTTGGCTGTAAAATATTTAAACAATTTGTTATAAGAAAAAATATTTAACCGATTTGTTATTATAAGAAAAAATATTTCAACGATTTGTTATTATAAGAAAAAATATTTAAACAATTTGTTATTATAAGAAACAAAATTTTTCATAACTCCGGGACGAAAACACCAAATTCCCTTCTCGGGTGGGAGCGGGACTTTGGATTTTCCTCTCATCGTCATGAAAAAAATATTACCTCGTCGCAGGAAAAAAATTAGCCAAGCCCTAGCCAACCCAAATTGACCTACTTAGACAATTCGGTCAAAGGAGTCAACATAGGTTTACACCACGCTAGCTCGAGATAAGTCGGAACAGTTCCAAAATTTTAATCGAATAAGTGTAATAGTCTAATATTGCTTCAAGCTACACAAGTTCGCACATTCAAACACACTCGCACACAATAGCTCACGTTTTAAATGTAACATACCTCATTGTCATCTCGTTCGTCATCATCAGACTGACGCTCCTGACCTGACTCTTCCTCCGAATCAACAGTAAAAGTTTTTTCGTTTATCTCAGAAGTTTGGAATTTAGTTGCCTGATGCCGGGAGGAGCTGTTGTCCTTTTCTGTCTGAATTTCACTGAGAGCTGTTAAATTAATAGGAATTTTTAATGACTATATATACTTTTTTCTATTAAATCCTTTTAAATTTACCGACACTATTTCAAAGTAGTTGTTTATAGTAACATAATGTTTGTTTATAGTACTCCTGGTCACTGCAACCTCTAAATCGAATCTTTTATGCGTGTTTTCGATTACTCGCACTATAAAATAGTATATAGCACTGGTGCAGCACGTCACCAGGGCTCTTTAAGGTGGCTTGTAAGTGCTGCCCCGTATCTAGCAGGGGCCCTTGCGGGTGCATAAGTTTACAAAAATTTTAAACAAGAAAAGAAAGCAACTTTTCCTATTTTTAAATATTATTACTATTTATTATGATCGTTATAACTCATTTTAAAACAAAACTTGAGATAAAAAACATTGAAAAATTTCATGTTTTAGAGGTTATGTATCGCAATTTTTAATTTTTCTTAAAAATTAGTCCGATAACCCCATATTGTTAGAATTTTTAAATGATCTTTAACTTTTTACCTTTAAAATGATACCTGACTCATAGCAAACTAGTGTATTTAGACAATTTGGGGAATTTTTAAATGTTTTTTCCCATAAGAGTCCATGTTAAAAAAAAAATTTTTTAAAGATTTTTTTCTCGAAAATGAGTCCGATGACCTTCCTAGTGTCTTTTAGGAAAGTTGTTGGTCTCACTTCAAGGAATCTACCTGATTTTTTTTGAAACTTATTAGTGTTTTTTTAAAATTTACAAGCCACCTTAAGGACCCGAGTGCGTAGCGAACCGGAGTCCTTAAAACCGCCCCGGTGACGATGCTGCACCCGTACTATATAATATACTATTTCAAATGAGGGTCGTGAAAAAGAGTTATGATAGAGTTGTGCATTTATTGTTCATTTTACATTACCCAGAAAGACGAAAACTTTCAAAACACGCGTTTCAAACAGAGTTTCAAACCTCCAGTATCTGAACAAAGGTTAGGCGACATAAATGTAATTGCAAAATGGGACTAATAGCCGACCGTAATAATTAAATGGGAAAAAATTATTTGCCCGAATATCTGAACGATTCTGAATAACTAAAAAAGATTTAATTATTAATACAATTAGTGAGTTCAAAAACCCTGTAAAAAAGAGTATGATTGTTTTTTCTGTTCGTGTAAAATTTTTTTTATTAAAAAATACTTTAAACAGTTGAGAAGTTTTCATAATTTTGTTTTCATCAACCACTATTCTACAGATAACATAAACTAATTAATTATCAATATGATTAATACAAATAATACTTTGATAATAATTTTTGAAACACTTTCAATTACGAAAATTCTGTATGTTATTGTTCTGACCTGAATGATACATTGACTGGTTTTTAATAGTTCGTGATCTTGGTTGTTATCCGTTAGACCGTTACGAAAAAAAAAGAACAGTTACAAGAAATACGATGCTTATCATCGGATCCTTCTACTCTGAATTTGTCCGCCTGCCTCTAATGATGCGTTAGTCGTCGCGTTGGTGTGCTACACTTTCGGTGTATCAGTGCCCTCGCAGTGTGCGTTCTTGCACAATACTTACGTGGAATAAGGAATAAAGTTTTCTAACGAGGCCTTCAAAGATGTGCACTAATCACTCTTCTTTTCGTTTTTATTGTTCATGTTACTGCCTTACTGCTATAATTGAGACAAAGAAATTAATATCATCCGTTTACCGCCATCGAAATCCTTATTAATTGCTGAGTGGACATTTTAATATAATAAAGTAATTATTTAATATTAAATGAAGAACGTTTAAATTTTTATTTAAATTAAGAAGCGTATTACAAATACAAACCAGTAAAACTTTCTTTTTTTTAAATTACTCGTAAGTACTGCCGCTTAGTCTTTATTACTTGATCAAAGATTAACATAAATTTTCACTTAAACTTATCAGTATACACTACATTTAACTTATGTATTGCTCAGACATATGTAGTAGCAAATTTTTTAACCTTAATAATTTATTGTTTAAATTGTATTAATTTTTTATATTTATGCTTTGTTCTGGATATCAACATCAAAGTATAGTAGGCATCTATAAAATATTGTTTAAATTAGTAAAAATAAGAACCAAACAGCATATCATTGTAAATCAGATTATTACAAAACCAGTAACAATGGATCAACCTATTACACATGCTTTGGTGAGGTTAATAAGACCGAGTAAAAAACTTATCATTCCATTAGAATTCGTGATGGAATTTCAGAAGAAAATGCCTACTCATAGATCAGATTTAAAAAAAAAATGGTTATATTCGGCTAAAATGAATGCACATAGCAATGACTACAAAGCTGTTGAAATTTATTGCATCGGATGTGAGTCTTTTATTTATCTTAAAATAACTTGAGGATAATATTTCTAATATTATCGTCCAGCTCTAAATCCCTTTGCATTATCTTGATTTGACTGAAAAATAATGAAGTTTATGCAGTATGAAAATCTTGGGTTAAACTATTTCAAAGTAATCTAGCTTGGGTTATACATGTGTTCATTTCTAATATATTTGTAATATTATCCTCGAATCCTCAATCCACTTGCATTATATTAATTTTACTGAAAAGAAAATGCAATTTATGCAACACAAGGGTCTCTTTCTGATGGATTGTATTACAAGCTATAAATAATTATACAATATAATCCTTTTTAATTTTTATATTTTTATATTATTACATCGTGTACATTAGCATTTATTTATTCAATTTGAAAAAACTTGTACGCAGTATTGGAAGGGAAAAAATTTTTGAAAAAGTTTTAGTTAGTGCAAAGTTGCAACCTAAAATTATAATAATTTTTAAAGATTTGTATTGAATATTACAATATTATCAAAATTTTTATGAGCATTTATATATTTATAGCAAACATACAATGTTTTGTAACCTACTGAAAAAATTGGCTTTTTTTAAACATTATTTATTTCATTATAATGTTCATAGAAACCTGCTGAATTCTGTAAACGGTCGCAATGATTATGTAAGAGTTATTCTAGTGTTTATATAAACTTTAGTGGGTTATTTATGATTTAAATGGGCTATTGGATTTTAAGTAAAAACTAGTATCTTGAAATTTAGGTGGGTATTTGGTATACATTTTAGGATTTAAGGTGAAAAGCTACCATGTACCTTGCACTGTGTACGAGACACAGTGATGGTATCGAAACACAACTTTAAAATTATTTGAATAATTTCTCATAAAGCTTCTTCACAAGCAAATGACTTTCTAACCTTTTGTAAGCCGATAAAAGAATCTGTTTATTTTATCTGCTTAATCTTAAATCCGGTTAAAACTTTTTGTTTTATTCAATTTTAAAATTTATAAAGACCTAAATAAGACAAATACAAGAATTTGAAGTCATTTTTATGTACTATATATTTTTAGCTCTGGGTAGAACAAAAATTTTGACATTTTTAAGAAATGAATTTTTCTTCAAGTAAGTTGTCAGAAATATAAAATGATTCATAAGATTTGAAAAAAATGACTAAAAGCATACAAAAAGTTTGAAAAATTTAATAAATGAAATTTAATAATTCCCCCCCCCCCCTCAGGGGGCCTGTGTCGAGTACAATAAGGCCAGGCATTTTGCAACACTCTACGGACGAGTGTAGTATATCTACGGAGAATTCTCATCAAGTCCATGGAGCCAGGGTGAATTTTGGCGATCCGTTGATGCAAAATCGGAACGGTTTTAGTCCGATTGGTGGTACGACAACGGCGAGTGCCATTCAGAAAATTCAAGACCAAATAAAGGTCTTGACGGCAGAGTTGGAGCAGCTACAGGGCCTACGACAGGCTGGATTACGTATGCCGCGATAGGCTAGTCAGAACCCACAGAGGTTAGAAAAGCCGACTGACATTGGCTCGATCGTACGAAGATGGAATATCAAGTTTGATGGTAGCAGCGAGTCAAACATCGAGCAGTTTCTAATTCAAGTCGAAGAGGCTAATGAATTAGCTGGCTTGACAGAGAAACAGTTGTTAGATGCACTGCCTATATTGTTGACAGGTTTAGCATCAACATGGTACCGGGACAACAAAATTAACATCGACACCTGGACAAAGTTCTGTCAGAAAGCCCGTGAGTGGTATGGTATTGGTGATTACCAGCAGAGCTTACGTGTGGAGGCTACCAACCGAACGCAAGGTGTAGAAGAACCGGTACGAGACTATATTACATGTCTACAGTCACTTTTGTTAAAGATGAGACCTGTACCGACCGAGATGGAAAGAGTCGACTTTATGTTGACGAATATGCGGCCAAATTTGCGAAAACAAATTAGGCGAGACGAAGTGAAGTCAGTTATAGGCTTACTAAGTCAAGCGGTCGAGATAGAAAAAACAACAATTAGTGAAACATTTTATAGACCACCACCGTCACCGTCAACATCATTATGGCCAAATCTGGCTTATAAAGAAAGTAAGGCAAACGAAAAACCGAAAATAAACATAGCCGCAATGACTATGAATGGCAAGTCTGACGACGCCACGGTTATGAGCCGCCTGTTGAATTTGATGTCTCAAATCTAGGCTAAAAGTAAGAACTCTGGTAAGCCATCGAGCCCGAGCTTCCAGAATTCAAGAAAGGCCAGACAAGGCAACCAAAGACGTAGGTCGGAAGACGGAGGGAAGTCTAGGAGCCCTTCTCCGAGATCGAATATGAGCGATGAAAGTACTGGTAGTTCGAGATCAAGTACTGGGAGCCCATCTTCGAGATCGAGTGAGAGTGATGGAAGTGAAAAAAGTCCTGACAGAAGTAGCCCAGTTAGATGCTACAGGTGCAGGCAAAAAGGACACATAAGGTCTAAGTGCCCTGAAAGGCTGAAAAACAATCAACCGGTAGAGTAGAAAACATAACCTCTACTACGCCGAAATTGTGGCCAAGCCATCACTCGGAGATGGCACTCGAGCTTGTTCAGCTAGACTTAAGATAATGAACAAGCTGGCTGACGACTGGTAGGACAGTCGGAAGTAATGACAGCTTGCACTGGCTGGAGAATTTTCATTGGTTAGGAGATTGGATCGCAAGAGTGGAACCGGAATCTTCAAACGAAGGAAATCAGCCAGCGAGGGATGCGAGCGAAAATCCTGAAGACAGCGAGCTTCAGGTAGCGGGCGTTCCTAATTAACCCGAACTGCGTTCAAGTTTTTCGAAGCGACGTATTTTTCGGATACGTCACCTCTGGGAGGGGAGTGTGACAGTCAGTGATCGTAATTAAATCGTCGGTAACGATTTAGGATTTGGCGCGAGTCACGTGACTGTCGAACGCAGCTCAGAACGGACCTCTGAGGTGGTAGAGGGGGAATCGGGAAGCCACTCGTAATTTTCGTGTCCATGCGTGAAGACGTACATGAAATTCAACTCGTCTCGGTTCGACGTATAATTGTACTTTTCGGGAGTTACACGCCGTTGAAGAGAGTGTTGTAAGTGACAGAAGGTGCGGGATCGATTGTCATCACCCGGGAAGCATTCTTTTGTCAAGGCGAGTCAACCGGCTTTTGGAAGCCGAGGACGACGGGGAGCTAAACCGACGTCCGGCAGACGCGCGAAGATCTGGAGATCGATTTACGGCAGATCTTGAAGAAGCTACTCGTGAACGGGAATCGAAGCAATCATCGCCATTCGCGTCGCGCGTTGTTGTAGAGCCGTAGTGTGAGAGTGTGGTGTTTATTCGTGAAGTTGTCATTTCACGTCAACTCCTGGACCGCTTCACGACGGCTGTACGGTGACTCGAGTGTGGCATCTATTGCGGCTGGTAGGCATCGTAGCCTGGCATTTTGTTTAGCCTGACGGCTTGGTATGAGGTGCACCTTAGCGATTCTGTAAGTTCATTGTATCTGTGTGAGTGAGTATGAACGCGTGTGAGTGTATTAAGTACACTGTTATTGTAATAATCTTTGTTTTTCTCACGCGCGCGTAAGCTGCCGATAGCATCAGGTTATTGTGTGCGCGCGCAGGTTGATTTAGAGAACATCGACTATTTTGTTTGTTATCAGTTTGAATGCTCGGTCGCGAGCTATTGATAATTCGTTACCGTGTTAATTAGTAATATTGTATTAGTTTTTAAATTAATTTCTTTTTTATTAAATATTGAAAATTAACTTGTGCGAAACTACTTATTTCTAAACCGGTGTTCCTCGTACTCGATCCCATAGCCCGCGCCCACCTACCGAAATAACGAGCTGTCGCGCCCTCCCCGTTTTAATAAATCGTGTAGGGATTTATAAACGCGGACGGTATTTTTCCCTATTTCAGGAAGTTTGTCGGTACAGAGCCGACTGTGACAGGAGATTATAGTCGCTGGCATCAAGGACAACGGGCCTTCGAGGGTTGTATTCCCGAGTCCACTTTTGAATTGCAGCACTATAACAAGGTTGAAAGGATACCTGCAACTGAAGAAATGGATATGCCTTGGATTGAGCCTAATCTACCCGTACATTGTGAAAACTTCCAAGAGGAATATTACGATATTGATGAATTAGAACAAATTAAGGACTATAATTCAGAAAACGAAGAAGTGGTATGTACATTAAAAACAATTATGACACTCAACCTGAATTGTAGCTGTGTATATTCATTTACCGTCATTTTCTGAATTATATAAAAATTAAGGTTACAGTAGGCTTGCTTGTTTAAAGTCCCAAACACACACAAACACATATAATATTGTAAATTCTTTATCCAATTGATTTTGAAAGTAATAATTAATAAATTTTTTTTTTTTTTAATATTAGCATTTATTAACCTTATATACAGATTTTTATGCTAATTAATAAATTAAATGCTAATGTTAATTTTCAATGTAACTTCAACAAAGACTGCTTGTTACATTTTAAATCTGTATTTTTTTAATAAGTGCAGTAAAACCAATGGGTGAGGATGTGGTACTCAAAGGTATTGAAAACATTTACAATTACCAGTCTTGACTCTTGATTGATTTAAAATTACTGCGGTAAACTAAAATTTTTTTAATTGTATGTTGTGTTTAAATGTTTTCTGAGTTTCTCAATTACTCAATTTATTTGTTAGAAAAATTAAACACCAAACTTGATGTAAGTAACAAATTTTTTTAACTAGACAAGTAGTTAAGCCTCTCAAATTTATTTTGTTTAAATTGTTGTTTCATCATTATGTTTTATATATATTGCTCCTCTTGGTTCGGGTTCATAAGTTGATAAAAAGAATAATGTCTTATAGTAACACTTTAAAAAATGCTTTAAAATGAATTTAATGAGATGGCTTTCAATTTAGGCATTAAAATCTAAGCACTACTAAATTTTAGGCCTGGCATTTTTAGTAAAAAAAAATATATTTGTACCAGTCTATTGGAAAGATAAAAGTTTTAAACTGCAACTGAAACAATCAATCTTGGAAACATTAGTAGCAAAAATATAATTTTCATGAGATAAAAGTACTTTTGTTTTTGTATCCATATTAAAATAAAATTTTTGTTTTGTATCTGTACAATATAATTGAAAAATGGTTTTTAATAATTTCAGATAAAGTTTTATGAATATTATAACAAAAGAGTAATAATTATCAACAGCATGTAGAAGTTCGTAAGATTTACAGTAGTTTGTTTTAATTTAGGGTGAAAAATATTCTGAAGAGAAGACGGTAAATAAAAAGATTCATTCAGTCACAAATTATTTCTAACTTCTAAGCTTTGATTTCGTTGAATTTTGAGTAAATTGGTTCGGTTTTATGAACTTTCTAATTATTTTAAATTCGTCTAATCCTACTTCATCCCTTTATATGAAGATTTTTCAGTGTACAATTTTTTAGTTTCAAAATTTTGGAAAAGTGTCAATACATAGTACTTTTTTGTGTCTTTCTGATTTCTATTAAAATATGTTAGATTAACTCTCGTTACTTTTTGAAGCGTTGGAATATAAGTGAAAATTTTACCTACCTTGTTTTATTGAAATATAGATACTAGCGCACATGTGATTTTTTCTGAACAGCACTGGCACTGAATAGACTAAGGTTTTTAGTTACACGTAGCTTTCACCACGATTATAACGAAATTAATTCGCTCGGGCAATAAAAATTGCGCAGTGTAAAAAACGCACGTCTTAACCATGGATATCGAAACGTACTATTATCGCATTCGTGGCAAAAAAAAAAAAAAAAAAAAAAAAAATAACACTTTTCTACGCACGACTTGAAGAACACCGAAACGTATATTTTCTTTTTTTTTTTAACTGAAATTAAAGGAACTACAAGTGTTTAAATTTTTTTAAATTCCGATATATATAGATACACTTCTAATAGGATTTCGGGTGAATGACGTCATCAGCCCGTGGTTTCAAAAACTTTTCTTAATTTTTTTCTTGCTCAATTTTGATTTAAAAATTCTAAAAGAATGTTAAAATTCATTAAAAATCGAGTACTTTAAAAAAAATATATTTTAAAAGTACCGGTTACCAACCCTATTAGAAATTTGGTACCCGAGGGTTTTCGGGGTTGGTGATCACGAATCCAACATTCATTTTTAAATTTGACTTATGTAAAGTCTACTTATTTAAGGTTGAAATTTATTTTTCCTCAGGCTCTTTTCAGACTTTGACGTCATGATTAATTAGAAAGTGAGTAGTCAGAGGTTTCTGGGGTCGCTGATTACGCAACTGACCTTTATTTTTTTAAATTGATCTGCGCAAAGGGCTACTTACTTATTGGGGGGAAAAGTGAAGTCATAGAAAGGGAAGCAATATGGCTGCCCATAACTATTTTCAATGCGATCAGCGAGCATGACGACGTAACCCCAAATTCAACATGGCTGACCATAGCTATTTAAATCCACTAGACACTGTGAAAAAAAATAAAGGTAAATTAACTGTACATCGTAAATTTACGTCTTCAGACGCTGGAAAATTTGTGATCGTCCTCCGGTACTGTAAAATTACATCAACACAAACAGTGAATTTACGGCGCCAAGCACTGTATTTTTACAATTAAAAAAATCTAACCTTAAAAATACAGTGCTTGGCGCCGCGCTTATTTTACAGTCGAACAGCGCGTGAACCACGTGACCACATCCCGCACTTTTCTTCCCAATAGTAAAAACTTATATTCAATAGAATTTTTTTGAAATTTTGCTTACGGAAATTTTTGGGGTTGCTGATTACGAATTTAACCTTTACTTTTGATTTGCTCTATAAAGCCTCGAGGAGGCCAAATTAAACTCTCTAGCCTAAGGGAAATATGCTATGTATTTTTCGCCCTTCGAAACGAAAACAAGGGGTGAGGTTCCGAATTTGAGGTTAGAAGGGCGAAAATTTATTTTCAATAGCATTTTTTTTAAACATAGTGTACGGAGATGTTTAGAGTTGTTGATTACTAATCCGACCTTTATTTTTTAAATCGGCCTATGTAAGGGCTACAAATAATATGATATTTCTTAAAAAATTTTAAAATTTACTTTATTTTTGTATAAACTATTATTTGTATGTATTTTATTTTTGTGTTTTATTTTAGATGATTTAAATAGCTATATTTATAAACTTTGTTTTGATTTAAAGAATAAAATAGAAATAATTAATTTCTTAACCGAGCAAACGTTAGCGCAGCAAGGTATAGAAGCTAGTTCTATATTAACATAATCAATAGTAAGAGTACTGTATTTAAAAATTGTTTTTTTACTATCAAAAAATGTTTGTTTAGCACATTGTTCCGCAAAAATTTTTGTAATTATACTTCATCTGCTTTTCATGAAGATTAAACTTTACTTACAGGTAAAATCGTTTAATCCACAATTTTCCTGCAAACTGAGCAGAAAAATACCTACAGTTGGACACCAGTACACTATTTAACCAATTTCGGGTTCCGCTTTCGGATATTCTTATCGACCTGGTGTGATGATGATGCACCAGTACTAACCATTTTTTTAAATACAATTTTTAATGTGTTTTTACATTAAATAACATAATAATAAAATAAAAGTAGTTCATAATAAGACTTAAACAAGCAAGCATCACTATCTTGCCGTCATAAGCAGTACAATCCAAAACTTCAGACATGCTCCATATAAATTTTTTAAGTTTGTGAATATATTCTTATACAACAATTCGAAAGTATGTTACTCATGAGGTATCAAAGTCACCATGGTAACTTCTGAAATAGTCATATATAATATTGTGATTAAACTAGACTTCATATTTTTTTTTACTGAATATTTCTAACGATGTTTAAAAAAATGTATAAAATAATTATTAATTGGTCATCTTTATTTGCGCAGCTTTTCTTATAATTCAGTATTTCATTTTAATAATACGAGGCTAAAAATTTATGAGATTTAAAACATTAACTTCAGTTACGAATGAAAGTAACGGATCCTATTGTTTATGGCGGCAGTACTACTTTAGAGTTTTAACATATTGTAAAAATATATTTAATGTCGATATAAACATTGTTTGAATAAATGGTTTTTTCCAGATATTTCAAGAGTCACTTGATGATTCTGAAACCTTCAGTGATACTAGTAGCTGCTCTAGTTTCGATGAGGAAGCTTTCAATAATTTGGATCATGACCCAAGATTGTCTAAATTAGAAGAATTTCTAGAGGATGAACAAAGTTATAAGAAAATTCATGCGTCCGTTAACGTTAGTGAAGCAGAAGTTTTAATAGCAGTTTTAGAATATGGAAATCGGTATTCACTTCCGAATACAGCTATCGTTGATTTATTTCAATTAATAAACCTTCTTTTAAATACTGCTGTTGTTCCTGAGTCCCAGTATCTTTTGGATAAACTGTTCATAGCTGAAGATGGCGCTAAGTGTATAGTGGTGTGTTCCTACTGCAAAAATTACTTAAGAGAGTTTAAACGTTCTGAAAAGTTTGTTATATGTGAACGATGTAGCACTCAAAACAATGTAAAAGGTGATGACCCTAATTTTTTTTATTTTTTGAAACCCGACAATGAAATACAGAATTAACTGGAACAGCATGAAGATTATTTTAATAAAGTTATGTCCGAAATAAGGACAGCTAGTAACTCCTCCGACATTTTGGATGGCTCATCATATAAAAAATTCAAAAATTCTTTACCTATAGAAAAAAACAAATCTTATGCAACTTTTGTGTACAATAGTGACGGAGCAACCAAGTTTATGAGCTCATCTGATTCCATTTGGCCAATACAGGTGCAGCTCAACGAAATTCCTGACGAACATAGAATTAAAAATCCTATTGTTTGGGCTCTATGGTTTGGAAAAAATAAGCCTGACATGAACATTTTTATGGACTTATTTGTGAAAAGTATGAATAAATATTCGAATGAAGGGATTGTGTGTAATTTTAAAAGTGGACCCCAAAGAGTCTTTTTATATAGTATTTGCTGCTGCGTCGATTCCATTGCACGAGCACCAATGCAGGGAATAAAACAATTCAATGGGCGTTACGGATGTAATTGGTGCCTCCATCCTGGGTGTCTAGTGCAAGGAAAAAAAAAAAAACGTTAAAGTATGTTTTGATGGACGAACTGCCTAAGCCAAGAACTCATGAAGACACTTTATTGCATAGCCAGCAAGCAAGAGCTGAGGGAAAACCAGTATTCGGCGTCAAGGATAACATTCCTTTGGAACATCTACTTTATTTTGATGTCGTACGTGGACAAGTAGCTGACGATTTACATTTGATGGGAATTGTTAAACAATTTTTTGAACTATGGTTCCGAACCAGTGGAAAACCTTACTCAGTACCAAAAGCTACTATAGCCGAAATTGAAGAAGACCTGAAAAGTGTTAAACTTCCTACGTGCATCGGACGCATGCTTCGATGTCTTAAAGAAAGTAAGTTATGGAAAGCCCGTGAGTGGGAATCTTGGCTATTTTATGTGTCTCTGCCGGTTTAGCGTGAGATTCCAGGATTTAGCGAGTATGCTGATCATTGGGCATATCTTGCTGATGGAATGTATCTTTTAAAAAAAGACAGCATAACCAGAGAAGACTTTCGAGAAGCTGAAAAAAAATTACGTACATTTGTAGCCATGATTGAAGGTTTATATTCTAAAGCAGAGATGACATTCAACGTCCACCAGTTGGAACATTTACTTCAAGCAGTTAATAGGTGGGGTCCTCTACAAACACACTCAGCTTATACTTTTGAAACTGGGAACGGTAAGTTAAAAAAAATGATCAAAGCAAATAAAAGAAGTTTGCAGGCAAGTTTGCCAAAGAATAGACTACAATCACAGCACAAGAATCTTGAATAAACGCATTGCCGAAAAGTTACCTGAATCTGAAGTGTTAAGATATTGTGATAATTTACATTCCAAAAAGATAAAAAAATGTTTCAAATTATCTGCAGACTCTGAATTTACCTACTTAGGGAAAGCTGGTGTGGTTGATAAAAAATGGATTGATACTACAAATCTCTCTTTAAATGACACAAAATCTTATTTGCGAATGACGAACAAACATTGTCCCATAACTTCACATAAAAAACATTAAAAAAAACGTAATGTTTCGATTGTTTCAACTATGGATGGAAAGTTTTTTCGAATTGAAGAGTTTCTTGTTGACGAAAAAACAAAAAAAGAGATAACAATTTGTAGAAAAATTAACACAATGAATAATTTCTCAACAATTGATAATTTTTATCGTGTTATAAATATAGATGATGAGAAAATTCCAATCGAAACTAAGTCGATCAGACGAATCGCTGCCTATGTAACATACAAAAACAAAGAATACTTACGTGAAGTACCAAATTTATTAAGTTATTGAAAAAAACCATTGTAAAACCTTTGATTGTCAAGTTAACCCTTTCACAGCTTACATTGAATTTGAATTAAATCCCAATAGTTGTATTAAAAAATTGAAATATACTATTTGTACAGTAAAATTAATGCTTGTAAATGTATCTTACATTTAAAAATGTAATATTTAATTTAAAATTTAGCATTGAATTAAAATAATACAGTGAAAAACAGATATAATTTGCTTTCGAATTTATTACGCCTTCCTGTTGAACTAATATATGTAAATAGAAACAGAAATTACCAAAAATGAAAATATAATTAAAACTAAAATTTTTTAAAGAAAACATATTATTTTTAAATAAATTAGCAAAACAAAAATTGTTCAATAATAAAATTAATTATAAAAAATAATGAAGGACTGAAAACCAAGATAGTACGCAAACAATTTTAATAAATAATTAATGAATACAATTTGATTACAAAAATTTAAAGAAAAAAATATAAAAAATAAAACAATATTGAAAAAATATTTTTGAAAAAAAAATTAGAAATCCGTACGGGAATCCATGTGGAAATCGGTTCCAGTTTTCAGTACTGGAAATCCGTACGGATTTCCGTACGGATTTCCGTGCGGATTTTTTCAGCTGGGTTTGCACCGTGCACCTTCCAAATTGGAGAATTTTCGTACTGTCTTTTGGAAACACGGTGCACCGCGCACGGGACACTTTGCACCGTGCACCTTCCAAATTGGAGAATTTTCGTACGGTCTTTTGGAAACACGGTGCACCGCGCACGGGACACTTTGCACCGTGCACCTTCCAAATTGGAAAATTTTCGTACTGTCTTTTGGAAGCACGGTGCACTGCGCACGGGACACTTTGCACCGTGCACCTTCAGGATTGGAGGATTTTCGGGCTGCCTTTTGGAAGCACGGTGCACTGCGCACGGGACACTTTGCACCGTGCACCTTCAGGATTGGAGGATTTTCGGGCTGCCTTTTGGAAGCACGGTGCACTGCGCACGGGACACTTTGCACCGTGCACCTTCCAAATTTGAGGATTTTCGGGCTGCCTTTTGGAAGCACGGTGCACCGCGCACGGGACACTTTGCACCGTGCACCTTCTAAATTGGAAGATTTTCGTACTGTCTTTTGGAAGCATGGTGCACCAGGGACGGAACACTTTGCACCATGCTGCACGGTCGTGCACCTTCAGGAGTGAAGGATTATCGGGCTGCCTTTTGAGGCACGGTGCACCGCTGAACTTGCATCTAGAAAAATAGAAGATTTTGAAGGTGCCTTTTATGGACACGGTGCACCTTGCAACTCGCACCTTCAACACGCAAAGGATTTCCATGAAGATGCTCCTCAACACGGTACATCTCGCTTCGCGCACCTCCAGGAATACAGGATATTTAGATTGCGGTTGCTTAGATTCACGGTGCACCATGCACGGTAAACTTCGTACTGTGCACTTTCAGGAGTGGAGTATTTTCGGGCTGCCTTTAGGGGGCCCGATGCACCGTACACGGAATATCAGTTTTATCAGCTTCAAACAACTATTGACAAATAGTTTTTTTTTTTTTTTTTTTAAATATTTATAATATTACAATTGAAAGTTTTCAGTGTTTTACTAGTTTTTGATTTCAAACGAATGACCCTGGCAATTTATTTAGTATCTATTCCTAGATAGCTAAAAAAAAATAAAACAACAAGCACATGAATATTGATGGTATGTATAGATGTATCATTATTATAAAAAAAACTAAGGTATTTAAGAAAAAAAATTCTAAAAACATGTTTTCATGTTTATTTAATAATTTTATTTCTTTCAATTACATCAATATACCGTTACAAAATATTTTTCTCAGCTAATAAAAACGCTTGGAATATTCTTGAAATAAATTTTCACATTGTAGACAATACCAAGATGCTTTACGAGTTCTTCTAAAGCCCTTGCAACACTGAACTTCAAACCTTAGTAGACAAGACTTACAATCAATTGTTTCCTGATGTTTAATTTCTTGTTTACATGCCCCACACTTCATGAGACTTTTTTTTGTTGCTCGGACATTGCCCAAAAACTTTTTTTCAACACCTTCTTCAAAATGTCCTGTTAATAGTTTCAAATCAGTTATAGGGATCTCTCGGAAATATTGTAACTTTTCTTCAGTAATGTCCGTTAGTTTTATTTTGTACTCTTTTGAGTGAGCTCTCTCATTTTTAAATTTATTTTCTCGTAACAAAATCATTAGAAGCAATCTTTTTTTTGCGCTTCTGTTTTATCCAGATAATTTTTATTCTCTTGAACTATATCTAGCCCAAGTGCTGTTTTTTTTTTTGGTACCTTGCGGGCGCCCTGGAAGTTTACTTTTGGCAACTGACCACTTCACGTTCGACATGTCATTTATCAAAGCTTTTTGATCAGCGTTTATCTCTTCAGTTGTTTTTTCTTCTTCTTCTTTGCCTTCATAACCTTCGTCAACATTAGTATCAATGGACTTAACAGCATTTTCCGCTGTTTCTTTACCAAAGCTGTCTACAACAGTTAAATCATCAATCCTTCTTTTCTTTGTATCATTTTTATTAACTGCTTCGGTTCTTTCTTCATCGAATGGAGCTTCATTTATTCTTTTGTATTCTGCAGCTAAAATTAATTTTTGGGCAATATTTTCTAATTCTTCTGAATTACTTGAATTTTCAATCTCTTTTATTAACAAATCATTTGTAGGTATTTCTTTCGATAAATTCATAATAAAAATTTCCTAAATATTAAAAAGTACATTTAAGAATGAGAGATAAGAAATAATTACAAATAAAAAAATTTAATCAAGTATTAAAATCTACTAACCTCAGTTTGGGTGGATTCAGAAACGGTGCTAACAATTGATAAATACTGAGCAACTTGGGGAGTGGGTAAATTGGGACCTTGGTGCAATTCTTGAGGAGCTTGCCAAGCTGTCACGTTTTCATCCGTTCCTGGTACATGATTTTGGTGATTCAAGTTAACGTAAGTCAAAGTAAATTCTGACTCTTCATCTTTGCAGGTGCCTTTAAGCTCCTATGTGCATCCTATCTTTATGCTGATCCTAAATTAAAAATAGTAGTTACAATTAGTAATCAGTGCAATATTTTTTATTTTTTATTTTTATCACTAAAAAAATTTACCAGGCAAAACTGATTATAAATTTTTATAAAATGAATTTTTACGTTTAAAGACTATTATTCTAGTCACTTGTATTGTTTTAATAAAACATCAATCGAAATAAAATATTTCAACTTACAAGGAGAGGACCAGACATTTGGATCATGCAGGGGCGGACCCAGACTTGGACGTTTGGGACGGCTTACTACTACCCCCCCCCCCCCCATATCTGGGCGCCCGAGTTCAACGAAAAAACTGATCAGCTATCCCCTAAGCTCTAAACTCCCAAAACCCTGGGCCTCTAAGTTAAGCAAAAAAACTGATCAGCTGTTCCCCAAGCTCTAAACCTCAAAAAACTCTGGTTACCGAGTGGAATAATTTTAGAAGTTAAGCGTACCTTATAATTGAATATCAAGTCAATAAAAAGTGTTTTTTTTTGTTCCACAAAAAGGTTGTGGTGTACTTTTATTTACATAACTTGAAAATATTACAAAATATTAAAAAAAAATATATAAAATAAAAAAAAAGAAAATAACCAATAAACAAACGAAAATTTTTACACTTTTCTCGAAATGTGTCTCATTCTTAGAAGCATTTAATTCATAGTTTAAAAAAAAAATTTGTTGATAATGTTGCAAACAAAGAGTTAAACAATAAGTAAAAACTAAAATAAAGACTTACGTTTTCCTAATCAACCACACCATTTTGGAGTTAAAAATTTAGATTTATAACTTGATATAATTGCACCAGTGCAGCGTAATTAGGTATCGTTACAAAATTATTTATTTCGTCAACTAAAATGCACTCATATTTTTGGAATAATTCAACTGGGGCTCTCAAGGTTTTTGGGGGTTTAGAACTTGGGGATAGCCGATAAGTTTTTTTACTGAACTCGGGCGCCCAGGGTACTTGGGGGCTTAGAGCTTGGGGGATAGCCGACCAGTTTACGATACAATGCCAGCGATACAATGCTTGAAATTTTCTTTTTTTTCTTAAAAAAAAATTTTTTTTTTTTTCATTTTTTCTCTTTTTGTTTGGGGTGGTTTTATTTATCTTTGGGGCGGTTTCAGCCTACCCAAGCCCTATACTAGCTCCGTCCCTGGGGTCATGGATATGGCTAAAACTTGATATATGGGCTCCAAATATGCCAAAAAGAAAAGGTTTCTTTTTGGGATATATATTTGGAGCCCATATACCAAGTTTTAGTCAAATTCATGACCCAAATGTCTGGTCCTCTCCTTGTAAGTCCTAAATCGCGGTAGCAGTTGAACGGTGACTGGGTTTATTTTACAAAAAAATGAACGCTTTTCTAGCAGTAACATGTCGAGGGTTCGAGACAGTAGATTTTGAGATAAATTGGCATTGCTTTTTTACAAAGCACACTAAAAAATGTTCCGTCAGACTTCGCTCAACGTGTAAGAAGGACCTGGCAGAGATCGTGACAGTATGAATTTAGGGAGTTCCCTACCTAGCGACTCGACAAAAAAATTTTCGTCAAAATTTTAACTTGGAAAAATTAATTTAGAATTTTCTAAACATATATTTTATGTTGTTAAACTTTCAGATTGATCCCAATAATGAGATATTAAATAAATAATTTTTTTTAACGTAAGCTCTTATGGTGAAACTAAATTTTAATTTATGGTTCAAGTAACAGGTCAAATTGATTAAAAAAATTTATTCCATATTTTTTTGCTATGAATAAAGTCTTGCCAAAATTTTAAGTCAATAAGGTATCCTGGGACTGAGTTATAAAACATCAATTTAACATAGGCTTTCATGGGATGCATGGATAATTATATATTTTTCTTTTAGGCTGCGACTACATCGGCAATTTTTTCAGCCGAAATTGAGCGGCAATTTGAATTTGGCTTTTAAAAAATTGATATAATTTTTGTAAAAAAAAAACAATCAGTATTGAAAAATTATGGAAACTCTTTAAAATAATATTTTATTAATTTTCAACATTGGAGAAAATTTTTCTTATTAAATTTGGAGGGTTTATAATTTCTTGAATTCAAATTACAATTTTGGCTGAAAAAACTGTCCATGTAGTCGCAGCCTTATATTTTTTTCTCAACTTACCCGGGAAACTTGAAATTTTGACAGGCTAACTTTTTCATATCTTACATTACATATGAATTTTTTCAACAAAATCATACTATCGAGTCTTCTAGGTAGAGAATTACCTCCTCGATGAAACTTAACAGAGCATGTACACCTCGTTACACTAACGTTTGATCGTTTCATTTTTTTAGGTTTAAAAAATCAACTTGATTAAAAAAATTAACTTTTTTTCACTATTATTCAAATAGCTAGACGTAAATGTCAAACTTTTATAAAATAAAAAAAGACTCACAAATGTTAATGTAGTTTAGAAATTTTATGATATAATTGACTTCTTTGGTATTAATTTATACTAATTCATTTCATTAATATCGCTCACATTTTTTACAATCAGTAAGAAATAAGAAATGGTAAATTTTGTTTATATACGTTAACTAGTATGTGCTTTATCTTCCCCCGCTCCCTTTCTCAGAAAGGATGTTTTTACCTTGCTACATTTTTTATTAAAGTTTTACAATTGAAAAAAAAAAAATAAAAGTAAAAAAATATGAAAGAAAATATTTCATATGAACTCAAAATACAAAAAATTTTTATTTCAGCAAAAGACTTATTAATCTGTACTTATATTTTATTTTTTAAATAATTTCAATTTTACAACTCATTAAAGAAAGTATATCTTTTATCGAAATGAAAGAATGTATAATCCTATAATTTACCCTACTTAAAAGGAGAGGTCTCATTCTCCGGATGACCAATTTCAACCAAACTTTGGGGATTATTTTCTCATACCAAAAGATGAAGGAAACCATAAGCAGTTCCATCTAATGGGCCCTTTGAGCTTCTTCGCTTACTATGCCTATTTTTGAAAAAACACAATTTTTAGCCGTTGTGTCAATTAAACTTATAAATTCCTTTTTCAAAATCTAACAACAAGATCTTCACAAAACTGTGGCATTTTACTTTTCATGTCATAGTACAAATTAAACTATTGTAAAAAAATCCCAGCTTGTGGTACAAATAAATTTTTCCATTGTACTTATTCTTAAAATTACAGTTTTTCATGAATTTAAATTAATTAAAAATTTTTTAAATTTAATTTAATTTAATTTAATTAGTTAAAAATTAATTAATTTTAATTAAATTAATAAAAAAGTGTAATTTTAAGAATAAGTACAATGGAAAAGTTTACATGTACCACAAGCTGGGATTTTTTTATAATAGTTGACATGCGGATAAAAATTGTGTTTTTTCAAAAATAGGCATAGTAAGCGAAAAAGCTCAAAGGGCCCATTAGATGAAACTGCTTGTGGTTTCTTTCATCTTTTGGTATGAGAAAACAATCCCCAAAGTTTGGTTGAAATTGTTCATCTGGAGAATATGACCTCTCCTTGTTAGTTAATATTAATTATTTATAATATTAAAAAACCTGTCAAAGATACATTAGACCCTGCTTAAGCTTTTAGCTTAGGACTCCTGGACATTTTTTTACTGGACTTCATGTTCAGGATGTTATCTATAAGTTTATTAATAAGATATAATCTAGTTTTTATATTTATTTATTTTAATTTTAATAATATAATATTACATAATATAATATATGTATAGCTTAAGATATAGAGTTATTTATAATTTGAGACATCTTTATGATTATTATTTATTTTATGTATAAGGAGATATGACTCTAGACCCGATTTACGGTAAAAATTAAGAGGTATGATTTTACTTACGAAGTGGCCAGCTTCGGAGTCCCGCAGCTTTTCTGACCAAAAGACTGAAGCTGGCCTCATTTCGTGTTTACTTATAGCATAAAAATGCTTACTAAACGAAATGTGTCTTTCATGACACAATATCTTATAATTACAAAATGTGTCTTCGTGACACAACACCTCCCCCCTTTAGATGTTTATCTCCACGTTTTTGTTTTGTTTTGGTTTTTGTTTTTATTTTTATTATTATTATTATTATTTTTTTTTTTTTTTTTTTTTTTTTTTTTTTTTTATAACATAGCATCCTCTTCTTTAAGTGTTTATTTTAACTATACTATTGTTATCGCTTTCTTGTTAGTTTTTTATAAAATGTGTGGATAAAATAAGTAATAACAAAGTAATCAGTGAGTTTTACAACTTAAGTTTATAAATAGTATATAAATTTTAAAAATTAAATAACGTATTGTTAGTGGTATTATAACATAGATACATAGGTTTCCTTCCCTGATAAAAAGATTTTTTGAAAAACTCTAAGGAACAAGTCAATCAGAGAAAAAGAAGAAAAAAATTATAAACTAAATTAACCGTAATTTTCATTCTTAATTTTTTTTACGGAAGGTGTCTCTTGTTTGATTTTAGTTTTATTTTGGTAAGGAAGTGTGGATGGTAATGGTGGAGGAATTTTAGGTGTGATTTTAATAGGATCTACTTTTATTTCTTGCAGTTCCAAGTGTTCTGCCATCTCTTTAGTTCTTGGTTGTTCCTTGCCCAGGATTATAAAGAAATGCGTTATTGAACTTGACACTGCAGCTAGAAGATGTAAACCACAGCCGTATAATTGTTGTAATAGATAGGCGTTTATTATAGTATCTATAGTTATTTTTATTAGATGTAGCAAGAAAATTATCATAATTATTGCAGATGAAATTGATCCACCTTTAATTAGATTGTCGATAATACTAGACCACAGATCTGCCAAGATTCCTTTTATAGTCGTACTCGTAAACAATTTACTTATGGATTCTTCGTTATAATTGTGTTCTCCAGCCATTTGCCTTGTTAAAATATTGAGTAAGGCTGGTTGTTCCAGAGGAAATGTGATCTGTTGTTGAGCTCGTTGAAGCTGAGATGATGAGTATACCCCGGACGTGGCCAGAGCTTCTATCAATTTATAATTCCAATGAATTTTTGTTGATGGTTGAAATATGTGTGGAGATTGTACGTCATAAGTTGGATATGGATCTAGTTTGATCCATTTGTCTCCTATTTTATAGTATCTTGGTAAGATTTTATTACAGGTGACTTGTTTGCCTGTTTTAATAAGAATGTGTGTTTTTGGTGTTAAAAACCACGTCTCGTTTTGTAATGTCACTGGAAGTTGTTCATAACATTCTTCCATGTGCATTATTTTTACAGGTCTTGGCGTGGATTTTATAAAATGCACAGCTTCACCCGCTATCAAGGAAATGTATCCTGGTTGTTTCATTACTGTGTATGCAAATTCATTTGGCGATAAAGTAGCAAGGGCTAGGGAGTTCTGGATTGTTTCTCTCTCAAGATTACACTTTTCCGTAATTAAATTTATATATAAGTCATTTAATTCTATCCTTAGATGTTTTTCTACATAAATGAACTTAGAATTAATATATGTAAAAATATCTAGATTTATAGTATTCTCTTTGACAATATCGTTATCATAATACAAATTATTAAGTCCTAGTTGTGATTCGAAAATTAGTAGTTTAGGATGTTCAGTTGTAATAAATTTTCTATTGCATTGAAATAACGCGCCTTTTGAGGATAAGGCAAAAGTTATATCATTAGAATTTACCGCATAAGTAATCTGATGATCAATGTCGTTTGTAAATTTAGTAGCTATTCCCTTATATAATATATCAAAAGAATTTTTAAAACATTCGTTTACAGGTAGAATATCCCAAAAAGTATGCCCGTATTCTAAATCTATACAGTGTTTATTTGAAAATGTACATATTGTACCCGTACTTAATCTAATTTTATCTGTATCAAGACTTACTTTAGCTATAGTTTGTATGAGTAAGATTTGTATGGTGCCATGTACAAAAACCTTTGTATATGTGTTGAATTTGTCTGCATATGATGCTCCAGAATAGGATTTGTCTGCTGCACTACCCGCGAAGTCCACTCCTACTGTCATTGGTGTTGCGTTGACTTTGATATCGGCTATGATATGCGTATCGTCATATTTAAAAATACCTGTGTCATGTAGTAGTTTGCATTTTTCCTGAGATAATTCGTAAAGGTACTCTTGTTCACCGTTCTCCACAGGTAATAGATGTCCAAAAATGCCGCAGCTATTAACTGTGCGATGGATGATTATTTTGCAGTGAATCGTATTCACTTCTCGAAATTCCGCAAGTTGTACCAGCTCGATTGTAATATTTGTCGAATTTGGTCTTATTTCATGGAATTCGCATTCGCCCGTGTCCAATAATGAGAACGTTGTGATGTTTGGTGTGGTAGAGCCACACTCATATCCAATAATTTGTGCGTATGATTGTATGATTAATGAGAATGTGATTAGTATGAAATGCATGTTATTTTGTTTGCTTTCTCTTTCTCTTTTTTTTTTTTTTTTTTTTTTATTTGTTCCTAAAACAAAAATTAAATTAGTTTTTTCTCATGTAAAAATAATTTGTTAGGATGAACTTGTTTTTGCTTTCCTTTGTATAAAAATATAATATCACCTTTATCCGTAATATTTTTTATTTCAAATGGACCTAAATTTTGGTCTTTCTCTAGTTTTCCTGGCTTTGGCTGCTTTTGCCAGTACACTTTGTCGCCTACTTCGAAATTTACTGGATTAGCAGTTTTGTCATAGTATTTCTTTGCTTTATGTTTAGATATAATTAGATTTTCTCTTGCCAAATTGGCTATATTTTTTATGTTATTCAGTAATTTTTCGAAATAGTCATTCAATGTTGGCAATTGTTCTGACTTTTTTAAAGGTTCACTAGATGGTAATCTAGGTGGATATGCAAAAACAACTTCATATGGTGTAAATTTATGAGAAGAGTTAACTGAACAATTTAGATTTAACTGAGCAAGTTCAAGAAACTGATCCCATTCTATATTTTTATTTGAAAAATTTCTTAAAAAGGTTATTAATGGTGCGTGTTGTCTTTCTAGCGACCCATTAACCCATGGTGAAAAACTTGTGGTTTCTATCTTTTTTATTTTGAATCTGCGTGACAGTGCCTTCATTAATATCGAACAAAAATTTTGTCCTCTATCTGATAAAACAATTTTGGGACTGGCAAAAATACAAATAAATTTTTTTAAAAATGCGTCAGCAATTTTCTCTGCTGTCTGATCTTTAAGTGGAGTTACTATTAAGAATTTTGACAAATTGTCTTGGATAGTTAAAATATATTTATTGTCTTTCTTTGTTACATTGAGTGGGCCAACAACATCCATGGCAATTTTATCAAATGTTCTCAAAGGGGTGTCTGTTATGACTAATGGTTGTTTCGTTTTTCTAAGTTTAATTTTATTTTTCTGACAGTCATCACAATTTTTGATTCTTTTTTGTATGTCTCTTTTAAGATTTTCCCAATAATAATTATTTTTAATTTTCAAGTAAGTTCTGTGCACGCCTGCATGTCCTCCTATAGGACTTGTGTGCATTTCATTAAATATTGTATCTCTATGGTTACTTTCGATATATTTTATTGTATTTAAACAAATTATAACTTTTACTTGTGATTTTTCAAAAATGTCTCTTAATATTTGTTCTATTTCCTCCCATTTAACGTTTATAATTTCAATATCTTTTGAAATACTTATTGTTGCGATATTTTTTTGAATCATTATGTTTTTCAGTAATTTTAGTGATAGTGATATATCATTTAATATTAAATCTTTCGATTTTGCAGTGTCTAGACATATGCTAAACAGTTTTTTATTTTTTATTTTTAGGATTTCAATCTCTCTCGGTTGTATTTCACTGTCGATCAGTAAGTTATTTGATTTTACGATTTCATATGTTTTAGAGTCCAGTGGTATTTTACTTTTTGTCATGAAGTACATTATATTATCTTGTCTTAGATTTATTGTATCTTTTACTTTTACAATATTTTCAGTTAGGTTTTTATTTATTGTATCGTTACATTTCTTTTTATTTATTTTTTGTCTATTTATTTTTCGAGAATTTCTTTTTTCCGATTTTGCATAAATGTCTTTATTCACGGTCTGCGGAGTTATATATTTTTTTGCTTGCGCGCGCGTTATTACAAAAATTTCATTCGAGTCATCAATTCCTCTACTGAGCGCGTCTGCATTCGTATTTTTTGATCCCGGTTTATAAATTATGTCAAAATCATATAATGCTAATTTTAAACTCCAGTTTTGGACTCTGGTGTTTTTATCGGCTGACCTAAATTTCAATAATGGCTTATGATCTGTATATACAGTAAATTTGTTTCCGTAAACATAATTTTTAAAGTAAGTTATTCCCCAAAATATGGCTAAAGCTTCTTTCTCATAAGTGTGAAATCTTAATTCCGACCCTTTTAACAGTCTACTTGCGTACGACACTGGTTTATCTTCCGGTACTTTACCTTGAGAAAGAATAGCTGCGATGGCCCAATTACTTGCATCAGTTGAGATTATAAATGGTTTTGTAAAGTCTGGAAATTGTAAAATCGGTGCATTGCATAATGCGTTTTTTAGCTTTTCAAAAGCTTCTTGCTGTGCTATACCCCATGAAAATTTAACGTTTTTCTTAAGTAAATCATTCAAAGGTTTTGATAAGTTTGCGTAGTCATTTATGAATTTTCTATAGTAATTAGTAAGTCCTAAATATTCCATTATATTTTTTGCGGTTTTTGGAATTTTGAATTTCTTTACTGCTGATGTGATTGATTCATTCGGTCTAATACCCTTTTCGGAAATTATATGCCCTAAAAAATTTATTTCTGTCTTAAGAAAATTACATTTTGAGGATTTCAGTTTAAGGTGTGCTTTTCTCAATCTATTAGCTATTATTTTGAATCTTTCTATCAGTTCTTCTATAGTATTTGCGAAAATTATAATGTCGTCAATATAGACAAAGCAAATTTTTCCTATCAAACCCTTCAATACTCTATTCATAATTCTTTGAAAAGTTCTGGGACTATTCATTAACCCAAAGGGCATCACTTTAAATTCTAACCTGCCCAGTGGGTGAATACTAAATGCTGTCTTCTTCGTATCTTCAGGTCTTAGTTTTATCTGATGGAATCCTGATATTAAATCTAGTGTAATAAAATACTTAGCTGATCCCATTTCGTCGAAAATCTCTGTAGTGCTAGGGATAATGTATGGGTCAGGGCTTGTAAATTTGTTCAATTCTCGATAATCTATCACGAGACGATGTTTAGGTTTATTTTCGGGGGTAAGACCCTTTTTTGCTACCAAAAAAGCTGGAAAATTATATGGACTATGGGATTCTCTCACCAAATCATTCTCTATCAATTTTTTGCCCTCTTGTATTGCAATATCTCTTAAAGTGAATGGCAATGGAAATTGTTTGACATAAATCGGTCTGTCATGTGTAAGATTTATCTCATGTTGCTCGACTGTGCATTTCTCTAACTTATCGCCTTCACAGTAAAATATATCATCATTTCTCTCAATTAAATTCCCAATCAACCTTGCATTTTTTTTGGACAAATGTTTTAGATTTATTTTATTTAATATTTTTTGAGTTCTCTCTCTCTTATCGACGTAATTATTATTGTTAACATTGTAAATTTCTATAGTGTCGTTAAAATCGATCTCGAATTTCATATTATTTTCTTGTATGTTGTGTTTAAGATGTTTTCTATCATTTTCATTTGCGTTGAAATTTACATTGTTATCAAGTATTTTCAAAAAGCAAGGGTAGTCTAATACTTTATTTTCGACATTTTCTTGACATATTTCACTCTCTAAGGCACAGTTTATTTGAGCTACGAATGTTTGCATATTATTTTCCGTTTCTATCGCTCTGCGTAAATTTGGTTTACTATTATTAGGCTCTGTCTCATTATTTTTATAGCTGATTTCTGCTACTGTGTTCAGTAATTTTTTTATCTCTTCTGTGAAACAAGTGTCTTTTTCCGTGTTTATCTCATCTGTATTAAAATCAAGTTTCAAAACATTCATTACCTCATCGTTTTCATTTTCAAAAATTTTTTCGCGATCATGCGATGTAGTGACTTGCAAGCTAAGCGAATCATTGACCAAGTTTTGCGTGTCATTTATGGAATTTTTATTTTGTATTTCGTTGACCATCCTATTCTTATTTATTAACAGCTCGAATTTTACATTATTTATTTCTAGATAGCCCTCATCTAATCTTAATTTACCCTCAGTTAGTAATTCTATACCCAAAATACCATCGTATGATAAATTAAATGCATCGGAAGCTACATGAAATTCATAAAATAAACCGTTAATAAGTATATTTGTAGTACCTACAGTTTTCATAATTTTATTCGATATTCCTGATAACATGATTTGATGTCTCGGATCAATATCTGTCTGTCTAACTTTATCATTTTTAATTATATTTAATTGAGCACCGCTGTCTACTAAAAATTCGTATGTATTTTTCGGATTCACGTTCTCGACTCAAATATGTTTCAAGAGGTTTTCTAACTTTACTACGTAAGTTGGTATTATAATATTTTCTTCACACGTATAGTCTTTTACGTCTGTTAATTCTATCAAATTTTCACAAGTATCATTTAAGGAATTTTCGGCGTTATCGTTCAATAATTGGTTTATTTCCTCACTAGATTCTACGTCTGTAGAACAATAATTTGCTTCCACCGAATATTGTGCACGTCTACATTTTTCAATAGTATGCCCGATATTTTTATAATTTGAGCAAAAATTCCCGACTAATTTTTGTAAATTTTGCAGGTCTAAGCAATTTCGCAACGAATTTCCCGGAGAGTTACAGTGTCGGCAATTTTCAGGATTGTTACTTGTGTAATTTTTTAAGGCTTTATATTTAGTGCACATATCGAGATCATGACCTTTATAATTGCAATATTCGCATATTTTTTGTGATACGTTATTTCTATTTTGATCCCGTTTATTATAATAGGTATTAGTTTGAGTGTTTTGTTGTTTATTTTTAGTAATATTTAAAAATTTAAAGCAATCTTTAGCGTTGTGACCCGATTTATCGCAAATTTGACAAATTACTGAGTTTTTATTTTTTTGCTGCGTTATTAAAGTTTTCACTTGAATGCAGTCATTTAGTTCATGGTCAATATTTTCACAATAAGTACAGAAACGATATCTGTTTTTATTTTCTTGAATATTACAATTTTTTATAGTATGACCTTTCTTGTTACATTTTTGACAAATAACTTCGGGGCATTCATTAACCGTATGACCCGTTTTTTTGCAATTTTCGCAGTTTTCGCGATTTTCTTCCTTATTTGGGCACAAATACGGAGTGTGTCCTTGTTTAAAACATTTCCAACAAAGTTCAAATTCTTATATGTTCTCGCATTGATCTACTTGGTGACCTGCTATTTGACAAAATTGACAATTTTTACTTCCGATTTTATTAAATTCACATGCGCTAATTGAATGACCGTAATTACTGCATAAATTACACAGTAGTTTAATTTTTTTAGTTGCTCTATTACAATCAAAAGATCTATGATTCTGCGACTTGCAGTATACACACGCCGCGGATGGACAAAATAAAGCTTCGTGATTGCGTTCTGTACAAATTTGACAGATCGGTATATTTTTCTTCATCATATTATTATCACGATGATTTACTTGTATGTTATTTTGATTTTCAATTGAATTTAGTTTTTTCTCTAAGATCAGTGCATTATTTAATATTGCTGAAAAATCTCCCGTCTTGTCTAATTGAACATTAATTTTAAATTTAAAACCATCAGCAAAACTTTTCAGCGCGTCAGCTTCTAATTTAGTTTCAAAAGTTTGATACTCTGTATTCTCTAAGTTTGGGGTCAATTTTTTTAGTTCTTTAATTTTTTTTACTAATTTTTTCAACCGCGTTGTATAGTTACGTACGTCTTCGTCTTCTTTCTGCGCTATTGTTAATAAATCGTTATAATAAGAATAGTAGTTATCTGTTGTCGGGAATGAATTTTTAATACTTGTTATGAATTCTCTTATTGTTGTTGGTTTTTTATCCGTAAACCATTTTTCCGCTGATTCAACACATTTTCTCAAAATTAGATATTTTAGAAAGTTTGGAATGTCGTCGTTTGCAATGAATGATTCTACTTCTGTCACGTATTTAATTATCTCTTCCGCCGATTTTTGCGAACCGTTAAAAAATGGGCTTTCGTTGACCAGATCCGTTATTTTAAATTTAGACATTCTTGTGAACTTTATAAAATCTAATAGATTATCTACCTCTTTTACTTCGGAGCTTTCTTCGAGATCTATTAGCGAATTATTTCCCGACGTTATTTTTTGTGTGTTATTAACGTTTGGTATTTGATTCGTTTTATCTGGTATAAAATTTTCTATATTTTTTATTGGATCTTGAGAATTCACAAACGATGAATCCCCTGACACTAGATCTGTCGATGTACTCGACGCATTTTCATCGGTACACTTGTTTAAATTTAACTGTTTGGATGGGTTTCGTTTTTTACTTACGTTGTCTAATCCCGGCAAGATCTTCTCACGTAATTCCGGGTTATTTTTTACCATGCTTCTCGTTATTGGTTTATCCTCGTTTGTATTATTCACGGCTTTTTTTTCCGGCGTACGATGTACGGGATACATTTATTTTCATATTTAGTTACAATTTTTAAAATATAGATTTATCCTCTCTTCGTCTTTCGCACGATGACTAATTATTATTATTTTACTTTATTTTATTATTATTAAAATTTTTCATCGATGACCCGTTTTACACTATTAACTATCACTTAGATTTAACCGTCTCTAACACGATTAATTATTATTTAGATTTTTCACAATTTAACCGTCTCTCACACGATTTATTATTATTTAGATTTTTCACAGATTTAACCGTCTCTCACACGATTAATTATTACTTCCGAAATTTCACTGATTTAACCGTCTCTCACACGATTAATTATTATTTAGATTTTTCACAATTTAACCGTCTCTCACACGATTTATTATTATTTAGATTTTTCACAGATTTAACCGTCTCTCACACGATTAATTATTATTTAGATTTTTCACAATTTAACCGTCTCTCACACGATTTATTATTATTTAGATTTTTCACAGATTTGACCGTCTCTCACACGATTAATTATCATTTTTGCACTCGAAATTCAATTGTATCGGAACCATTTTGTTATGTATTAGTTTATTAATAAGATATAATCTAGTTTTTATGTTTATTTATTTTAATTTTAATAATATAATATTACATAATATAAATATATGCATAGCTTAAGATATAGAGTTATTTATAATTTGAGACATCTTTATGATTATTATTTATTTTATGTATAAGGAGATATGACTCCAGACCCGATTTACGGTAAAAATTAAGAGGCATGATTTTACTTACGAAGTGGCCAGCTTCGGAGTCCCGCAGCTTTACTGACCAAAAGACTGAAGCTGGCCTCATTTCGTGTTTACTTATAGCATAAAAATGCTTAGTTAACGAAATGTGTCTTTCATGACACAATATCTTATAATTACAAAATGTGTCTTCGTGACACAACAAGGAAATAATTGATTTATTTTTAATGCATCAATATAGAATTTTTAATTATTGATAATATTTTATAATCTATTAGATATCACATGATTGATTAGAATCAGAGTCATGAGACTCGTTATGTACTGTGAGAAAATAAAAGACATGTAATTTTATGAGAAAAATATAAGCATCCGCTAAACTCTTACAATTCTGGCTCTAGTCATTATCACAATAAGAGTTATTCAGTTAGTCTGATATCAAAGCTTTAAAAATCCAAGCTACTGTACCTGTAGATTTTCATTTTAAAATATTGTTATAGCAAGCAAACAGAAATTCAAGATTTAAGATCCCAGCATAAAGTTTTTTTGATACTAGGGACAATTTATTACTTTTGAAGTGTTTTACAACATTAATTATGACATGACCAATCGCTATAAAAATTCTCACTACTTTTACACTAAAGATTCTTAGATTTAAAAAAAATAATAATAATTTAAAAAACTCTACCTATCTAAATTAACCCTTAAAGGTCACACCCAAATCCAGAACTGCCACACTGACAGTTACGTGGGCTCTTTTGGACCCCATGTGACCTTTAAGGGTTAAAAAAAAAAAAAAAAAAAAAAGAAGAAAGCGAATGTTACTTCTGATTAAAAAGTTTTCTGTACATTCCTAGTTATTGAGTTTATTAATCTTCACTAATAACTTAATTTAATTTAGGATTCATTCATTAAGTTTATTATTTCAAAAAATCGTTTATTCAGTTGATCAGTATAAAATCAATCAAGGTCAAAGTTTTTACTAACTGATAAAAAAAAATTGTGAGTCATAAGATACATCATTACAAATTGAAATTTAAGAAAATTTATTTAAATTAATGCAGTTTAATTAAAAAATTGTTATTAATTATACAACAAATTTTTTACTTAGCTTAAGATTTAGTCATTTTAATAAATCAAAACCTTGCCAAATAATTGCTTCTTATTTGAATCAAAATTTCTTATTGTGATGAATGATTAATCTAAAAACAAGTGCTGAAAACTTATTTCACCAAGATAAAGAAGTCAATTTACCATCAAATACAACATAAAATTGAAAAATACCTTGCAGCGAACATAACTTGAGGTAATTTTAGTTCGTACATACATTAAAACAAACTTATTTTGATCTTCATAACTTACTTCGGTTCTCTTTTGCCTATACTTTTCGACTTTCTTGGGAAACCATATCTGTTACAAGTCACTTGACGTGTTAATGTACCATTAGTGGATGTAGAACTTCTAAAAGTAATAACTGTCATGTTGTGCTCATTGGCGTATTCTGTTGCCTGGTTCAAAAGATGTTCAAAGGAATTAAAGCGTTGATTTTCGTGAAACATGATTTACAAATAGAGAGATTACTTATTAAAAAACGCGAGAAAAAAGGTGTAATAACATATGACTACTCTCGAACACGTTAGTGCAGGGCCACTGGACTATCGCTTTTTTGATGACTGCAGTTGTAGCAGTTAGAGCGCCCTCTCCATGAGTGTGTTGGCGGGAAAAAAAATTACAATTTTAATGTAAGTTTCTTCTCAGAACAGCGAAAATTTTAGTAAAAATATTTGCAACGTAGGTCAAAATTGTTTTTAATGCATGAATTCAAAAAGTGCGGACATGATCTATATCTTTTATTATTCTAGATTTTTATATGGTAAACAATTGTTAAAAATTACATGGGTACCCTGCTGTATAGCCACACGTCTGACACACGAGTGCCACACGTAAAATGGACTTGAGCAAATTTTTTTAAAGTTTGCTAAACATTATAACATTATAAAGTCAGGGTGGACACCAGGTGCACCTGGTGATGATAACGCCTCGGAGATAACTTCCCCAGGAAGTTTTGACTTCAGAAGGGTCAGGACGGACACCTGGTGCACCTCATCATAATAACGCCTTGTAGATGATTTCCCCAGGAAGTTTGGACTCCGGAGGGGCCAGGGCGGACACCTGGTGCACCTGGTAATACTTACGCCTCGGAGATGATTTCCCCAGGAAGTTTTGACTCCGGAGGGGCCAGGACGAACACCTGGTGCACCTGGTCATGATAACGCCTCGGAGATGACTTCCCCAGGAAGTTTTGACTCCGGAGGGGTCAGGACGAACACCTGGTGCACCTGGTGATAATAACGCCTCGGAGATGACTTCCTCAGGAAGTTTTGACCTTAGAAGGCTCAGGATGGACACCTGGTGCACCTCGTCATAATAACGCCTTGTAGATGATTTCCCTAGGAAGTTTTGATCCCAGAGTGATCAGGACGAACACCTGGTGCCCCTGGTGGTAATAAAGCCTTGGAAATGATTTCCCCAGGAAGTTTTGACTCCGGAGGGGCCAGGACGAACACCTGGTGCACCTCATCATAATAACGCCTTGTAGATGATTTCCCCAGGAAGTTTTGACTCCGGAGGGGCCAGGACGAACACCTGGTGCACCTGGTCATGATAACGCCTCAGAGATAACTTCCCCAGGAAGTTTTGACTTCAGAAGGGTCAGGACGGACACCTGGTGCACCTCATCATAATAATGCCTTGTAGATGATTTCCCCAGGAAGTTTGGACTCCGGAGGGGCCAGGGCAGACACCTGATGCACCTGGTGGTAATTACGCCTTGGAGATGATTTCCCCAGGAAGGTTTGACCCCAGAGGGGTCAGGACGGACACCTGATGCAGCTGGTGGTAAGGACACCTCGGAGATGACTTCCCCAGGAAGTTTTGACTCCGGAGGGGCCAGGGTGGACACCTGGTGCACCTGGTGGTAATTACGCCTTGGAGATGACTTCCCCAGGAAGTTTTGACTCCAGAGGGGTCAGGACGAACACCGGGTGCACCTGGTCATGATAACGCCTCGGAGATGACTTCCCCAGGAAGTTTTGACTCCAGAGGGGTCAGGGTGGACACCTGATGCACCTGGTGATAATAACGCCTCGGAGATGACTTCCCCAGGAAGTTTTTACTTCAGAAGGGTCAGGACGGACACCTGGTGCACCTGGTCATAATAACGCTTTGTAGATGATTTCCCCAGGAAGTTTTGAATCCAGAGGGGTCAGGACGGACACCTGATGCAGCTGGTGATAAGAACGCCTCGGAGATGCCTTCCCCAGGAAGTTTTGACTTCAGAAGGGTCAGGACGGACACCTGGTGCACTTGGTCATGATAACGCCTCGGAGATGACTTCCCCAGGAAGTTTTGATACCAGAGGGGTCAGGGCGGACACCTGATGCACCTGGTGATACTCACGCCTCGGAGAGGACTTCCCCAGGAAGTTTTAACTTCGGAAGGGTCACTACAGACACCTGGCACACCTGGTGATGATGACGCCTCAGTGATGATTTACTCAGGAAGTTTTGACTCCAGAAGGGTCACTACAGACACCTGGTGCGCCTGGTGGTAGTAAAGCCTCGGAGATAGTTTTCTGGGGAAATCATCTCCGAGGCATTATCATCACCAGGTGCACCAGGTGTCCATCCTGACCCCGCTGAGGTCAAAACTTCCTGGGGAAATCATCTCCGAGGCGTTATTATCACCAGGTCAACCAGGTGTTCGTCCTGACCTTTCCGGAGTCAAAACTTCCTGGGGAAGTCATCTCCAAGGCGTAAGTATGACTAGGTGCATCAGGTGTCCGCCCTGACCCCTCTGGAGTCAAAACTTCCCGGAGAAGTCATCTCCGAGGCGTTATTATGACCAGGTGCACCAGGTGTCCGTCCTGACCCTTCTGAAGTCAAAACTTCCTCGGGACGTCATCTCCGAGGCGTTATTATCACCAGGTTAACCAGGTGTTCGTCCTGACCTTTCTGGAGTCAAAACTTCTTAGGGAAATCATTTCCAAGGCTTTATTACCACCAGGGGCACCAGGTGTTCGTCCTGACCCCTCTGGAGTCAAAACTTCCTGGGGAAGTCATCTCCAAGGCGTAAGTATGACTAGGTGCATCAGGTGTCCGCCCTGACCCCTCTGGAGTCAAAACTTCCCGGAGAAGTCATCTCCGAGGCGTTATTATGACCAGGTGCACCAGGTGTCCGTCCTGACCCTTCTGAAGTCAAAACTTCCTCGGGACGTCATCTCCGAGGCGTTATTATCACCAGGTTAACCAGGTGTTCGTCCTGACCTTTCCGGAGTCAAAACTTCCTGGGGAAATCATTTCCAAGGCTTTATTACCACCAGGGGCACCAGGTGTTCGTCCTGATCACTCTGGGATCAAAACTTCCTAAGGAAATCATCTACAAGGCGTTATTATGACGAGGTGCACCAGGTGTCCATCCTGAGCCTTCTAAGGTCAAAACTTCCTGAGGAAGTCATCTCCGAGGCGTTATTATCACCAGGTGCACCAGGTGTTCGTCCTGACCCCTCTGGAGTCAAAACTTCCTGGGGAAGTCATCTCCAAGGCGTAAGTATGACTAGGTGCATCAGGTGTCCGCCCTGACCCCTCTGGAGTCAAAACTTCCCGGAGAAGTCATCTCCGAGGCGTTATTATGACCAGGTGCACCAGGTGTCCGTCCTGACCCTTCTGAAGTCAAAACTTCCTCGGGACGTCATCTCCGAGGCGTTATTATCACCAGGTTAACCAGGTGTTCGTCCTGACCTTTCTGGAGTCAAAACTTCTTAGGGAAGTCATTTCCAAGGCTTTATTACCACCAGGGGCACCAGGTGTTCGTCCTGACCCCTCTGGAGTCAAAACTTCCTGGGGAAGTCATCTCCAAGGCGTAAGTATGACTAGGTGCATCAGGTGTCCGCCCTGACCCCTCTGGAGTCAAAACTTCCCGGAGAAGTCATCTCCGAGGCGTTATTATGACCAGGTGCACCAGGTGTCCGTCCTGACCCTTCTGAAGTCAAAACTTCCTCGGGACGTCATCTCCGAGGCGTTATTATCACCAGGTTAACCAGGTGTTCGTCCTGACCTTTCTGGAGTCAAAACTTCTTGGGGAAATCATTTCCAAGGCTTTATTACCACCAGGGGCACCAGGTGTTCGTCCTGATCACTCTGGGATCAAAACTTCCTAGGGAAATCATCTACAAGGCGTTATTATGACGAGGTGCACCAGGTGTCCATCCTGACCCTTCTAAGGTCAAAACTTCCTGAGGAAGTCATCTCAGAGGCGTAAGTATGACCAGGTGCATCAGGTGTCCGCCCTGACCTCTCCGGAGTCAAAACTTCCTGGGGAAATCATCTTCGAGGCGTAAGTGTTACCAGGTGCACCAGGTGTTCGTCCTGACCCCTCTGAAGTCAAAACTTCCTGGGGAAGTCATCTCCGAGGCGTTATCATCACCAGGTGCACCTGGTGTCCACCCTGACTTCATAATGTTTTAATGTTTAGCAAACTTTAAAAAAATTTGCTCAAGTCCATTTTACGTGTGGCTATACAGCAGGGTATTCTCTAGTAAATCTTCAATGAAAAAAATTAATAAAAAACAAAAAAAATTAATTAATTATTCAGTAACATGAAAATGTTTGAGTTTACATTTGTACTTTAATTAGTTATCTTGACAAAATACATCAAAACAGGTTTATGAAAAGTTATTTTATTATTATTTTATTATCTCATAATTCGGATATCATATGCCGTTGCCGGGCAGGGTTGGGTGGTGTGGCACTTTAGTGACTCACCATGGTAAGCCACCTGGTGTATTGGTGTATTAGGTGCATTGTACCCAGCGTTCGAAATAAATAATTTTTTATAAACTATTAAATAAACCGATAAGCTCCAAAACCCCCATAAAGCTCGGGAGAGTGATCAATAAAAAATTTTTTAAAAACAATTAAATAATCCAACAAGCTTCAAAACCCCCATAACGCTGGGGAGAGCGATAAATAAATAATTTTTTATAAACAATTGAATAAACCAACAAGCTCTAAACCCCCATAACGCCGGGAATAGCGATAAATAAATAATTTTTTATAAACAATTGAATATACCGACAAGCTCTAAGCCCCCATAAAGCTGGGGAGAGCGATAAAAAAATAATTTTTTATGAATAATTGAATTAACCGACAAGCTCTAAAACCCCAATATGGCTGGGCACCCATGTTCAACGAAAAAACTAATCGGCTATTTTCCAAGCTTTAAACCCCCAAAACCTGGAGCACTCAAGTTCAACAAAAAAGCTGATTGGCTACCCCCCAAGCTCTAAGCCCCCAAATCCCTGGAAACGCGAGTTCAACAAAAAGCTGATTGGCTACCCCCCAGCTCTAAGCCCCCAAAACCCTGGGCGCCCGAGTTCAACAAATGAACTGGTCGGCTGTCCCCAAAGCTCTAAACCCCCAACTGATCCGTTTGTTTTATTGAACTCAGGCACCCAGGGTCTTGGGGATTTAAAGCTTGAGGGGTAGCCAATCAGCTTTTTTGTTGAACTCGCGTGCCCAGGGTGTGGGGGCTTAGAGCTTGGTGGGTAGCCAATCAGCTTTTTTTGAACTTGGGTGCTCCGGGTTTTGGGGGCTTTAAGCTTGGGGCATAGCCGATTAGTTTTTTCTTTGAACTCAGGTGCTCAGCGTTATGAGGATTTAGAGCTTGTCGGTTTATGCAATTGTTTATAGAAAATCATATATTTATCGCTCTCCCCAGCGTTATGGGGTTTAGAGCTTGTTAGTTTATTCAGTTGTTTATAAAAAATTATTTATTTATCACTCTCCCCAGCGTTATGGGGGTTACGAGCTTGTCGAATTATTCAAATGTTTATAAAAAATTATTTTTTTATTGCTCTCATCAGCTTTATGTGGGTTTAGAACTTGTTGGATTATTAAATTGTTTTTAAAAAAATTTTTATTTATCGCTCTCCCCAGCGTTATGTGGGTTTAGAGCTTGTTGGTTTATTCAGTTGTTTATAAAAAATAATTTATTTATCGCTCTCTCCAGTGTTATGGAGGTTTAGAGCTTGTCGGTTTATTTAATTGTTTATAAAAAATTATTTGTTTATCGCTCTCCCCAGCGTTATGTGGGTTTAGAGCTTGTTGGTTTATTCAGTTGTTTATAAAAAATTATTTATTTATCGCTCCCCCCAGCGTTGTGGGGGTTACGAGCTTGTCGAATTATTTAATTGTTTATAAAAAATTATTTATTTATCGCTCTCCCCAGTGTTATGTGGGTTTAGAGCTTGTTGGTTTATTCAGTTGTTTATAAAAAATTATTTATTTATCGCTCCCCCCAGCGTTGTGGGGGTTACGAGCTTGTCGAATTATTTAATTGTTTATAAAAAATTATTTATTTATCGCTCTCCCCAGCGTTATGGGGGTTTAGAGCTTGTGGGTTTATTTAATAGTTTATAAAAAATTATTTATTTCGAACGCTGGGTATAATGCGCCTAACACACCAATACACCAGGTGGCTTACCATGGGGAGTCACCAAAGTGCCACACCACCCAACCCTGTTGCCGATTAGCCATCAGCGCCGTTTTCCGATCAAGGCACGGATGCTAACTAGTAACTACGTATCCATCTTGTGCGAAGTGCAAGCAAGTCTGTTAATTCTTAAACAGCACAGACTTCGCTCTTTTCTTTCACTGGAAAGCCTGCTCAAGACTAAAATGATAAAGAGAAGAACACACTATTTTTTAAGATGATTCGATTCAAGTTAATTTTGAGGTTCTGTTGGTTTTGTTCAAACCTTTATCATGTGTAGCTAGTTATACTTAACTGTAGATTATTAGAGCATGTAAAAATACTCCGACTCGAGCATTTTCCATTTCATCAAGTAAAAATTAATATAGGTTTAAAAAATGTTGAAATTAGAAATTGGCCAACGGTATAATAACTTTCAAGAATATAAAGAATTTTTTAAAAAGTTTTGCAAGCAAGAAAAACAAGTTTTTGCCATTAGAGACTCGCCCAAAATTAAAGATCACCATAATATAAAAAGGATTTAGTTTACAGAAGGGTGCTATTTGGATGTAAATTTGGAAAAAAATTGAAACCTCGAGGTAAAGGTCTACGTCGACGAAGGTACGTAAAATTCTTTTCATTTAAAATTTCAAATAAAGTATTGTTTGAGGTTAATTTAACCTTCAACCTCCTGAAATGACAAATTTTTTTTCTCGTTTTTAAGCTCAAAACTTTAACCGAAAATATGAAAATTTAAATAAATAAATACCCTAGTCGAGTATTTTTGGGTATGTTCTATACGATCATATAGTTTAAATTAATGAAGAAATTGATTTTCAATTGTTAATTAACAAATCAAAAAAAAAAAAAGCCAAAATATTAGTGTTTTTTTTTCCCCGGCAGTTACGCGAGTGGATCTCAGATGAAGTGTAGTTATCTGTATTTTTAGGAAAATTGAATTCTTTTATTTCACCTGAAATTCACTCGCATTACTGAAGGGGTAAAGCGTCGGGAACTTCGTTCCAAAATTTGTCATTTCGGGAGGTTAAGGGTTAAAAAAAAATTGTCAAACGACGTCACTATTATTATTTTATTATTTTTAGTACTATCACTTCAATTTTCAGTTTTTTTTTTATCAATATATAAAGTTTTTAAACCTGATTAATAAATATTTAACAAATACAATGATTAATAAATTTAAAATTTTTTCCAGAACTTCTCGATTTGGTTGCCTAGCTTATGTAAGATTAAATGTAACTGCTGACAAACAACAGCTATATATAAAAAATTTTAATTTAAATCATCAGTATCATGATGTGTCTAAGGTATAGAGTAAATTAAAGTATAAAATTGCCAAAAAAATTAAAAATAATTTTTTTTTCATTTATTTTTATAGAAACTTTATAAAACTTTAATAGAAGTGAGACTAGATATAAGTGAAAAAAAAAGGTACTTATAAGGGAAAAATTAGCACTTGGATGTAACAAGAGGCTTCTACAGAATGCACTGTTAGAAGAAGGTGTTGGACTAAACCTAAGGGATTTATCAAACTTAGCTGCGCAGAATAAAACTAAAGATGGTGACAATCTAAAAAATGCAGTTGAATTTTTAATTAAAGAAAAAAGTAAGTACAATTGAAACTTAAATTGAGCTACTTTTAATTAAGATAAATTAATTTTAACCAACCATTTATTGAATTCAATTATAAAAAATTTTCAATTTAAAGATAGTTTTTTTTAAATATTTGTGAAAAGGTTTTATTACATAAGTAAATCAATAGACGTGATAAATAAGATCCACTCTTAAAATTGAGTAAGCGATAACGATTTTTGAGTTTTAAGACTTTTATTTTTGATCCTATTGGCTAAGCATGTCGTCATCTATCGAGTTCTTCATCGTGAACTTGGTTATTAATCAACAATAAATTTTAGAGGTTGTCATTTCGTACGCGCGCCCATCCGACTCCTAGTATAATCAAAAATGAACAGTCTTGAGAAAAAAAAAAAAAAAAAAGAAAAATTAAATTTTTATTTTTAATGTGCTGTCCAGCTCATGTTTTAAATTGATTTTATAAAATAATGATTCAAAAACATTATTTTAAGCAAATAGTATATCGAGTAATTATAATCAAACAAAAGTTAATTATAACAAAAGTTTTTGTAATTAGTGCCATTCTTATATAAACTGATTTACTTTCAAACTGAATTTGATTCATATATTTTCAAATTCATCAGGTCAATATAAAAACGAATAAATACAATTTTAATTAGTTGATATAGTTAAAGTTAGTTAATCTAGTTATTTCATTATTTTTATAATATTTTGTAACCAATGAACATGTACGTATAATTTTGATTAAATCATACATTTTCAACTTTATAATTTATACTTTTTTTAATATTGTTTTAGAATGTCAAGTTGAAGTAGATTCTCGGGACAACAATTTTCAATCAGTTCTTTTTTTTACTGAAAAAATGAAAGAGCTATTTAAACGTTTTCCGGAAATAATATTTATTGATGCTACCTATAAATTGTTAGCTCTTGGGTTGGCCGTAGTAATATTATTGGTTGAAGATGGAGATGGAAACAGCGAAGTAGTAACTGTTGGTTTGCTGGCTGCTGAAAATGCTGAAAGTTATACATGGTTTCTTCAAACCGTCCGAAAACATAATCCAGAGGCATGTGATAAGGTCCAAGTGATCATGAGTGACAAGGACATGAAAGAAAGAATAGCATTCTCAGAAGTTTTTCCTGGGGTACCGCTTCATATATGCCGTTTCCATACGATGCAAATTTTTCAAAGAAAGTTTTCAAGCAGCAAATGTAATAAAATTGAACGTCAGCAGTGTTTAGAATTAATTCAACAAATGATTTACAGTTATTCAGAACAGAATTATTTCAAACATTATGATAAGTTTTGCTCATTAGCACCAAAAGAAATAGTACTATATTTCGATAATTATTGGCACGAGTTAAGAAAGGAATGGACGGATTATGGAATGACGATAAAGAACTTGGGTAACTTAACTAACAATCGTCTCGAATCATTGAATGCTAAACTGAAGGCTATTATTAAAAAAATGAACTCTTTAATCGATTTTTGGATTAAGTTTTTCAAATGGGTCACTTCAAACTCCTTCGAAGTGTTGTGCAAGTTGTCAAAAACTTTCTTAGAAAAATAAATACACTTAAATGTTGAAAGTGAACAAGTTTTAATCGCTCTAACTCGTTATGAGGACTATTTGGCACGCTATCCGTATAATTTGGTGGTGGATAATATGAAATTTCTTGATGCAGTGAGCTTTAGTAAAATTGATGAAGCAAAACAAACTTGTAAATTTCAATTTAAAGATGATTTTTTAACCTGCAGTATAGATAGATGTGATTGTTCATTTTGGCAAAGGCATACTTTACCTTGCATGCACATGTTGAATGCGAGAAAACAGTTGAATATTAATTTGTTTGACGTATCTATTTGTGATAAAAGGTGGTCGAAAGGGTATGTTCTTGAAAGTAGAGAAATAGAGATGACAAATGATGATGATAAAGATGAGACTTCGGAATGGTTAGTATCGATTGAAACTCCGATTGTAAACAAGGATGTTACGAACAAACCTCTTAGTGTTCCTGAAAAAAGAAGATAACTGATGCCAATTATTAATAATATCATGACAAATGTCAGTCAATTATGTGGACAAGATGTCAGTCAACAGCGATGTGCAAATGTCATTACTAAACCAAGCTTTGCAGGATACAATCTAAGAGAGTCATCTCCACCTCATTTTTCTACTTTGCCATCAACTGACGACGATGATCTCTTAGGTGGGATTAAAATGGTGAGGCCCATAAGAACAAAAGGCAGACCTTCTCGATTTTTAGACACAATTCCGAAAAAAATGGTTAAAAAAAATAAAAAAAGACTAAACGGTAAAAAATAGTTTGTAAATATTTTAAAACAGAACATTTTTTTTATTTGAAAACTCATCAATAACTATTTATAAAACATTTAAAAAAAAATAAGAAATCGTGAATGATGTAATTAAAAGAATTCAATTATTAAATAAACAGAAACATGTTTGTGGAAATTTTTTTTCTTCAATACCTTTGCGTTATTTTTTATAATAATAACGCATCCACGCATACCATTAATATGCATGTGCTTGTTGTTTTATTTTTCACTGATAGTGACTAGTGCAAAGTGTTCCGTCCACGGTGCACCGTGCTTCGAAAAGGTAGCCCGAAAATCCTCCAATCCTGAAGGTGCACGGTGCAAAGTGTCACGTGCGCGGTGCACCATGCTTCCAAAAGGCAACCCAAAAATCCTCCAATCCTGAAGGTGAACGGTGCAAAGTGTCACGTGCGCGGTGCACCATGCTTCCAAAAGTCAAAACGAAAATCTTCCAATTTGGAAGGTGCACGGTGCAAAGTGTCCCGTGCGCGGTGCACCGTGTTTCCAAAAGACAGTACGAAAATTCTCCAATTTGGAAGGTGCACGGTGCAAAATGTCCAGTGCGCGGTGCACCGTGCTTCCAAAAGACAGTACAAAAATCTTCCAATTTTGGAAGGTGCACGGTGCAAAGTGTCCCGTGCGCGGTGCACTGTGCTTCCAAAAGACAGTACGAAAATCTTCCAATTTGGAAGGTGCACGGTACAAAGTGTCCCGTGCGCGGTGCACCGTGCTTCCAATAGACAGTACGAAAATCTTCCAATTTGGAAGGTGCACGGTGCAAAGTGTCCAGTGCGCGGTGCACCGTCCTTCAAAAGACAGTACGAAAATTCTCCAATTTGGAAGGTGCACGGTGCAAAGTGTCCCGTGCGCGGTGCACCGTGCTTCCAAAAGACAGTACGAAAATCTTCCAATTTGGAAGGTGCACGGTGCAAAGTGTTCCGTCCACGGTGCACCGTGCTTCCAAAAGACAGTACGAAAATCTTCCAAATTTGGAAGGTGCACGGTGCAAAGTGTCCCGTGCGCGGTGCACCGTGTTTCCAAAAGACAGTACGAAAATCTTCCAATTTGGAAGGTGCACGGTGCAAAGTGCGCCGTGCGCGGTACACCGTGCTTCCAAAAGACAGTACGAAAATCTTCCAATTTTGGAAGGTGCACGGTGCAAAGTGTCCAGTGCGCGGTGCACCGTGCTTCCAAAAGACAGTACGAAAATCTTCCAATTTTGGAAGGTGCACGGTGCAAAGTGTCCCGTGCGCGGTGCACCGTGCTTCCAAAAGACAGTACGAAAATCTTCCAATTTGGAAGGTGCACGGTGCAAAGTGTCCAGTGCGCGGTGCACCGTGCTTCCAAAAGACAGTACGAAAATCTTCCAATTTTGGAAGGTGCATGGTGCAAAGTGTCCCGTGCGCGGTGCACCGTGCTTCCAAAAGACAGTACGAAAATCTTCCAATTTGGAAGGTGCACGGTGCAAAGTGTCCGGTACGCAGTACACCGTGCTTCCAAAAGACAGTACGAAAATCTTCCAATTTTGGAAGGTGCACGGTGCAAAGTGTCCAGTGCGTGGTGCACCGTGCTTCCAAAAAGCAGTACGAAAATCTTATACTCCTGAAGATACATGGTGCAAAGTGTCCCGTGCATGTTCAAGTTTCAAAGAAGTTCTAGTTCATTAGTGTACGGTGCACCGTGCACCGTGCTCGTTAAAGTGCCAATGAAGCTTAATACGTGCACCGTGCACCGTGCTAGGCCCACGGCACTGTTCCCTTAACACTTCCAAATTAGTATAAATAATATAAATTAGTAATAAATATATATAATATAAATTAAAATCCAATTGTTCGTTGATCTTAAATCGGTATATAAATATATATAAATAATTATTTGATTTTAAATTATATTATACTTTCAACGAAGAATTAAAAGGGATCTTTGAAAAGGGGATTTTTGAAAAAAAGGGGATCCAACTGAGGGGATCCAATACTTTCGATGAAGATCCAATTTAGGGGATCAGAAAAGTGCGATATTTAACTGTGTTTTGACCGTGTTTTTAAGAATTTCAGATTTTCGAAGATCCAAATTAGGGGATCAGAATCAAAAACGGAAATATAATATAGGGACAAATGTAATTTTGTTATCCAACTAACGAACACAAAATTTATTAGTACATGCATGAAGACAGACAGCGAAAAGTATTTTGCAACATTTAATATTTTTTTTCAACGTGTATTTATTTACGCTTGTAAATTTTATGAAAGCGTATTAAAACGGAGTATTACATTAGAATCCAATATTCTACAATAAAATATTCAATGCAAAGAATAATGCACGAGCGATGTGATAACATTTTTCAAATTTGCATGTTATAATAAAGTATTGACATGAAAGATCACAGTATCACCTGACTTATGAGGAAGATTATATAAATATACTCATACTATTCGACGACTGGAGTATAAAAAAAAATAATACGAAGACGTGAAATATTCTCTATTGCATGTACCTTATTATAAATTGAATATATTGATTTAACATAAAATGCAGATAAAAAGTGTGTTTAAAAACGAATCTCACTTTTCTTGGAAATATTTCTTTACTTTCAAAAAGAAGAATCAATTGTTTACACTCGAAACAGTTTAATAAAGAAGTATGTAGCTCATTGTGGTGAGTTATATAGTAAATTGATTTTCTAATTCTGATATCCTGTTCTATGTTTTAATAATTTATTTATCGAAATTTTTTTTAAAGGGTTGAAATAAAGATCTCTTATTACTTATATTCATTATAATTTGAAGTGTTACTGCTAAGCTGGCAGGTTTGCTGTTATAGATGTCTCACTAGACTGGCAGCAATTATTAAAAAGTAAAAAAAAGTAAAGCTTCTAAATAAATATTATTAAATACTACGATTTAATTTCTAAATTTGTTTAAAATTGTGACAAAAATTTCAATTAAGAGCTGACAGTAAATATTTTTTTCAGTTTTGAACTTGACTAGCTCTGGTAGAAAGCAACCTTAATTTTTGAATTTTTCTTTACAAAAACGTTATCATTGATTAATAAATTTATATTTTTTTGCAAACACACATAGTCTAGCCGCCATATAGAAGGTTTTACGTGCAAGTTCGCGCCACGACGGCAACCCTGGTTTAAAAGACGTATTTCGATGTCCTCTTTCGAATTAACCAGGGTTGCCGTGCTCAAAATTACAATAACAACAATTAAACAACAATTTGTATATTTTCATCATACTTTATATACACGCAAGACTCCATCATATGTCATATGCGTCTTGGTGGAATAGTTAGAGGTCTTACCTCTGACCAGGGAGATCGGGGTTCCATTCCCGTCACGATTGATATATTTTTTTTATTTTTTTTTTTTATATAGGTTCGTTAAATAAAAAAAAATTTTAATTTTTATTTAATAATTTTCTTTTTTATTTTATACCGTTGAACATACATAAATATATAAAAAAATTTATTGAAAATCTGTATTAAAAATTTAAATAGAATATTCACAAAATTAATCAATTTTTTATAAAAAGCTTTTGAGTTGCAGCTAGTATACCGTGCTGTTCATTTTGTTATTGCAAAAAGACTGATACGTGCAAAAACAAATACAACGACTGCGGATTTAAGGATTGCGATTCTGAATCCATCTTAGAAGAATCAATGTCGGATTAAAAATTATTGTTTATTTTGGTCGGATACAGAGTTTTTCATTGTTTAAGTAATTTAAGTTAAATTAAGAGTTATTTGCTTTTAAATACTGATTTTCAAGAATCATAATTATTGTATACATGTTCAACGGTATAAGATAAAAAAGAAAATTATCAAATAAAAATTAAAATTTTTTGTTATTTAACGAACCTAAATAAAAAAATAAATAAATAAAAAAAATCAATCGTAGTGGGAATGGAACCCCAGTCTCCCGGGTCAGAGGTAAGACCTCTAACCATTCTACCAAGACGCATACGACATATGAAGGGGTCTTACATGTATATAAAGTATGATGAAAATATACAAATTGTTGTTTAATTGTTGTTATTGTAATTTTGAGCACGGCGACCTTGGTTGATTCGAAAGAGGACATCAAAATACGTCTTTTAAACCAGGGTTGCCGTCGTGGCGCGAACTTGCACGTAAAACCTTCTATATGGCGGCTAGACTAACAGATCCATAAGCCCTACTAGGTGATTATTTGATAATAATAATATTATTATTAACTGGTTCAGAGTTTTTATTCTGGTACATATTTGTTAAGTTATTGCTTTATATACATAATACAATTTTCTTTTTTCAATGTTGGCGCTGGAAATTTTATGAGAGATTTGCATTTCTGCTATGATGAAAATTAGAAGATGTGTCATATATAAATTTTTATTTTATGAAAATACCGACGACCACCACCTGTGATATGTCGACTCTCAATTAGTTATCTCATTGAAAAAAAAATTGAATCATATGGCCCCTAATATTACTAAACTAATATATACTTGTAACCCTGAAACCTCCTATGTATTCGTGAGTAAACTTGTGTGTAAAAGGGAATAGCAAAAAAAACGCTTCATAAGTAAGACATTAATTATATGTCAAAGTAATTAACAAACCTTTTTTTTATTTTAGCTAAAAAAATTTAAACTCAAGCCAAAATAAAGCATACACAAACTTTGATGTACATTCTACAGCATGAATGGTACTTATAAAAAATATTTGCACTTACACCCATGTCCCAGAATCAAATAATCCAATAAGAATTCCATTCACTTCGAAGTCTTTAAAAGAGTAAAAACATTCAACAGTCCTAATAAAAAATTTTTAGAAAATAAGAATTCAATATTTTCGGATGTTTTAATTTCAAGCGTTTATGTTGACGTAAAAGATTTGATCAACCTCACTATAAGGAGCGTCTATATATAAGTATTCAGAATTTCACAAAGCGCTGCGGTCGTCAAATTTCACTTGTAGCAAAACGATGTTAATGAAGTACGTTGACTTAAGAGTTGACTTATTAAAACATTTATAATAATAATAGTGTATGTAATTATATGTAATAATTTAAATAATAATTAAGTTCACAAATAAAATTGAGTTGAAGTGATAATAAAAATAAATGAAAATCAATCATGCAGATTTTAAAATTAATGACTACACCATTTATTCATTTAGTTGCTATTTCTTGTAAAAATTTGGGTGTTAAAATAAGGAGCCGTTGCTTGCAGAGTTTTAGTTTTCTTATCAAAAATAATTTCGTCACAACGAAGCAGAAAAAAAAGAAAGATGTTTCTGAAAGTTTTAAGCATTACTATAATAATAATAATTATTATATTATGCGTCTCGTTCTCGATGATTGATTACATGTAGTACTGTCAAGTACGCGGAAAACAACACATTTTTAGAGTAAATTTAAAAACGTTCTTTAAACTTGAAGTTGTCTCGACCAAGTGATTTCTAACCTCATATTGTTTTGTTGTGCGAAATAACAACATATTGAAAATTTTATCAATTTTATTAAATTTTTTTTTTTCAGTTTATTTCTTTACGATGAGTAAAGGTAAACATCGTTCTCGATCAAGATCTAGAAAAAGATCACGTTCAAAATCAAGAAGTCGTGATAGAACGTCGAAAAAATTAAAGTTGATGTAAGATCAGATTGATAACCTAACAGAAGGTTGGAAATCTTTTTGCACAGAGTTTAAGCAAGCTCAGGCATCTAAAAATGATGGTATGTACTATTCTTCTTTACGAAGTATGTACTTATAAGGAAAAATTTCCTTCAAATATACAATTATATAAATAAAACATAACCCTCCAAACGAGGATTGTGTTGAGATGACTCCATACGAGTTATCTTAGTTCTATACGAACTATTATTTTTTCAAGAACAAAAAGTTCTTTTAAAAAAAAAAAAAAAAAAAAAAAAGGAGTAAACGGATATAGCATTGAAATTTTATGCTTTTCAATTACAGAACCCCTCAAAATTTTCTCTAAAGAAAATGAATCAAATGATTCAGTCGAAAAGATTAATATCGAGGATCAGGTCACCGAAATTGAATAACTTGACCAAAAGGTTGTTGAAACAGAAAAAGGCATTGACGTTGAATTTTTGGCACAGTTGGGTGAAAAAGTTTCTTCTACTGATGATGAAATTAAAATTGAAGATGGTATCAAGGATTGGTGGAAAGATTGGATGGGAACAGGTATTAACGAAGAGTCTAGAGCTGCATTATTGAAAAAATATTGTAGAAAAGGCAATTTTTATTCTGAGGCCCCCGAAGTAAATTTGTCTGTGGCTCGTCACGTTACTGGTATTGCCAAAAAACGCGATCAACATTTTATTGATACTCAAAATTGTGTTGGATCTGCTATAATATCATTGGCATCAGCTTTTTCTCTTGGAATGAGCGATGATGAGTCTTTCGATTTTTCAAAAATCATGCAATTTTTGTGGGATACTGGAAAAATTTTGTGTGATGTTTTTAATCAACAATCAATTTGCAGAAAGTCTTACATCACTCCTTTGTTGGATAAAGATATACGTCCTACTCTTAATTCGACAGTATCTGATAGGTGGTTGTACGGTGAAACACTGGCTGATAAGGTGGATGAAGCAAAAAAAATTGAAAAAGCTTCTGCTGCTTTGAAATCGGTTGATAAATCAGGTGATAAAAAGAATAATCAAAAGAATGGTTTTTCGGAAAACTTCCAGGGCCCGCCTGGAAAATGGTGGAACTGACAGCTGGGCTTTTATCAGAGGAGATCATTTGTGAAGCACAGGACCAAATCTTTCCCGAAACGATCATCATCGACGACCCATTACAGCAGCAACCACGGCAACAGCAACAGCAGCAGCAGCAGCAACCATTCCAAATCTCAGGGATCGAACAAGAAATAGATAAGGTAATTTTATTAGCAGGTCGACTTCAATTTTATGTTAATGTTTGGAAAGATATAACCAATAGGGTGGGCCGGAAATGAAAAATTTTGGAATTTTGACACGCCTGAGGTCTCAAAAGTTGTCTTTTAACATGAAAATAAGAAAAAAAATTTTGTACACGCAAAAAATAAAATTTTAGGTTTGCCCAAAGCCCTTGAAGTTTTAGTAAAATTTGTTTAAAATGAGCTAATTTGAAAAAACATGTTTTTTTTTTTCAATACTCGATTACTTTGCGAAAAAAAATCGTGGAGACGTGAATAAAAAAAGAAAATAAAGCTTTTTAGTTGTAATTTAAGCTTCTATAAATTAGAACATCATAAAAAAATTTTGGAAACTGTTTCGCAAGTACAAACTTCATACTTTTTTTTCTTTGTTTGTAGTGGTTGTCACCCGAAAATCGCTGAAATGCGATTTTTTTTTTAAATATTAATAACTTTGAGAAAAAAAATCGTAGGGGTATGAATAAAAAAAGAAAAAAAAGCTCATTAGTAGTACTTTAAGCCTATGTAAATTAAAATACCATAAAAAAATTTATGTAGCGGTTTCATGAATTGAAGTATGCTATTTTTTTGTAAATTTTTTTTCTAAAATGGTAAAACTCGTTTTTTTTTCTTTAAACTTCAATATCTCTGCTAGAAAAAATCATGGAAACACGAATAAAAAAAAGAATTGAAGCTGTTTAATTAAATTTTAAGCTTACGTCAAACAAAATTGCATAAAAAATCGTAATGGAAAATTATGGAAAAATTTTAAAGTTTTTCATACAAATATGTTGAAATTTGGCAAAATAACTAGAAATATTGACGAAAACCTTTTATTAACTAGTTTTACGATTTTTTATGCAATTTTGTTTTACGTAAGCTTAAAATTTAATTAAACAGCTTCAATTCTTTTTTTTATCCGTGTTTCCATGATTTTTTCTAGCAGAGATATTGAAGTTTAAAGAAAAAAAACGAGTTTTACCATTTTAGAAAAAAAATTTACAAAAAAAAGCATACTTCCATTCATGAAACAGCTACAAAAATTTTTATGGTATTTTAATTTACATAGGCTTAAAGTACTACTAATGAGCTTTCTTTTCTTTTTTTATTCATATCTCTACGATTTTTTTTCTCAAAGTTATTAATATTTAAAAAAAAAATCGCATTTCAGCGATTTTTGGGTGACAACCACTACAAACAAAGAAAAAAAAGTATGAAGTTTGTACTTGCGAAACAGTTTTCAAAATTTTTTTATGATGTTCTAATTTATAGAAGCTTAAACTACAACTAAAAAGCTTTATTTTCTTTTTTTATTCGCGACTCCACGATTTTTTTTCGCAAAGTAATCGAGTATTGAAAAAAAAAACATGTTTTTTCAAATTAGCTCATTTTAAACAAATTTTACTAAAACTTCAAGGGCTTTGGGCAAACCTAAAATTTTATTTTTTTGCGTGTACAAAATTTTTTTTCTTATTTTCATGTTAAAAGACAACTTTTGAGACCTCAGGCATGTCAAAATTCCAAAATTTTTCATTTTCGGCCCACCCTAATAACCAACGATGAGGTTATTCTTAACTGTTTGAGAGGTTATAAAATTCCTTTTGAATCAAATCCAGTTCAAATTGAAGAACCTAAAGAAAAAAGTTGGTCTATAATTGAAGAACAAAAAATTCAAAACCAAATAAATAAACTTTTACAAAAAGGTGCAATTAAAAAAGGTCATAATTGCAAACAGCAGTTTGTATCTTCATTCTTTTTAGTTCCAAAGCCTGATGGTTCAGATAGATTTATTTTAAATCTTCAAAAACTCAATGAATTTATAAAGCCTGAACATTTCAAAATGGAAGATCTACGTTCTGCTAAAAATTTACTATCTAAAAATGATTTTATGTGTACATTAGATTTGGCTGATGCATATTTTCTTATTCCAGTCGCTAAATCAGATAGAATTTATCTTAGATTTAGATTTAAAGGAATACTTTATGAATTTACTTGTCTTCCTTTTGGTCTATGTACAAGTCCTTTTATTTTCACAAAAATCATGAAGCCTGTAATAAATTTTCTTCGTTCAAGAGGTTTTTTATCATCGATTTATCTCGACGATATTTTTTGTATTGGTAAAACATTTAAAATTTGTAAAAATAATGTTCAAAGAACCATTTCTCTTTTAGAAAGTTTAGGTTTTATAATCAATTATAAAGAGTTCAATTGAACCCAGTCAAAAATGTAAATATTTAGGGTTTATTATAAATTCTCCAAATTATTCTATTGAAATGACAGAAAAACGGAAAAATCAAGTTCTTAAATTATTGAAAAGTTTTAAGACCGAAAAACTCTATAAAATCAGAGAGTTTGCTCAATTACTTGGAGTTTTGGTTTCGTGCTGTCCAGCCGTTGAATACAGTAAAGTTTATTGTAAAAGATCGGAGCGTGCAAAGTGGTTGGCGTTACTTATGAATAACAATAATTTTGAAGGTTATATGAAACTAAATGAGGCCGTAATTGATGATTTAAATTAATGGAAAGTTAATTTAATGGTCGGTATTAATCCCATAAGAGATCAAAAGTATAAGCTTACAATCACTTCTGACGCGTCACGTTCTGGTTGGGGTGCTGAATGTAGTGGTTTAGTTACTCATGGTTTTTGGAATCAAAAAGATAAAAAATATCATATAAATTATTTGGAACTACTAGCTGCTTTTTTTGGGTTAAAATGCTTTGCTAAGGATTTAAGTAATTGTGAAATTTTACTTCGAATCGATAATACTACTGCAATAGCTTACATTAATAAACCTGGTGGAGTTCAATTTCAAGATTTAAATGAGTTGAGTAGAAACTGTTATAAACTATTTGAATGTTACTAAAAAATTTAGATCGAATGTTAAAGAACTTTTCATTTCTACGGTACGTCCGTTTCGAGCTGTTGGATCTCAAACCTTGGGTCACTGGATAAAATCCTTGATGAGTAAAGCAGGAATAGATACGAACATCCTTAGTGCTTACAGTACAAAACATGCTTCAGTATCAGAAGCTCATCGGAAAGGTGTCGATGTAGCTACTATTCGAAGAACTACTAATTGGTCTGAAAAATTTAAGGTCTTTGCTCGATTTTATAATAGACCGATACTAAGTTCTAATGATAATTATGTTTGTGTGGTATTTAATAGTAATTAATCGTATTTTTAAAATGTATGATCTTTTTTGTCATGAAAAAATTGTATTTTTTTTATTATTATTATTAAATAAAATGAGTTGATATGAAATAAATACAAATTGTTATCACAACTCTAAAATTCTACATGTAATCAATCATCGAGAGCGAGACGCATAATATAATTGAACGATCGAACGAGCCCGCCGAAGGCGGGCGAAGTTCGAACGCAATTATAAGAAGCGTCTCGTTCGAAGATGATTATTTTCCCACCCTCAATGGTTATCCCAAGAATTACTTAGTACCCATAATCATCTCAAAACTGTGGTGATAACAATTTAGATCTAAAAATATGAAGTTAGAAATCACTTGGTCGAGACAACTTCAAGTTGAAAGAACGTTTTTAAATTTACTCTAAAAATGTGTTGTTTTTCGCGTACTTGACAGTACTACATGTAATCAATCATCTTCGAACGAGACGCTTCTTATAATTGCGATCGAACTTCGCCCGCCTTCGGCAGGCTCAATCGATCGTTCAATAATCTGTAACACTTGTTCTTATACGTGAAAAGAGGAAAAAAAAATTTTAAGATCAATTGTGTTTACTGGAATTTCTGGTTAATACAATCAATGAAATGTAAATTTCTTGTTTGTATGAAATTTTTCAATTTAATATTTTTACACAAGTTACATTTCTCTGTACAGCTATATTCCTACTATAAATTATTCCAAAGATATCAATCACTAATCAAAACATTTTTTGGTTATCCATGTAAATCTAAATTTTTTTAGAAAATAATCGTAAAAGAATTATTTGAATGTCATGCGGAGGAATAAAAAAGATTGCTCGGATCACCTCCCAAACTATCGAAATGTGAATCGAACGCGCGTTTGATTCACATTTCGATAGTTTCACGCTACTACGGTCTACGGATTGCTCGGACAACCTCCCGGTAGCTGATCAAAAATTGAATCGAATAAGTCTAGTGTTGTCTGCAGTAGTACAAAACAACGAAAGCCATATCTTTTATTCCATTTTCCCAAAGATTTTTCGATTATCAAGCGCGTGAAAAAACATATGATGTGGTATTTCACTTTTTAAAAAGTTATATAATCTGTGTATAAAGTAATATTTTTAATTAAACTCAATATCATGAGTTAAAATGAGTTCAAAATGGTAAGCATAATAATTTCAGAGTCGCGACGAATACTTAACTTTACATAAACAAGATACATAAAAATTATTGATTTATTTCTATTTATGTTTTTGATCCAACAAAGTGATGTGTATGATGTGTGTGACATAATAAGATTTTGGAAAAAAAATTTAACCTTATCTTTGTTATATCAAGCGAAAAAATTTTAATAATTTGATGTGATATAAGTTTACTTGAATCAAATAAGTTATCGTGTGTGTTCAAACTTTTTTCTTGTTTGAATTAAGTCTAAAATTGAGATAAAAATAAGAAAAATGATAGTTTTTCTCATCTTCAACACAATTTAAATCAAATTATTAAACCTTATCTATAAATTTTTTCAAACATATCAAACTATTTAGTAAGAATTAATTGTATGAAAAAGATTCTACAAAAATGTTTAAGTAGGTACTGCACAATATTTTTTCTACATTTATGTTCCAATTTCTTACTCAATGACTTTTCATAAAAAATTACAATTGTTTAATTAAAAATCTTTCTACAATGAATATTGATTGTTAAAACTATGCACATAATTTTTCTTGACTTGAAAACTTTCAAGTGCAGACTTCTTTTATCATTCATCAGTTTTTAGGTGCATAATTGCCAAAAAAAAATTGTAAAATAAAGTTGTTTTTTTTCTAATAATGTAGAAGCAAATTAACTTGTTGATTTTGATCTTTTAATACAAAAATCTGATGATTTAGTTATTATGATTTCTTTTACTATAGTAAATTTATTTTTGTTTTTTTGGTAGGAATCATTTTCTTACTAAATTTAACCTGTGTAGTTGATTCTCTTCTATCGTTTATTATAATTTTACTATTCATACACGGGTAGCATACACATCTTTAACAATTAATACTTTATAAATTTTGGTTAATGCATTAGAAGAAATGACTAAAGAACCGTTAAGTGTTGCTACCTTTAAATTTTCCTTATTGTACTATTCAGATTTATATAATGAAGTTATATAAATCAAGTTTGATAAAATTGTTACTCTACTGTACATGGGGAAAATGGTCAGTTATCTATGATAAATTTAAAACTCTTTTTAGACTTACTCGAGATAAGTTATTTATTATCAATTAGTAGAGTACTCAAAGAGCTCTATATTTATATATTTTTGGAGAAATATTCTGAAAAATGTTAGTAAATCCTTGAATGTTTTATAGTTTTATAAATGATTCGCTGTTATTGTTATTCTTTGGTAAATTATTATTTTTGTCACATAATAACAATGACAAGAAATTAACATTTTGAAGATGAATCAAAAAATATAACAGTACAGTTTTATTTATTCAAACTTAAACAACTAATGAGAAGACCACCTACACATACTTGTCGTATCATGCATGAACTATTTTCATTTCACCTAAAATTAGGAATTGAAAATGTAAAGACTGATATTTTTGTTATTATGCTAGTAGAAAGAACTTGTTTCAGTTATAAAACTGGGGTTTTATATAAATAAAAAAAATGAATACATTTCATTAAAAATACATAATTGTGTTTGCATATAAATGTAAAAACACATATTATTGTGTATTTGTAATTTTGATGGCATGTTTTTTTTTTAGCAAGCATGATTTTTACATGAAAAAATTATTAATTTGATGCATGGGTTTTGATATTTTTTTTAAGGTTAGAGCTCATTTGCTCACCGAGTCTGCCACGAGGTGGTTGCAGGCATGGCATGCACTAGATCCCTAGCATGCACTATACAGTACCAGACGACAGCAATAATCAAACAGGGAAAACTCAGTTTTTCCCATTCTTAAAAGTCAATTTCTAACCTATTGTAATTTTCTTAGGCTATAAAGGTAGTTTAAAATAATAGTTTGCGCGCTAAAGACTCCATTTTCTAATTTTCCTTTTCGTTTTTTGAAAAATTATGTTTAAATGTGAAAAATCGATGTGCGTCTGCTACGGATTGATTGAAGAATACTCTTGCACTTCGCCTTAATGGGAGCGTCCAGAAATCATGTAGTCCCTTTTTTTGTTTTTTGGAAGTTTTTGAAATGTAGAATTTTGTTGGCGCTACATTTAAATTCTGATTGAATTTAAAAATTAAAAAACCACGTAGTAAAAATTTTTACCCCCCCCCCCTGTAGCCTACCGTAGTATTTTGTAAGACCCCCCTCCATCCCCCTCAAAAGGAAATGTGGTTTCTGGACGCTCTCAATGAAATTATTAAATTAAATTGATTTAGATCCAGTATTTATAAAATAAATTAATTTACTTTCTAGCCATTGTATCCTATCCTCGGGGAGAGGTAGTAACACCTCGTGTCGTCCACGATTGGCATTCGCTTGAATGCCCCTTAGGCTGTGGCTTCTAATTTCGTTTACCGAAAATAAATTTTTCATTAAGAAGTTTGTGCAATCTTTTATTGTTAATTTGCGCTTGGCGGCTTTAATAAGTTTATTAGGCGGACATAACTGTTAAAAAAATTAAGTATTGTAGTTGTTATTTTATAGTTTTTTTTTTAATTTTTTAATAGTGACTTTTTATTCTTTACTTGATTATCATAGTTATTCTTCGCTACTTTTATTATGTTTCGTCGCCTGCCATCACTTTCACTGACATCGCTCTCTGATTCGCTTTCAGAATCTTTATACTCCCTTTTTTTTTTTAATAAACGTTTTTTGTTTTTAACCATTCTCGCTTCAGCCAGTTCCTTTTCTAGTTGTTCCATTCTTTTACCCTGTTAATAGTCATAGAAAAATTGTTAATATTATACTGATACAAAGCTAAAAAATACACATGAAATTTTTGTTTATTTTTATAAAGTTTTCAAGAATTTAGAGCTACAGTTTCGGTTTGTAATATCATTAAAATTTGCAAAAATTCATTTATTATTATGTAAAATTTTATGTTTTTAAATAATTGAATACAAATTTAGTACAACGTTCTATTGTTTTTTTTTGTTTTTTATTATTATTATTATTATTATTTTTTTTTTTTTCGTACCTGTAAATTATGGCATTTTTTAATTTTAATACTGAAACTGTAGATTAATATGGTTATCATTAATTGTTAGTTTGATTATAAAAAAAAAAACTCGCTCTAATCAAGCTGATCGTGAATTATAGTTGTGCGCGGGCGGATCGAGCAGTGCGGTGAAGTTTGAGGGACATTAATTATTAATTAGACTCCCACAGCATGCACGCCGCACCGTCCCTATAAGTATAAGGGGCACATTATATTTCACTGCCCCATGTCGCTGCGTACGTACATTATGGTATCAATAGGCATTGGGCATCAAATAATAGTATATTATGCAACGGGTGCCGTGTCGTCACCAGGGTGGTTTTAAAAGCACCGAGTGCGAAGCGAAGCGTAGCACGAGTGATTTTAATAAGCCCTGGTGACGTGCTGCACCCGTTGCATACTATATTTTATCTCACGAATTGCGTGGAGGCTTGATTTTGCGTACGCTGCCCAAAGTTAGGTTAGGGCTAGCGTTCGTAAAATCGAGCCTCCACGCATTAGTGTAATAAACCAATACAAATATACTTCACAGTGCACGCTGCACGCAGCACGGCCATCAATAGTCGGTAACGAGATAAACCCGGCGGGTGGCGTTAAGTTTAATGTGAGACGATAGGAATCCTCTCCACACCGTAAACTCCCCACGATTTCGGTATCTCGCGAAGTGGCAACGTCGCGTCTTGCCGACACTGGCGACATTGAATCGGGCTCGTACCGGAAACGAATATTGTACTTTCGGGCTACTAGCGTGAAAAAACATTTTTTTATGATAGTTGAAATTTTTTAAAAATGTTAATTTTTTCACTTTTTTGAATTCCCGCCGAAATAAGTTCACGGTTGTGAGAGGTCTGCTTGCCGACACCGGTGACATTGAAACATGTATATATGTTTAATACAGTGTAGTATACCAGCGCTATACCGAAACAGATGCATGGGCCTGCGCTTACGCCCTGTAGATGGTTTCACCAACAGATTTGAGTTCGGAAGGGTCAGGACGGACACCTAGTGAAAGGGATGGTGACTTCGTCCTGGGGATGATTTCTCCAGGAAGTTACAAGTCCGGATGGGTCTGGGTGAATTCCTACTGTAAGGGGCGGCGATTATGCGCTGGGGATGATTCTCCAGGAAGTTTTGAGTTCAGAAGGGTCAGGACGGACACCTAGTGAAAGGGGTGGTGACTTGGTCCTGGGGATGATTTCTCCAGGAAGTTACGGGTCCGGATGGGTCTGGGTGAATTCCTAGTGTAAGGGGTGGCGATTATGCGCCGGGGATGATTCTCCAGGAAGTTTTGAGTTCGGAAGGGTCAGGACGGACACCTAGTGAAGGGGTGGTGATTTCGTCCTGGGGATGATTTCTCCAGGAAGTTACAAGTCCGGATGGGTCTGGGTGAATTCCTACTGTAAGGGGCGGCGATTATGCGCTGGGGATGATTCTCCAGGAAGTTTTGAGTTCAGAAGGGTCAGGACGGACACCTAGTGAAAGGGGTGGTGACTTGGTCCTGGGGATGATTTCTCCAGGAAGTTACGGGTCCGGATAGGTCTGGGTGAATTCCTAGTGTAAGGGGTGGCGATTATGCGCCGGGGATGATTCTCCAGGAAGTTTTGAGTTCGGAAGGGTCAGGACGGACACCTAGTGAAGGGGTGGTGATTTCGTCCTGGGGATGATTTCTACAGGAAGTTACAAGTCTGGATGGGTCTGGGTGGATTCCTTGTGGAAAGGGTGGTGCTTACGTTCTGTAGCTGGCCTCTGTACGAAGTTTTGAGTCCAGAAGGGTCAGGGTGGACGTTATGGGTTATTAAAAAAAAAAGATCGATTATTCAAAATCCGAACAATATTCGGAAAATATTCGAACAATATTAGTCCGAATATTATTCCGAACAATATTCGGACACTTGAGTTTCGAATAACTTTTCTTAAAAATGACATTTTTCCCTAGGTTTTACATGGATAAATATGTTTTAAAATTTTCTTAACTCAATGGTATAAAAAACGGAATAACCACCTCAATCGATAAAATTCGGCGAATAAATTATCTAATACTTTTGTCTTTTAACACCATTGAGTTGATTAAGTTCAAAAAGTATTTATTTTTTTTAAATTTATACGAATCCTAAGCGTTCAAATAATGCCCACCTCTCGATTAAAAAAAAAATATAATAAATAAAAAAAAAAGTTCAAGTTTTATATTTTTAAAAGTTAGTGGCAAAGAGTAGAAATTTTGAAAAATAAAGTTTTTTTATGTAAGCGTTTGAACATAAATCCAGAGAAAATTAAGTTATGTTTTTTTTACTCAGCACAGAGTTAATATTTTTAGGAGATTATTTTCTCAATAAATGGCAGGATCTCATTTTCTATCATGCAAAAAATTCTAAAGTTATTTTTACCACTGCCACACAAATTTTGAATGTATTTATTTACTTTCAAGAATTTTTTATTAGAGGCATAAATTTTTTGAGAAAGGATTTTTTTTAGAAATTACAATCACGGCAATGAGTTCTTGCATATTTTAACCAGATATTTTTAGCCTAAAGTTTGTTTGCATGGACCATTGAAGTAATGATGTTTCATTTATATATTTCAGAAGATTTTGTCAATTGATTTCACTCGTAAGTCGTAACTCATGTGAGTTGATTACAAAATTTATATGTACTTAAAGATTGTATTACTTGGGCAAAATGAAAAAGGCAGTCCTTGACATGACATTTTTCATCAAAGCAGTTGTGTACTGCATTATGTAGTGCTTTCTCATAATCTGCGAGTACTTCGGTCATGTCAAAATCTTTTCCAACAATCTCCAGAAACTTGTTAAACACAGCCGTATAATCTTGTTCGCTCTTGCTCTCCATTAAGACCCACATGAATGGCAAGGCCTGCAGAAAACACCTCATGAATAAGATGTTAAGTTTAAATAAATACATAGGTCATTCTAACAGATTTTGAATTTTGGTTGTCGTAAGAGGGTCTGCACAAAATTTTCGAAAATTTTTGAACTGATACTACAAGTAATTAGAAGAAGTCGGTAGTTTATACTTCAAAAGAGCCATTTGTCAGTACTAAAATGATAGATTTAATTTTTTTAAAGAAATTTTAAATCAAGTACGTAAATGCTATAATAAAGTTTTAAAGAAATCATTATTTAAATAATAAATTTTTTATTAAATTTTTTAAATAGCTACCCTTCGAGTAGAATGATAAATTTAACTATTAAATTTAAACTGTAAATGATTGTTAATAAACAAAAATGTTAAAGTAAACAATCTATTAGACAAGAAATGAAAAAAAAAAAAATTTCAATTAAGTTTAAAAATTTCAATCTCAGTAGCAATCTGCAAAAGCTAAAATAACAAATAAAGTATTTTAGAAACATTTTATTGGCCAAAAGTAACCCCGTTTTTATTTTATTCTCGGCAAATTTTGGTCTAAGGTCTTTATTTCCGCGAGCAATCGAGATTTATATAAAAAATATGGAGTATAAAAATTAGAGGTGCCGGTTATCCGGTTATACAATTTCCTGAATCTAGAATCGATAGGTACTCCTAAAAAAAAAAAAAAATTGATAGTCGAAAAACGAAAAATTATTTTTTATGAAGAAGTCTGCAGTCAGTAAAATCAAATATTGGTATTATATGTTAAAAAAAAAAAAAAAAAATTTCTTTTAAAAATTTTTCCACAAATATTTTAGACTCATTATCTTTATTCATAATATAATAACAATTTAACAAAAAAGACCTTTAAATAAGTTGCTTACGTTACAAGCGATTCGGCTGTAGCAACAATGAAGGAGCCTAAAAACCCCGGTTATTGTTAAAAGTTTTACTTCTATGAAATTCAAGATAAATTTTAGTTCAAAATCTGTTAAAAAAACCTTTTTGTAAATACTTCACAAGAAATTAATAAAAAAATGAAAAAATTAAAAAAAAAATTAAAACCTGATCTAGTATTGTTCCCATGAATGTGAGCATTTGATAACATCCATCAATATCGGGATTGGGGGTCATCCCAGGAAGAGCTCCAAAGAAACTACAACGACCCCCAGGATGAGACAATTCGATTACAAACTCATATGATAGCAGCCTTGGCTTTTGTTCCCCTGACACATGTTTCAAAAGTTTTTTCTTTGTTACAGAATGAAGTAGACGACTATTTGGTGCCAGTTCTGCAGTATTTTGGAGAAACGTACGTGAATGGTTGACCAGCCCGAGGCAGGAGAAAAGCGTTATGCACCATCGGCGTAGAACATGTACGAGTCCGCTCTAACTGGTGAGCACAAAACAAACAATCTAAGTGAAGGATGGCACAATCGCTTTAATATCGTCGTTGGAAAGGCACATCTTGGCTTATACTCACTTCTAAATGAATTTCAAAAAGAACAAGCTGACTCTGAAAGCATGGTAGCCGAGCTTAGCGCAGGGAAAAGAATCTGAAATTAATTAATGTAAGACCTCTAATGTATGACTGATATATTTCTGTATCAGATTAAAGCAGCACCTCAGCAAAAGTGGCTGGATACTCAAGCACGGTTGCGTCGAGTCGTCGAAACTTATGAAGAGCACGACGACGAAGGAACTCAGTTGGAGTATCTATCTAATTTGGCTCAAAATATATATTTATAAAAAATGTTGAACAAAGTTTGTGTAATATATGTAAAAGTAAAAATTCTATGTATAAATGATCATTCAACTAATAGTTTTTTAAATATTTTTATTAAAAGTTCATGCGGAATCTTGTACATGCGGAAAATTGTCCAGCGGAAAAATGGATGCGGAAAAATGGTCGTATACCCAATATCGGGCTTAAAACGGTACGTGGCGTGCTTACACTCCTTTACTAATTTCTCTTCATAAAAGCCGACGTGTGTTTTCTCTAAAATAACTGACTTTCCCTTTCTTTTTACTTTTTCTTTGACAGAAACCGAAAACCATTTCAAATCACGCTTTTCTTCTCCAAAATCAAAGTTTATACATAATTTTCCTGCATCAGTTTTCAATTTTTCGTTTAATTCTTTCATTGAATTGACGTTTCCAATTCGAAATTTATCCGAATGCTGAGCACGCCAGGCATTTATTGTACTTTCCGCCATATCAAAAGGCCACTCTTTGGCTATGCTAGTAAATTTGTTCCTTTGAAAAATAATATTTAAATAGTTTTTGAATTTTATAAAAAAAAAAACATGTAAATGAATTTGTAAAAAATTGGGTGTACAAGATAAAAATTAAAATAACTTTATTCAGAAATTAAGTATAATATCAAAAAATTTTCAATAATTAACGGTTTTACGTTAAATCCCGAGGTAAATACACGAAAATTTTTCAAACTTCGCTAGCTCAGCTTTATTAAAAAAATGCTAATTTTTTAGAGTCTGTCTGGACGGCACCTTCCGCGTACGCGTGCGCGTACGCGTACGCGGAGACTCCGCCGCGTACGCGCAAACTTACCTTTTCAAACAAAAATTTGCGCGTACGCGCAACTTAGGTGTTCCGCGTACGCGCAAACTAAATTATCCCGCGTGCGCGCAAACTTAGGTACTCCGCGTGCGCGCAAACTTAGGTGCTCCGCGTGCGCGCAAAAACTTAAGATCTCCGCGTGCGCGCAAAAACTTCCGATCTCCGCGTGCGCGCGAAACTTATGATGTTCCGCGTGCGCGCAAAAACTTCCGATCTCCGCGTGCGCGCATAACTTCCGATCTCCGCGTGCGCGCAAAACTCTAGATCGCCGCGCGCGCGCAAAAACTTTGATTACGTTGCGATAAATGCATCAATTATTGTCCTTTTAAACATTAAAATTGTGATTAAAAAAACTTCCTAACTCTATGAAATTTATTTTTCACACACGGTGCAGAAAGTTCAAACTTTCTGATTTTTCCTAAACAGGAAATTTGAACTCCTTGCTTTGAGTTGAAAAAAACATTACACTCGACGCTGGAAAAGTATGAGCTAACCCTTAGCAAACCTTTGACACTCTCGCCTTTGGTTTAGGTTTTGAACACAAATTGTTTGGAAATTAGCTAAAAACCCAAAGAAGTGACCCAAATGTCTAGTCCTAGCGGGTCCTCCTCTCAGGGTTGGATAAGTTTTTTTGGATCATCGATTGCAGAAACTTTGGAAATCGCTTTCTGGTACCGAATGATGAGCAAACCCCATTGCAAGTATCCTCGGTGAAATCAACGATGAATTCATCGGTGAATTCATCGGTGAATTCCTCGCTTTTTGCGGTGAAATCCTCGGTGAATCTTAACAGTGAAATCCTCGGCGAAATCCTCGGCATTACAACGGTTTCGAAAACGAAGGAGTCAAGAAGGACATCTGGTGCACCTGGTGATACGTACGCCTTGAAGATGATTTCCCTAGGAAGTTTCGACTCCGGATGGGTCAGGGCGGACACTAGTGCACCTGGTGATACTTACGCCTTGGAGATGATTTCCCGAGGAAGCTTCGGCTCCGGAGGAATCAGGGTGAGCACCTGGCGATCCTCACGCCTTGGAGATGATATCCCCAGGAAGTTTTGACTCCAGAAGGGTCAGGGCGCACACCAATGTACCTGGCGATACTTACGCCTTAGAGAGGATTTCCCCAGAAAGTTTCGAGTTCGAATGGGTCAGGGCGGACACCTGGTGCCCCTGGTGATACGTACGCCTCGGAGATGATTTCCCCAGGAAATTTCACTCGCAGTTGATGGTGAGATAGTGGATCTTACCCCAGCTAGCACCAGGTCGACTACCAGGTAACCAGATCTGTTAGCTCAGGAAGTTTTACTCGTAGTGGACGGTCACAGAGGGCCAAATTGAAGGTCCATTTTCAAAAATTAACATCCCCTAGAATTTTAGGAGTAGAGTAAACATCTGGGAGCAGTTTTCTTCGTTTGGTGGAGTGCTTTGAGAAAAAGTCCCGCTTTGTTGTAAAAAATTGTTAAAAACAATTGTTATTGCAAAAAAACTTTTAAAAGTGAACGATGAAGTATATGAAAAAGTCGTCTAAAAACGAGTAGTGCTATTCTCCCGGATTTTTTTACGTCAAGATATTGATTATCAAGCATATAAGTCGCACAAAATTAGCTGGGTCGTTTTATCATCAGGAACAACCCCAACGAGCTGCAGACAGGGGGATGAAACGTTACATAAAATTGTAAAATTAAAAAAAAAAGGGTTGAAATTCTCTAAGCCCCCAAAACCCTGTGCGCCTGAATTCAACAAAATACTTATTGGCTATCTCCCATGCTCTAATCCCCCAAAACCCTGGGCGCCCGAGCTCAACAAAATACTGATTGGCTACTCCTCAAGCTCTAAGCTCCAAAAACCCTGGGCTCCGGAGTTCAACAAAGTACTGACTGCACTGGGAAAAAATTGAAGACGACTCTCCTCACGTGTCGTGCATGGGGATACACGACGCTGTGGGCACAGCGAAACCCATATGCGAGAATTACGATCCCCACAGAAACTTTGCGTCAACGACCGATTAGCGTGATGTTTTCATAAATTGTTGAAATAGTGCTATTTTTACTTTAGGACAATCTCAAGACTCGAAAGACTTGTAAAGCACAAGACGTATCACCAGTGAAATAACATATTTTGGCACATATATAACCGACATAATTAGGATAAGCATCAAATTTTGAGGTTTGACTACGCCAAGATACTCGGTGATTGCTGAAAATATAAAGGTATACAAACTGCTGCTCGAGGAACGTTTGCGCGTAGGGGATCCCCATGCCCGACACGTGAAGAAAGTCGTCCCCAATTTTTTTCCAGTGTGGCTACCCCCCAAGCTCCAAGCCCCCAAAACGCTGGGCGCCCGAATTCAACAAAAAAACTGATTGGCCCCCAAGCTCTAAGTTCGAAGCCCCAAAAACCCTGGGTGCCCAAGTTAACAAAAGCGAGGAATTCACCGATGAATTCACCGATGAATTCATCGCTGATTTCACCGAGGATACTTGCAATGGGGTTTGCTCATCATTCGGTACCAGAAAGCGATTTCCAAAGTTTCTGCAATCGATGATCCAAAAAAACTTATCCAACCCTGAGCGGAGGACCCGCTAGGACTAGACATTTGGGTCACTTCTTTGGGTTTTTAGCTAATTTTCAAACAATTTGTGTTCAAAACCTGAGCCAAAGGCGAGAGTGTCAAAGGTTTGCTAAGAGTTAGCTCATACTTTTCCAGCGTCGAGTGTAATGTTTTTTTCAACTCAAAGCAAGGAGTTCAAACTTCCTGTTTGGGAAAAATCAGAAAGTTTGAACTTTCTGCACCGTGTGTGAAAAATAAATTTCATAGAGTTAGGAAGTTTTTTTAATCACAATTTTAATGTTTAGAAGGACAATAATTGATGCATTTATCGCAACTTAATCAAAGTTTTTGCGCGCACGCGGAGATCTAGAGTTTTGTGCGCACGCAGAGATCGGAAGTTTTAGCGCGCACGCGGAGATTGGAAGTTTTTGCGCGCACGCGGAGTATCATAAGTTTTGCGCGCACGCGGGGATCGGAATTTTTTGCGCGCACGCGGAACATCATAAGTTTTGGGCGCACGCGGAACATCATAAGTTTTGCGCGCACGCGGAGATCGGAAGTTTTTGCGCGCACGCGGAGATCTTAAGTTTTTGCGCGCACGCGGAACATCATAAGTTTTGGGCGCACGCGGAACATCATAAGTTTTGGGCGCACGCGGAACATCATAAGTTTTGCGCGCACGCGGAACATCATAAGTTTTGCGCGCACGCGGAACATCGTAAGTTTTGCGCGCACGCGGAGATCGGAAGTTTTTGCGCGCACGCGGAGATCTTAAGTTTTTGCGCGCACGCGGAACATTATAAGTTTTGGGCGCACGTGGAACATCATAAGTTTTGCGCGCACGCGGAACATCATAAGTTTTGCGGGCACGCGGAGATCGGAAGTTTTTGCGCGCACGCGGAGATCTTAAGTTTTTGCGCGCACGCGGAACATCATAAGTTTTGGGCGCACGTGGAACATCATAAGTTTTGCGCGCACGCGGAACATCATAAGTTTTGCGGGCACGCGGAGATCGGAAGTTTTTGCGCGCACGCGGAGATCTTAAGTTTTTGCGCGCACGCGGAGCACCTAAGTTTGCGCGCACGCGGAGTACCTAAGTTTGCGCGCACGCGGGATAATTTAGTTTGCGCGTACGCGGAACACCTAAGTTGCGCGTACGCGCAAATTTTTGTTTGAAAAGGTAAGTTTGCGCGTACGCGGCAGGGTTGGACACGATATTTTTTCTAAAGGCAAAAACGCTATGTTCAGAGCTTACAAGCCGAGACGCTGGTTCGGGCATGCGATATATAGGTATATAAGCGGACCGATTCCATTTAACCTCGAGAACATCTGCTGCGGACTGTAGAACTATTTTATTGTTATTTCTTATGAAAATATATTTTTGCTAGTGGCTTTTTGCACGCGGGTTTTTTTTATAAATAAATGACTCAATACATAATCCCCCAAGCTGCTACAACCCAATAACGCCGAGCTCGCTAGTTTTTTTTATGAATAAATAAATAAATACAAAATCCCCCAAGCTGCTACAACGCCATAACGCCGAGCTCACGAGTTTTTTTTATGAATAAATAAATAAATAAAAAATCCCCCAAGCTGCTACAACCCCATAACGCCGAGCTCGCGAGTTTTGTATGAATAAATAAATGGAAAAAAATTCTCCCGAGCTCTTGCGAGTTTTTAAGAGATAAGTAAATTAAAATAATCCCCCAAGCTGCTACAACCCCATAACGCCAAGCTCGCGAGTTTTTTTAATAAATAAATAAATGAATACAAAATCCCCCAAGCTGCTACAACCCCATAACGCCGAGTTCACGAGTTTTTTTTATGAATAAATGAATAAATACAAAATCCCCCAAGCTGCTACAACCCCATAACGCCGAGCACGCTAGTTTTTTTTATGAATGAATAAATGGAAAAAAATTCTCCCGAGCTCTTGCGAGTTTTTAAGAGATAAGCGAGGAGATAAGTAAACTAAAAAAATCCCCCAAGCTGCTACAACCCCATAACGCCAAGCTCGCGAGTTTTTTAAATAAATAAATAAATGAATACAAAATCCCCCAAGCTGCTACAACCCCATAACGCCGAGCTCGCGAGTTGTTTTTATAAATAAATAAATATATAAAAAATCCTCCAAGCTGCTACAACCCCATAACGCCGAGTTCACGAGTTTTTTTTTATGAATAAATGAATAAATAAAAAATCCCCCAAGCTGCTACAACTCCATAACGCCGAGCTCGCTAGTTTTTTTTTTATGAATAAATGAATAAATACAAAATCCCCCAAGCTGCTACAACCCCATAACGCCGAGCTCGCGAGTTTTGTATGAATAAATAAATGGAAAAAAATTCTCCCGAGCTCTTGCGAGTTTTTATGAGATAAGCGAGGAGATAAGTAAATTAAAATAATCCCCCAAGCTGCTACAACCCCATAACGCCAAGCTCGCGAGTTTTTTTAATAAATAAATAAATGAATACAAAATCCCTCAAGCTGCTACAACCCCATAACGCCGAGCTCGCGAGTTTTGTATGAATAAATAAATGGAAAAAAATTCTCCCGAGCTCTCGCGAGTTTTTAAGAGATAAGTAAATTAAAATAATCCTCCAAGCTGCTACAACCCCATAACGCCGAGCTCGCGAGTTTTTTTAATAAATAAATAAATGAATACAAAATCCCCCAAGCTGCTACAACCCCATAACGCCGAGCTCGCGAGTTTTTTTTTATGAATAAATGAATAAATACAAAATCCCCCAAGCTGCTACAACCCCATAACGCCGAGCTCGCGAGTTTTGTATGAATAAATAAATGGAAAAAAATTCTCCCGAGCTCTTGCGAGTTTTTAAGAGATAAGTAAATTAAAATAATCCTCCAAGCTGCTACAACCCCATAACGCCGAGCTCGCGAGATTTTAAAATAAATAAATAAATAAATATAAAATGCCCTAGCTGCTACAACCCCATAACGCCGAGCTCGCGAGTTTGGTATAAATAAATAAATGGAAAAAAATTCTCCCGAGCTCTTGCGAGTTTTTAAGAGATAAGTAAATTAAAATAATCCCCCAAGCTGCTACAACCTCATAACGCCGAGCTCGCGAGATTTTAAAATAAATAAATAAATAAATACAAAATGCCCAAGCTGCTACAACCCCATAACGCTAAGCTCGCGGGATTTTTTTTTTTAATAAATTAATAAAATTCAGTTTGGTTTTAGAAGTTTACAACTCGGCACGATAGATTAAAAAGGTGGCAACTCAAAATTTCGAATTAAAAAGGTTGCTACTCAAAATTTCATTTTTGAAAGGTGACAACCCATAGCTAAAATAAAAATGAATAGGTTAGTGAAGACACACGGTATAGCAGACACTGCCTACGGCCTGGACATAACTAAAAAGTACGATCCAACAAGCCTCAAATCCACAATACCCTGAGCGTAAAAGTTCAACTTTAAATTAATAAATATCCCCCAAGCTTCAAACCCACATTACCCTGGGCTGACGAGTTCAATTTTTGAATAAATAAATGATCCCTTAAGCTTCAAACCCACAATACCCTGGGCGTCGAAGTTCAACTTTAAATAAATAAATGATCCCCCAAGCTTCAAACCCACAATACCCTGGGCTCCCGAGTTCAATTTTTGAATAAATTAATGATCCCTTAAGCTTCAAACCCACAATACCCTGGGCGTCCAAGTTCAACTTTGAATAAATAAATGATCCCCCAAGCTTCGAACCCACAATACCCTGGGCTTCCGAGTTCAACTCATAAATTAATGAATGATCCCTTTAGCTTCAAACCCAGAATCCCCTGGGCGTCCACGTTCAATTTTTGAATAAATAAATGATCCCCCAAGCTTCAAACCCACAATACCCTGGGCGTCCGAGTTGAATTTTTAAATAAGCGAACAATCCCCCAAGCTTCATACCCACAATACCCTGGGCGTCCAAGTTCAACTTTAAATAAATAAGTGATCCCCCAAGCTTCAAACCCACAATACCCTGGGCTTCCGAGTTTAATTTTTAAATAAGCGAACAATCCCCCAATCTTCAAACCCACAATACCCTGGCACCCGAATTATATTTTAAATAAATAAATGATCCATTCAAGCTTCAAACCCACAAAACCCTGGGTGAATATTACTATTTATTAAAAATTGAACTCGGAAGCCGAGGGTATCGTGGGTTCGAAGCTGGGGGAATTGATTGTTTATTTAATTGAACTCGGACGCCCATGGTATTGTTTGAAGCGTGGGGGATTGTTCGCTTATTTAAAAATTCAACTCGGACGCCCAGGGTATTGTGGGATTGAAGCTTAAGGGATCATTTATTTATTGAAAAATTGAACTTGGACGCCCAGGGTATTGTGGGTTTTAAGCTTAAAGGATCATTTATTTATTTAAAGTTGAACTTGGACGCCCAGGGTATTGTGGATTTGAGGCTTGTTGGATAGTACTTTTTAGTTACCCTGGGCTTCCGAGTTCAATTTTTGAATAAATAAATGATCCCTTAAACTTCAAACCCACAATACCCTGGGCGTCCGAGTTGAATTTTTAAATAAGCGAACAATCCCCCAAGCTTCAAACCCACAATACCCTGGGCGTCGAAGTTAAACTTTAAATAAATAAATGATCCATTCAAGCTTCAAACCCACAATACCCTGGGCGTCCGAGTTCAATTTTTAATAAATAGTAATATTTACCCAGGGTATTGTGGGTTTGAAGCTTGAATGGATCATTTATTTATTTAAAATACAATTCGGGTGCCAGGGTATTGTGGATTTGAAGTTTTGGGGGATCATTTATTTATTTAAAGTTGAACTTGGACGCCCAGGGTATTGTGGGTATGAAGCTTGGGGGATTGTTCGCTTATTTAAAAATTCAACTCGGACGCCCAGGGTATTGTGGGTTTGAAGCTTGGGGGACCATTTATTTATTCAAAGTTGAACTTGGACGCCCAGGGTATTGTGGGTTTGAAGCTTAAGGGATCATTAATTTATTCAAAAATTGAACTCGGGAGCCCAGGGTATTGTGGGTTTGAAGCTTGGGGGATCATTTATTTATTTAAAGTTGAACTTCGACGCCCAGGGTATTGTGGGTTTGAAGCTTAAGGGATCATTTATTTATTCAAAAATTGAACTCGTCAGCCCAGGGTAATGTGGGTTTGAAGCTTGGGGGATATTTATTAATTTAAAGTTGAACTTTTACGCTCAGGGTATTGTAGATTTGAGGCTTGGTGGATCGTACTTTTTAGTTATGTCCAGGCCGTAGGCAGTGTCTGCTATACCGTGTGTCTTCACTAACCTATTCATTTTTATTTTAGCTATGGGTTGTCACCTTTCAAAAATGAAATTTTGAGTAGCAACCTTTATAATTCGAAATTTTGAGTTGCCACCTTTTTAATCTATCGTGCCCAGTTGTAAACTTCTAAAACCAAACTGAATTTTATTAATTTATGTATAAAAAAAAATCCCGCGAGCTTAGCGTTATGGGGTTGTAGCAGCTTGGGCATTTTGTATTTATTTATTTATTTATTTTAAAATCTCGCGAGCTCGGCGTTATGAGGTTGTAGCAGCTTGGGGGATTATTTTAATTTACTTATCTCTTAAAAACTCGCAAGAGTTCGGGAGAATTTTTTTCCATTTATTTATACCAAACTCGCGAGCTCGGCGTTATGGGGTTGTAGCAGCTAGGGCATTTTATATTTATTTATTTATTTATTTTAAAATCTCGCGAGCTCGGCGTTATGGGGTTGTAGCAGCTTGGAGGATTATTTTAATTTACTTATCTCTTAAAAACTCGCAAGAGCTCGGGAGAATTTTTTTCCATTTATTTAGTCAAACAAAACTCGCGAGCTCGGCGTTATGGGGTTGTAGCAGCTTGGGGGATTTTGTATTTATTCATTTATTCATAAAAAAAAACTCGCGAGCTCGGCGTTATGGGGTTGTAGCAGCTTGGGGGATTTTGTATTCATTTATTTATTTATTAAAAAAACTCGCGAGCTCGGCGTTATGGGGTTGTAGCAGCTTGGAGGATTATTTTAATTTACTTATCTCTTAAAAACTCGCAAGAGCTCGGGAGAATTTTTTTCCAATTATTTATTCATACAAAACTCGCGAGCTCGGCGTTATGGGGTTGTAGCAGCTTGAGGGATTTTGTATTCATTTATTTATTTATTAAAAAAACTCGCGAGCTTGGCGTTATGGGGTTGTAGCAGCTTGGGGGATTATTTTAATTTACTTATCTCCTCGCTTATCTCTTAAAAACTCGCAAGAGCTCGGGAGAATTTTTTTCCATTTATTTATTCATACAAAACTCGCGAGCTCGGCGTTATGGGGTTGTAGCAGCTTGGGGGATTTTGTATTTATTCATTTATTCATAAAAAAAAACTCGCGAGCTCGACGTTATGGGGTTGTAGCAGCTTGGGGGATTTTGTATTCATTTATTTATTTATTAAAAAAACTCGCGAGCTCGGCGTTATGGGGTTGTAGCAGCTTGGGGGATTTTTTATTTATTCATTTATTCATAAAAAAAAACTCGTGAACTCGGCGTTATGGGGTTGTAGCAGCTTGGAGGATTTTTTATATATTTATTTATTTATAAAAAAAACTCGCGAGCTCGGCGTTATGGGGTTGTAGCAGCTTGGGGGATTTTGTATTCATTTATTTATTTATTAAAAAAACTCGCGAGCTTGGCGTTATGGGGTTGTAGCAGCTTGGGGGATTTTTTTAGTTTACTTATCTCCTCGCTTATCTCTTAAAAACTCGCAAGAGCTCGGGAGAATTTTTTTCCATTTATTTATTCATAAAAAAAACTAGCGAGCTCGGCGTTATGGGGTTGTAGCAGCTTGGGGGATTTTGTATTCATTTATTTATTTATTAAAAAAACTCGCGAGCTTGGCGTTATGGGGTTGTAGCAGCTTGGGGGATTTTTTATTTATTTATTTATTCATAAAAAAAACTCGTGAGCTCGGCGTTATGGGGTTGTAGCAGCTTGGGGGATTTTGTATTTATTTATTTATTCATAAAAAAAACTAGCGAGCTCGGCGTTATGGGGTTGTAGCAGCTTGGGGGATTATGTATTGAGTCATTTATTTATAAAAAAAACCCGCGTGCAAAAAGCCACTAGCAAAAATATATTTTCATAAGAAATAACAATAAAATAGTTCTACAGTCCGCAGCAGATGTTCTCGAGGTTAAATGGAATCGGTCCGCTTATATACCTATATATCGCATGCCCGAACCAGCGTCTCGGCTTGTAAGCTCTGAACATAGCGTTTTTGCCTTTAGAAAAAATATCGTGTCCAACCCTGGTACGCGGAGGAGTCTCCGCGTACGCGCACGCGTACGCGGAAGGTGCCGTCCAGACAGACTCAATTTTTTATTCTATGATTTTCAATATTCTTATGTAAGATTAATGAAAACTGTAATCTTTCAGCAGTTTGGCATGGTTTTCATAATAAAATCAATTTTAATAAGGTTACAATATAGCAAAAATCAGAAACTCCGGAATTTTAGGTCTCGCATATAAAAATATATGATAAAAATTTCATTCATGTGCCTTGAGTATATATTTTTTCATTAATGTAACCCTTCTTCTCTTAACCCATTAAGTCCCAGGATTTTTTAAATTTTTCTTGTACTTTGAGCTCTGGAATTTTGATGAAAACGATAAAAAATATTTTTAAAAAGACCATATACGACCATTTTTGGGTATGCTCTACACGATGGTGTAGTTTAAAAAAGTCAAAAATGTCATTTCCAATTGTTAATTAACAAATTAAAAAAAAAAACTCAATTTTTTGCTGCATTTTTTTTTTTATGAATTTTTTCAGTTGGATTTTTTTTTTTTTTTTCAAAAATGTGATCAGAGGTGATCACGATACTTGAAATTTACGGTAGGATTTTTTTTATAAAAATCTTTTTTAACAAAATGGCGGCCATAAAACGAAGTCGAAAATCTCGAATTTTTCGTTTTATTCACTTTTTTCATGTTTATTCCTTGAAATCGCATAAGTATTTAACGTTTACTGCTATTTTTTGTTGGAAAAGTCAAAATAATTGTACAAAGAAGCATAAAAATTGTATTACTTATAAAATATTCATTGTTAGGTTATGAGAAGTGATTTTTACACGATTTTAGTAGGGTCTGCGGTGACCCAAACAGAGTTATTCGGAAACTTCCAACTGAAAAACGAAATGTATCAAAAAAAGAACTAATGTGGATATATTCACTGTTGATTTTAATTGCTTAAACATTATTTATTCAAACAATTGAAAAAATTTTGACAATAAAAAACCATTTTTTGAATCAAGTGAATATAACGAAAAATTCGAGATTTTCGACTTCGTTTTATGGCCGCCATTTTGTTAAAAAAGATTTTTATAAAAAAAAAAATCCTACCGTAAATTTTAAGTATCGTGATCACCTCTAATCACATTTTTGAAAAAAAAAAAAATCCAACTGAAAAAATTAATAAAAAAAAAAAATGCAGCAAAAAATTGAGTTTTTTTTTTTAATTTGTTAATTCACAATTGAAAATGACATTTTTGATTTTTTTAAACTACACCATCGTGTAGAGCATACCCGAAAATAGTGGTATATGGTCTTTTTGAATATATTTTTTATCGTTTTCATCAAAATTCCAGACCTCAAAGTACAAGAAAAATTTAAAAAATCCTGGGACTTAATGAGTTAACCATCGAAAAGCCACGCCACCCTATGTATTTGTTTATTTTTTTTTTAATTTCTTTAAATCAATGACTTAAAATCAAATAAAATGAGAAATTATATCTACTATATGCTTTCAGAACTGTTGGGTTAAGAGAATTTTGAGAGTAAAAAAAAATAAAGACATGATCAATGAAAAAATTTTGATTTTTAGCATGACTTAATTTTGATTATATTGCTATTGTAATCGATACATAATATGCGACGTTTGTATATTAGATATCGGTGTGACGAGATATCGTATACAAAATAGAAAATTTCATGAAATAACTTACACATTACAAGCTAGTGTATAAACTCACATGTATTAAAAAAAAAAAAAAAAAATATTAGATTTCAAATAAAATCAGATCCCAATTTTTGTCCTGCAATTGCGGCATCAAATTTTCCAATCAGGCCCTTAAAATCTAAAATGAATCCCCCTACGTTTTCCCAAATTTAATTCCTACTCGGGCACCAACATTTTTTAGCAAAAAATACGCAAGTATAGTGTTTTTTTTTTTTTTTTTTGATCCAATACTTCAGTTTTTTTTAATAAATCTAAAGAGTCTCTGAATATGAGCTTTCATATTCTGATAAAAACTTAAGTATAGGATCAAGAAAAATAATAAAACATTTTTTTTATTTTTCATTCGTAACTGTTACTTATTTCAAATAAATTTAAAATTTAAATCAACCATATGTCAAATGGAATTTTAAGTTTCATGGATTTTTTGATTAGAATAACTAATATTTGACTTTTTATTTCGCATCGGATTTTTACTATAATATTTAAAATCTTGAGATCAAATTTTTTTTTTTTTAATTATTAAATGCAATGGTAAAAATATAAGTAATATCATCAAAATAAGTTATGAATATACAATATTTTGTAAAAATAATCGGGCTCCCGCGGATCGAGGGATAGCCTCGACTCGATCTCAAAAATATTCATTTTAGTTTACCCCGTCTCAGACTCAACCGGCCTCTCGAAATTTCCCAAGGCTCATTAATATTAATAATCTCTTTGTAAAAAAATTATTGTATGATTACTTTTGCGAACGATGAAAGTTTTGCTAGGTCGATTAATTTTTCAATAACAAACTTTAACAACATATTAAAATATTCGTGCTACACTTACGAAACTTTGGAAATAGTTTTAATACACCTAAAGAAAAAATTTCATAGTATAGATTCAAAAAAATTTTTTTTTTTTTCTCAAACTTCTTATAAAGACGAATAAAATGCAACTAACCTCATCTCTGTACATGTAATAGGCTTAGGATGCATCCATAAAAGACGTCCACAGAAATGAGGAGGAGGAGGAGTCAAAAAAATATGATTCGATTGGACGTTGAGGAGGGAGAGGTATTTTGTATTTATGACGTCCGATAAAATGTGGTTTTAAATTGAAAATTTTTGATTTTTCAGTATCAACTCTTTTACTTTTGACAAATATTTAACAAAATAATAAATTAATTATAAAAAAATGATACAATCCTCATTGGAATAATCATTAGGCAGTTATTACGTCCTGGAGGTGGATTTCCAATGAAGTTTTGATTATGGAACGGTCAGGGTGAATACCTGGTGGATAGGGCGGTCATTACGCCCTATAGATCACTTCCCCAGGAAGTTTCAACTCCGGGGGGTTCAGTGTGAACAGGTGGTGCATAGGATCGTGACTACGCTCTCCGGATTCAAAATTTCCTGCGGAAATCAAGTACAGGACGTAAAGACCGTGTTATGCACCTGTAGAAATACCTACGTTTGTAAATATATAAATAACTATTGAAGTTACGATTAAAAATTTTTATTTACTGTTATTCTGACATTTTTTATTTAAAAGGAGGGGTATCATGTCAATTTGTGACGTCTTTTAGGAGGGAGGGGGTCAACAAAATGTTACTAACTATAAGTCACGGGAGGGGGAAGTGTAAAAATCTTTAAAAAGCTATGGACGTCTTTTGTAGACGCTCCCTTGGATCAGGAATTTTTTGAAGTTTTTAACTAAAAATGATACTAGGGCAATACGGTAAAAAGCGTATCAAGGCCTATTTCAAGAAGCTTTATTACCTTTACAGATTATTAGCTAAAATGAGAAGATAAATACATATTTATAGAAAAATAAAAATAAAATAAAAATCTTTATTTCACATTTTTTTAATATAACTAAATATTACTTTCATCTTTAGGTGTATAAAAATTATTCCTAAAGTTTCGTTAAAAACGGTGATCCGGATGTTGTGACCTCTCCTTGTTATTATTAGTATTAATTCTTGCATACATTATTATATAAAAGAAGGAAATTTGCTAAGGTGCATAACACGGATAAGAATTTTATGTAAATTAAAACGAGTTCAATTAAAAATAACTACATTGAATATTCAATTTTTTCACTTGAGAAGTGGCTTGAAAAAAAAAAATTATTAATTTTAAAAGAATGAGCCTTGGCGAATTAATAATTTTTCGAGTCTCGCGGAAGCCCTGAAGGTAATGTAATTATGAAAAAAAAAAAATTACTGTATTGCAACATTTGTCCAGACGGTATTCGCCGTGCCAGCTCCCGGGGTATTGATGGCTTCGAAAATAGCTTGCTTAAAATCAACGAGTTGAGCTAAGTTCGGGTCTGGGGTGCACTTGTGTGCAGATGTAACTGAAAAATGCCCTGTAACAATATCTTCAACTCCAAAACCCGGACGGTGTGTTTTGTCTCTATTGTGACAGTACCAGCCTCTAAACAAAATTCAATTATGAAATATAATATCGTAAAAATCTAGAACATATGTATCTGCTGCTTAAACTGTAGCTATGTGTAAGAAAGTGATTGAAATTTTTCTCATTATTTAAAATAATTAATGAGTTTGTCATAAATTATACTAAGTTTAAAATTAATATTTCTTGTTGTTTACTTAAAGTAAAATTGAAGATTAAAAAAAAATTAACGGAGAATTCGATAATTTCGTATTGACGTACACGTAACAATAATCGAGGCAGCGGATGCGCAATAACTAGATGATGGCTCGAGATCAGCTGAAAATTGTAAAACGCAATTTTGAAAATTCGAGATGTTCTGTTTTCAAATATTTAAATATGAATTTCAAATATAAACTCTGACGTCTTTCCCAGCATCTTTAACTTTTTTTATACATAATTTTTTATTTGACATAATTAATATCTTATTCATGATATTAAATAAGCTCACTTGTTTTAAAATATCAACTTAAAAAGCTTTTCAAATCCATTGTAATTCAACAAGAGTTACTAAAAATAAATAAATTAATCATAACTTTTCCCTGGCCAAAAAAACGGCACTCTTCAACGCACTTCATAAGGAAATTTCACAAGGAAAAAAAATTTGTTATCACAGCCTTTTTATGCTGATCTTGTTTTTAAAATCTACGATAACGCTTGTTGAAAAAATTTTAAACGTTAGTTGGTAGTCAACTTTACAAAGAGAAATTTTTCTCCTCGGAAAGCGTTTTTTCAAAAATGGCAAGAATTTCATTTTAATGTTATTAAAATTATTCAATAATAATTTACTTGGAAGTAACGACTCCTTAATTGTTGTTTCTATAGCCTTTCGACCAATATTTGAAATTTTGAAAAATTTTGCCTCTACTATTTGGTGGTCTCACAGGAGCTCTTTTTGATTTCTTTTTTGGAGGTTGTTCATTTTGCTGCGGCTCTTGGCTCTCCTCTCCCTCGTTTTCCTCCTGTTCTTCCTGATGATTAGAATCTAGATCCTTTTCTTGTTCGCTCATATTGTGATAAAGTTTATAAGTATAGTTCAAACTCAATGAAAAAAACTATAAAAATTGTTTGTGTTGGAAATATAGGTTAATTAACAGAGAATAACAAATATGCCGATGAAAAGAAATAATGGAATATATAGGGTGCGTTTTTTTATTCCGAGTCTCTCTTGGTCGTATCGTTCGGTTCATGCCTCCGCTGTTCCGTTCGTCTCGATCAAAAATCATAACGGAGTATCAGATCTAAACTCTTTATAACCTTTGACTAAAAAAGTGCTCTCAAATTCAAAACATTAGAAGTTTTTCAAGTGGATTTCTTCTGTTTTAATTGTTATTCAATTGTTCTTTGTGAGCTGTTGTGAGCTGATGCGAGCAGAGGTTTGTATTAATAAAACTGAAATTTATAATTTTAAGAAAAAATTTTGATTTTTATTCTTAAATAAAATATTTTTCTTTTTACAAAACTTTGTGTCAAATAATTAATGAGTAAAATAAAAATTTTGTAGCAACAATTAAGAAAATTCATAAAGTTTGTCACAGGGCTCGAATTAAGGAATTTAATTCCTCGGAGGATCGTGATTGAACACGAGAACCCGCGGCGATCGTCGTCCGCACTCCTCCGGCCTGATGACAAAATGCACTTTCTGTGCACACGACAATCCGTCGATTTTTCTTCAATACCTGAAAAGAGGGGGGAAGACGCGTACGCGAACTAATGTTTTTATTACGCGGCGCGGCTGCTCTCCTTCGTCGGTAGTGGCGTGAGTTTACGTGGACCGATCGCAGGAACACGGGTTAATTAAATTAATGATAAAATGTAAATTTTAATAATCTTAATTAACAAGAAAAATAAATGAATCAAAAATTTACATAATATTCCAAATTAATTCCATCCGATTGTTTACAAACAATCCAACCCGAATGACTCGAAATCTTAAGCCGACGAAAATTGATTCTACAAAAATAAAGTTCATCGTCTGTGTTGTGGTCGCTATCAACACATCGACGCACACACACACTCTCGCGCTCGTCTGCTTGCTGCAGCGCGCCAAAAGTACAAAGGCTTGGACTAACTCCGATACAAAAATCTAAGTACTTCCTGTACTTCGCACACACTCTGACTCTAACTATCACACGAACAAATACTCAATGATTAACCGCTACGCGGACTTACTTTTCTAGCAGGTGCACCTTCGCTTGATTAAACAATAATAATAATTACTATTAGCCCGAATGGCTTCACACAAGACGACAATGCCTTCCAAGGCTGCACGCTGACTTTCCGTGAGAGGTTTGCCTTCCCCGCTCCGATCCAATGGCAACTGGATCACAGGAAAATCTATACAACTTCCCACTGATAACTTTATCTAACACAACCTCAATAAAGTTATCTAACAACACAAAAAAGTAAATAAGTACATTCGCTCTCTGACACACGTGTGATCGTGCCAAGCGCCGAGATTAGAGTAATGCTGATCGGTAGATCTCGTCATCACCTGACTTACCGATCCGCATCTGCGTTCCATAACAGTTAGCGCCGAATTCGAATTTAATCGACGCGGTAGCTGTTACAGTCCCCTCCCAGAGGTGACGTATCCGGGATTCGTTACCTCGACAATCCCAAGAACGCAGCTTATTTAAGTAGGGATTACATCAATTCCCATATCGCCACAGGGCCCAGATTAAAACAATCCCCATAACACCCGATCGCACGCTACCTGACACTTGCGAGTGTCAGGATTTTCGGACGCATCCCTCGGTGGTTGAATTTCCTCTTCCGACAGTTCTTGCTCCAGTCTTGCGATCCAAGTTTCCAGCCAGATATTGTAATTACCGACTGTCTGGTTAATCAAGTCGTTGGGCTTACAATCGCCAAGCCCGTCATCCCCGACTCCTAACCTTAAAAATTTTCTAGGTTTTTCTTGACTTAAAACCTCATTCAATCTCCAGCCGTCCAGCTCTCTGACCAGATAGCTTATGGCTGCATCAGTCAGATTCTTCCTCAGCAAACACTTGTCGGCCTGACCGATTAACCTTGACTTAGTTAATTCGGTCATAACCACAGCTGTATCTTTAAATTTCTTAATAACCCACAATTGAATTTTCCAGATACCTGCTGCCATCTTATGTTTACTAGCTTGCTCAGTATTTATCTGACTAACTGGACAAGCTTGGGTGCCATCTCCGAGTGATGGCTCGGCCGCAACTTTGGCGGAGTAGAATTTATGACTTTCTACTCCGCCGGTTGTTCGTTTTCCGGCCGTTCAGGACAACTAAACCTTATATGTCCTCTTTTCCCGCATTCCCAGCACTTAACTGGAGAACCTTTGCCAGGACTTCCCTTACTTCCATCACTCTTACTCGATCCTGGAGATGAGCTTCTAGCCTCTTCGTCATCCGTCGACTTACGTCTTGCTTTGGTCCTTCTGGCCTTGTATGAACCTTGGTGCCTTGGATCCGTAGGCTTTCCAAACGACATACAATTAGTCTCGAGTTTGTTAAGCACAGTCTCGAGACGGCTAATAACCGAAGTCTCGGCAGACCTGCCTTCCACAGCCGTTGCGGCTATATTAACTTTCGGTATTCTATTAGCTCTATCATCTCTATAAGCCAGATTAGGCCATACTGACGTAGACGGTGATGGAGGTGGCTTATACACCAATTCCATATTGGTAATTCTTTCGATCTCGACCGCTTGGCTCAATAAGCCTTTAATTGACTTAACCTCTTCACGCCTGATCTGCCTGCGTAATCGAGGTAACATGTTCGTTAACATGAAGTCAATTTGTTCTCTCTCAGTCGGTATCGGTCTAATTTTTAGCAAATAAGACTGCAAGCATGTCAAGTAGTTTCGCACCGGCTCGTTTTCACCTTGAGTCCGGGTTGTTGCTTCCATCCTTGCGGTCTGCTGGTAGTCTCCAACTCCGTACCACTCACGAGCTTCTTGACAAAAGTTCTCCCATGAGTTGATCGTGTCTCGCACGTTACGGAACCACGTAGCTGCTACACCGGTTAGCATCATTGGTAATGCATCCAGCAATTGAGAACCGGTCAAACCAGCGAGTCTATTGTATTCCTCTATTTGCAATAAAAATTGTTCAATACTAGATTCACTATCGCCGTTGAATCTAATATTCCATCTTCGAACAATTATGCCAACGTCGATTGGCTTCATCGGGTTGCCTTGAGCCTGGATTGACTCCTGAGTGGCTAAATCAGCCGTCTGCTCATGGCTTCTCAACTGTTCGAGTTCGGCTTGCAAGGCCTTAATTTGTTGTTCCAGTCTTTGTACCCTGTCCAGTCTCGCGACTATAGGACTGGAACTATCTCTCGCGTCTCGCACTGATGTCTCACCGAAGTTGACTCTAGCGTGCGGTAATTGACCGTCAGTCGACATACTGCAGTCATTTAGCGAGTTTTGCATTTCCGGTCTGATTGTCGAGGAAACCGGGCCCCCCGGTCCTCGGTTCCGATCTGGCTGGCGGTACCTATCAGCCTCCATTGCTGCCAACCTTGCCTCGGTATCCTCATTTGACCTTTTCAACGCCTTAAGCTCTTCTGCCACCGCTGTTATGGCTTTGAGCACCTCGGCGTTAATGTCGTCCTCCCGGTCCGGTTGTCCATACTCAGACAAATTCCCCCGTTCCGGGTTTCGATCATGCTCCCGAATGCCCGAGTATTCCTCCTGGAGTCTTGAAGCTGCCTCTCTGACTATTTCTTCGTCCATGAGGACAGCAAAGGGGTGTGTGCCGCTTGTGGTGTAGTTTGGATCGATTATTGTCGATCCAGACTTCTCCCACATTGTTGTCGCTATGAAGGTGGCTCTTAGACTTTCGCGCTTAATTTTAACCTCGTCTGCCTCTTCAGACTCGGTTGCAAGAAAGTCTTCCACTGAATAATTGCCTAACAGCCATTTCAGCAGCCTACCACTTGTATCGATCAGCGTACCTTCAGGCTTGAGCTCAAGCTCATTCAAAGCCTCTGACACGACATCTGCCCCTTCGGCCATGATCCACGAAAAGACCAAGTCTTCCTTTGTAAGCTCCTGAATCATAACTGCGTCCGATGTCACCTAGCTTACAAAGAAAACAGTACCCTAACCCACGTGACAGTTTCAACACACTCTAATTTATTAATATTTTACACAAAATATATATCTCGCTATCCTGAAATAGATAACAAAATTTCAATTATATTTCTGAGTTATGTAAGAAAACAAAAAAAAAACAAAATCGATTCACTGATCTCAACAGCAATAATCCGAAATGACCAAAAAGTCCACCAACCACGCTTGGTTTTAACAAAAACTCCCGATTGGCTAAAAAAAACGAATTACCCGTTGAAGCCAATATAGAATCAACTACAAGTGTCAAAACCCGATTTTTCAACTCAGAAATATAAGTTACAGTTGTTACCGATCGTTAGTCGATAACAGCCTGCGAGTAAAATAATATTTTATAATAATCATACAATAAATTAATATTATTCAGCGCTTTACTCTCGCTACTGTCACGTATAGGTTCTGCTTGGTGGAGTACTTGCTCACAAAAAAAAACAAAAAAACAAAAAAAAAAAAAAACAAGTCAAAATCGAAAAACGCAGCTCGAAATATCCGCGTCGGAGTTAAATTACTAGGCTATGCCTAAACAAACACCTTACCGTATGACAACACGGTTTAATCAAAACAACTCCGATGTGAATTCAACTTCGAGTTGCAAAACTCTCAAACCCGAGAAAAGAAAAAAAAATAAATAAATTAACGATTTTAACTAAAATCCAGCAAGCACTCGCACTCCACCAAGCAATTAACAGGAAAAAAAAAAATTCCTCGACTTGCTACTCTGCCTTTGTCTTTATCCTAAGATTAACTCTGCCGACCGACCTTGAACCCCCGCCGGTCAGCGCACACCTGCGATCACTCACACTAACCAATAACCTTCGTTTTGGTTACCTAACTACCTACACGTTGTTGGGCGCCAATTGTCACAGGGCTCGAATTAAGGAATTTAATTCCTCGGAGGATCGTGATTGAACACGAGAACCCGCGGCGATCGTCGTCCGCACTCCTCCGGCCTGATGACAAAATGCACTTTCTGTGCACACGACAATCCGTCGATTTTTCTTCAATACCTGAAAAGAGGGGGGAAGACGCGTACGCGAACTAATGTTTTTATTACGCGGCGCGGCTGCTCTCCTTCGTCGGTAGTGGCGTGAGTTTACGTGGACCGATCGCAGGAACACGGGTTAATTAAATTAATGATAAAATGTAAATTTTAATAATCTTAATTAACAAGAAAAATAAATGAATCAAAAATTTACATAATATTCCAAATTAATTCCATCCGATTGTTTACAAACAATCCAACCCGAATGACTCGAAATCTTAAGCCGACGAAAATTGATTCTACAAAAATAAAGTTCATCGTCTGTGTTGTGGTCGCTATCAACACACCGACGCACACACACACTCTCGCGCTCGTCTGCTTGCTGCAGCGCGCCAAAAGTACAAAGGCTTGGACTAACTCCGATACAAAAATCTAAGTACTTCCTGTACTTCGCACACACTCTGACTCTAACTATCACACGAACAAATACTCAATGATTAACCGCTACGCGGACTTACTTTTCTAGCAGGTGCACCTTCGCTTGATTAAACAATAATAATAATTACTATTAGCCCGAATGGCTTCACACAAGACGACAATGCCTTCCAAGGCTGCACGCTGACTTTCCGTGAGAGGTTTGCCTTCCCCGCTCCGATCCAATGGCAACTGGATCACAGGAAAATCTATACAACTTCCCACTGATAACTTTATCTAACACAACCTCAATAAAGTTATCTAACAACACAAAAAAGTAAATAAGTACATTCGCTCTCTGACACACGTGTGATCGTGCCAAGCGCCGAGATTAGAGTAATGCTGATCGGTAGATCTCGTCATCACCTGACTTACCGATCCGCATCTGCGTTCCATAACAGTTAGCGCCGAATTCGAATTTAATCGACGCGGTAGCTGTTACAAGTTTAAGCTGTAACGGAAGCTTTGTTTTTTCTTTTTTTTCTCTTTCTTTAAATCACTTATTAAAATCAATTATTGTTTAGTTTGACAGTTCATTTATTCATTGTTATTTCTTATTTTCAGTAAGCATCATTGGTTATTAAAATGAACCCTAATACAGTAAGCAAGAAAAATCTTTTCTCTTTGTCTTTTTTTTTTTTTTTTACTCAACTGAAAATTCTTTTAATATTCTAGTCAGTAAAGTGTGATTTGTGCAGCCAAATCATGCAATGGCAGCTTGTTGGTCCTCATGACTGCTTTTATAAATACCCTTGTGTGGCTGAAGAAAATGGAGCATGCTATCCTGTTGACGGTATTTAACATAAGATCCATTCATTAATAAAATTAAAACTAGCTCATAATGTACATTATTTTTAAATTGTATAGGCCAGTGTATCCATAACTTTAAAAATTATTTCTTTTTTTTCATACCTAGAGAAAGGAAATATTATAAAGCCCCGCACTGATGCTTACTATTATGGTTTTGATCCGGATAATGCTAATTTCGAACCGGTCTGGAATGATGTTCTGCCACCTCAATCTAGTCCAGAAAATAACCAAGCTAAAGTAGATAATCAAAAATTGCCTGTTAATTATCCTGGAGGGTTGGCCTTAGAAGGTGTTTTTGAGCCAGTGCTTCGAGGTGCTCATAATATGAAGATGAAATTTCATAAAAGGCAAGAAAAAGTATCTGAGAAGTTGAAGAATAAATGTAAGTAATTCATCTTTTATTATTATTTGAAACATTGATTCGATCAACCAATTGCTAACAGTTATTTTAACCAATCTTTGTTGGCTATTGTAACATTGCAGTTGATATGCCAAGCAAAAAGTTTTTTGTAATAGAAGGGAAAAAAAGCATGGACAGTTTTAAAAAACAAGTAAGAAAGTTATCATAATATCTTATTCTAATATTTTTTTTTTGGTGTTTCAATTAATATCTTCTTTAATACTTTTTAGCATGTGGCAGTTTCTTTGATGATGAAAAAGAAGAAGATGATGATCACGGTCACGACTATGTATACAATTACTTGTACCGAGAGCAAATGCAAGATTCGAACTCATCCGACAGTGACGAATACAATAATCCGGAAGGAAAGCCATAGATCAAGTATGATGGTAACATTAAGAACTTGATGTTGGAAGCTGAAGAAGCACAAAATGAATTCGATAAGTTAGTTAAAAATATTGAAAAATCAAAAAACAAAAATTCTCAAATAAGCAATACAAAATCTGGATTATGGAGTGATGCTGAATGCAAAGAGCTTATTCTACAATTTGATAAAGTGAAAAGCAGCGTAAGCTTTCGAAATGTATGGGAAACCATCACTAAAAATTTGAATGCTAAAGGGTAATTTTTAAAAAACAATATTTATATTTAATTAGTAATGTTCATTAGTTAATTTTCTTAATTAAAATAAAATATTAATTTTCAGCATAAACTATACCAAAAAGTAAGTACAGAGAAAGTACTACTCTTTACTGGGCGAGTATAAAGAAATTAAAAATTATCAAAGCAAGAGTTTAAGCCAAACCCAGCATATTTTTAAATTTTATGAAGATTTTGATAAGTTGTCAGGCAGCAATGCAAATATCGTACCTGTGCATCCTGTTTCTTCTTTAAAACCTCAATTTACAAAATTTAAAGAAGAGATTGAAAATGAAAAGGTTTTAAAAATTACCAATGGTGAAGAAATGGATGTCCAAAGCAAAAGTTTAACTCCAAGTAAAAGACAAGCATCAGAATAAATTGATAATCAGGAAAATATTAAAATAAAAAAAAACCAGATCAAAAGAAAACAAAGTGTTAGAGTTTCTTGAGAAGAAATATTCATCCATGGAAACATCAATTACCTCTTCAACAACAACTCTTGTTAACGCTTTCCAAGGAATTATGGATAATCTTACTAAAATGCATCACAAAAGCAGCAGAAAACATGCTGACACAGATTCAGATTAATTGAATCTGTATCTGCAATGAGTTTTCCGGGTTTTTTTATTTATTTTTTTTTACAATATGAGTCTCGAGCGCTCACCGAGTTAGTGCATCCGGAAACTCGTATACTCTCTATTATTGTTACATTTAAACAAAAGAAAATTTATTAAAAAAATTAAATATTATAAATTTGTACCGTAAGTTACAAAAGCTTTAAAAAGTCTTTTGTTCAAAACTTATTTAAATGTGTTAGTATATGAAAATTTTAATCCTAGCGTTAACATTGTAATAATACCCTTAAATAATTATTTAAGTTAACTGTGTTGATACAAGCTGTGAATTTAATAGACTTTGTATTAGTTCTTTCTGTGATTGTTATAATTACGTTAAGAGTTTATTTTTATTAACTTGTTCAAATAATTTTTTTAAGTATCAAATATTTATTGTATCGATTAGCTTTTAAGAAAGTATTAAATTTTAAATGTTACTTAAATGTGTCGGTTTGTGAAAATTTGAATCAACTGTTTGTAATAACACCTTTAAATTATAATTTAATTTAACTGTGTTTATACAAGCAGCAAAAATAGACTTAGTATCACTTCTTTCTGTGATTGTTCTAATTACATTAACTTTCTTTTTAATTACAGTACATTAAATTAATTTTTTAAAATATAAAATATTTATTGTTTCGAATAGCTTTTAAGGAAATCTTGAATTTTTATGTTACGAACTGCAAAAGAATTAATTTATATTATTCAAAGTATTTTTACTTAAAAAATTAAGTTACATTGAAAGAAAAATTTTTTGTACGTAGAAATTAAAATTTATTTTAAATATTTGTTAATATTTAGGGATATTTAAATAAAGATAGATTACATTTTAAAAATATTTATTTTTATTTGTTATTACCTTATAAAATATCTTCTATTCTAAGTAATGAAAATCACTTTTTTAATTACATTGAAATGAGCTTACAAACATATGTACAAATTGTTTTCTCTATTAACTATTTTACAACTTTAATTTGGCTAATGATACAAATCCCAAATCCTAGTAACAAACAACTGTCTTTTGATGATGGGATTTATCTGATTCTGATTATTCTGGAGAATTTCATCATCATCATCATCATCATCATCATTATTGTCATTGCCAAATATAAGTTCTCGAGCATAATCTTCTGTGGCCAAACAGATATTATGCAAGATAGAACATGCTATAATTGTAGGACCAATTTCTTCGACATGGATTCTGTGCAAATAATACAGCCTTCGGAACTTGTTTTTTAAGAGTCCAAAAGCCCTCTCAATGACTTGCCTTGACTTGCTGAGGACTTTATTGTACAGTTTTTGACGACGATTCAGTCTATGAGATCTCCTGTATGGTCTCAACAAATAGTTTGTAAGAGGATAAGCCGAGTCTCCAATGAAGTGATACTCACCACCAAGACAAACTTGATTACATACTGGATACAAGTCTGATGTTCTGAATGCCCTGGCATCATGGACGCTTCCAGGCCACCTAACATCCACATTCAAAAAAAAACAACTGGCATCACATAATCCTTGCAAAACCATAAAATAGTCTTTCTTCCTATTGAAAAAGGTATTCTTATCTTCTCTAGATGGAGCTTTGATCTCAACGTGGCACCCATCCAATGCTCCCAAAATATTTTTAAACCCAGCAATTTCTTCAAATTCTTGTGCAATATCTAAACGTTCAGTATTTGTTCTTGGCAATTTAATAGCGTGCTGACAAACATCACTCAGTAAACCATCGATTACTCTTCTAACACATGAAACAACCGTTGATTTAGACACTGCAAATTTTCTGGAGATGCTTCTATGAGTATCTGGATTTGCAAAGTACCATAAGGCAATGTAATTTTCTATGTAAAAGATAAAAATGCCCTTTGGGCATTCTAAAATCTTCTTCAAATTGCTGATCAGTCATTAATTGCACTGAATCAAAATAATCAGCAAATATGCTACATGTAATTTTTTTACATCTGTAAATAAAGAAAATTTTTTTTACTACAGGTTGAATTTCACACTTAAAAAATGAGCGTTTTTTAATTATTAAACTTACTTGAAAACGTTGAATTTGTAAAGCAATGGTATTTCATCACACATACAGAGAATTGAAAAATTGTGTATGTGTATAAATACTGAGAAGAACATAGCAGCTAATGATATCATGTACACAACCACGAGTTTGTTATCCATTATATTATGTTTATATTAAGGTGGTTTTCTACCAGAGCTAGTCAAGTTCAAGACCAAAAAAAAATTATTGCACCAAATTACTAACAATTGGTTATTAAAATTTATTTTCTAACTTTTTATGGCCTCTGAAATTATTTTCTATCAAAAAAACATTGACAATCACAACAAAACATTTTTTTAAACTTTTAACCTCACTTTTGGATTCCGCAGTTTTGGAGGTTATTCACGTGAAAATTATTTTTGTAAAATCACTGTAAAATTTGTAAAAGGTCAATTTTTTGCCGTTACAAGAAATGAATTCTTCGATAGTGAAAATATACGTATGTGGTTTTTCTAAAGGATCTCTATTGTAACAAGACAAATATCAATAATTTAGTACACTTTTTCAGCGTAGCGTCCATACGCGTAATGAAAAAAATTCAATTTTTAACTTGCTGTAACTTTTAAACTGTATGGTCAATTTTGATCAGACTTCGTAGAAATGTTTATTAATATCTAATAAACACCTCCAGAAAATTTGAGCTCATTCTCTACTGTCATGCATTTGGTAGAAAACCACCTTAACGAGGTCGCAGCTTTTAAATTTGCCACTGGATCAACAGCAAGTGTGATTATAACAGTGAATATAACTCAATGTTTTTCTGCAGTAGAATTAAATAAAAAAAATTGAAAACTAGAATACTGGAAAAACATTAATAATCACACAGATGTTTTGAATTTTTGGAGTACTTTTTTAGGCAAAGGTTATAAATGAGTTTAGATCTGATACTCCGTTATGATTTTTGATCGAGACGAACGAAACAGCGGAGGCATGAACCGAACGATACGACCGAGAGAGACTCGGAATAAAAAAACGCACCCATATATATTGAGGATGAAAAAAACAAAAGATAGTATACAGTACTTTGAAAATAAACAGTGTGATTTAAATTTTCGAATAAATTAAAATTAATTTGAATTTAAAAAAATATAGTAACTTATACTTAAATTCTTAGTAAATTCAAATTTTCAAGACTACGTTGTGTTGATTTTAAAAAATTTAACATTATTAAATTATCGTTAATATTAAACTGTACATAAAATGCGTTGAACGCGCTTACTTGAACTTTGTAAGTAAACAGTATCTTTCAAAATAAATTCATAAATATTAATAAAAGAATAAAAAAGTTTTTCCTTAAACTCACCTTTTTGAACTTAAAATTATTTATTATTACAAAACACTACAATTAACTTTTGAATGAAATGATCAAGATTACTAAATAAATGTATCGTAGTCTTGCATAAATTTTTTTATTAGTTAATAAATAGTAAAATTTTTTGAATAATTTGATTTTGCGTTTTGAAGGCACATAGCAGTCACTAATAAACAAAGACTTTATCTTTTACTTTGTCACTAATTTTTGAAATAACTATTTTAAGATACTCATGGATGACATATTTTTTTCACAGGACAATACCGCTAATTGACCAAACCACACGAATTGTTCAAAATCAAAGACGCATACAGGGACAATTCGCGAGATTCTACTGTAGTAGAAAATTCTATACGAATTAAGGATTCAAAAATAGTACACATGCGATCACACTTAAAGTTATACAATGTTTTTAAGTTTTTTATAAAGATCAACGAGATTGAAAATTTGATATAAAAATTTAGATCTTGATTTTGAATTTATAAACATGAACGAGATTACAGGTTTATAGATATATAAAAATTTAAAATTAATGTAGACTAATCAAAGAATTTTAAACAGATTTAAATAATTAAGTTGTTAGATGTAATTTGTACAATCAAAAAAGTTTTGTTGTAGAAAAAATAAGATGATATTTTATAAGCTTATTTAAGAATTATTTAAAATACCACTCGAATTTTTTCTTTTATTAAAAAAAAAATTTATATACAAAAAAAATAATGATAGTTCGTAAATGAATATTATTACTTCTAAAAAAAAATTATAGAGCAATTCTTTTTTTAAGAACTTTCTGAATATTCAAATTTTTAAAGACTTAAAGATCTTTTTCTTAAACCAAAAAATAAAGAAATCTACCCTTGATGCCGATCAATGAGACTTTAAAATCGATTCACCAGAAAGCTCATATGGCATTTCACGCACTCTTTTAGTTTTTTGGCTAAATTAAAAAAATTTTTGCTCAAGCATCTTGAATTTACAGTTTTATGAAACCTCGTATTATCTTCTTTTTTTTATCTATTTCCAAGAAAAAACCTTACAAACAAATTATGAAATTTGTAAAACTTAATTTACTAAAAGTATTTTTTTGGTTTTATTGACTTAAATTGTACGTAATCGACCATATTAAAATATCTAAAAATATTTTTTCTTGAAGCTTGATAAAAAATCGAAAAATGCAAGGTTGAAGAATTCTGTAAGGACAATAAACTTTAAAAATTAGCTGGTTTGCACTTTCAGCGCTTTTTTAAATTAATTAATTAACACATAAAAGTCAAGAATGAGTAAACTATTAGCAAATCCTTGACATGCTTGCCTTTAACTCGGACATCAATTTGGGTTTTCTATGAGCTTGCTAATTTTGGATTGGCTCGCGTTTGTAAAATACTACATATCATATTCACAAAAATTTGCGGTCCCCGTTATTGTTACACATTAAAAGAAATAACAAATTTTATTTAAATGCCCCAAAACAACATTGAGATTCCTCGACTATCCCTACGAAATAGAAAATTCTCTTTATCACTTGACGTAAGTGTGAAATTTGTCTTGAAAAAATCCCAAAATAAGATCATCAGAATTCTTAGAGCAAGTCATCACCTTCATTTTCGTCCCTAAATTGAATAATTTTGTCGTGACTACCTCTGTCAAAATTATTTGTACTTTAAAGTAAAGTACAAATACTTACGCACTTTTTCAAAAATAAATATTTCCAGTCTAGTTGAGCACCTAAATGTCATTTACCCGTACAGTGCCGAGGTTCAATCATTAATACCTTCATTATTGAAATATGGGTCATACCATTGTGACTGGTGGGACATTTGTACACCTTTGAAGTAATTTTAAACCAAGTAAAAAAAAAATATTTACCACATATTATGTGATAATTAGAAAGCTGCTAGCGCGTAGATTAATTTTCACTCTTGACTTTTTTGATTATTCTAAATTTTAAGTTAGATCTTCAACAAAATAGGGACCGTGACCGGTGGGACACGAAATAGAACTGATTTTTTTTTTTTTTTCTCTCAACAATGGAGAATAATGTACTTATGGTTAAGAGCTAAAAATTTCTGAAAAAAAAAAATGTTAAAGCCTTAATACTTAACTTTAAGGTCCATTAATTGCTTTTTCAAAAATAATAATGAATTTTAAGGAAAAAATCAAAGACTAGCGTGACCGATGGGACACGTGCTATAAATTTCTGATGATTTCATCAAAAAAATTTTAAAATTCAAACTATCAATCACTGTTAATACAATCCAGTTCTCTGTTTGATGAGTTATTTTTAACAAAAATGATAAATTTATACCATTTTTCAACACTTTTAGTAAAAAGTAGTAAAGTGTAAAATAATTTTTTCAATGAATATTTAATTTTTTTCCGATAAAAAATGTTTATATTTATAAGTTATTAGTTAGAAAATTATTTATTTCAAACTTTTCACTGACAAAGGAAGGACTTGAGGTGTTCGGCTCCGATCGGTACCGGACCGGGCGCAAAATTTACTTCAAGTTACCCAAAAAAAAGTCTGATAGGTCCCGAATCCTCGAACTTAGATATTTTTTTCCCAAGCCCTTGAACATTGCGATTTTATGAGTTATAGTCACTTTTTGCCATTAAAGTATGAGACTATTTTTTAATTTATTTCTTATGGTAAAACAAAATAATTAATAGTATAAATAATTTTATTCTTTAATTTTGAAAGCTTCTTTTCATTATTTCGATATCATAGTTTGTCTTGATATGATTTTATTAATCAAATTTGATCCATTTCGTCAAAAAGTACTAAACTTAACAATGGTGGAAGTCTCATACTTTAATGGCAAAAAATGACTCCTTTAACTCATAAAATCACAATATTCAAGGGCTTGGGAAAGAAAAATATCAATGATCGAGGATTCAGGACATATCAGACTTTTGTTTGGGTAACTTGAAGTAAATTTTGCGCCTGGTCCGGTACCGATCGGAGCCGAACACCTGAAGTCCTTCCCTTGTGAGATAAGCAAAAAAAAAACCCGATCATCAAAATTGCAAAATTTTATAGATTGAATATTTCAGAGAATAACAAAAATTTTCAAATTAATTTAGGCTTAAAACATAGTCTTTGCATGTATTTTCAAATTGACATTTTTAATTTTATAAAATTTTCAAATCTTAAAAAGATATAGAGATAACCCATTTAGCGCCGTAGGTTCTCTTTAGCCTAGAATAACCCATATGATAGAATATTTTAAAAATAAGTATTAATTAAAAAAAAAACTTAATGAAACTAAAGTGAAATTCAGTTGAGAATCAAGCGTTTGAATACCAAACAATTGTACTTTAATTCAAATCATTCATTTTATATCAAGTTTACAAACATTTTTCCCGGAAACACTAGAAAATTGTCGCAAAAACGTAATCACCACCCCTTGCACCAAGTGTCCACCCTGACCCTACTGGACTCAAAAATTCCTGCAGAAGCCAGCTACAGAACGTAAGTACCACCCTTTCCACAAGGAATTCACCCAGACCCATCCGGACCTGTAACTTCCTGGAGAAATCCTCCCCAGGACGAAGTCACCACCCCTTTCACTAGGTGTCCGTCTTGACCCTTCCAAACTCAAAACTTTCTGGAGAATCATCCCCAGCGCATAATCGCCGCCCCTTACAGTAGGAATTCACCCAGACCCATCCGGACATGTAACTTCCTGGAGAAATCATCCCCAGGACGAAGTAACCACCCCTTTCACTAGGTGTCCGTCCTGACCCTTCCGAACTCAAATCTGTTGGTGAAACCATCTACAGGGCGTAATTGCAGGCCCATGCATCTATTTCGGTATAGCGCTGGTATACTACACTGTATTAAACATATATACATGTTTCAATGTCACCTGCGTCGGCAAGCAGACCTCTCACAACCGTGAACTTATTTCGGCGGGAATTCAAAAAAGTGAAAAAATTAACATTTTTTAAAAATTTCAACTATCATAAAAAAATGTTTTTTCATGCTAGTAGCCCGAAAGTACAATATTCGTTTCCGGTACGAGCCCGAAAATTGTACTTTCGGGCTACTAGCGTGAAAAATAGTATACAGCCCTTGGAAGTGCAAAAATGAGCTAACCCTTAGCAAACCTTTGATGACCTCGCCTTTGGCTCGGACATCAATTTGGGTTTGCTAAAGGCTAACTCATTTTTGACTCCCTCGGGACTGTAATATACTATTGAGGTTTCTAAAATAATAATAAATGATAAGAAGCAAATTTACAAAGAAAAAATAATTTTTAAGAACTTTAATTAAATATTGCAAGACTTTGAAAATTTCGGGCACCGCACATTAGATTCTCGATAAAAACGTTTGAAATGAACGAAAGAACAGGTAAAAAATATTTAAAAATCATAAGTAAATTATTAAAATTAAATAAAGTAGTCGAATTTGCGATAGATGCGATAGTAAATAATTAATTAAATGAATTAAAAAAATAAATCAAAAAGAGCTCTACATTACCACGTGAGTGATGAATGTGATATATTTACCGACCGCATCTAGTGGATTTCACAATCCGTTCCGATTCTAATGTTTTGTTTTTTTTTTTTACGTATTTTCATGATGAAGTGAATGAAAATTAGATTGAAATAGTTTTATTACAGTACCTGTTGAATTAAATTCGATTGTTGTAAAATAATTATTCTTAAAATAAAACTAAGCTTTGTGGTTCATATCAGTGTATCGAGGAAAAACATTGTTGTTTAGTTTTCATAATTAAACAATGCCATGATACTAAGCTGTTTAAAAAATATATCTTTTGCAAGAGCTAGGATATTTTATTTACATAATAGGACTCCAAATGCATAATAAACAGTGACTCAGAAATTTTGTGAATCTATTTTAAATTTAATCTTAAACATGTGATTATCATAAAATTATACATACTAATGAAAAATAAAAAATAAGTGCATAAAATTATTACCCATTGTTATTATTGATTAAAATTATTTCACAAAGTTCATGGTAATCAATACGATTAATTGAAAAGCTTTAATGCATTTAATGAACAATGTGATTTGAAGAGAGTTTTACTTGAATTTGATTTTTACTGTGTGGATTGAAAATGTTGATAAAAATTTTCAAATATTCAAGTTTTCAACAAAAAAGGTCAATTATAGATGAGGTACAAGACTTGTTATTCAATCATACTTTTGTATATTATTTAAAAACCAAAGAGTGACAAAACAGTAATATAAAAATTTTATTTGAAATGTTTCAATTTTCCACTCATGCATGATACTACATATATGTATTTTAGTTGAAATGTCAAAAATGATTAATTTAGATAAGTTTAGTTATAGGGAAGTTGTGTAAGCTTTGTGAGGATAAATAGATTGTAGAGAAAAAACAAATTTATTGTGTACCATTTGGTTGATCTAAATTATTATTCCTTTAAACAAAATAATAAAAATTAAGAGTCAGTGTGTCGAGTTGCAATTGTTGTTGTCCATGTTGAAAAACAATGATAACATTGTGAAGTATACATAATGAATACTGGTCCTAGTTGACCAATTTTAACAAAAAAAACTTGTTTTTATTTATAATGAGAAAAAAAAATCAGTAAGATAAGATTTGATTTAATCAGGTATGAATGTAATTTTTCAAATACACATAAATATACACATGATAATTATAATAAGACTCTTATCATTTATAGTTATCTGTGCATATTGCATTATGCATATACATACAATATTGTTATATATATTCTATGAAGATTATTAAAGTCAAAGAATCGATCAATAGCTAAAGCGCTTTCGATATTAATGTTTTGATGTTCAGTTACTAAGTAATAATTTAATACCTCTACCAGTACAACTCATTTTTTCTTTTTATTTGAATTTTATATAATTTGAAAAAAAAAAAAAAAAAAACACACAAAGTTGACTGCAGCAAGCCTAAAGCCAACAGAAACAAGACAGTCCACGGATATTGTAATAAAACCATACATTTAGATTATGAACAAGCTCAACATTTTCAATAAAACATTATTTCCAAGTAAAAATGATAAATTTTTTAAATCTTATTAAGTTGTTAATACTAATACATATCAGAGCCCATTAAAAAGTATGTACTTTGATTAAACAAAACAGGGCTCTTAAATACCCTGATAAACGCATCATTAAAAAATTCCTAAAATAAATACAATTAACATCCACAAATACATCATAACATATGTTCACATGCTTAAGTTAACCAGTTAAAATTATTCTTTTGTATTAAAGTTTAATTTGTATGAACTGTTTTACAATTTTTTATCATAAAAAATGAATTAACTGAGGAAACTATTTCTTTGAAAATACGTATTTTTTATTTATGAAAATTTATATAGGAATCATTGCAGGAAAAGAAAACACCTTGAGTAAAAAACCGATAAAAAATAAAATTTTACGATAGATTAATTAAGCTTTATCAAAATATTTTTTTGTTACCAATACAATACGAGAATTCTTTAAAATATTTTCTGAAACTTTACTGTACTTTATCGATTCTTGGTCCTACATCAATATAGATCGATTTCCCGAATGAATAACAACCTTATCTCTTAATCTGTCACGAACAGTTTTTAACAACATGCGGGTACTTTCAAGTTTCAGCGAGCAAATTTATTTATTCTCCGGGTTTACATCTTCTCCGAGTCTTTGCTGGACCTCCAGGGACGTACAAAGCACGTTCTTCGGTAGCCCCGGAGGAGATGTATCACCAGGAGAATAAATTATTTTATGTCCTGAAATTTTGAAGGACGTAAAAGTAATTGTAGACACACCAGCCGCAAATAAAGTGACCCTTGAAACTTTCACCTATAAGCTGATGAATTTGAGTCATTTTATTTGTAGCTGGTCTGTCGCCAAATATTTTTTCCGACCCGTGGTTCAACGGATTCATACCAAAGCCTATTTACACTATAATTGCCTACTTAACTAAAATCATAAAAAATGGTATGGACACATTTTAGTCGCCAAAACTACTCCCGTTGACACTTCATTCGTGGCAGATTTTGTAAACAAAAGTACACACGTCAATTATTCATTCAGGTTTGATTGTTCGTAATAATTTTTCGTCGGATACGAACAGAAGGCTTTCATCGGCAAGTTTTCGTTTCGTTCCAGACACATGTGAAATTTTAGTTTTTCAGCCAACAAATAATTAAAAAAAATAATATTTGAAAACACAGGTAAAAATTTTGAAAGTATCTTTGTTATAAAAAAAAAAAAAAAAAAAATTATTGCTATGATTCTGTAGATGCTTAAAACATCTTTTCGATCAAGCTTTTCTTTGCACTTACTTTCCTGACGCAGTACTTCCTGGCTAAGCATAAGTCGATCATCCTCTCTGACGGTTCAAATCCTCCTGCTAGTACTGAAAAAGATCTTACGTATTGCTTAGCTCGTAATGTAGCCTCCACAGTTTCCGGTTTCATGGAAATTTTCAGCTTTGTTTTCAACAAATTCATCTCACTGAATTTTCTCTCACTTGAGGCATTTGCATGCGGTACTGTGAGGGATATGATTGCCGTATTAGCGAGTTCGTGAAACAAATAGTTACCGTCTTCATCAGTCAAGTTATAAACAAGGTACCAAAACTTATCAGCTTCAATTTCGGGTACGGTAATATTCATTGCGCCCAACAAATCCCATTGTTTCTGCAGCTCCTGCAATTTGTCTGGCTCGAACAAAAATGAAAAATTGTGAAGTCAAATATCAAAAAGATTCTGATGATTCCGATGAAAATTTTCGCTCAAAGCATTTTGTGGGTTCATGCATTTGAAACCACTAAAAAGGTTATCTTGAAAATAATCGAATCTGTCTTCCATTTCCATACCTAAAATCGACACAAATTTATACGCAACATCTAAAAATACTTGCATTTTTTTACCGCGTTTATTGATGTAAGCATTTATTTCTGAACCGAATTGCAAATCATCATAATTTAAAAAATCGTCCTCTTCGAAAGGTAGCACCTCATCTATTGAAAGTGGATTAGCTGTTACCACATGTATCCAACAGCAAATTATTTTTTTGTTTTTTCAATGCGATCTGCGCATGGATCAATAATAACGTCATCCCGTTGGAAGAATTTGTTTAATAAATTCAGCTGTCTAGTTGTGTGCTGAATTAGATACAAATAACATTTAGTTTCGGGCATTCTCATTGCTGCATATACTTTTTTTCCAATTGTATCATTTTTTTTGCTAGAATTTTTGAAAAAATAAGTAATGCTTCCCTTTGTTCTAAAGCTCGATTAACGCAATGTTCGAGAGAAAGCCAACGAACGGCTATGAACCTGGGAATCTTATGATTCGGTAAGTTTAGTTTCTGTTGCAAAACAGCGAAGTTTTGTTTCCGATGTGTAGTTTTTACCATGCTATGGAAATTTATTATCAATTGCAGCACATAAGGAGGGAGAAAATCCATGGCATTTTTTGCACACAAGTGCGTTTTATGGGCAGGGCAAGTAACCCATTTTAAGTGGGGAATCATTTCAATCATTAAGGCTTTGAGGCCACTATCCTTTCCAATCATCGTAATTTACGAAACATGATGTAAACATATTAAATATAGTAAGCATATGTACAGAATCGTAAATGATTCTACGAGTAATGTTCGTATTCTTTTAGCAGCTGCGTTGGCCTGTGTACCCTGTATAAAAACTTTAGGCATAGCCCACGTAACTACATTTATTGTATTTGATTTCGAGTCGAAATATCTAACGTTTATGACCAAAATTTTGTCCTTCCCGCTATCAGTGCTCTCATCCAAGCATACGTTAAAGTTACTTTGCTGTAAATTATTTGCCAGTTCTTCTTTTGCAGCTTTTGCAATCACATTCACAACCAACATAGTAATTTTCGTCGCTCCAACTTTTAAATAAAAAAATATCAAACTTGGATTAATATTACTTAACATCAATAATAAGAAGTTGCTGTTTTTGTATGAACAATTAAAGTTAGTATGAATTCCAGCATACTTTAACTCCGCAATTGCCATCTTTCGATCCCATAGTACACGGTTAGGCATTTAAAAATCTTTTATTACCTCCACTCCTTGGCTTATGCAATTTCTTTTGTGAGCCTCAGAGCAAGCGTGTTTTTCAAGTGTCGTTGTTGTTGCTCCTAAAGCTTTGCCACCACAAATCTTACATCTGACATAGTACATATCACTCGTATCAAGGTGTACCCAGTTTCAGAAGTTTCTGAATCCTGGCACTTCAGACCATTGCGGCTGCCATTTTCGACGAGGTTCAGGAGCTTTTTTTTTTCCTGGTGCATTGAAAACCTGAAAAAAATGCAAAATTTATTTTTCATTAATTTTTTTTATTTACAAGAGCCAATATACATATTAATTGATGAATTATCATTTTTAATTTTTAATATTTTATGATAATTGTAACGTGGAAAACAACCAAATGAAAAAGACTTCGTGTATTTAGTTCAAAATTAATCAATTTTGCAAATTAAACAAAACCAAAGTGCAATTAATCGTAGTTCTTTATTGTCTGAAAATTTTTTTAGATTCGGAAATATTTTTGCTATTCCAAATACACTATTTCTGTAGTAATTAAGAACATATTTTTTAAGAAAAAATTTAGAGAAAACTCTGAAAATTCTACTACACGGAGAAAACAATGACTGTGCTTTAGGGGCGTGCCGCGTGAAGTCATTCCGTGTAACAAGGGCGAGGAGCACCCGAAAAAATCAGCTAAAATACCGGCCAAAACCAATTGATCGTATCTGAGCGCCACTATTGGATGAATTTACAACTAATTGAGCTTGTTAAATATGGTCTTTCGCTCGATTTTTTCGGACGCTATTCGGTCGCATTACGCGGCGGTATTTTTTCCCTCCATGTATGAATATTATAAGTTTGTATAAATTTTAAATTATACAATATTATTTAAAAGGAAACCCTGAAAAAAAAATTTTATACTTAATTTAAATAACTATTTCATAATAAATTAAGTTTCACTTTCTGATAATTCTTATACTCTTATAATTTCTGTATTAATCAACTTAAACTTTAGATAATAAATTAAGTTTTTGCTATTTACGAAAACAGCTTTCAGTTTCAAGAGAAATATTAACTAACTTTAATCTTTAGCATACTTAACGTTTTAAATGAATATTTTCAATCTTTTCAATGAGTATCTTAAAGCATCCAATAAATAAACATCGCTGAAGTTATAACTTGTTTCATTGTAAAATCCAGGAATTCTTGCATATAAAATAGACCAATTTAACTTCGACTTCATTTCATTTGTAATCGTGCTTAGAATTAACAACAACCATTTCAATACAATCTCAAATTATTCTTAATAACTTCAATGTAACTAATGAAATTTAAACTTGAGTGTCACATGACTCTGATCCAGCTGAAATCAGGGGCGCTACTTTCCATACAGTGGGTATGGAAGCATCCATACACGAAAAGTTCCAGGTATGGAAATCCACACTCAGCAAAATGTATATAATCTAATAACCCAAAACCTTCGGCGCCCGAGGTTAACGAAAAAACTGATCAGCCATCCCCCAAGCTCTTAACCCCCAAAACCCTGGGCGTCGATTTCAATAAATAAACTGATCAGCTATCCCTCAAGCTCTAAACCTCCAAAACCCTGAGCGTCGAGTTCAATAATTAAACTAATCAGCTATCCTCCAAACTCTGAACCCCCAAAACCCTTGGCGTCGAGTTCAACAAAAAAACTGATCAGCTATCCCCCAAGCTCTGAACCCCCAAATATACTGGACGCCCGAGTTCAACAAAAAAACTTATCAGCTATCCCTCAAGCTCTAAACCCCCAAATGCCCTGAGCAGCCGAGTTCAACAAAAAAACTTATCAGCTTGTTATGGTCTATTAAGGTTCATGAAAATTTTTAGATCGGCAGGATATTTATTAAGTTTAAAAGCCGTTTGTGTATTTTTCATCATTTCTAGTTTCAGTTAAACACGCGTAAATAGCCTGAGCTTCACGACACTTGGGGCGTTTCGCGACGGTTAGTGGCACCGAGTTCCCCTTCCACGCACGCCATTTCGGCGTACGAGGACCTCAACGCGACTGAGCGACGAGGTATGAACTCTCTTGGATTTCTACTTCTCACCTAATAACACCGAATAAGTCTTCTTCAAATTCGCGACGCGAAAAGAATAGTTAGCGTCAACGAGTATTAGGTATGCAGAGTAGAGCAAAGCGTAAAGAAAGTCTTACTTATAATCGCGAGTAAAAAGAATTCGTAGATTAAAAATAAAACTAAATTAAAGAAACTTCTCTATTAGAATCAACGTTCGAATAAATTAAAAGTGATCGAGATCGACGCAGTGGGGAACCGGCAAGCTGAAGAGTAGAGTGAGTACAGAAAAGTATCCTTCTCTCAATCCTCATAGAATAAATACTGAGTAATCTTGCAGATAACGAAATTTATATAATTTTGATCAACCCTATTCCGTTCTCAAGTGCACGACGATTCGGATTTGAGCAAGAGATGTTTTGTAATATTTTATTAACCTAATCGTAGAGTTCTTAGCCGCAAGAGTAAGATTTTTTTGATTTACGGAATTTTTCCCCTAGTTTATTCCGTCAATTGTCAAACGCTGCGAAACGTCGGTTACGTTTCGCTCCAACATAACTGGGGTTAGCTGTGGATAAGTGAATAAGTGACTTACTCCATAGCTATAAGATTCTCCCGAGTTTATCACCTCGATAAACCTCGTGTCCTGAACCTTTAGAGGATTGAGAACCGAATTCTCTGTACCACCAAGCCCATGAGATTTTTTTTTATTGTTAGAATCGTTCTTTGTTTAGATAACTGCTCATATTAGGAATTTTTTTTCTAACACGCTCAAGATCCACTTCGAACAGCCACACGTAACTCAGGAGGAACATCTATTCAGGCAACCCCGACGATCCAATAGGCCCTACAACACGGACACGTACATACGCACATACATATCCGGGCCTCGATCCGGGCGACGCTGTTCGATCTGAGCCGGTTCGTCGGTCAAGGTGGAACCAGCGTCCTGCAACATTTCCTGCCTCAACCGTAGTCCTCTTGCCTCAATTGCCTCCTTATACTCCCAGGTAGTTTGAGTAAGTAACCCGCTTCTGTTTTTTTCTTTTTTTTTTTTTCTTTCTTTGTTTTTTTTTTCGGTTACAGTGGCATAGATTTGTTTTTTTTTTTTTTTTTATACATTTATTATTCAAAGACATCGTTTTATTACCGTATTGAGTCGGAATCATACAATTAATTTCTCGTTGAGAAAAGGAATTGATTATATTTATAATTTGCGATGTTCTGGCACGTGAGTCAACAAAATTGATAATATCTGCGAATTAATTACAGATTCCTGGTAGCATGTCCCAACAGCTTGTTTATCAACTCTCCGATAAGCTTGATCGACTAGGTAAATGGAAAATTTGTTGTTGAGTAAAGAAATTTTACGCTGTGGCGCACTGTAGGGAATTGTTTACATAGTTACATGAATTTATTCAATTTATTCTTAAGTACAAATAATCACGTAGTTAAAATTTATTCTTTTATTTGTTTTGGTTAAGAATTAGGTACAAATTGAACACTCTAGAGTGAATTATTTAATTTGTTTTTAAATTAAGTCTCATTGAAATAAATTTACGGGTAAAGTCAAGAGACCTATTAAATCATATATGATTATATTTGCATAAAAATTTATTGTATGATTTTGATGATAATTACTAATGATAGGGTTTTAGTTTGTAGCAGTGCGCTACATAAATAAACCGTGCATGTTTACTTGGCATTCTGTGTTGTTTTCATTCATACCTGCTAAACATATGAGGAATTGATTTTTTTTTATTTGATTGAGTTGTTTTGGTGAACTCCTGCAGTGAGGTAAGTCAAAGATCTTGCACGCCTAGTATGCATTTGAGGTAATTGCTGCAACTGAGCCCGGTATTAGCGAATAGGTATAAGGCCTATTATTGGGAAGTTGGTTATTTTGTTTTTTTTTTCATTAAATTATTCGCTTATCATCTAAATTAATTACCCTTCCTGATACTGTAAATCCTTACGTAAACGATAGCGAGCCCCGCAACCTCGCACGCAGGTCGGTTCGGACTCGCGGTTGACCATAATAAGGACAACGAACAGTCCACCCTCCAACGCATATCGTTTACGTTTAACCATTCTCAAAATCCAAATAACCTCATAGGTGATAAGTATATAATTGAGAGTCTGACGGAATTGATTTATTATTTGAATTCTGAGACTTTTATGGGGATTTAACAAGCTCTTTCCCCCAAGCTCTAGAACCCCAAATACCCTGGGCGCCGAAATTCAACAAAAAAACTTATCGGCTATCCCCTCAGCTGTAAACAAATACCCTTGGCACCCGAGTTCAATAAATAAACTGATCAGCTATCCCTCAAGCTCTGAACCCCCAAAACCCTGGGCGTCGAGTACAATAAATAAACTGATCAGCTGTCCTCCAAGCTCTGGACCCCCAAAACCCTGGGCACCCAATTTCAAGAAAACAAACTTATCAGCTATCCCCAAGCTCTGAACCCCCAAATAGGGAAGTTGCACATTTTTCAAAAACATTTTGTTCTTAAGTATGTTTGGTACTTTCGTGAGGGGAAAAGAGGGGAGGGGACGGCCGCCGCAGCACCCGACGAGACGATATTATTTTCAACTCATCAGTACTCTGACCCTAATGAATGAATCATTTTGAAAGTTTTACACAGCATCGTTGAAAGTCTATAGTTTAATTTAGTATTAGTTTTATGTTTAAATAATATTTTGAAAAATTAGGAAAAATCACGAAAACATAACCTAATTTTCAATTTACAAAAGTTTAAAAACATTAACTTTTTTGATCTCACATTAAAAATTAAGACCTCAAGATATTGTGTACAAATTTTTAGATCAAAACCTACAGAAGAAAAAAAGTGAGAGCATTTCTTGTTCAGATCGCGCATGGAATTACACCGCTATGCGCTTGTTTTTCTTTGTTATCTTTTTCAAATGGTCCGAAAGGTACTGTAAAAAAAATCTTAAAATCTTCTTCAACCTAAAATCTACAAATCCTAATAATTCTTTAAATGGTCCCTGCTTTTTTGGATGAGTGACACACTGTAGAAGAAAAAAATTGCTTGATTTCCATAAGAGTCCAGGTTAAATTATTTAAAAAATACTTTGATTTTTTTAAAAACTAAATCGAACAAAAAAGGCAAAAAATTCAATGATTACTTTGATATTAATCATAAATCAATCCGATCAAAATTGACGAAACGGCTGCATTTTTTCGTAAGTACCAAACATCCTTAAAATTTGCGATTTTTAATGAATTTTAAAATTTTTTTCATAATTTTTACATCAAAATTACTGAAGATATTAATTATTTAATTTCGAGCATTTTACCCCTTAGTGACGTCACTGAGGGATACTTACTTAAACTCTACAAGTCTGTATCGTTGGCCCTTACGAAAAAAAACACCTGCCAGAAAATCCGGTAAAACAGTAACAATACCAGTTTTTCAAGAAAAACGTAACAAGTTTTTTTTTTACTAGAAAACTGTAACAAGTTAACAATTTTCCGAGATAACTGTAACAACAAAATAATCGGCCAATATGTGAGCCAGTTTTTCAAGAAAAGTGTAACAAGTTCTTTTCTACAAGAAAACTGTAACAAGTTAACAATTTTCCGAGATAACTGTAACAACAACAAAATCGGACAATATATGGGCAACATTTTTCCATGAAAAGAGTAATTAGTATATTTTTTCCGTGTTAATAATAATGATCAATAAAAAGGGGAAATTTCCAAGCGTGAAGTGACGTGTGCACTTTTTACGGGTAAAGTGTAACGTTGGGATGATTGACGATTAAGATATTGTTTTTCCAGGTAAAAAGTAACAAGACCATTGCAAACTTATTCGAAACAGACTAAAGGAGCTTTTTCCGAGGAAAACGTAACGCTAAGAACTTTTTTCCGAGTAAAGTGTAACGTTGATTGAATCATCGAATATAAAAATATTTTTCAAAGGAAAATTTACAATATCCATGCCAACTTACACAAATCTGAGAAGAGAGATTCTTCCGAGGAAATCGTAACGTTGAGACTTTTTTACGGGTGAAATGAAAACGTTTAGGAAATCATCAAATATAAAGATATTTTTTAAAGGAAAATGAGCAATATCCATGCCAACTTACTTAAACCATATTTGAGAGCTTTTCCCCAGGAAAACGTAACGTTAAAACTTTTTCCGAGTAAACTGTAATGTTGAAGTTATCAAGATTAAGGTATTTTTTTCCAAGTTAGAATTTACAATATCCCGGAAAAATAATACCTTAATCGTTGACAACTTCAACATTACAGTTTACCCGGAAAAAAATTTTGACATTACGTTTTCCACAGGAAAAGCACCCAAATCTGGTTTGAATAAGTTGGCATAGATATTGTAAATTCTAACTTGGTATAGTATATTCCTGTGCAAGTAAGGGAACCACGTCAGTTCCACTTGAGTAGGATGTTTCAACACAAGAACGTAATTTTTTCTGGATGGCGCGCGCGTGGCGCGTGCGTTAGCATGGATATTGTAAATTCTATCTTGGTAAAATAATACCTTAATCGTTGATAACTTCAACATTACAGTTTAGCCGGAAAAAAGTTTTAACATTACGGTTTCTTCGGGAAATCTGAGAATTTGAACTTATTCAAACCACATTGGGGAGCTTTTCCCGAAGAAAACGTAACGTTGAAACCTTTTTCCGGGTAAACTGTAATGTTGAAGTTATCAACGATTAAGGTTTTATTTTTCCAAGTTAGAATTTACAATATCGATGCCAACTCATTCAAACCAGATTTCCCGAGGAAACCGCAACGATAAGACTTTTTTCCGGCTAAACTGTAATGTTGAAGTTATCAACGATTAAGGTTTTATTTTTCCAAGTTAGAATTTACAATATCGATGCCAACTCATTCAAACCAGGTTTCCCGAGGAAACCGCAACGATAAGACTTTTTTCCGGCTAAACTGTAATGTTGAAGTTATCAACGATTAAGGTTTTATTTTTCCAAGTTAGAATTTACAATATCGATGCCAACTCGTTCAAACCAGATTTCCCGAGGAAACCGCAACGATAAGACTTTTTTCCGGCTAAACTGTAATGTTGAAGTTATCGACGATTAAGGTTTTATTTTTCCAAGATAGAATTTACAATATCCATGCCAACTTATTCAAACCAGATTTCCTGAGGAAAACGTAACGTTAAAACTTTTTTCCGGGTAAACTGTTATGTTGAAGTTATCAAAGATTAAGGTATTATTTTACCAAGTTAGAATTTACAATATCTATGCCAACTTATTCGAACCAGATTTCCCGAGGAAAACGTAACGTAAAAACTTTTTTCCGGGTAAACTGTAATGTTAAAGTTATCAACGATTAAGGTTTTATTTTTCCAAGTTGGAATTTATAATATCTATGTCAACTTATTCAAACCACATTGGGGAGCTTTTCCCGAGGAAGACGCAACGTTAAAACTTTTTTCCGGGTATACTGTAATGTTGAAGTTATCAACGATGAAGGTATTATTTTATCAAGTTAGAATTGACAATATCGATGCCAACTCATTAAAACCAGATTTCCCGAAGAAACCGTAACGTAAAAACTTTTTTCTGGCTAAACAGTAATATTGAAGTTATAAACGATTTAAGTTTGATTTTACCAAGATAGAATTTGTAATATCTATGCCAACTTATTCGAACCAGATTTCCCGAGGAAAACGTATCGTAAAAACTTTTTTCCGGGTAAACTGTACTGTTGAAGTTATCAACGATTAAGGTTTGGTTTTTCCAAGTTAGAATTTATAATATCTATGCCAACTTATTCATACCACATTGGGGAGCTTTTCCCGAGGAAAATGTAACGTTAAAACTTTTTTCCGGGTAAACTGTAATGTTATTGTTATCAACGATTAAGGTTTTATTTTTTCAAGTTAGAATTTATAATATCTATTATGAATTATTATAGTTATCCTCGGAAAAAGCTCCTCAATGTGGTTTGAATAAGTTAACATTGATATTATACATTCCAACTTGGAAAAATGAAACCTTAATCGTTGATAACTTTAACATTACAATTTACCCGGAAAAAAGTTTTTACGTTACGTTTTCCTCGGAAAATCAAGTTCGAATAAGTTGGCATGGATATTGTAAATTCTAACTTGGTAAAATAATACCTTAATCGTTGATAACTTTAACATGACAGTTTAGCCGGAAAAAAATTTTAACGTTACGGTTTCCTCGGGAAATCTGGTTCGAATAAGTAGGCATAGATATTGTAAATTATAACTTGAGAAAATAATACCTTAATCTTTGATAACTTCAACATTACAGTTTACCCGGAAAAGAGTTTTAACGTTACGTTTTTCTCGATAAATCTGGTTTGAATAATTTAGCATAGATATTGTAAATTCTGTCTTTGTAACATAATATCTTAATCGTTGATAACTTCAACATTACAATTTAGCCGGAAAAAAGTTTAAACGTTACGGTTTCCTCGGGAAATCTGGTTTGAATGAGTTGGCATCGATATTGTAAATTCTAACTTGATAAAATAATTCCTTAATCATTGATATTTTAACATTACAATTTACCCGGAAAAAAGTTTTAACGTTACATTTTCCTCGTGAAAAGCTCTAAAATCTGGTTTGAATAAGTTGGCATGGATCTTGTAAGTTTTAACTTGGTAAAATAACACCTTAATCGTTGATAAGTTCAACATTACAGTTTACCCAGAAAAAAGACTTAACGTTACGTTTTCCTCGGGAAAAGCAACCAAATCTGGTATGAATAAGTTGGCATAGATATTGTCAATTCTAACTTGGTAAAATAATACCTTAATCTTTGATAACTTCAACATGACAGTTTACCCGGAAAAAAGTTTTAACGTTACGATTTAATCGGGAAATCTGGTTTGAATGAATTGGCATAGATATTGTAAATTGTATCTTGGAAAAATCATCACTTAATCGTTGATAAATGCAACATTACAACTTAGCCGGAAAAAGATTTAAACGTTCCAGTTTCCTCGGAAAATCTGGTTTGAATGAGTTGGCATCGATATTGTAAATTCTAACTTGGTAAAATAATACCTTAATCGTTGATAACTTCAACATTACAGTTAAGCCGGAAAAAAGTTTTAACGTTACGTTTTCCTCGAGAAATCTGGTTTGAATAAGTTGGCATGGATATTGTAAATTCTAACTTGGAAAAATAATACCTTAATCGTTGATAACTTTAACATTACAGTTTAGCCAGAAAAAAATTTTAACGTTACGGTTTCCTCGGGAAATCTGGTTCGATTAAGTTGGCATAGATATTGTAAATTCTAACTTGGAAAAATAATAGTTTAATCGTTGATAACTTCAACATTACAGTTTACCTGGGAAAAAATGTTTTTACGATACGTTTTCTTTAGGAAAAGCTCCCAAATGTGGTTTGAATAAGTTGGCATAGATATTGTAAATTCTAACTTGGAAAAATAATACCTTAATGGTTGATATATTCAACATTACAGTTTACCGGGAAAAAAGTTTAAACGTTACGTTTTCCTCGGAAAATCTGGTTTGAATGAGTTATCATCGATATTGTATATTCTAACTTGATAAAATAATACCTTAGTCGTTGATACCTTCAACATTACAGTTCACCCGAAAAAAAGTTTTAACGTTACGTTTTCCTCGGGAAAAGCTCCCCAATGTGGTTTGAATAAGTTTGCATGGATATTATTAATTCGAACTTGGAAAAAAAAACCTTAATCTTTGATAACTTCAACATTACAGTTTACCCGGAAAAAAGTTTTAACGTTACGTTTTCCTCGGGAAATCTGGTTTGAATAAATTGGCATAGATATTGTCAATTCTGTCATGGTTACATAATACCTTAATCGTTGATAACTTCAACATTATAACTTAGCCGGATAAAAGTTTTAACGTTACGTTTTCCTCTGGAAATCTGATTTGAATAAGTTGGCATCGATATTGTAAATTTTAACTTAGAAAAATAATACCTTAATCGTTGATAACTTCAACATTACAGTTTACCCGGAAAAAGGTTTGAACGTTACGTTTTCCTCGGGAAAAGCTCCCAAATGTAGTTTGAATAAATGGGCTTCGATATTGTAATTTCGAACTTGGAAAGTTAATACCTTAATCGTTGATAACTTCAAAATTACAGTTTGCCCGGAAAAAAGTTTTAACGTTACGTTTTCCTCGGGGAATCTGGTTTGAATAAGTTGGCATAGATATTGTGAATTCTAACTTGGTAAAATAATACCTTAATCGTTAATAACTTCAACATTAAAATTTGTCCGAAAAAGTTTTAACGTTACGTTTTCCTCGGGAAAAGCTCCTAAATGTAGTTTGAATAAATTAGCATCGATATTGTAAATTCGAACTATGTAAAATGATACCTGAATCGTTGATAACTTCAACATTACAATTTACCCGGAAAAAAGTTTTAACGTTATGTTTTCCTCGGGAAAAGCTACCAAATGTGGTTTGAATAAGTTGGCATAGATATTGTGAATTCAACTTGGTAAAATAATACTTAAATCGTTGATAACTTCAACATTACAATTTACCCGGAAAAAAGTTTTAACGTTACGTTTTCCTCGGGAAAAGCTCGCAAATGTGGCTTGAATAAGTTGGCATAGATATTGTAAGTTCTAACTTGGTAAAATAATACATTAATCGTTGATAACTTCAACATTACAGTTTGCCCAGAAAAAGTTTTAACGTTACGTTTTCCTCGAGGAATCTGGTTTGAATAAGTTGGCATAGATATTGTAAATTCTAACTAGGTAAAATAATGCCTTAATCGTTGATAACTTCAACATTACAGTTTACCCGGAAAAAATATCGAACGTTACGTTTTCCTCGGGAAATCTGGTTTGAAAAAGTTGGCATAGATATTGTAAATTCGAACTTTGAAAAATAATACCTTAATCGTTGATAACTTCAACATTATAGTTTACCCGGAAAAATATCGAACAATACGTTTTCCTCGGGAAATCTGGTTTGAATAAGTTTGCATAGAAATTGTAAATTCTAACTTGAAAAAATAATACCTTAATCGTTGATAACTTCAACATTACAGTTTACCCGGAAAAAAGTTCGAACGTTACGTTTTCCTCGGGAAATCTGATTTGAATAAGTTGGCATCGATATTGTAAATTCTTACTTGGAATAATAATACCTTAATGGTTGATATATTCAACATTACAGTTTACCCGGAAAAAAGTTTAAACGTTACGTTTTCCTCGGAAAATCAGGTTTGAATGAGTTATCATCGATATTGTATATTCTAACTTGATAAAATAATACCTTAGTCGTTGATAACTTCAACATTACAGTTTACCCGGAAAAAAGTTTTAACGTTACGTTTTCCTCGGAAAAAGTTCCCCAATGTGGTTTGAATAAGTTGGCATAGATATTATATATTCGAACTTGGAAAAAAAAACCTTAATCATTGATAAATTCAACATTACAGTTTACCCGGAAAAAAGTTTTAACGTTACGTTTTCCTCGGGAAATCTGGTTTGAATAAGTTGGCATGGATATTGTAAATTCTATCTTGGTAAAATAATACCTTAATCGTTGATGACTTCAACATTACAGTTTAGCCGGAAAAAAGTTTTATCGTTGCGGTTTCCTCGGGAAATCTGGTTGGAATGAGTTGGCATCGATATTGTAAATTCTAACTTGGAGAAATAAAACCTTAATCGATGATAACTTCAACATTACAGTTTACCCGGAAAAAGGTTTTAACGTTACGTTTTCCTCGGGAAAAGCTCTCTAATGTGGTTTGAATGAGTTGGCATCGATACTGTAAATTCTAACTTGGTAAAATAATACCTTAACCTTTGATAACTTCAACATTACAGTTTACCCGGAAAACAGTTTTAACGTTACGTTTTCCTCCGGAAAAGTTCCTGAATGTGGTTTGAATAGGTTGGCATAAATATTGTAAATTCTAACTTGGTAAAATAATAGCTTAATCTTTGATAACTTTAACATTACAAATTAGCCGGAAAAAAGTTTTAACGTTACGGTTTCCTCGGGAAATCTGGTTTTTATAAGTTGGCATAGATATTGTAAGTTCTGTCTTGGTAAAATAATATCTAAATCGTTGATAAATTCTACATTACAACTTAGCCAGAAAAAGTTTTAACGTTACGGTTTCCTCGGAAAATCTGGTTTGAATGAGTTGCCATCGATATTGTAAATTCTAACTTGGTAAAATAATACCTTAATCGTTGATAACTTTAACATGACAGTTAAGCCAGAAAAAAGTTTTAACGTCACGTTTTCGTCGGGAAATCTGGTTTGAATAAGTTGGCATAGATATTGTAAATTCTATCTTGGATGAATAATACCTTAATCTTTGATAACTTCAACATTACAGTTTACCCGGAAAAAAGTTTTAACGTTACGGTTTCCTCGGGAAATCTGGTTCGAATAAGTAGGCATAGATATTGTAAATTATAACTTGGTAAAATAATATCTTAATCGTTGATAACTTTAACATTACAGTTAAGCCAGAAAAAAGTTTTAACGTTACGTTTTCGTCGGGAAATCTGGTTTGAATAAGTTGGCATAAATATTGTAAATTCTATTTTGGTTAAATAATACCTTAATCTTTGATAACTTCAACATTACAGTTTACCCGGAAAACAGTTTTAACGTTACGTTTACCTCCGAAAATCTCCTGAATGTGGTTTGAATAAGTTGGCATAGATATTGTAAATTATAACTTGAGAAAATAATACCTTAATCTTTGATAACTTCAACATTATAGTTTACCCGGAAAAGAGTTTTAACGTTACGTTTTTCTCGATAAATCTTGTTTGAATAATTTAGCATAGATATTGTAAATTCTGTCTTTGTAACATAATATCTTAATCGTTGATAACTTCAACATTACAGTTTACCCGGAAAAGAGTTTTAACGTTACGTATTTCTCGGGAAATCTGGTTTGAATGAGTTGGCATCGATATTGTAAATTCTAACTTGATAAAATAATTCCTTAATCATTGATATTTTAACATTACAATTTACCCGGAAAAAAGTTTTAACGTTACAATTTCCTCGTGAAAAGCTCTAAAATCTGGTTTGAATAAGTTGGCATGGATCTTGTAAGTTCTAACTTGGTAAAATAACACCTTAATCGTTGATAAGTTCAACATTACAGTTTACCCGGAAAAAAGACTTAACGTTACGTTTTCCTCGGGAAAAGCAACCAAATCTGGTATGAATAAGTTGGCATAGATATTGTCAATTCTAACTTCGTAAAATAATTCCTTAATCTTTGATAACTTCAACATGACAGTTTACCCGGAAAAAAGTTTTAACGTTACGATTTAATCGGGAAATCTGGTTTGAATGAATTGGCATAGATATTGTAAATTGTATCTTGCAAAAATCATCACTTAATCGTTGATAAATGCAACATTACAACTTAGCCGGAAAAGGATTTTAACGTTATGGTTTCCTCGGAAAACCTGGTTTGAATGGGTTGGCATCGATATTGTAAATTCTAACTTGGCAAAATAATACCTTAATCGTTGATAACTTCAACATGACAGTTTACCCGGAAAAAAGTTTTAACGTTACGTTTTCCTCAGGAAATCTGGTTTGAATAAGTTGGCATGGATATTGTAAATTCTATATTGGTAAAATAATACCTTGATCGTTGATAACTTCAACATTACAGTTTAGCCGGGAAAAAGTTTTATCGTTACGTTTTCATCGGGAAATGCTCCTCAATGTGGTTTTAATAAGTCGGCATAGATATTGTTAATTCTAACTTGGTAAAATAATACCTTAATCTTTGATAACTTCAACATTACAGTTTACCCGGATAAAAGTTATAACGTTACGTTTTCCTCGAAAAACTGGTTTGAATAAGTTAGCATAGATATTGTAAGTTCTGTCTTGGTAAAATTATATCTTAATCGTTGATAAATGCAACATTACAACTTAGCCGGAAAAAGATTTAAACGTTCCAGTTTCCTCGAGAAATCTGGTTTGAATAAGTTGGCATGGATATTGTAAATTCTAACTTGGAAAAATAATACCTTAATCGTTGATAACTTTAACATTACAGTTTAGCCAGAAAAAAATTTTAACGTTACGGTTTCCTCGGGAAATCTGGTTCGATTAAGTTGGCATAGATATTATAAATTCTAACTTGGTAAAATAATACCTTAATCTTTGATACCTTCAACATTACAGATTACCCGGAAAAAAGTTTTTACGATACGTTTTCATCGGGAAATCTGGTTCGAATAAGTTGGCATAGATATTGTAAATTCTAACTTGGAAAAATAATAGTTTAATCGTTGATAACTTCAACATTACAGTTTACCTGGGAAAAAATGTTTTTACGATACGTTTTCTTTAGGAAAAGCTCCCAAATGTGATTTGAATAAGTTGGCATAGATATTGTAAATTCTAACTTGGAAAAATAATACCTTAATGGTTGATATATTCAACATCACAGTTTACCGGGAAAAAAGTTTAAACGTTACGTTTTCCTCGGAAAATCTGGTTTGAATGAGTTATCATCGATATTGTATATTCTAACTTGATAAAATAATACCTTAGTCGTTGATAACTTCAACATTACAGTTCACCCGAAAAAAAGTTTTAACGTTACGTTTTCCTCGGGAAAAGCTCCCCAATGTGGTTTGAATAAGTTTGCATGGATATTATTAATTCGAACTTGGAAAAAAAAACCTTAATCTTTGATAACTTCAACATTACAGTTTACCCGGAAAAAAGTTTTAACGTTACGTTTTCCTCGGGAAATCTGGTTTGAATAAATTGGCATAGATATTGTCAATTCTGTCATGGTTACATAATACCTTAATCGTTGATAACTTCAACATTATAACTTAGCCGGAAAAAAGTTTTAACGTTACGTTTTCCTCTGGAAATCTGATTTGAATAAGTTGGCATCGATATTGTAAATTTTAACTTAGAAAAATAATACCTTAATCGTTGATAACTTCAACATTACAGTTTACCCGGAAAAAGGTTTGAACGTTACGTTTTCCTCGGGAAAAGCTCCCAAATGTAGTTTGAATAAATGGGCTTCGATATTGTAATTTCGAACTTGGAAAGTTAATACCTTAATCGTTGATAACTTCAAAATTACAGTTTGCCCGGAAAAAAGTTTTAACGTTACGTTTTCCTCGGGGAATCTGGTTTGAATAAGTTGGCATAGATATTGTGAATTCTAACTTGGTAAAATAATACCTTAATCGTTAATAACTTCAACATTACAATTTGTCCGAAAAAGTTTTAACGTTACGTTTTCCTCGGGAAAAGCTCCTAAATGTAGTTTGAATAAATTAGCATCGATATTGTAAATTCGAACTATGTAAAATGATACCTGAATCGTTGATAACTTCAACATTACAATTTACCCGGAAAAAAGTTTTAACGTTATGTTTTCCTCGGGAAAAGCTACCAAATGTGGTTTGAATAAGTTGGCATAGATATTGTGAATTCAACTTGGTAAAATAATACTTAAATCGTTGATAACTTCAACATTACAATTTACCCGGAAAAAAGTTTTAACGTTACGTTTTCCTCGGGAAAAGCTCGCAAATGTGGCTTGAATAAGTTGGCATAGATATTGTAAGTTCTAACTTGGTAAAATCATACATTAATCGTTGATAACTTCAACATTACAGTTTGCCCAGAAAAAGTTTTAACGTTACGTTTTCCTCGAGGAATCTGGTTTGAATAAGTTGGCATAGATATTGTAAATTCTAACTAGGTAAAATAATACCTTAATCGTTGATAACTTCAACATTACAGTTTACCCGGAAAAAATATCGAACGTTACGTTTTCCTCGGGAAATCTGGTTTGAAAAAGTTGGCATAGATATTGTAAATTCGAACTTGGAAAAATAATACCTTAATCGTTGATAACTTCAACATTATAGTTTACCCGGAAAAATATCGAACAATACGTTTTCCTCGGGAAATCTGGTTTGAATAAGTTTGCATAGAAATTGTAAATTCTAACTTGAAAAAATAATACCTTAATCGTTGATAACTTCAACATTACAGTTTACCCGGAAAAAAGTTCGAACGTTACGTTTTCCTCGGGAAATCTGATTTGAATAAGTTGGCATCGATATTGTAAATTCTTACTTGGAATAATAATACCTTAATGGTTGATATATTCAACATTACAGTTTACCCGGAAAAAAGTTTTAACGTTACGTTTTCCTCCGGAAAAGTTCCTGAATGTGGTTTGAATAAGTTGGCATAAATATTGTAAATTCTAACTTGGTAAAATAATAGCTGAATCTTTGATAACTTTAACATTACAAATTAGCCGGAAAAAAGTTTTAACGTTACGGTTTCCTCGGGAAATCTGGTTTTAATAAGTTGGCATAGATATTGTAAGTTCTGTCTTGGTAAAATAATATCTAAATCGTTGATAAATTCTACATTACAACTTAGCCAGAAAAAGTTTTAACGTTACGGTTTCCTCGGAAAATCTGGTTTGAATGAGTTGCCATCGATATTGTAAATTCTAACTTGGTAAAATAAAGTTTTAACGTTACGGTTTTTTCCGGGTAAACTGTAATGTTGAACTTATCAACGATTAAGGCGTTATTTTCCAAGTTAAAACTTACAAGATCCATGCCAACTTATTCAAACCACATTGGGGAGCTTTTCCAGAGGAAGACGTAACTTTTTTCCGGGTATACTGTAATGTTGAAGTTATCAACGACTAATGTATTATTTTATTAAGTTAGAATTAACAATATCGATGCCATTTCATTCAAACCAGATTTCTCGAGGAAAACGTAACGTTAAAACTTTTTTCCTGGTATACTGTAATGTTGAAGTTATCAACGATGAAGGTATTATTTTATCAAGTTAGAATTGACAATATCGATAACAACTCATTAAAACCAAATTTCCCGAAGAAACCGTAACGTAAAAACTTTTTTCCGGCTAAACTGTAAGGTTGAAGTTATCAACGATTTAGGTATGATTTTACAAGATAGAATTTACAATATCTATGCCAACTTATTCGAACCAGATTTCCCGAGGAAAACGTATCATAAAAACTTTTTTCCGGATAAACTGTACTGTTGAAATTATCAACGATTAAGGTTTGGTTTTTCCAAGTTCGAATTTATAATATCTATTCCAACTTATTCATACCACATTGGAAAGCTTTTCCCGAGGAAAATGTCACGTTAAAACTTTTTTCCGGGTAAACTGTAATGTTAATGTTATCAACGATTAAGGTTTTATTTTTTCAAGTTAGAATTTATAATATCTATTATGAATTATTATAGTTTTCCTCGGGAAAAGCTACCCAATGTGGTTTGAATAAGTTAACATTGATATTATACATTCCAACTTAGAAAAATAAAACCTAAATCGTTGATAACTTTAACATTACAATTTACCCGGAAAAATGTTTTTACGTTACGTTTTCCTCGGGAATTCTGGTTCGAATAAGTTGGCATGGATATTGTAAATTCTAACTTGGTAAAATAAAACCTTAATCTTTGATAACTTCAACATAACAGTTTACCCGGAAAAAAGTTTTAACGTTACGTTTTCCTCAGGAAATCTGGTTTGAATAAGTTGGCATCGATATTATAAATTCTAACTTGGTAAAATAATACCTTAATCGTTGATAACTTCAACATTACAGTTCAGCCGGAAAAAAGTTTTAACGTTACGTTTTCCTCGAGAAATCTGGTTTGAATAAGTTGGCATAGATATTGTAAATTCTAACTTGGAAAAATAATTCCTTAATCGTTGAAAACTTCAACATTATAGTTTACCCGGAAAAAATATCGAACATGACGTTTTCTTCGGGAAATCTGGTTTTAATAAGTTAGCATAGATATTGTTGATTCTTACTTTTTAAAAAAACACCTTAATCGTTGATAACTTCAACATTACAGTTGACCCGGAAAAAAAATTTAACGTTACGTTTTCCTCGGGAAAAGCTTCCAAATGTGGTTTGAATAAATTGGCATCGATATTGTAAATTCTGACTTGGTAAAATAATACCTTAATCGTTGATAACTTCAACATTACAGTTTACCCGATAAAATAGTTTTGACGTTACGTTTCCCTCAGGAAAAGCTACTAAATGTGGTTTGAATAAGATGGCATCGATATTGTAAATTCTAACTTGGTAAAATAATACCTTAATCGTTGATAACTTCAACATTACAGTTTACCCGATAAAAAAGTTTTGACGTTACGTTTTCCTCGGGAAAAGCTACTAAATGTGGTTTGAATAAGTTGGCATGGATACTGTTAATTCTAACTTGGTAAAATAATACCTTAATCGTTGATAACTTCAACATTACAATTCACCCGGAAAACAGTTTTAACGTTACGTTTTCCTCGGAAAAAGCTCTTAAATGTAGTTTGAATAAATTGGCATCGATATTGTAAATTCGAACTAAGTAAAATAATACCTTAATCGTTGATAACCTCAACATTACAATTTTCCCGGAAAAAAGTTTTAACGTTATGTTTTCCTCGGGAAAAGCTCCCAAATGTGGTTTGAATAAGTTGGCATAGATATTGTGAATTCTAACTTGGAAAAATAATACCTTAATCGTTGATAACTTCAACAGTATAGTTTACCCGGAAAAAATATCGAACATTACGTTTTCTTCGGGAAATCTGGTTTTAATTAGTTAGCATAGATATTGTTAATTCTCACTTGGTAAAAAAACACCTTAATCGTTTATAAATTCAACATTACAGTTGACCCGTAAAAAAGTTTTAACGTTGCGTTTTCCTCGGGAAAAGCTCCCAAATGTGGTTTGAAAAAGTTGGCATAGATATTGTAAATTCTAACTTAGTAAATAATACCTTAATCGTTGATAACTTCAACACTATAGTTTACCCGGAAAAAATATCGAACATTACGTTTTCTTCGGGAAATCTGGTTTTAATAAGTTAGCATAGATATTGTTCATTCTAACTTGCTAAAAAAACACCTTAATCGTTGATAACTTCAACATTACAGTTGACCCGGAAAAAAGTTTTAACGTTACGTTTTCCTCGGGAAAAGCTTCCAAATGTGGTTTGAATAAATTGGCATCGATATTGTAAATTCTGACTTGGTAAAATAATACCTTAATCGTTGATAACTTCAACATTACAGTTTACCCGATAAAAAAGTTTTGACGTTACGTTTTCCTCGGGAAAAGCTACTTAATGTGTTTTGAATAAGTTGGCATAGATATTGTTAATTCTTACTTGGTAAAATAATACCTTAATCGTTGATAACTTCAACATTACAATTTACCCGGAAAACAGTTTTAACGTTACGTTTTCCTCGGGAAAAGCTCCTAAATGTAGTTCAAATAAATTGGCATCGATATTGTAAATTCTGACTTGGTAAAATAATACCTTAATCGTTGACAACTTCAACATTACAGTTTACCCGATAAAATAGTTTTGACGTTACGTTTCCCTCAGGAAAAGCTACTAAATGTGGTTTGAATAAGTTGGCATAGAAATTGTAAATTCTAACTTGGAAAAATAATACCTTAATCGTTGATAACTTCAACATTACAGTTTACCCGGAAAAAGGTTTGAACGTTACGTTTTCCTCGGGAAAAGCTCCCAAATGTAGTTTGAATAAATGGGCTTCGATATTGTAAATTCGAACTATGTAAAATAATACCTTAATCGTTGATAACTTCAACATTACAATTTACCCGGAAAAAAGTTTTAACGTTACGTTTTCCCGGGAAATCTGATTTGAATTAGTTGGCATCGATATTGTAAATTCTAACTTGGTAAAATAATACCTGAATCGTTGATTACTTCAACATTACAGTTTACCCGATGAAAAAGTTTTGACGTTACGTTTTCCTCGGGAAAAGCTACTAAATGTGGTTTGAATAAATTGGCATCGATATTGTAAATTCTGACTTGGTAAAATAATACCTTAATCGTTGATAACTTCAACATTACAGTTTACCCGGAAAAAGGTTTGAACGTTACGTTTTCCTCGGGAAAAGCTCCCAAATGTAGTTTGAATAAATGGGCTTCGATATTGTAAATTCGAACTTGGAAAGATAATACCTTAATCGTTGATAACTTCAACATTACAATTTACCTGGAAAAAAGTTTTAACGTTACATTTTCCTCGGGAAAAGCTCCAGAATCTGGTTTAAAAAAGTTGGCATAGATATTGTAAATTCTAACTTGGAAAAATAATACCTTAATCGTTGATAACTTCAACATTACAGTTGACCCGGAAAAAAGTTTTAACGTTACGTTTTCCTCGGGAAAAGCTTCCAAATGTGGTTTGAATAAATTGGCATCGATATTGTAAATTCTGACTTGGTAAAATAATACCTTAATCGTTGATAACTTCAACATTACAGTTTACCCGATAAAAAAGTTTTGACGTTACGTTTTCCTCGGGAAAAGCTACTTAATGTGGTTTGAATAAGTTGGCATGGATATTGTTAATTCTTACTTGGTAAAATAATACCTTAATCGTTGATAACTTCAACATTACAATTTACCCGGAAAACAGTTTTAACGTTACGTTTTCCTCGGGAAAAGCTCCTAAATGTAGTTCAAATAAATTGGCATCGATATTGTAAATTCTGACTTGGTAAAATAATACCTTAATCGTTGATAACTTCAACATTACAGTTTACCCGATAAAATAGTTTTGACGTTACGTTTCCCTCAGGAAAAGCTACTAAATGTGGTTTGAATAAGTTGGCATAGAAATTGTAAATTCTAACTTGGAAAAATAATACCTTAATCGTTGATAACTTCAACATTACAGTTGACCCGGAAAAAAGTTTTAACGTTACGTTTTCCTCGGGAAAAGCTTCCAAATGTGGTTTGAATAAATTGGCATCGATATTGTAAATTCTGACTTGGTAAAATAATACCTTAATCGTTGATAACTTCAACATTACAGTTTACCCGATAAAAAAGTTTTGACGTTACGTTTTCCTCGGGAAAAGCTACTTAATGTGGTTTGAATAAGTTGGCATGGATATTGTTAATTCTTACTTGGTAAAATAATACCTTAATCGTTGATAACTTCAACATTACAATTTACCCGGAAAACAGTTTTAACGTTACGTTTTCCTCGGGAAAAGCTCCTAAATGTAGTTCAAATAAATTGGCATCGATATTGTAAATTCTGACTTGGTAAAATAATACCTTAATCGTTGATAACTTCAACATTACAGTTTACCCGATAAAAAAGTTTTGACGTTACGTTTTCCTCGGGAAAAGCTACTTAATGTGGTTTGAATAAGTTGGCATGGATATTGTTAATTCTTACTTGGTAAAATAATACCTTAATCGTTGATAACTTCAACATTACAATTTACCCGGAAAACAGTTTTAACGTTACGTTTTCCTCGGGAAAAGCTCCTAAATGTAGTTCAAATAAATTGGCATCGATATTGTAAATTCTGACTTGGTAAAATAATACCTTAATCGTTGATAACTTCAACATTACAGTTTACCCGATAAAATAGTTTTGACGTTACGTTTCCCTCAGGAAAAGCTACTAAATGTGGTTTGAAAAAGTTGGCATAGATATTGTAAATTCTTACTTGGAAAAATAATACCTTAATCGTTGATAACTTCAACATTATAGTTTACCCGGAAAAAATATCGAACATGACGTTTTCTTCGGGAAATCTGGTTTTAATAAGTTAGCATAGAAATTGTTAATTCTTACTTGGTAAAAAAACACCTTAATCGTTGATAACTTCAACATTACAGTTGACCCGGAAAAAAGTTTTAACGTTACGTTTTCCTCGGGAAAAGCTCAGAAATCTGGTTTGAAAAAGTTGGCATGGATATTTAAATTCTAACTTGGAAAAATAATACCTTAATCGTTGATAACTTCAACATTATAGTTTACCCGAAAAAAATATCGAACATTACGTTTTCTTCGGGAAATCTGGTTTTTATAAGTTAGCATAGATATTGTTAATTCTTACTTGGTAAAATAATACCTTAATCGTTGATGACTACAACATTACAGTTTAGCCGGAAAAAAGTTTTATCGTTGCGGTTTCCTCGGGAAATCTGGTTGGAATGAGTTGGCATCGATATTGTAAATTCTAACTTGGAAAAATAAAACCTTAATCGTTGATAACTTCAACATTACAGTTTACCCGGAAAAAGGTTTTAACGTTACGTTTTCCTCGGGAAAAGCTCTCTAATGTGGTTTGAATGAGTTGGCATCGATACTGTAAATTCTAACTTGGTAAAATAATACCTTAACCTTTGATAACTTCAACATTACAGTTTACCCGGAAAACAGTTTTAACGTTACGTTGAAAACTTACGTTAAAACTTTTTCGGTCAAATTGTAATGTTGAAGTTATTAACGATTAAGGTATTATTTTACCAAGTTGGAATTCACAATATCGATGCCAACTTATTCAAATCAGATTCCCCGAGGAAAACGTAACGTTAAAACTTTATTCCGGACAAACTGTAATTTTGAAGTTATCAACGATTAAGGTATTATCTTTCCAAGTTAGAATTTACAATATCTATGCTAACTTTTTCAAACCAGATTTTGGAGCTTTTCCCGAGGAAAACGTAACGTTAAAACTTTTTTCCGGGTAAACTGTAATGTTGAAGTTATCAACGACTAAGGTATTATTTTATCAAGTTAGAATATACAATATCGATGATAACTCATTCAAACCTGATTTTCCGAGGAAAACGTAACGTTTAAACTTTTGTCCGGGTAAACTGTAATGTTGAATATATCAACCATTAAGGTATTATTTTTCCAAGTTAGAATTTACAATATCTATGCCAACTTATTCAAACCACATTTGGGAGCTTTTCCTAAGGAAAACGTATCGTAAAAACATTTTTTCCCAGGTAAACTGTGATGTTGAAGTTATCAACGATTAAACTATTATTTTTCCAAGTTAGAATTTACAATATCTATGCCAACTTATTCGAACCAGATTTCCCGATGAAAACGTATCGTAAAAACTTTTTTCCGGGTAATCTGGAATGTTGAAGGTATCAAAGATTAAGGTATTATTTTACCAAGTTAGAATTTATAATATCTATGCCAACTTAATCGAACCAGATTTCCCAAGGAAACCGTAACGTTAAAATTTTTTTCTGGCTAAACTGTAATGTTAAAGTTATCAACGATTAAGGTATTATTTTTCCAAGTTAGAATTTACAATATCTATGCCAACTTATTCAAACCAGATTTCTCGAGGAAAACGTAACGTTAAAACTTTTTTCCGGCTGAACTGTAATGTTGAAGTTATCAACGATTAAGGTATTATTTTACCAAGTTAGAATTTACAATATCGATGCCAACTTATTCAAACCAGATTTCCTGAAGAAAACGTAACGTTAAAACTTTTTTCCGTATAAACTGTTATGTTGAAGTTATCAAAGATTAAGGTTTTATTTTACCAAGTTAGAATTTACAATATCTATGCCAACTTATTCAAACCAGAATTCCCGAGGAAAACGTAACGTAAAAACTTTTTTCCGGGTAAATTGTAATGTTAAAGTTATCAACGATTAAGGTTTTATTTTTCTAAGTTGGAATGTATAATATCAATGTTAACTTATTCAAACCACATTGGGTAGCTTTTCCCGAGGAAAACTATAATTATTCATAATAGATATTATAAATTCTAACTTGAAAAAATAAAACCTTAATCGTTGATAACATTAACATTACAGTTTACCCGGAAAAAAGTTTTAACGTGACATTTTCCTCGGGAAAAGCTCCCCAATGTGGTATGAATAAGTTGGCATAGATATTATAAATTCTAACTTGGAAAAACCAAACCTTAATCGTTGATAATTTCAACAGTACAGTTTATCCGGAAAAAGTTTTTACGATACGTTTTCCTCGGGAAATCTGGTTCGAATAAGTTGGCATAGATATTGTAAATTCTATCTTGGTAAAATCATACCTAAATCGTTGATAACTTCAACCTTACAGTTTAGCCGGAAAAAAGTTTTTACGTTACGGTTTCTTCGGGAAATTTGGTTTTAATGAGTTGGCATCGATATTGTCAATTCTAACTTGATAAAATAATACCTTCATCGTTGATAACTTCAACATTACAGTCTACCCGGAAAAAAGTTTTAACGTTACGTTTTCCTCGAGAAATCTGGTTTGAATGAAATTGCATCGATATTGTTAATTCTAACTTAATAAAATAATACATTAGTCGTTGATAACTTCAACATTACAGTATACCCGGAAAAAAGTTTCGTCTTCCTCGGGAAAAGCTCCCCAATGTGGTTTGAATAAGTTGGCATGGATCTTGTAAGTTTTAACTTGGTAAAATAACGCCTTAATCGTTGATAAGTTCAAAATTACAGTTTACCCGGAAAAAACCGTAACGTTAAAACTTTTTTCCGGCTAAGTTTTAATGTTGAAGTTATCAACGATTAAGGTATTATCTTTCCAAGTTCGAATTTACAATATTGAAGCCCATTAATTCAAACTACATTTGGGAGCTTTTCCCGAGGAAAACGTAACGTTTAAACCTTTTTCCGGGTAAACTGTAATGTTGAAGTTATCAACGATTAAGGTATTATTTTTCCAAGTTAGAATTTACAATTTCTATGCCAAACTTATTCAAATCACATTTAGTAGCTTTTCCCGAAGAAAACGTAACGTCAAAACTTTTTTATCGGGTAAACTGTAATGTTGAAGTTATCAACGATTAAGGTATTATTTAACCAAGTCAGAATTTACAATATCGATGCCAATTTATTCAAACCACATTTTGTAGCTTTTCCCGAGGAAAACGTAACGTCAAAACTTTTTTAACGGGTAAACTGTAATGTTGAAGTAATCAACGATTAAGGTATTATTTTACCAAGTTATAATTTACAATATCGATGCCAACTAATTCAAATCAGATTTCCCGGGAAAATGTATCGTTAAAACTTTTTTCCGGGTAAATTGTAATTTTGAAGTTATCAACGATTAAGGTATTATTTTACATAGTTCGAATTTACAATATCGATGCCAATTTATTCAAACTACATTTAGGAGCTTTTCCCGAGGAAAACGTAACGTTAAAACTTTTTCCGGGTAAACTGTAATGTTGAAGTTATCAACGATTAGGGTATTCTTTTTCCAAGTTAGAATTTACAATTTCTATGCAAACTTATTCAAACCAGATTTCCTGAAGAAATCGTGACGTTAAATTTTTTTCCGGATAAATTGTTATGTTGAAGTTATCAACGATTAAGGTATTATTATACCAAGTTAGAATTAACAATATCTATGCCAACTTATTCAAACCAGATTCCCTGAGGAAAACGTAACGTTAAAACTTTTTTCCGGGCAAACTGTAATTTTGAAGTTATCAACGATGAAGGTATTATTTTACCAAATTAGAATTTACAATATCCATTCGAACTCATTCAAACCAGATTTCCCGAGGAAATCGTAACGTTAAAACTTTTTTCCGGCTAAACTGTAATGTTGAAGTTATCAACGATTAAGGTGTTACTTTACCAAGTTAGAATTTACAATATCTATGCCAACTTTTTCAAACCGTATTTTGGAGCTTTTCCCGAGGAAAACGTAACGTTAAAACTTTTTTCCGGGTAAATTGTAGAGTTGAAGTTATCAACGATTAAGGTATTATGTAACCATGACAGAATTGACAATATCTATGCCAATTTATTCAAACCAGATTTCCCGAGGAAAACGTAACGTTAAAACTTTTTTCCGGGTAAACTGTAATGTTGAAGTTATCAAAGATTAAGGTTTTTTTTCCAAGTTCGAATTAATAATATCCATGCAAACTTATTCAAACCACATTGGGGAGCTTTTCCCGAGGAAAACGTAACGTTAAAACTTTTTTTCGGGTGAACTGTAATGTTGAAGTTATCAACGACTAAGGTATTATTTTATCAAGTTAGAATATACAATATCGATGATAACTCATTCAAACCAGATTTTCCGAGGAAAACGTAACGTTTAAACTTTTTTCCCGCTAAACTGTAATGTTGAATATATCAACCATTAAGGTATTATTTTTTCAAGTTAGAATTTACAATATCTATGCCAACTTATTCAAACCACATTTGGGAGCTTTTCCTAAAGAAAACGTATCGTAAAAACATTTTTTCCCAGGTAAACTGTAATGTTGAAGTTATCAACGATTAAACTATTATTTTTCCAAGTTAGAATTTACAATATCTATGCCAACTTATTCGCACCAGATTTCCCGATGAAAACGTATCGTAAAAACTTTTTTCCGGGTAATCTGTAATGTTGAAGGTATCAAAGATTAAGGTATTATTTTACCAAGTTAGAATTTATAATATCTATGCCAACTTAATCGAACTAGATTTCCCGAGGAAACCGTAACGTTAAAATTTTTTTCTGGCTACACTGTAATGTTAAAGTTATCAACGATTAAGGTATTATTTTTCCAAGTTAGAATTTACAATATCCATGCCAACTTATTCAAACCAGATTTCTCGAGGAAAACGTAACGTTAAAACTTTTTTCCGGCTTAACTGTAATGTTGAAGTTATCAACGATTAAGGTATTATTTTACCAAGTTAGAATTTACAATATCGATGCCAACTCATTCAAACCAGATTTTCCGAGGAAACCGGAACGTTTAAATCTTTTTCCGGCTAAGTTGTAATGTTGCATTTATCAACGATTAAGATAAAATTTTACCAAGACAGAACTTACAATATCTATGCTAACTTATTCAAACCAGTTTTTCGAGGAAAACGTAACGTTATAACTTTTATCCGGGTAAACTGTAATGTTGAAGTTATCAAAGATTAAGGTATTATTTTACCAAGTTAGAATTAACAATATCTATGCCAACTTATTAAAACCACATTGAGGAGCTTTTCCCGATGAAAACGTAACGATAAAACTTTTTCCCGGCTAAACTGTAATGTTGAAGTTATCAACGATTAAGGTATTATTTTACCAAGATAGAATTTACAATATCCATGCCAACTTATTCAAACCAGATTTCCTGAGGAAAACGTAACGTTAAAACTTTTTTCCGGGTAAACTGTCATGTTGAAGTTATCAACGATTAAGGTATTATTTTTCCAAGTTAGAATTTACAATATCCATGCCAACTTATTCAAACCAGATTTCTCGAGGAAAACGTAACGTTAAAACTTTTTTCCGGCTTAACTGTAATGTTGAAGTTATCAACGATTAAGGTATTATTTTACCAAGTTAGAATTTACAATATCGATGCCAACTCATTCAAACCAGGTTTTCCGAGGAAACCATAACGTTAAAATCCTTTTCCGGCTAAGTTGTAATGTTGCATTTATCAACGATTAAGTGATGATTTTTCCAAGATACAATTTACAATATCTATGCCAATTCATTCAAACCAGATTTCCCGATTAAATCGTAACGTTAAAACTTTTTTCCGGGTAAACTGTCATGTTGAAGTTATCAAAGATTAAGGTATTATTTTACCAAGTTAGAATTGACAATATCTATGCCAACTTATTCATACCAGATTTGGGTGCTTTTCCCGAGGAAAACGTAACGTTAAGTCTTTTTTCCGGGTAAACTGTAATGTTGAACTTATCAACGATTAAGGTGTTATTTTACCAAGTTAGAACTTACAAGATCCATGCCAACTTATTCAAACCAGATTTTAGAGCTTTTCACGAGGAAAATGTAACGTTAAAACTTTTTTCCGGGTAAATTGTAATGTTAAAATATCAATGATTAAGGAATTATTTTATCAAGTTAGAATTTACAATATCGATGCCAACTCATTCAAACCAGATTTCTCGAGGAAACCGTAACGTTTAAACTTTTTTCCGGCTCAATTGTAATGTTGAAGTTATCAACGATTAAGATATCATGTTACAAAGACAGAATTTACAATATCTATGCTAAATTATTCAAACCAGATTTATCGAGAAAAACGTAACGTTAAAACTCTTTTCTGGGTAAACTGTAATGTTGAAGTTATCAAAGATTAAGGTATTATTTTCCCAAGTTATAATTTACAATATCTATGCCTACTTATTCGAACCAGATTTCCCGAGGAAACCGTAACGTTAAAATTTTTTTCCTTCTAAACTGTAATGTTAAAGTTATCATCGATTAAGGTATTATTTTACCAAGTTCGAATTTACAATATCTATGCCAACTTATTCAAACCACATTCAGGAGATTTTCGGAGGAAAACGTAACGTTAAAACTGTTTTCCGGGTACACTGTAATGTTGAAGTTATCAAAGATTAAGGTATTATTTAACCAAGATAGAATTTACAATATCTATGCCAACTTATTCAAACCAGATTTCCCGACGAAAACGTAACGTTAAAACTTTTTTCTGGCTTAACTGTAATGTTAAAGTAATCAACGATTAAGATATTATTTTACCAAGTTATAATTTACAATATCTATGCCTACTTATTCGAACCAGATTTCCCGAGGAAACCGTAACGTTAAAAATTTTTTCCGGGTAAACTGTAATGTTGAAGTTATCAAAGATTAAGGTATTATTCATCCAAGATAGAATTTACAATATCTATGCCAACTTATTCAAACCAGATTTCCCGACGAAAACGTGACGTTAAAACTTTTTTCCGGCTAATTTGTAATGTTAAAGTTATCAAAGATTAAGCTATTATTTTACCAAGTTAGAATTTACAATATTTATGCCAACTTATTCAAACCACATTCAGTTTACCCGAAAAAAAGTTTTAACGTTACGTTTCCCTCGGGAAAAGCTCCCCAATGTGGTTTGAATAAGTTGGCATGGATATTATTAATTCGAACTTGGAAAAAAAAACCTTAATCTTTGATAACTTCAACATTACAGTTTACCCGGAAAAAAGTTTTAACGTTACGTTTTCTTCGGGGAATCTGGTTTGAATAAGTTGGCATAGATATTGTAAATTCTAACTAGGTAAAATAATACCTTAATCGTTGATCACTTCAACATTACTATTTACCCGGAAAAAAGTTTTAACGTTACGTTTTCCTCGGGAAAAGCTCCAAAATGTGGTTTGAATAAGTTGGCATGGATATTGTAAATTCTAACTTGGAAAAATAATACCTTAATGGTTGATAAGTTCAACATTACAGTTTACCCGGAAAAAAGTTTAAACGTTACGTTTTCCTCGGAAAATCTGGTTTGAATGAGTAATCATCGATATTGTATATTCTAACTTGATAAAATAATACCTTAGTCGTAGATAACTTCAACATTACAGTTTACCCGAAAAAAAGTTTTAACGTTACGTTTTCCTCGGGAAAAGCTCCCCAATGTGGTTTGAATAAGTTTGCATGGACATTATTAATTCGAACTTGGAAAAAAAACCTCAATCTTTGATAACTTCAACATAACAGTTTACCCGGAAAAAAGTTTTAACGTTACGTTTTCCTCGGGAAATCTGGTTTGAATAAATTGGCATAGATATTGTCAATTCTGTCTTGGTAACATAATACCTTAATCGTTGATAACTTCAACATTACAACTTAGCCGGTTAAAAGTTTTAACGTTACGTTTTCCTCGGGAAATCTGATTTGAATAAGTTGGCATCGATATTGTAAATTTTAACTTGGAGACATAATACCTTAATCGTTGATAACTTCAACATTACAGTTTACCCGGAAAAAGGTTTGAACGTTACGTTTTCCTCGAGAAAAGCTCCCAAATGTAGTTTGAATAAATGGGCTTCGATATTGTAAATTCGAACTTGGAAAGATAATACCTTAATCGTTGATAACTTCAAAATTACAGTTTGCCCGGATAAAAGTTTTAACGTTACATTTTCCTCGGGGAATCTGGTTTGAATAAGTTGGCATAGATATTGTGAATTCTAACTTGGTAAAATAATACCTTAATCGTTAATAACTTCAACATTACAATTTGACCGAAAAAGTTTTAACGTTACGTTTTCCTCGGGAAAAGCTCCTAAATGTAGTTTGAATAAATTGGCATCGATATTTTAAATTCGAACTATGTAAAATAATACCTTAATCGTTGATAACTTCAACATTACAATTGACCCGGAAAAAAGTTTTAACGTTACGTTTTCCTCGGGAAAAGCTCCCAAATGAGGTTAGAATAAGTTGGCATAGATATTGTGAATTCAACTTGGTAAAATAATACCTTAATCGTTGATAACTTCAACATTACAATTTACCCGGAAAAAAGTTTTAACGTTACGTTTTCCTCGGGAAAAGCTCGCAAATGTGGCTTGAATAAGTTGGCATAGATATTGTAAATTCTAGCTTGCTAAAATAATAGCTTAATCGTTGATAACTTCAACATTACAGTTTGCCCAGAAAAAGTTTTAACGTTACGTTTTCCTCGGGGAATCTGGTTTGAATAAGTTGGCATAGATATTGTAAATTCTAACTAGGTAAAATAATACCTTAATCGTTGATAACTTCAACATTACAATTTACCCGGAAAAAAGTTTTAACGTTACGTTTTCCTCGGGAAAAGCTCCAAAATCTGGTTTGAAAAAGTTGGCATAGATATTGTAAATTCTAACTTGGTAAAGTAACACCTTAATCGTTGATAACTTCAACATTACAGTTTAGCCGGAAAAAAAGTTTTAACGTTACGATTTCCTCGGGAAATCTGGTTTGAATGAGTTGGAATAGATATTGTAAATTCTAATTTGGTAAAATAATACCTTCATCGTTGATAACTTCAAAATTACAGTTTGCCCGGAAAAAAGTTTTAACGTTACGTTTTCCTCAGGGAATCTGGTTTGAATAAGTTGGCATAGATATTGTTGATTCTAACTTGGTATAATAATACCTTAATCGTTGAAAACTTCAACATTACAATTTATCCGGAAAAAAATTTAACGTTACGATTTCTTCAGGAAATCTGGTTTGAATAAGTTTGCATAGAAATTGTAAATTCTAACTTGGAAAAAGAATACCCTAATCGTTGATAACTTCAACATTACAGTTTACCCGGAAAATGTTTTAACGTTACGTTTTCCTTGGGAAAAGCTCCTAAATGTAGTTTGAATAAATTGGCATCGATATTGTAAATTCGAACTATGTAAAATAATACCTTAATCGTTGATAACTTCAACATTACAATTTACCCGGAAAAAAGTTTTAACGTTACGTTTTCCCGGGAAATCTGATTTGAATTAGTTGGCATCGATATTGTAAATTCTAACTTGGTAAAATAATACCTTAATCGTTGATTACTTCAACATTACAGTTTACCCGATAAAAAAGTTTTGACGTTACGTTTTCCTCGGGAAAAGCTACTAAATGTGGTTTGAATAAATTGGCATCGATATTGTAAATTCTGACTTGGTTAAATAATACCTTAATCGTTGATAACTTCAACATTACAGTTTACCCGATAAAAAAGTTTTGACGTTACGTTTTCCTCGGGAAAAGCTACTAAATGTGATTTGAATAAGTTGGCATAGAAATTGTAAATTCTAACTTGGAAAAATAATACCTTAATCGTTGATAATTTCAACATTACAGTTTACCCGGAAAAAGGTTTAAACGTTACGTTTTCCTCGGGAAAAGCTCCCAAATGTAGTTTGAATAAATGGGCTTCGATATTATAAATTCGAACTTGGAAAGATAATACCTTAATCGTTGATAACGTCAACATTACAATTTACCCGGAAAAAAGTTTTAACGTTACATTTTCCTCGGGAAAAGCTCCAAAATCTGGTTTAAAAAAGTTTGCATAGATATTGTAAATTCTAACTTGGAAAAATAATACCTTAATCGTTGATAACTTCAACAGTATAGTTTACCCAGAAAAAATATCGAACATTACGTTTTCTTCGGGAAATCTGGTTTTAATTAGTTAGCATAGATATTGTTAATTCTAACTTGGTAAAAAAACACCTTAATCGTTGATAAATTCAACATTACAATTCACCCAGAAAACAGTTTTAACGTTACGTTTTCCTCGGAAAAAGCTCCTAAATGTAGTTTGAATAAATTGGCATCGATATTGTAAATTCGAACTATGTAAAATAATACCTTAATCGTTGATAACTTCAACATTACAATTTCCCCAGAAAAAAGTTTTAACGTTACGTTTTCCTCGGGAAAAGCTCCCAAATATGGTTTGAATAAGTTTGCATAGATATTGTGAATTCTAACTTGGAAAAATAATACCTTAATCGTTGATAACTTCAACATTATAGTTTACCCGGAAAAAATATTGAACATTACGTTTTCTTTGGGAAATCTGGTTTTAATAAGTTGACCCCCTGGTTTTTCTACACGAAAAATTTCCTACACACTACACCGAATTAGATCTACACAAGAACTTCCTACACAAGTAAGTTCTACACAAAATAATTCTACACAAAAAAGTTCTACACACACTGGATTGAAAAAAAATTTTCGGCCGCTGGATGGAGCTGCGGGTACAAAACCAAAAAAGTCTATGTTTTATTAGTAGTCCCTTTATAAAAGAGAGCTATCGCCATTTTGGTGAGATTTTCAATGTAAGATTTTATTCGTGAGCTGATTGGTGAACAAGTAATTAAAATATTCGAAAAGTGCCCTTTGAGGTTACAATTATTGTTTTTTTCCTATGCGCGCTTGCAGCGCGCTGAGTGGTACTAGTAAGAATAAGTTGGTGAAACATAATACGAAATTAAAAATTTAAAACAAATATTTTCCTGATCATTTTAATGAAACCATGCAACTTTAAAAATATATAAAGTTTAAATAGATGATACATACAAGCATGGTTAATTAAAAAAGATAGCGAGTACGTCTGAAAAAAATATGTATCAAATGCGCCCTTTTTTAAGGTCTTAAAAACCCGATAACGCATGCGCTTTTCCGCTGATAGTAGAAAAAATTTGCAATTTACAGATGAAACCATCCAAAAGCTTTAATAAAAAATTAAAAAACACTTTAACAGAAGGTTTTTAATTTGTACGAAGCCTCTCACCGATGATGTTCAGAGCGCAAAGAAATTTGTAGTAAACCATTAAGTTAATCGGGTATTACAAGACCTGTGGGTACCCAGTAGTTCATCATTGTTTTTACGGAACATTTAAAAAAATATTTGATAATTTTTTAAAGTATACGTTTGGTAAATGGTATTGAGACTCGCAGATACGTACACGTACATAAGCAGGTTACAGAAGATCCAGGAGCCAGGGCATCTGGCGGAGGTAATCATCATAGAATTGGGATAAAAAAAAAAAAATTATAAAAATAAACATTTTTTACAGACTTTGGCATCAGCTGCAGACTTTTCTCGCGATAAAAAATTTATAATCGATAAACATTTTAAATGTACTGCTTAAATTTTGTAAGAGGATTCATTAAAGGTATGAAAAAAGAAAGCCTAAAAATATTGTTAATACTTATAACTATACTTTTAGTAAATTTTGAAAATAAAATGAAGACCCTGTTTTTTGTAAGGCGTGTAACTTCAACACCCGTTGACTCTGCTGCGATTGATGCGATTTACAGGGCAATTAAGGGTGGGCCCTCCTTAATACGGTCATCTAGTAAGGGGAAAGACACCGACAATCTGGGGAACATACCAACTGTATATTTGATAAAAATGTACGAACAACAAAATTTTTTACGTTTTCCGGTCATATATCAGGCATTCACCAAAAAATAATTTAAAAGGCAGGTTATTAAACGTAACAGATCATCAAACCTAGCACAAAAAGTTTTATCATCGACGACTTATTCATAGGCGAGTCGGGTACCAGAATTAGAGTCCTTGATTTGTCAAAATTTTTCAAGTATTTATAGCGGCACTGTTTAACGAAATAAATCAGTGCAGCTAGAATCGTTAATAAAACTGTATTATTCAGAAAATAGTTTCGCTCAGAAAAAGTATTATTACTCAAGTCGTAGCAACCAACAGCACACTCGCGAGATCCTGCTTAAGTATTTTTGAAGCAACGGTTCAGGCTCTCTTGGTCAGAACGAGAACCGCGCGACCAGATTTTTCGATCCCGACTTTACTACTTCAAGGCTCGATATAAAAAAAAATCTTAAGCTTTTGGCTAAATCTTTAGTAGAACAGTCATGATTAAATTAAAATCGAAGCACCGAGCCTCGTTCATCTTGTTCAACAAGAGATGAACCGCAAAAGCCGATACAATTTTATTAAAGATGCACTATCTCACAGAACGATTAGCTAATTCAAAATCTGGTCCTGGTATCGTGCGGCTTTGTTATCATCAAAGCAAACTGCAACTTCTGCTTGGGGACGATTTTAATTAAAAAACCAGTCACAATTCATCGGTTGCAGCTTACTAAAATGATAAAAAAGTCCACACATCAACTAGGATTTGATAACAACGAATTTAAAAACCGAATCATAGAATTTATGCACCACGAATATACGCTGCATCGGGCTTTTACAGTCATCAACGGTTCAACAAGCAAGGTTGACGCGGCACTAGAGCTTTAATGTTACCGTGAAAAATTCACTCTTGATCCTGTCGAAGCATTTACATTTTTAATCTATCAAGATTATTTTAAAGATGCCGGTGTTCTACCTAATAATCAACACAATTACTTCTCCTACTTTCTATCATTAACGTTCTTGGCGTTTGTTTTCCGAATTTTTCTAACTATCCGACACATTATTTTCAAAACGTAGCAACGAGCAAGGTGTAACAAGAATGCACCTGCGCGTCCGAGATCGATATTGAGTACGTTTTAAGCGAACCGAAAATAATCGCATAAAAATGTAGTTCGTCGAGAATACAGTCATACCGGCTGTTATGCGGAACTTTCCGTTCAATGCAGTAGAATTGGAATCCGCGGTCGTTGAAAAGTCGGTGTCGCAGCGTCCGATGACGCAACCGCGAGATCCTGCTTAAGTATTTTTAAATCAACGGTTCAGGCTCTCTCGGTCAGTTCGAGAACGAGAACCGCGCGACGAGATGTTACGATCGCTCGAAATTCCAATTTACGTGGCTGCATAGAATGAGTAGGTTTTAGAATAAGTATGTTTGTCGAGATTATAGTAACACCGGCTGTTCTGCGGAACTTTCCGTTCGACGCAATAATTGAAATCCGCGGTCGTTAGTAAATCGATGTGGCAACGACCGATGGCGCAGCCGCGAGATCCTGCTTTAGTATTTTTAAATCAACGGTTCAGGCTCGCTCGGTCAGTTCGAGAACGAGAACCGCGCGACGAGACTTTACGACTAAATTCAAACTTCATGGTAAAATAGACAGTCTTATAAAATACAGTTTACGGTTAGTCTCTTCGTCACACTGACTTGAACTACTTTGTCATAATCGAGGTCATAATTCTTAAGTTTTAATTATTCTGTTACGTTTAATACCTGCCGCAATCATGGATTACTGATACGGTTTTTATTTTGAATTCTTTTTTATAAAAAAAATGAATAAACACATATCTTATCTGTTTACATAATTATACAACATTTTAACGTTTTCATTTCATGCAATCATCGCTGTGTTAAAAACTATAACTAAATTTAATGCGGTACTTTTTCTTTTTCATCTTATTTTTAAAACTCAATTTTACCTTAATTTTATTTTTTAAAAGCCGATTTAACGGTCAACTTATATTTTAAAAAGTTGTACCACTCATCATTATATGAACTGTAAATTTAAAACGTTTGCTCTAGTCAAATTTGTGGCAACTTGTTGTTACAGAGAAAATATTTATTTATATTTTTTTATAGTAATTCTTATACAGTTCAAAACTGGTTTCTATGTATTTTCATTACATAACTTACAACTAATAAATCTGGACAATATTACTAAAAATTTATTATTAATATTAGCTATTGAATAAGGAAACTCAAAGAATACGTTGCTTACTTACTATAAAAACGCCTCAACTTTTTTAGATAAAAATTGTAAAGAATATAAAACCATACCGTATTTGATGATGACTTTGTTATAGTACCTACATTTAACGTAAGCCTAAGAATTTTTTACAAATATCAGCTTCTGGAAAATAATTTTTAATATTCTTATTAAAATTTCTACAATTTTATATTAAAATTAGTCATCAATTAATTCATAGTAAAGGCACCTGAAACTGGACGTTTCCTTTTTCTTTTCTTCTTCTTTTTTAAATCGTTCTCCTTTTCTTGACTACATTCATTATAAACATCTAGCAAATTTGTTCGAGTTCCAGTTGAAGCATCTGAAATTAAATTGTGCATTAAAAAAAAAACCATTTCATTTAACATTAACAATTATTTATGAAAAACTCACCCTGAATGATTGAACTTGAGTCGCTGCCTCCGATAGATACATGAAACTCTGGTTCGACAAGCGCTTCAGCAAGAGTTTCTTCATTTCGTATTTCAACAATATGATCATTTGAAATGTACTCTTGTGGAATAGCTTCTGTATAAACATCTAGCAAATTTGTTCGAGTTCCAGTTGAAGCATCTGAAATGAAACTGTGCATTAAAAAAAAAAACCATTTCATTTGAACATTAACAATTATTTATAACTAATATAGTACAAATACTTAATTTTTGATATTTTCATTCATTGTCATGATTATCGGAATTCAATTTATTTTTAGAAATCATTTTTTCTTTCTCTTTTAAGTAGTTATTGTCAGATTAAGTTACAAAAAATAAAATTTACTGTAGTAATTCAAACTTTCTTTAATCATTGAATGATTTTCTTTAAAACGGCAGATTTAATAAATTAATTAATTTCATTATTCATTTAAAGTATTTATATGACAAATTATGATATGAAAAACTCACCCTGAATGATTGAACTTGAGTCGCTGCCTCCGATAGATATATGAAACTCTGGTTCAACAAGCGCTTCAGCAATAGTTTCTTCATTTCGTATTTCAACGATATGATCATTTGAAATGTTCTCTTCTGTACTGGTAACATCAGGAATTGTTAGAAAACTAGTACCAATTGCAGCTAGTATATCTGAAAATATATTGTACATTAGACAAACAATGATTTGATTTTTATTAAAATTATTTGTAAGAAGAATTAAAATATACCTTCGACATTCCTATTATCTTCTTGGACGATCCTTGCACGACGATCGGCACGTTCTTGCCTGCTGGATGTCGTAGGAAGTATGTCATCTGTCCGATTTGTGATTGAATCTTCCTCATTTGGTACACAATCAATTATTTCAGGACCTTCGCTGTTGACGCGGCTGGATCCGCGACCACGTCCACGTCCCCTGCCTCGACCACGACCTCGTCTTCGTCCTCGTCCTCGTCCTCGTCCTCTGCTAACTCGACCTTGATTTGCTACAAATTCCCTTTCAAGATTCAAAGGTCTGTTTACTAAAAACAAGTAAAATGATTTCATTATTCAAAGTTATTTCAAAGATGTTTATTTCGCGCATTAATTAAAAATACTTACATAGAGGAACTTCGTTGGAACGAAGATTTTGGTATTCTGCAACGTCTTCTTCCGATTCAAAATTGAATGAAGACTGTGGACAAGGCTTGAAGGTATTTTTGATCGCTTCGAATAATAACTTGCTGGCAGTTTCGGAAGGTAACTCGATGTTTCTGATGTCTGTAAAAGTAACAAATAAATGAACTTCGGGTCTTTAAATCAATACTGTGAATTACAATACTTACCAATGTTGATGAAAATCAATATTTAATCAATAAAATTTCAATGTCATTTCAAGTAAAAATCTTCGAAAAATATTATTTTTAACAAAATATCAATTGAAATTGGATCCAAGGCTCAAAATATGGTAAATTTTCCAAAAGAATCAAGAAAGAATCACAAAAGAATCAAAAGAATCATCAATGATTCTGGAGAGCATAGTCCCTCGCTGGAAACCCAAGTTCAATAAAAAAACTGATCAGCTATCTCCCAAGCTCTAAACCTCACGAAACTCTGGTTACCGAGTGAAATAATTTTATAATTAAAGCGTACTTTATATTTGAATATCAAGTCCATAAAAAAGTGTTTTTTCTTGTTCCACAAAAAGGTTGTGGTGTACTTTAATATACATCACTTGGAAATATTACAAAATAATAAAAAGATAAAAAAATAAAAATAAAAATAAAAAATAACTAATAAACAAACAAAAATTTTTAAACTTTTCTCGAAATGTGTCTGCTTCTTAGAAGCATTTAATTTATAGTTAAAAAAAAAAATTTGTTGATAATGTTGCAAACGAAGAGTTCACCAATAAGTAAAAATTTATAGCGTTTCCCTAATCAACCACCCCATTTTGGAGTTCAAAATTTCAGACTTACAACTTCATGATATAATTGCAACAGTTCAACGTAGTTAGGTACCGTTACAAAATTATTTATTTCGTTAATTAAAATGCACTCATATTTTTGGAATAATTTAACTCGGGCGACCAGGGTCTTGGGGGTTTAGAGCTTGGGAGATATCCGACCAGTTTTTTTGTTGAATTCGGGCGCCCAGGGTCTTGGGGGTTTAAAGCTTGGGGGATAGCCGACTTTAACGTTTGACAGTAAAATATTATGAATCAAAACATCGATTCATGCACTTTAAAAACCACGTGCTTTTCTGAATCAACAGCCCTACCCCCCACGTAACCTTTCGTAGCCTTTTAATCGCCCCCCCTCCCCCCCTATTTGGGCCACGTGGTTTGTGAACGTTCCCTTATAGAAGCCGGCACTAAACCGATCTTTACTTCGGCGAACCGTGCCTACTCAGCGGTATACAACAATCGGCTCACTCACGAAGAGCGGGTCGAATTAATAGTCATATGCCAAAACAACAAAGTATATCAAAAATATGCGGTGGTTTTCTTTTTTTTTCTACAATTACTACAAAAAAATGTTGTCAAGTACGAAATCGTTAAGAATGTGGATAATTCCAATACAAAAACTTACACTGTGGATCCCACGTAAAAAAATAGCGGTCGTGTGGATTGCGCGGGACTCTCTCGTCTTTTGTTGTAAAATTTTAACCGTGAAGTAGTCGAACTACTACGAAAGTTCCTACGGCCTGCGCAAAACACTGCGTGCGGGAATCAGCAAAAAGCGATACATTAATTCAACACTTTAAACGTATTTTGTTTCATAAATTAAAAATTTTCATCATACAATCAAATAAAAAACAACTTTATCGCGGAAAATATTACTAATTTTAGTAAGCACGTGTACAAATACAAAATAAAATCGTGGCTTGTAAAAAAAAAAAGTTACAATTTAACCTCAAAAAGCTAATCCTGTAAAATACTTTTAAAAAAGTTATTGTAATTGACAAAAATATAAGCAATAATGACTCACAAATATTAAAAAGTGTAGCCTTCCTCTTCATAAGCGTCCAAGATCTGCCGCAACCGTCAGTCGTCTGCGATAAAAATGGCCACGTCAAGTCGGTAAGAGCTAAGACTGAACGCACTCACGGAGAGTCGCGAAAAGAGTGCCTGAGTGCCTCGCCTAAGGAGCGAGACGGTACCATGCTGTGACCAGCTGTAACTTGCTGTCTGCTAATCTCGGACGCAGTGAGTTTGCTGAATACGCATGTATGCGCTTACTAACATTTTTGGAGTAAAAAAAATAAAAAATGAAGTTAACTCTTTATATACAATTAAAATGTTTTTATTTCTTTTCAAATTTAGTAACTCCCGAACGAGTGCATAGTTATTTATCCTATATTAGATATTTTATATATTTTTTTTTTTTTTACAAACATTCAAAATATTTATATTTAATAAATTTAATGCAACAAATCAGGTGGTTTAACACAGGCTCTTACCGGAAAATAATGCAATTTTCATTTCGTTTTTGAACCTCGTTGCAAATAATCTTGAAATTTAGATGTCATTCCCTCAACCTCTAGTAATAAATTGCAATTTTTTAGAAATTATTATATTAAAAAATTTTAGCATGGTTTTTTCATTAAAAAAAGACATAATTTTGCTGATTTCTCAAAATGTTTTGAAACAATTTCTAGAATTTTGATTTACAATGTAGGAAAATAAAAGGTGTAGGGAGTAATATTTTTGTGTAAAAAGATTCATCAATTCAAGGTGGAGTGTTAACTACAGTTAAAAATAAAATAGTTGTATCAACACGAAAAGGCTCTGGCAGGAAGAAAAGGGGGTAAGCATACCAGGAAAAAAGTTCAGTGAAGTTTTGCCCGAAAAACCGATGAAAGCCAGAAGCCAGAAGGTTGCTGATTTTATCCCAAAGCTATATATATAATATAGGTATACCGTGTATCCTGATTCCGAGCCTGCTTCGCTGGAGCTTGAGGCAGGCAAATACATCCGCTTTTAAAAAAAATGCTTTCAATTTTTTCGTATTTTTTTATTTGTTTTTTAAAATGATGTTTTTCTTTTATTTTAAAAATTCATTACTTTTTTATTTTGAAAAATTTTAAGAACTGTGTATTTAACAATTAAAAACAAAAGTACAACTTCAAATTAAAAAAGTAAGCATAACAGTTTATATCTAAAAAAAAATCCAGCGAGTAATTTTTTTATTAGGTTGTAAAGTACATTTCGGGAAAGTTTCAAAGATATTATTCAAAGATGTAAAAATTTATAGCATTTTTAAAAAACCGTATGGACCTCCGTGCATGAAGCTCCAGTGCTGCAGCACTCGGACACGGTATACCTAAATATAGCTTTAGGAAAAAATCAGCAACATTTTGGCTTTTCCCGGTTTTTCGGGAAAAAACCGGGAAAACTTCATCCGACTCTTATCCCGGTATGCGCTTCTCCCATTTCTTCCTGCCGGAGCCTTTTCATGAAGCGACTGGAGAGACACGAAACGCGTGTCAGCTGTACCTACCCGTTCCAAACCTGTGCTGTCTTCTCTCCGTGAGCAGGGACGGAACGCGCCGACTGCCGACTCGGCAGTGCCGAGTCAACAGCTCGGCAATCAGCTGATAATGAAGACCAGCTTCGGTCGATGGTGAATCATTTTGGTATCTGCAGAAAATTTTTTTAATGAATATAATAAGAAAATTAAAAATAAAATCTAAAAGTAGTTAAGTAACTATGAGACACACTTACCTTACTGATGTATTCAAGTATGTTATAATTTTAAAAGTGATTATATTACACAAAAAGCCAGAATTTAACAGTTCCTCTGGACAATTCTTGAATTAATGATATTGGTTCATGCCAGTGGCACCCTTAGTAACATTATTAATTTACAAAATTAACTACAAATGAAATAAACAAAAACTACAATCAAGCATTGAAATTAAATACAAGTGCTTTGTGTATTGGATAATGCTAACTGGTCTGTTTTTAATCATTTTCAGCTCAATCTGTAAAGTATTTTGATAAGATAGTTTTTTAAAAAAAGTTTTAGAATGAAAATACAGTATAGTTAATATACTTTAATTATGTCAGGTCATCTTGATTATTCACTCAATTATGAAAGTTGTTGGAATGCGTAAAGATCTTGAGAAGAGGATAACATTAAACTGAATACTTCTTCAAATGTTTTAGAGTACATAGAAGTTGCTAAAGAACTTGGTTAAAAGAATCTGTGGGAGCTTCAGCCTTATGGGTTCTCTTAAAAAAGTAAACAATTTATTAATTTTATAATCAATCACTAAATTAGATTTGAAATATTTTTAATTTGAAATACCCATTATTAATGAGCACTGCGTTTTAGTTATTTTTGTAGCTTTTTATGTTAGTAAAATCTTACAACACCTAAGCTAATTTTTATTATCCTTGATCAACAATTTACAAGAACTTTTCAAACAAACTAATTATTTTTTAATAATATTTTAAAAACTTATTGATAATTAGTGGTGGTAATATTGATGATGTTTACAAAAATAAATTGCTTATGGTAGACAGTCAATTATTAATTGTACCTAGTAACAATAGCCATTAGAAATAGTTTAAAAATCATATTATATATACCTATTACAGTTACTTTCTTACCATTCTTGAGGTTTTTAATTAAATATTGTATCAAAAACACAACTATTAAATTTTATTTGCATTAGTGCCAAAAATATTAATCAAAGTGTAAATAAAAAATAAAGTTACATCATCTGTTGACCACATCAATATGATAATTGAATCATTACTGTTGAGTGCTTTTGCAAATGAATTGAAACAACTAGTAAAAGATTTAGTTTTGTAGTTAACAATGAACTTTCAGTAAAAATTATGACTTTGGCCGCAATTATAAATCCAGTGAAAACAATAACAGTATTTTGTAAGTTAATACCCTTAATATAATTTATTAGTATAGCAACAGATAATTTACTATATAATTTTTTGTTTTTCAAATACTTTACATTCACTTTATGAGGTACATAACTGTGTATTAATTGAGATGGAATTTAAACTACAATATTTATTAGTTACATCAAATTTATTTTGAGGTTTTCCTTTTTTCAACCAGACAAGTTAGCAATTATGCTTCATCGACTACTACTATTCCCTCACATCAAATCATCTAGTTAAATAATTTTGCAGTTGTTGAATAAATTATAGGTTTGAAGACTGTAAAAAAATTGGACGATTGTAATGGGCATATTCACATATACTTGAATAAAAAAAAAAAAAAAAATTGGTTTTTAAACTTTAGGCAAATGAATCATAGTTTTTCTAAAAGGTTTAGAAAAAAGGAAGAATTCTGCGCGAACCGCACTTCAGTAACCTTAAAATTGCCGTCACGCGACTCCTAAAAGCAACTAAAAAATCAGTTACCATTCGTAAAAAGTCGGTTTTTTCGGAACGGAGATGTTTAAAATTTGTTAAACCTACCCGAATCATAGTTTTTCTAAAAGGTTTAGAAAAAAGGAAGAATTCTGAGTTAACCGCACCTGGTTAACTTTAAAATATCTTTCACGTGACTCTATAAACCAACTAAAAATCAGTTTTCAATTTATGAGTAATCGCTTTTTTGCGGAACATAGATGTTCTTAATTGATCAAATCAGGACAAGTCATGTATCGTTCGATAGCTATAAAAAAAAGGAGACTCCTTGCAGGAAGCGCAGCTCGATATCTTAGAAATTGGCTTCTTGCGCTTCAAAAAACATAGTAAAAAAAACAACAGTTCTAGTATACCATTGGTTCTATAGTGGCGGTCGAAGTCATAATTTTTACTAAAAGTTTATTGTACCAACAAAACTTAAGCTTTTATTTATTGTTTGGATTCATTTGCAAGAGCACTCAACAGTAGTGTATCAATTATCGTATTGATTTGTGCGAAAAATGATGTAATTTTGTAGTTTATTTTCACTTGGGTTAATTTTCTTGGTACTAATGCTAATTAAATAGGGAAGTTGCATAAGTCTGAAAATGAGTGTTTTTAAATAAACATTTAAAAAATGGGTCAGAAAAAATAAAATTAGCAAAAGATTTTTAATTTTTATACAATATTGAAGAAGATATTGACTTATGGAGTTTCAGCAATTTTCATAACTATAGATATACTTCCTAAGGTTAAATATCCCTCAAAGACGTCACTAAGGGGTAAAATGCTCAAAATTCAATTAATAATATCTTCGGTAATTTTGACGTAAAAATTATGAAAAAAATTTTAAAATTCATCAAAAATCGCAAACTTTCAGAACAAGACGTTTTTGAAAAATATGCAATTTCTCTATTGAATAGTCATGTTTCTGATACAATATTTTTATTAAAAACCACGAGAATGGTAAGAAAGTAACTGTCATAAGTATATATAATATGATTTTTGAAGTATTGGTAATGGCAACTGTTTAGGTACATATAATAATTGACTGTCTACCTTAAGCGAATTTTTTTCGTATACATCATCAATATTAGCACTAGTAGTTGATAAGAAGTTTTTAAAATATTATTAAAAAATTATTAGTTTGTTTGAAAAGTTCTTATAAATTGTTGATCAAGAATAATAAAAATTATGTAAGGTGTTGTCAGATTTTACTAACAAAGAGATGGATTTGTCTTTTGGAACCTGGATTTCCATGAAACTGCACACAGCTTTCATTAATCATAAAAAGAATCCATTCAGTGTTCTTTTTCCAGACTGGGTTCTTTTTCAGCTTCTTCCCATATAGCCTAATTCCAATGACAAACCGTTTTCGACCTGATATTCGAAAAATTTCTACTTGAACCCTATTGTACTTAAGCTGGTTTGTTACCAGAGCTAGTCAAGTTAAAGAAAAAAAAAAAAATTATTGCACTGTTATTATTATTATTGCATTGTTAACAATTGGTTATTAAAATTTATTTTCGAACTTTTCATGGCTTCTGCAATTACCTTTTTTTCTACAAAAGAAACATTGACTATCACAACGAAACATTTTTTTAATCTTTCAACCTCACTTTTGAATACCGCAGTTTTGGAGGTTATTCACGTGAAAATTATTTTCGTAAAATTATTGAAAAATTTGTAAAAGGTCAATTTTTTGCACTTTCAAGAAATGAATTCTTCGATAGTGAAACTATAGGTACGTATGTGGTTTTTCTAAAGGATCTCTTGTTAGAAGACAAATATCAATAATTTAGTTTACTTTTTCAGCGTAGCGGCCATACGCGTAATTCGTCATGTTGAGCGACAGCTACCGCTAGAATAATTCAAAATTGACCCGCAGAAATCCTTAAGTGGTCAAAGTTTGGAACTATATGTAACAGCAACTGTAGTATTGTGCTTATGGGCTCGCTTAACACGACGAATGAAGAAGATTCAATCTTTAACTTGCTGTAACTTTTAAACCATATGGTCAATTATGATAAGACTTCGTAGGAACTTCAGAATGAAGTCTGCAAAAAGGACACTCAAGGGTTTGTTTTTATGATTGATGAAAGGTGTGTACAAAGTTTAATGAAAATCAAAGTTCCAAAAGACAAATCATCTTCTTCATCTTCTGGTATAATAAAACGATCCACAAAGATTCGTTTAATCGATGACCCAGTAGTAATAGCCTCTCCCTTGCAAGTACACTCAAAGTATACTTATTCAGATCCTGGACTGAATACAAACGAATGATTATAAATGCTCGTGACACCCACGACTACTTATCACTGTTGATTTTTTGGTACTGTTTACCACTTATACGTAACATAAATCTTAAACAACATCAATAGTTAACAATAACTTAACTGAATGCGTGGAGGGCCTATAAAACGTGATTTATCGCTTGTTTTATGAGTCGATGCAAGATGCAGTCGTCAAAATTGTAGAAACAATTATTAAAATATACACAGCTACAAAATGTGAAATAAGCGTTCAAATATTTATGGTTTTTCTTTATGATCATAGTAAGGCTGTGGTCACTTGAAAAATTTTGACAAATCAAGGACTCTTATTCTGGTACCCGACTCGCCTATGAATAAGTCGTCGATGATAAAACTTTTTGTGCTAGGTTTGATGATCTGTTACGTTTAATAACCTGCCTTTTAAATTATTTTTTGGTGAATGCCTGATATATGACCGGAAAACGTAAAAAATTTTGTTGTTCGTACATTTTTATCAAATATACAGTTGGTATGTTCCCCAGATTGTCGGTGTCTTTCCCCTTACTGGATGACCGTATTAAGGAGGGCCCACCCTTAATTGCCCTGTAAATCGCATCAATCGCAGCAGAGTCAACGGGTGTTGAAGTTACACGCCTTACAAAAAACAGGGTCTTCATTTTATTTTCAAAATTTACTAAAAGTATAGTTATAAGTATTAACAATATTTTTAGGCTTTCTTTTTTCATACCTTTAATGAATCCTCTTACAAAATTTAAGCAGTACATTTAAAATGTTTATCGATTATAAATTTTTTATCGCGAGAAAAGTCTGCAGCTGATGCCAAAGTCTGTAAAAAATGTTTATTTTTATAATTTTTTTTTTTTATCCCAATTCTATGATGATTACCTCCGCCAGATGCCCTGGCTCCTGGATCTTCTGTAACCTGCTTATGTACGTGTACGTATCTGCGAGTCTCAATACCATTTACCAAACGTATACTTTAAAAAATTATCAAATATTTTTTTAAATGTTCCGTAAAAACAATGATGAACTACTGGGTACCCACAGGTCTTGTAATACCCGATTAACTTAATGGTTTACTACAAATTTCTTTGCGCTCTGAACATCATCGGTGAGAGGCTTCGTACAAATTAAAAACCTTCTGTTAAAGTGTTTTTTAATTTTTTATTAAAGCTTTTGGATGGTTTCATCTGTAAATTGCAAATTTTTTCTACTATCAGCGGAAAAGCGCATGCGTTATCGGGTTTTTAAGACCTTAAAAAAGGGCGCATTTGATACATATTTTTTTAAGACGTACTCGCTATCTTTTTTAATTAACCATGCTTGTATGTATCATCTATTTAAACTTTATATATTTTTAAAGTTGCATGGTTTCATTAAAATGATCAGGAAAATATTTGTTTCAAATTTTTAATTTCGTATTATGTTTCACCAACTTATTCTTACTAGTACCACTCAGCGCGCTGCAAGCGCGCATAGGAAAAAAACAATAATTGTAACCTCAAAAGGCACTTTTCGAATATTTTAAAAACTTGTCCACCAATCAGCTCACGAATAAAATCTTACATTGAAAATCTCACCAAAATGGCGATAGCTCTCTTTTATAAAGGGACTACTAATAAAACATAGACTTTTTTGGTTTTGTACCCGCAGCTCCATCCAGCGGCCGAAAATTTTTTTTCAATCCAGTGAGTGTAGAACTTTTTTGTGTAGAATTATTTTGTGTAGAACTTACTTGTGTAGGAAGTTCTTGTGTAGATCTAATTCGGTGTAGTGTGTAGGAAATTTTTCGTGTAGAAAAACCAGGGGGTCTTTTTTATTAGTTTTTTTATTTATAAAAAACTCGGATGCCCAGCGTTATTGGGTTGTTTTGCTTGGAGGTCAATTGTTTATTAATTTTTTTGTACATAAAAAACTCGGACGCTCAGCGTTATAGAGTTGTATAGCTTGGGGGTTAATTTGTTTATTAATTTATTTGTTTATAAAAAACTCGGATGCCCAACATTTTTTGGGTGTTTAGCTTGGAGGTTAATTGTTTATTAATTTTTTTGTACATAAAAAACTCGGACGCTCAGCGTTATTGGGTTGTATAGCTTGGGGGTTAACTTGTTTATTAATTTTTTTATTCACAAAAAACTTGGACGCCCAGCGTTATTGGGTTGTCAATTTAGGAGGTATTTTATTTATTGAATTATTAGTTTATAAAAAAAGCTGGGCACCCAGCGTTATTGAGTTTTTTGTTTGCCTGATCTGTGCCGGAAGATTTTCAAATTTCGCGCTACCCCTGGGGCCGGGATCGGCCACACTGCTGAACAGACAAAAACGATGTTCCGCGCGAGTCTGCCATACACTTTTTTTCTGCTGAAGTATAAAAACATAATGATTAATAGGTCATGTTTTTATCGAATTCTCGAGTATTTAAGCGACGATTTTTTTTATAAACCTAACCTACATAATCGTTTGGATTTTATACAAAGAGAATCTACACTCGAGATATACCTAACTTTGTCTGTTAGTGTTCAGAACACAGTGGAAAAGCTTATTTTCACAAGTGCACGACAGTTGACTTGAGTTATTTGTACATGTGCAGACAAAACGGCTAACGGACTCTACGTTGAAGTGTTCAGCTATCGGAATCGGACGTCAGCACGCGGACCTTCAGCGGCATCATGCGATTCGCGAGCTGAGAGACATTTTGGTTTTGATGTAGACGATTTCTCACCACAAATGAAATTAATAAAATTGTAAATGTTCTGTTAATGAATAGTTATACTCACGCACGCAGTATCAGCTATTACAAAAAGCAGCCTGGCAGACGTATAGGCCGTACCAGCCGCAGCTGCAGGCTGCAGCCTGCAGGGCCACGCGGCACGACAGTCACAACTCACAGGTCGAAAATCGAGGTGCTGCCCGAGCCAACTCGAGCTCGCGGCGGCTGCTGTTTCGAGAAAAAAAAAATTGCCGGATACCTACACCAGTGCTTAGGTTATAGGTAGGTACCTAGCACTGAACAGTTCCGTTCCTCAGCCCGGATGAACCGGTCTGGCGGACGGGATTGTCTTCAAAGTTCATATGCATGCCGCCGTGTTGCACGCAAGGTACCTATATAGACTTCAGATAGCGCCCTACTTCAGACGCATGCCGCCTAAATTCGATCAAAGTTTATCCCGATCGCCAGACCGGTTCATCTGGGCTGAGATTTGAGAATCGGAACTGTTCAGTGCTAGGTACCTAAGCTCTGGTTTGTTCTGTATGTCTCATACCATGGGTTGATTCAATCAAATTTTTTTCTGTGTGACTGCAAAGGCGGAGCTGAGTTTCCAAAGTGCAGATTAATGTTTTTTGAATGATGTTTTTTTTTTCAGGATAAATAAAGTTAATCGCGAATTGTAAAAAAAATTAGTGTAAACAATATATTAATTAAAATCACTAAGTGAAATGGGAAATGGAGTTTATGATTTTTATATAAGTAAATGATATGTATAATGGGTGTATAAATTATCAAGTTAAAGTAATAATGAAAATCTATTGAAATGTTTTAATTAATTTTGCATCTCACTCCTTTTTTTCTTTTTGTTTTTTTTTTTTTTTTACTTCATATAGCTTAAATTTATATCCATGACTTTATAATAACAATTGTGGTTATGATATGTTGTTGAAAAAAAGTCTTACAAATAATTCTCGTTACAAAAATTTTCTAAGAACATACTTCATTATCATTCAAGTATTAATTTGCTTTTCTACCAAGTTAAATGTATTTATTCAAGCTCAGCCTTTCATTTGATTTATTGTGACGCAACAACTAAGAAAAAAAGATTTTTTTACTATGCATTATTTGGGATTATTAGTTTTTAGGTAAAAACAAGCATCGTCTTGAGCCAAGGGTACATTATTGGGGTGGGATTCTTGTTTTTAGGTATAAACCAGCATCAACTTTATCAGCCTCCATTGGTTTGTGGAGAAGTCATTGTAATTTAGATAAAAACCATCATCTATCTCTACTTAGGATAAATTCTTTTGGGTGGTTTGTGAATTGTCAGGTAGAAACAAGCATCTACTAAAAAAATTATTATTATTGTTGCTGCATCCAAATTGATGCTGGTTAATACCTCAAAACAAATCATTTAATAACTCATACTGGGTTGAAGTTGATACTAATTTTTACTCCAAAACTTACAATTTATCTTAAGTTTAGGTTTTGAGGTATAAACCAGCATCGACTTCTACCTAGCATGGAATGAGTCATTTGATAGAGACAAAATCCAGTATCCATTTGAACTTAAGGTGGATTGTTTAGGGTAGGATAATACATTTTATTAGAGATAAAAAAATCCTTGCATTAATGTCAGCTCCATTCAAATGAACCTGTCTTGCATTTTAGTGAAAAATAAGAGTTTTGTTAACGTATGAATTAGTTAAAAGAGAACTCTATAAGTTATTGATATCTATAAGATAACTATTTACTCGACTATTCAGTTGGTTTATACACAACGATAATTATAGTTATGCAGCTATCGAAAGTTCTTTCAATAATTTTAGCTCCATTTAAAGCAAGAACCGTCGATACGAATTTTTTTACTTGTACGGCTTTTATTATTTAACTATTTGAATTTGGCACCAAAAATAATTTTAAGAATTATAGCTGATGTCCATTTTGTATGTTGAAAAATTTTCCGCAAACCGCGTTTTAGTATCCCTTTCAGTTTCAGAGATATATAAATAAGAGTTGAAAAAGCACTATTTTGTACCACATGCGCAATATGAGAGGAAAAAATTATGGTTGGTGCAGAACAATTATATTTTCCAAGCCGTTTTGATTTTCAAATGATATTTATATTGTACAGGTTTGCGCCGGAGGCACTATACCCTCCTTTAACCGGCGATACCCTTTAACTAAGAATATCGATAAAAAATTATGAAATAATCACAAAATTAATTTGTGTTTACTCTTAGTAAAGACACTTAATATTCTGCGCTTCAATAATCAAAATGTAGGTTTATAAAAAATACCATAATAGTATAAAAAGTAAATTTCATTTTCAAAAAAAGAAAAACTAAATGAATGTTTACAATAATCACATCATTTTCATAATCAGAAACAAAACATCGTTGTCTTTATTTCTCTCAATTTACTATAAATTTTGATAGCCTTTCTGCAAATTTTGTATCGTTGTCTTATAGTTCTTTATGTCTCCCTTCAAAGTGCTGTATGTTATCAGATTATTGTTAGTACAACTGAAACTAGAATTCATAAAAATTAATTGTATACGGTTCCATTTTAATGAATGCTCATAAAGTGCTGAGCACCTGCATAGAGCGACGAAGGATTAATCAGTAAAAGTGGCAACTGTGCCGAATTTTCAGCACCCTTTTTTCATAATATTATAGAAAAATTACTTTCTCGTGTCAAATTAAATCACTGTGAGGTGTCTTACTAAAAAAATGAGCTGATGATGTTAACACTAGGGTATTCTGGAAAGCACCGAATGAAAAACACGTCAAAAAATCATCAAACATTTTATCTTCGAAAAACAGCTGGCTTTGCTAACGTAGATTTCGGGGTTCAAATACAAGCACTGCGTTAAGGCATGTGAGCGCAGATAAACTTAGGGAACCTAATTATCTGACCACCCTGGACATGACTTTTTCCGGAAGTTTGGTTTTTTTCTAGGATATACGCCCTGGGTCGCACCTGTGACCAATACATAATTTTTCCAGGAGGTTTTAAACTTGGCCGACTTTTGACTTCGATTTGGTCTCGATTGAAAGATTAAAAACGTGGCTCAAACTAAGACTAAGGTCCAAGACTGAGTAAAAAATAAGAAGAATCCTGGTTACGTGGTCCAATTTACTACGCAGCTCCGAGCTCGAGGCGCTCGAATAATTTTGCTTAGCACCGCGTAGTGATTTGAACCACGCGACCTGGAATATTCTTATTTTATATTCCGTCATGGTCTCGGTTTGAGCTGCGTTTTTAATCTTCAGAATGAAACCAAAATGGAGTCAAAATAGGAAAAATCACGGTCATCCGGTAGGTAGAATTCTCTTGTAAGTCGTATTCATAGAGACTCGAGCGTAACATTTTTTCGATGAAACTTGCATTCGACACCATTAAGTATACCCCACAGTGTATTTGCGTGCAGAAGTCGTCTTTCATAATGCAATTTACAAACATAATTTTTATACCCTGTGATATGGTACTTAGGTTATTTCTCTGATTCTCGCATTCTCTTGAGACCTCGCTTAAAGTTACAACTTTGAATTTATGAATTTAAAATTGCACCTGTGTTAACGGCACTTAAAAAAAAAAAAAAAAAAAAAAAAAAATGACGATGTCAAGAATAAATGTCGAAGTCGAAACGACGAAGAATAAATGTCTACCATGGCTACATATATTTTCTTTAGAAAAATTAGAGAGACGTTGAATGGTAGGTCAGGCTCAGCCGGTCATGAAAATATTTTAACTTGTTTTATAAAGACCCCCGTGAAATGATGAAAGTTAAAAAAACTTTTAAGCAACCACAGTATAGTATTTAATCTAAAAATATTGTATTGAAATAGATATGAGTAAGATGTATTTTGAAATTGTGCACCTGTATATTTTTTGAAGTTAATTTAAATTATGTTTGTTTTTTATAATACAAACAATTAACATCAACGTTGTGCTTTAAAGAAATTGTGTATTGTTTTCATCTACATCATTATACGCAGCATCCGTATTTTTTGTCCATCCGTCCGTTCGTCCGGGATCGACTTTAAAAATTTGATTACAACGCTCCTAATCATCGGATTCAATTCAAATTTGATATACGGATATTTTCGAAGATGTAGATTATGAATCTAATTTCCGTTTTTTAGTTCTATTTTTTTTTTAAATGACAAGCATTTCTATTTTATAGATTTTTGTCATCAGTTTTATTTTAAAAATTTAGCATGTTCTTCCAATGCATTCGTTTTTTAAAAAATTACGTATACGTCTGTTTTCAAGAATGCCGATTACAAATATCACTTTGAATTTTTAATTTGTTTTAAATAAAGTGCACTTAAATAAGGTGAAATTATAATTCTCTCCTAATATATTGGATTTGTACGAAAATTTGTTTTCGATGTCTTTTGAGGGTCAAGATAACGAATCTGATTTTCAATTTTAAATTTGATGACTCTATTTAGGTCTATATTCAAATAAAGTTAATTTGAAATTTTTGCCCCATACATCTAACTCGTAATAAGTTTTGTGTATTGGGATCTCTAATGCTCCTCATTTTGAATATGACCATAGATTTTTATTTTACCCTGAATGAAGTTTACTTATATTAGGTAAAATTTTCCTTTGTTCTCAATCTATATTAGAACAATCAGAAATTTCGTGTACACCTGTTTTCAAGGGTGCTGATTACAAGTATCACTTTGAATTTTTAATTTGCCACAATACTTAAATACACTTAAATAAGGTGAAATTATAATTCGCGCTCAATACATTGGATTTGTTCGGAAATTTCTATTCTTTGGCTTTTGAGGGTCCAGATTATGAATCTGACCTTCAATTTGAATCTAATGACTCTAATAAGGTCTACACTTAAATAAAGTTAATTTGAAATTTTTTATTCATAAATCGAACCGAGAATCGAACTGTAGTAAGTTTTTTGTACTGGGATGTCTAAGGTTGCTCATTTTGGGTATGTATGTATATATACGAAGCCCAGACATTTGGAAGACTTTTTTTGTTTTTTTCATCACTAATATGGTTGTAGATTTTTGTTTTAAAATATTTTTGATTAAATTTATACTCTAAATCAAGTTTAATCATTTACGTAGTATCATAATATCATAATATTTGATATTATTGAATATATTTGTCTATGCGCGAGTGAGCGAAGCGAGCGAGCGTTTTGTGCTAGTAAATTATTACTGGCTTTCAATATGATAAATTTTTTTTTTTATTCTTAGCATTGCTCTCGTCAAATCCTAAGCTTATTTTCGATCTCTTCAATTTTGGTATCAATTCATTTTCTGCTTCTTTAGATATTGTATCTACGACTATATTACGGGCAGTGGTCCGACCAATTTTGGCATGTTTCCAGATTCCCGCATTAGGAACTGCACTTATGGCATTAGAGATTTTAGCTTGAGCTCTCCACGATACATTGGCTTCCGTTGCGTTCCCCACGAAGGTTGACTTAGCAGCAGCTACTTCTCTTTCAAAATCACTGGTGATTTTTGAAGGCATTTTGAAATCCTTGTCGGGAGGAGGTGCGTCTAGACCAAGATTCTTCTGCCAGTGATCAGAACCCTGTGCGTGTCTTTTTAAATTGTAATGGGTAGCCCGAAAATCTTTTTGAAAATTGCAAACTTTGCAATTGGCTTTTTTACCTTTTTTAATCAGCCAATCTTTAAATCCTTTAAGAGGAGGATATAGGGGCTCAATCAGCGCCGCCTGATGTAAAATTCGTATTTTTCAAATAACTTTTTTTTTACAATATAAAAGCTTATAAAATTTCATACACGTGATTAAAATATGTTTTTTTATAGTGCTTACCCATTGTTATGTCGGAATTCAACAAAAAAATTATTTATTAAAAATTCATTCACCATAGCAGAAGTCACCAAACGCTCATCAACGATTTCATTTCACTCGTAAAAAAAAATTTCAACATGAAACGTAAAAACAAATAGTAAGCACTATGGCTGCTATTACAGAGTATATATTTCTGCAAATACTTTTAACTTTAGTGATGATATAAAGATTTGAGATGAAAAGTACGGTCGCTGGAGCAAAGTGATAAAACAGATTTTTTTAAACATGGCTTGTACCATAGAGTTAGCATGTAGATAGTTAACTCAAACATCTTTTTTTTTTTTTTTTTTTTTGCAAAATTGACGTGCAATTTTTTTTTTATTTTCATGGAAAAAAACTAGTTATGATAAAAAAAAGTACAAATAACAGTATGCTACATTTTTTTTTTATTCCGTATGTAGAAAAAAAGTTATTTCGAAATCACGAAAACTCAACTTAGGCGATTCGAGTCGGCTGCTGTCAGCTGTGAACAGCTGTGAAAAAACAGCGTGCCGTAAGAAAGGCTATCACAGAAGCTTTGCGTCGTCGCACTTACGCAGCGACGCAGCAGCAGTTTAATAACTGAGATATTGATTATTTTAGTGTAAAAAGTTTGAAGTTTTAGGTTGATTTAGTGTCTCCATGCAGCTAGCATCGGCCTATATATCAGGTAGCCGACCGCGACGCATGGACGCCTGACCCCCGCGAATATTGTACAAACTGCTGCTGCGTCGCTGCGTGAGTGCGACGACGCAATGCTCCTGTGATCTTTCGCCTTTATCGATAAAAATTGATAAGATCAGCGGTATGGTTCTTTTAAAAAAGTGAGAAGTTTTTTATGAGTATTCTTGAGAGATTATTCTCACCATGAATTGTAGGAGTGTTAAAAATGTGTGAATAATCTGTTATTTGAGCTAAAATTCAGTTCATTACCCCAGCTGGTGCACAATTAATTTCAAAGCATTGTTTACATTTACACAACTTTCATTCAAATATTCTTTATTCTCATTGAAAACAATTTTTTCATGAAGTGAACTGCTACAAAAAGATAGATAAGTATTGTATAAAATATGTTGAATGTTTTATTGTAAAAAAATATTATTCTTTGTGTTAATTTTGTTTTTCAGGAAGATGTTGCCTCGGATGTTCCTAACTGTTTGGAGCTTATGGACACCTACATTTTGGATAAAAAGCCTTGATATAACCTGAATTTCCAATAATGATGCACATCTTTACAGCAGCTGTTAAATAAAAAGTTTGTTTACATATTACAGCTAATCATCTAGATACAGAAGTCGACATCCAAGTAGTTACAAGTGGTGAAACACTATTGCTAAAGAAAATGGTGCCTATTGCCTTTACAATAAAGATCATAAAGTTTACTTAAATGAACCAGGTTACATAAAAGATTTATTTGCTTTCAATTTTGGCTGACAGAGAAATGAACAGAAAAATGAATTAGAATGTAGCCTCCTGGTTGTGTCGGTTTTTCTGAATGGTTCTTGTATATTCTTTGCCAGTGCTTCCAAAACCCATTATTCATGGTGTTTTCACTAAAATCCCTCAGTATTAATTTCCTCTTAGTATAACCCAGAAACTAGCTCAAAGAAGTTTCCCAAAATTGAAAGTAAATGATAACTTCAATACTTCTTCAGATTTGTCTAGTTACACTCAATGTATACTCTGCGATCTTACATCTAATCTATGTGCCAAATTTCAGCCATATCCATGACCCGAATGTCTCGTCATCTCCTTGTCAGCCAAAATTCATAGCAAATGAATTTGATAATAAACCATAAACTTCTTGGAGTTAGGTTCTGTCTAAGAATAAGGGCAATTCATAGTGATTGATTGTAACATAAACACTATAAATAATGGGTTTTGGAAGCTCTGAGAAAGAACAATTGTGTTCTAGATGAAGATATAATGATTGTGAAGTTTATTTGGATGCTCCAGCATGCATAAAAAATTAATTATCTAGTAGTAGAAGAAATATTACAGAGTACACATTGATGATAACCAGACAAATCTGAAGAAGTATTACAATAATTATTTACTTACAAATTTGGCTGCCAAGGAGATGACCCGACTATCGGGTTATGAAATTGGCTGAAACTTGGCATATAGGTCTCAAATGAATTGAAATATAGCCTCCTGATTGTGTCAGTTTCTCTGAATGTTTCTTGTATATTATTTCCCCGAGCTTCCAAAACCCATTATTCATGGTGTTTTCACTAAAATCCCTCAGTATTAATTTCCTCTTAGTGTAACCCAGAAACTAGCTCAAAGAAGTTTCCCAAAATTGAAAGTAAATGATAACTTCAATACTTCTTCAGATTTGTCTAGTCATCCTCAATGTGTACTCTGGAATCTTACTTCTAATACTAGATACTGAATTTTTCATGTAAGCTGGTGCATCCAAGAGAACTTCATAATCATTATTTATCTACTACACAATTATTATTCTTTCCCAAAGCTTCCAAAACCCATTATTCATGGTGTTTTTGCTACAATCACTCGCTATGAATTTTCTTTATTCGTACACCAGTAACTTCTTGGAGTTATTTTCTGATTTAAGAATAAAGGAAAATCATAATGAGGGATTTAAGTAAAAACACCATGAATGATTGGTTTTGAAAGCTCTAGGAAAGAATATATGAGGATGGTTTGGACAGAAACTCACACATCAGGGGGGTCCATTTTAATCTATATGCAAAATTTATTTCTACAAAATACTCTTTACTCTCCAAGTTTTTGAAAGCAATCTCAAAATTTTAGATATCATGTTCCTTACATTCATAATTAAATGCATTATTATTTTTATTCATACCAGGTATTTTAAATCAAAAAATTTTAGACAATTTGTATGAGAGTTATTTATTAAAAAATATTATTTTTTATACAAAAACTATTAATTTTTATATTTTACTTTAGTTTCGCATGGCTTCGCGAACCCTTTCTTTGAAGTCAATCTTTCTCTGTCTTTCTAGTACAGCATCTAACTTCTGAAACAAAAATTTTTTTTTTCAATTAATAAAAATTATAATTTACTTTTCAATTTGGTTCTTAAAGTTGGTTTCCAGTGTCTTTATGAAAAATATTAAATAAACAAAAAATTAAAACTTGTCAAATTTGCTTTTTTTATATGGTAATAATAAAATTATCAAAATAATATCTAAATGCTATTCACAATAAAATTATCAATTTACTGACCTCTTCAGTCCTTAATAGTCTATCAAAGACACTCTCCTGATTTTTTTCCTGATAGTAATCGACATAAGTACCTCTCCTAGCAAACCCTCTGAATCCTCCTTGATTCCACCTGGTTCCTTGTCTTCCCCTGGCTGCCCATCCTGCTCGAGCTCTCCCTCCTGTCCACTCATTTTCATTTCTTCCTCCATTCCATCCTCCTCTCGTTGTCGCTCCTGCTCCTGGTCCTCCCCTTGGTAACCATACGGCTCCTCCTCTTCCTCCTCTCCAACCAGCTCTTCCACCTAGACCTCCTCTCCACCCACCTCGACCTCCTCTTCACTCACCTCGACCTCCTCTCCATCCCGGTCCTCTATCAACTCCAAAATTGTTCCAAATGTACGGGTTGTTTTCCTGTTCATGCTGTGCAGGGGGAGCTTGATGTCCTTGACCAGGTTGGTGTAAGTGTACGGCTGGTTGGGTTGGTTGCGGTCTAGGGTTTTGTGTATGGTATGGTATTTGTGGGAGGGGTACGCGGTCCCTACCCGGGAACATGCGACCCCAGCACTCAGGTATACACCCATTGTGCTGATTTCCCTGCCTTACTCAATCCCTGTTCGAGGCCACTTCGATGTGGCCTATTGCCGTCGTGATTGCCGTAACACTTGCCTCCCTTAGATTCAATGGATCTATAATGGGTCCGCCAAGCCTTCTGGTCCGGAGTGTGGCCCAAGCGGGACATTCACAAAGAAGATGTCCCGTCGTTTCGGCCGATTCTCCGCACCACCTGCAGTTTGAGACATCGCTGAGTCCTATCCTTGATAGGTGATGTCTCACCATCCAGTGGCCCGTAAGCCAGCCGATGATCTTCCTGAGTTTTGTTCTGCTAGTCCTTCTCAGGTCTCGCAGCCATGTTTCAGGCGGCTTGTCACCGATGAGGCTCTTTGCCTGCCTCAGCCCCTGGTGATCATTCCATCTTCGGTCAGCTACACCTGTCATCCAGCGTTCCATGGCTTCTTGCATTGAGCAATCGGGCATTCCAACGTTGCATTGGTCCGCCCTGATGCTCAAGGCGCCCCGGTTCGCCAGCCTGTCTGCCTTTTCGTTGCCCAGGATCATCGAGTGTCCTGGCACCCATAATAGGGTGACACAGTGGTTCAACGCCATGTTGGTCAGTGCCTCTTTGCAGAGAGCCACTTCCCTCGAGCTTGTGGCCCAGCCCTTGAGCGCCAAAAGCACCGCTTTGCTGTCGGAGCAAATCGTGACTGGGCATCTCCTGTTAACCTCTCTCAGCGTGGCCCGTGCACACTCCGTGATCGCCCTTACCTCAGCCTGAAAGACTGTGGCAAAGTCGTCAAGGTGTAGCGCTATCTCCCTGGAACAGCCCTGTCTCCAGGCTCCGGCGCCAACGCCTTCCTTTCTTTTCGAGCCATCTGTGAACCAGACAACTCCCTGACCTGTATACTTGTGCCGTCCTCCTTGCCAGTCAGCCCGGCTGCCCGTTTCGACTCTAAACGGCTTGTTGAAACTGATGTTCCTCGCCGTATGATCGAGCTTGGGCAGCTTCTCCAGATTTAGTTCTCTGGTTATCTGCCGGTCTGCCAGGTGGTCAACCTTCGCTTTGCCATCGTAGCGACACACGGCCTTGAAGGCCGCACTTCTAACCACGAGGTCAAGCGGAAGGGTTCCCGTCAGACGTTCCATCGCAACCAGTGGTGTGGTGCTCATACATCCCGTAAGGCCTCTCAAGACGAGGGCCTGTACGCGATCCAAAATTGACTTGGCGCCCTTTACCGTCGCCACCCGGGGAGCCCATATGACTGCCCCGTGTAGTAGCTAGGGTTTCAACACCGCTGTGTATAGCCAGTGTATCTTTTCGGGCTCCAGTACCCATGTCCTGCCAAAAGCCCTTCTGCATGCCCAGAAGGACTGAATCACCTTTGCGGAGGTGATATCGAGATGCCTTTTCCAACTGAGTTTGGAATCGAAAGTGACTCCCAGATACTTAATCTCATTGGTCAGGTCTAGTGCCCTTCCCATGAGATGTAGGCCCTTGACAGGGCCTACCTTGTATCTGGTCGTAAAGCACGTGACTCCAACTTTGCTCGGGTTCACCGTCAAGTGGACCCCCTTACACCATTTTTCGATGATTCCCAGTGCTAGTTGCATTAGGCCTGCCGCCACATCCAGATCGTCGGCCCTAACGAGAATGAAGATGTCGTCAGCATATGCCAAGGCAAAAATGCCGGCTTCATCCAACAATCTCAGTAGGGTATCGACTACCAGGCACCACATAGTGGGAGACAAAACTCCCCCCTGTGGGCATCCCTTACCGATCCTACCCTTGCGGATACGGTCGCCCCATGTGGCCAGCAGGCTCCTGGTGCTTAACACGTGGCACATCCATCTCACCAGGGTGGGCGGAATGGCATGATTCTCTGCACCCTTGCGGATGCTATCCGCAAACATGTTGTAACCACAATTGTTATTTTAAAGTCATTGATATAAATTTAAGCAATATAAAGTAAAAAAAAAAAAAAAAACAAAAAGAAAAAAAGGAGTCATGCAAAATTATATATTATTTCCCTCAATGTATATACTTGTACAATTTTTGTATTACAAAAGTAAAAAGTGTTAAAAAGGATAGAATGAATCCTGGTATACCTATCCATGACTTTATAATCACACAAATGTTTTTATAAAGTGATGTATATAAATTAAAGCTTTATTAAGTAAAAAAAAAAAAAAAAAAGGAGTCAAATGCAAAATTAATTAAAACATGTCGATACATTGATTATTATTTTAGCTTGATTATTTTTTTACATCTTACACATATGTCTAGGAATATCATTAAAATCGTAACCTCCATTTTAATCAGTAGTTTTAATTTATTTCTTCAAACCTCCACGCTTTCACTTAAATTGTTAACACTAAATTTTTGTACAATTGGCGATTCGTTGCATGTATTTATCCTGAAAAAAAAAAAAACATTCATGATGAACGTTACTCTGCACTTTGAAAATACTCGGCTCCGCAATTGCAGTCAGCAGCCACCGCAGCCCCGCAGCTCAAGTCGGCTCGGGACTCGGGAGTCGGGAACTCGGGAGTCGGGTACCATGGTCATGCAGGCCTCTGCAGCAGACAGCAGCAGCTACTACGTCTGCCAGCCAGGGTTGGGCGGTGTGGCACTTTAGTGACTCACCATGGTAAGCCACCTGGTGTATTGGTGTACTAGGCGCATTATACCCAGCGTTCGAAATAAATAATTTTTTATAAACAATTAAACAAACCGACAAGCTCTAAACCCCCATAACGCTGGGGAGAGTGGTGAATAAATAATTTTTTATAAACAACTGAATAAACCAACAAGCTCTAAACCCACATAACGCTGGGGAGAGCGATAAATAAATAATTTTTTATAAACATTTAACATGATTTATTCATTATCGTTATTATTTTAGCTAACATAAAATGTACCTTTTCAATCCTTTGTTTTTGTTCGACTTTCTGCGCGTGAAGGGGTATGGTCTTTTGTCGAACTTCGAGGATCCCATTTCGACAAAAAAATTTTAGACACCAAAACAATAAAGAAAATTTAAAAAGTTTCTTATCGTTTTGATAATACTTCACAATGTATTTAAATAATGAATTATTAAAAAAAAAACAACTCATTTTGTTAAAGCTCATCGCCTTGTGCACGGCGTAAGCATAGCAAATGTGGTTATGTACTTACGTATACGGAAAAAGTATACTAACGGAAATCAACTCGCCCGCTCCAATTGAATATTTTATTACAAATAAAATTAATTGTTCATAGAACATAAGTTCTTCAGTTTTAATTAATTAATAGTTAATTCGTATGAATACGATTTTAAAATGAAAATTAAAAAAATTTGCTGATATTAGCTACAAATAAATACTTAATTCATTTTATTACATAATTTTCAGTTTTTAATTATATATTAGTTAGAAAAATTTAAGAAAATTTATGTAATATGAAGAATAATAAATTATTTTAATGATGACTTTTGAATTAAAAAAAAAAAAAAAAAATGTATTTCGAAAATTAGTGCTACGGACTGTAGCTTATTTTTTATTTTAAAGTTGGTACGAGTGCTTACACTGCGCTTATAGTGTTATTGCTAGTTATTGCGAGCACTGAAGTCTGCAGAAACCGGATTGGCAAAACATGCCGAAAGGAAAAGGTAAATATTAATCTATTATAATCTCTTATAAAAGCAATAAATTATTTAAAAAATATGAAATTTTATTTATTGCAAGCGATTTTTTAACATATTTAAGCAATAGTTTTTTTTTAAGTCCGAAGCTAATCGTGCTTAGTTAACTTGGAAGAAGCATGCTGAGAAAGTGTTTTTTTTTTTTTTTTAACAAACTTTAATAAATTAATTTTGATATTTTCTTTTTCTTTTTTTTTCAATTCAGGATACGCAAAAGGTGGGGCAGGTGGCCGAAAAAGCAGAGGTTCATCATGAATGTTTTTTTTTTTCAGGATAAATACATGCAATGAATCGCCAATTGTACAAAAATTTAGTGTTAACAATTTAAGTGAAAGCGTGGAGGTTTGAAGAAATAAATTAAAACTACTGATTAAAATGGAGGTTGCGATTTTAATGATATTCCTAGACATATGTGTAAGATGTAAAAAAATAATCAAGCTAAAATAATAATCAATGTATCGACATGTTTTAATTAATTTTGCATTTGACTCCTTTTTTTCTTTTTTTTTTTTTTTTTACTTAATAAAGCTTTAATTTATATACATGACTTTATAAAAACATTTGTGTGATTATAAAGTCATGGATAGGTATACCAGGATAAATTCTATCCTTTTTACCATTTTTTACTTTTGTAATACAAAAATTGTACAAGTATATACATTGAGGGAAATAATATATAATTTTGCATGACTCCTTTTTTTCTTTTTGTTTTTTTTTTTTTTTTTTTACTTTATATTGCTTCAATTTATATCAATGACTTTAAAATAACAATTGTGGTTACAATATGTTGTTGAAAATAAGTACAAATAATTCTCGTTAAAACAATTTTCTAATAACAGACTTCATTATCATTCCAGTATTAATTGGCTTTTCTACTAAGTTTAAATTACTTATTCAAGCTTAGCCTTTCATTTGAATTTTTTGTGATGCAACAACTAAGAAAAAAAGATTTTTTTATCATGCATAACTTGGGATTATTAGTTTTTAGGTAAAAACAAGCATCGTCTTGAGCCTAGGATAAATTATTGGGGTGGGATTATTGTTTTTAGGTATAAACCAGCATCAACTTTATCAGCCTCTATTGATTTGTTGAGAAGTCATTGGAATTTATGGATTATGTTTATGAATTGTCAGGTAATAAAAAGCATCCAGTAAAAAGTTAGCGTAGCTAACTCATTTTATTCATATATTACCCACTAACATAATGTTCATGAATATTTTTTATGCTTGTTTGTATGAGAAGTCAATGTTAGTTTTTAAGACACCAATAATTTGTGTACCTAATATGGCCCCCTTGAAATAATTTATTAATTCCGATTTGTTCCTATCTTAAATCAAGCAGTATATGAGATTTAAAAACCTAGAAAATTTTTATTATTTTAAAAATGATTTATTTAAAAACTGAGCCATTTTTTTATATTTTAGAGAGCTTTGCAACCAGTCGAAAAATTACAACTTTGAATTTTTATAAAATTTTGTTTTTATAGCTAGAATAATTTTTTTTGGTAATGAAATGAAAAAAAGCATTGAAACAATTACATTTTTTTTTTTTAAATAACATTAGGATAGGATTTTCTAAAAAGAAAATATGATACTACACTTTGAAATATCGTTCTTTATACTAATTCGCGGGGGACCATAATAGGTACACTGCAGAATAAATAGTTAATAAAGAATGAAACCCGTTAGAAAAAGAGTTGAACAAAAACTACAATCGCGTTTTAAAGCTGAAACTATTTCGCATCGAAGCTACTTATCAAAATTTTGGTCAGGTGTGTCTAAATCTTTCAACAGACCATTTACGTACAACCTAAAATAATAACGAAGATATACGAAACGAGTTTTAGCTACAGGCGTGCGGAAAAATAATTTTCAAATGTTCTAAACAACTCGAAACTTCATAATTGAGGATTTTTGACTTCTTCCTACCTTGTAGAGATGCCGCATATCGAAATAACAGGGGGGGAGGGGGGCATATTAAGCACAGGGCCATATTAGGTACACCTACCTTACATTTAATGCTTTGACAATTAAATTTGGAGTACTCGATCAAAAAACCAAATTAATAGGTACGATCCTAATTACCAGACCTTTACAATTCGATTGTTTTGCTCAACTAATTTTGCATCAAGTACTTCTTCAAGATGGAAATTTTGACCAAATTTTAAGTAGACATTTTCATCTTCATGACATAAAACATCGTTCCCATCTTGTGCACTCGCTTTTCTGACCCTTGTGTAACCGAACACCTTTGAACCGGCTTCGCCGGCCCTCAAGCGCGACAATCACACATGGGCGCAAAAATCAAAATTGCGCCTTACGTACGAAATACATATTATTAAATGTGACATTCAAATAATACAAATAATTTAAATTTACAGGCAAAGAGGAAATATTACTTCAGCAGTGGGAATATCTGCAGCTATTCAGTTGGCCTGAACATTTGCTCGAACCCATGGTCATTCGATAACTCGTTTTATTACCATCGCGCTGTAGAGTGCTTGAATATATGAAAAAAGCTTCTTTGTTGAATCAGGATCTGACAGGTCTCCTGGTGAAGAACTCGTCGTCTCGAACTTTTCGAGCTTTGTGCTTTTCAACGTGAGAAACGATCGTCTCAAGCAGCTGCAGGCTGAACGTTCGGGGCATACGCGCGTTCGGTGACAATGAGTTCCTCACCTGAAGCCACGACGGCGCCATTTAGCATTGTGACTTCGTCAACAAGAAATACGTCGCAACCTACCAGACGCCTTAGGAATCGTGTACGGTGTATCGGCCGTTCTCGCGGAAAACCCGATGTTCTCTTGCGGAACCGACCAAAGGGCGAGAATCTGGTTCGTCGGGATCGACAAGCAGACTATAGACTTTTACGCAAAGGTGGTCAAGTACGTCAAGTTCTTTGGAAACCAGAAAATCGTAAGCGAATGCGGCTCTTCAGACGGCTTCGTCCGGGTATTCTTGGCAAACAATCACGGTAACGGCAACCCGGAATTCCATGAAAAATTCAGCAAAGAAGTCGAGCGAAATTGTTTCCGTGTTTCAAGGACAACTTCCGAAAGGACCGCAGCAACACCGAGTCAAGTTGTCAAGACGCGATGGACTCCACTCAAAAGCTCGTTGACGGGGATGATCAAACGATTAGCCGAGGTGCTCAGATCGAGAACAACCACGATCCTGAGGTTTAAACTCTCACGTTCAGATTTCAGATCAACGCAAACTCAAAGTCTCAGTACCTGACTTACAGCAGCGACCGGAACTACGACCAGGTAGCCCAAAAGTTTGTCGTCCCTTCTCAATCTCAATCGATGTTGCTTTAAGCGAATCACCAAAAAGTATGAAAGTACTAGAATCGATTGATCAAACCTCCTACCCCTGACCTGATCCGTCAGAAAGATTAAATGAAGCAAAGCCTCCGAAAGCGAAACTATAAAACGACCGATACTTTGCTTGAATGGCGATTGCAGTGATTGGAAATAACTAAGTCCCGAGTCGCAAACTCGCGTTGGCAGTCAACCCGGCGAGCAACGTCGCTGTGACGACCGGAGGACTGAAGAAACTTCACTGCAGTGGCCGGAGACGTTGGTTATTCCGGTATTGAAGCTGGTGCGAGTGGCGGTGCTCCGGAAAACAATTAACAACAAACTGTGCGTGATGGAACGTTGTGGACAGCTTTTTGTGTACCCGTGTCATCGTACCACTCGTCACATAGGAGCCTAATACAAGCTGTTTCTGCTCGAGGCGATGGCCAACATATTGTGTCAGCAGCCGGATCCAGCCGTTGTGAGTGCCATGTCGACCTTCGTCCTTAACTTGAGCGTGTCCATGAACGACCAGCTCGTGGGAACGAGTCTTATGGAAGATTTGATTATTGATCAGGGTCGTAGAGAACCACGAGTATCTTCCAAACCTCGACATCGCCGTGGGCACTTTATTGGTGATGAATTTCATGGGTGTTGAAGAGGATCTCGGAGTTCACGTCGACCAACTAAGTCGCGGTTAATCCGAAGAGGCCTTTTGGAAAGCTGTAAGCGCTTCTGTTCGAGAAAAGTATAGTTTTGGTTGAGGCTGCTTATTTATATTGTATAATTTATTATTTTTTCAACGATTATATTTTTTAATTAGCTTATTGTCAGTTAAAAATAATTTATTTAAATTTAAAAATTTTCCGCATACATAAATAAAGCTATAAATTTTTAAGTACATAAAAACAATTTGCGCGATTATGTAAGTACTATGATTAAAAATACGATTGTATTAGAAATAAAAGTCTTTAGTTTAATTGAAAAGATTTTTCTCTTTCTGAGAATATATTATCCATCTTAAAAAAAAAAAAAAAAAGATAGTAATTTTTAGTGTTTACCGATAATTTTTTCTATAAAATCTAATTGATAGTTAATAATTAGAAAAAGTAGAATGTAAATTAGATATGGATCAGAGTTTGTCAGTTATTATTTTTTTCGTTAGTTACATTATTTATGTAAGTTTATAAATAAATATAAAATATCATATAAAGTAAGGAAAAATTTTAATACTTGAGCTAATAATAAAATGTGTAAATAATATTACTTTTATTTTTTCATTTTTTAATTTGTCTTTTTATTTTTTCCATGAATAATTCAGTATTTGTCTTATTATTTACCTAATTTTAAATTTATAAACTAAGATTTCAGTTGAACATAAGAGTCCTGCAATACTTTCGCTGAATAGAAACTAAGAGTTCTGAAGCAAATTGATGAGTTTATTTAACAGAGTACGAAACCAGTTGGAGTAAGAGACCAGTTTCAAATTAAGATTATATAGCCCATCCGACAAAATTTTGCCACCATGAAGAGTATATTATTATGACACAGCTGCTACAATTACAAAATTTGTTTTCATCCGCTAATATTTTCACTGCTGAATTACTTTTCTTGTTTCTGATTTATCAAGTAATGACAACATCTTACTGTTCTTTACTTAACAACAGTCAAAGTACACTGAGCTTCAGAAAGTTCTTTGCTGCTAATGTACTAACGGATACTGTTACTCCTACAAAAAGATGGATAATTTAGAGCATTACTAAGTTCTTTTGTAGTCCTAACAATATGTTTTAAAAAATGTATTATGCTTCTGAAATCTGAATGCACACAATACTTTAAAACCATGTAATATTATGTAATGATGGTCATTTTAAACAATCACTGGACAAATTTATAGCTGAGAAATTTAAAAAAAAAAAAAAACCTTTACTTTACTTTAATTGAAATTAATTCACTTTTTTTTATCCGTGTGTATGCCTATAAACGTATGTACCTATGCTGTACTCTGATTCTCCGTAAATGATTTAGAGCCATGCCCCAACAATTCTAATTATTACCTGAACCTAAGCTGAGCTCACTATAGGACTTACAAAGGCCTGTTAAGTGAAAATTCAGTGATGAAATTAGCTGAACGCTAATAAGCCTAGCTGAGCATTTAGCTAAGGCTCTTACTAGGGAGTTTGTTATAAATTAATAATAAATACCTGAGACTCTTCTGGGTCTGTTTGGTGGTCTGCCTTGAGGCCTTTTTTCACCTATTCTCGAAAAAAAATCATATTAAGTATAATATGTATATATTATAATATACATTAAATTATAATATATAATTATGATATAGCATAATATAACCAATATATTATATGTATAATATATTGGTTTTTCTACCATCAGTCCTTCCAATTTGAGAATTCCTCCGTCTCCGGCTAGGTGCTTCAGGAGCAACATTACCCAATGCCTGCCATTTATTCTCAGTTACTATTAAACAATGATAAAATATGTGTTTTTATTTTAGATAAAATTCATACTCGTTTAAAATTAGAAAGTGTCTATATACACTGCAAATCCTAGTGTCTTAGAGTGTCATGTTTTTAAGACACTTGCAGCCATCTTATGATTTTAAGACACTTAAACGTCTTATTTTAAACACTTGCGTGTTTAAAAATGTCCGCCGTTTTTCCAGTGCCCATCAGCAGCAAGGCCGAGTAACCTACCCTTATGGAAAAAATCGGTGTAAACACCGAAAAATAACACTGAAAATAACACCGAACTTCTACACCGCATTGGGTGTGATTTCGCACACCCAATGCGGTGTTACACCCAAATGGAGTGTTACACCCAATGGAGTGTAACACCCAAAGGAGTGTTACACTAAACCGAAAAAAAATAAAATTAGCCTCATGGGGATTCGAACCATCGATCTTCAAGTTGACGAAAATTTACCGACCACTTTATCCACTTAGCCACGCTCTTGATTGAAAATACTATGTTTAAAATAATATATAAACATTAAAACAAACTTTTTTTGATTATTTAGTTTGCATATGATTAAAAAAAATTACTTTTAACTTGTTTATAAAAACTATATTAACAATTATTAAAATAAAAATTTCAGTGTTAACACCCGAAATTCGGGAGTTTTTCATAAAAATTCATTTTTTTATTTTTTTTTGGCAGAGATTAAAACAATTAAACCACCTTATTTCTTTTTTGATAAATTGATTTGAACTTTTTATTATTAATTATATTTATTCTCATGATTTCCTTTAATTCACAAAGTTTCGATCGCGTCATCAACGTCGTATGTCCTAATCTGCCAATAGCACTATAGTTTTGAGCCTACGAGACTTAGAGGTCTAAAATTTTATAGACGGTATAAGTTTGAATGTCGATACGTTAATGTGCAGTCTTGGCCATCCAGGTTACCGATGCCGGGGGTACCTGGGGGTCTTCTCCGAGCAATCGGGTCTTATTCTTTGGATGTGATTTTTTGATGTGAATTTTTAATAAGTACGTCAAAATATAGTACTTTTTAAATAAAAGCATGTTAAAAAATTATTATTATTTTTGTCATAATTGCATTACTAATGATTGGTTTCAAAAAATTTCAAATATTTTCATTTTTTTGTCTGTTACTATTTTTTTCTAAAATAATCATTTTTACCGCTCCTTTGGCCGAATATATACTTTTAGTTCTTAACTTAAAGGTTCATGTATTTTTTACAAGGGTTTTTTCATTATTTCAGTTCGGACGTAATTTTCTAAATAAAAAAATGAATTTTGAACAAATTACTTTAAAAAAAAAACTTAAATGTTTGACGATAAAAATTTAATGAGTTATTCGAATTCTGGAATAATTTTTAGTAATTAATTTCATTTTTTTGTATTTCAATTACTGTCTCAGACGTTTTGTACTTACTTTATAGTACACGACGAACTCACGATATATCTGTGCAATAATAAAGAATTTCCAGTTATGGTATTTATTTTTGATCCTAGTGATTAAGCATATCATCTATTGAATTCTTCATTAATTTTTTATTAAAAACGGATTGAGCGTCAAAATTCCATTTTGAGTGTAACATTCCAATTAACTTTAAACTTTGGTGTAAACACTAATTATTTTAGGTGTAATACCCATAATTATTATAACTTAACTTTGGTGTTAGCACTAAACCTTTTATGTATAAACTCGCAATAGTGTGGGTGTTGACACCCAAAACTTAAGTGTTAACACTTAACTTCGGTGTTAACGGTGAACATATTGGGTGTAAACTCCCATTGCGAGTGTCAACACCCAACAGTCGAGTGTCAACGCTTAACTTTGGTGTAAACACTGAACCTATTGGGCTTAAACTCCCAATTGTGGGTGTCAACACCCAACAGTTGAGTGTCAACACTTAACTTTGGTGTTAACACTGAACCTATTGGGTGTAAACTCTCAATTGTGGGTGTCAACACCCAACAGTTGAGTGTCAACACCGAACTTTCGGTGTTAACACTCAAAATCTAGTGTTTACACCGAAAAATCAGTGTTAACACTGAAAATTCGGTGTTTACACCGGTTTTTTCCATAAGGGTACCTAACCGTTAATTAAGCCGATGTGGATTTTAGTTGGGGCCCTGGAACCTAAAGGATCGTGAACCAGGAGTTTACAATAATATCTTCAGGCGCTAGTGGCCCTTCCGCAGCCGATTGCTTGAGCCAAAGCTCCTTGGCGAGGTTATGTCGTGTTCGTTGCAGCAGTGGCACGGGGCTCACTGTGCACCGAAAGTACTAAAGATTAATAAGTATTAATTAAAATAGATATCTTGTTTATTTATTCACCAGCTTTAAAAACAGGTATCCCTTGATATCGTTAATCAGTAAATTAATAAATATTTTGTTTCTTCCACAAGACTTAAATCCAAAGTACACATGGAGCCGATATTAATGAATGAATAAAACTACAGAACCTTGAACGTTGTTATAATAAAATTAACACCTTGTTTATTCTCAAAGCCTTAATTAAAAAACCTTGATATTCAAGTTGGATCAATCAAAATCATGCAAGGATAAAAAATCTTTTATTTATCAATCTCGGACTCTGAATTATCTAGTTTTTTTTTTCTAGACATTTTCTAAGCAAAGAGTGACGAATAAATTATTTATTATTTGATCATGGAACTCCAATTTTACTAAGGTAATAAAAAAAAAAATTATTTCAAAAATTATTTATTTAAGCGCCGAGATTTTCTGGTTTTAAACTAAGAGGTAAACAAACTATTCATTCATTAATATCGGCTCCATGTGTACTTTGGATTTAAGTCTTGGGGAAGAAACAAAATATTTATTAATTTACTGATTAACGATATCAAGGGATACCTGTTTTAAAAGCTGGTGAATAAATAAACAAGATATTTATTTGAATTAATACTTATTGATCTTTAGTACTTTCAGTGTACAGTGAGCCCCGTGCCACTGCTGCAACGATCACGACATAACCTCACCAAGGAGCTTCGGCTCAAGCAATCAGCTGCGGAAGGGCCACTAGCGTCTGAAGATGTTATTGTAAACTCCTGGTTAACGATCCTTTAAGTTCCAGGGCCCCAACTAAAATCCACATTCGCTTAATTAACGGTTAGGTAGGTTACTCGGCCTTGCTGCTGTTAGGCACTGGAAAAACGGCGGACATTTTTAAACACGCAATTGTTTAAAATAAGAAGTTTAAGTGTCTTAAAATCATAAGACGATTGCAAGTGTCTTAAGAACATGACACTTTAAGACACTAGGATTTGCAGTGTAGGTACTATTGCTGTGTACCGTGCACTGTGTACAGTACTCGGCGATATTACCTAGACATAACATGAAAATATGAATCTAAATCTAGACGGCGTTTGACGCGCCGGACTATGGTTGCAGTAGTGCTCAACCAACTAAATATTTTTTTTTTGTTTTAACCTAAAAAAACATCTAAAACCTATGACAAAAAACAAAAATGATAAATACGTTCAATTACAAGGACGGTTCAGCCCCCGATACTAGCCACCCCCAAAGTCTAAAGTCAACCACCCTAGAACGAAAAAAAAATTTAATTTTGTGATTTTTGACTGTAAAACGAAAACGTGAGCTGTACCCTCTCAGTGTACCCTCTCTGTAACTGAGTATACTTGTTTCAATGGTCAAGCACAATATATTGGTCAAGTAACAGCGGGGGTATACTTCTCGTTACTGTTTTACGGCCAAAAAGCTCGAAATTTTGACTTTATTTCGCTCGAGGCAGGCTGACTCGTGACTTTGGGGGTGGCTGCGACCATACTCCGGCGTATCAGACTCCGGCTAGTTTCAGATTTATCATTAAAATTATATTCATTAAAGTCAACACTCACTTTAATTTATACATCTACTAGGCAAAACAAAGTTGTTTTTAGAAGAATAATAATAAAAATTATATTCAATTACTAGTGTCACGTCGTGACGTGGCATCAGACTCTCCATCGGGTCATACACGCGCCAGATCGTATGTGACAAAAGTCACGTAGGTCTATCGATTAGTCCAAGAACATGGGTGTTCTTCCGAAAAATATGTATTTTAAGGAAAAGATTGACAACCCCACCCCAAGCATCTCATTATGCAAATTCTGACATCCGTTGTAACCCTTCTGCGGGTATATAAGCGGGATGAAAATGCGGACAAGGGAGCAGAAGAGCAGAAGATCCCCGCACGGCAAGGGTGGATTGATGGTGACGATATTTGTACACTTGGCGTCGATCAGATTCCGATTATCCATCAGGCTCCCGACCCTCGAATATGATTGTAGGACAGTTATTCCAAACCAATTTTTCCAAAGCCGTTTTTCCCAAAGTCCATTTTTCCCAATTCCGTTTTTCCCAAAATCCAAATTTCCCAATTTTAAGGTTTCCCAAAACAATAAAGTCATGTATTTTTTATTAAAAATTTTTTTTTTTATTTAACAAAACGTTTAATATAGAGAAAAAGTAGTATAAAAAATGTATAATGTTTTGTATAAGCACATATTCCAAGAATTTTCTAACATTTGATCAAAACTTTACATAGTAACCTACTGTTTTTAGATAAGAAAAAATATCATTATTTGCTACATATTCATGATATCGGTCCACTACGTTCCTGATTAGTTCTTCTCGCTCTCTTCTTGACTTTTCAACGCCTTTTCTTATTCTTTGTCCTAATTGCAGTTGCCTTAACATGATTTCTGTATCTGCTTGCTCTTTTTTGAGTTCATCAAAAAATGCATACAGGCTTGGATGGTGTTTTCCAACAACCAGCTGGAAACGGTTGTGCCAACCCTCGGAAATGTTGTTAGTTCTGGCAGAACCACCCAAGACCGCGTTGTATTGATTCCATAATTCAGGGGGGAATCTCGGAGGATGGTAGACCATTCGTATTCCGGCGGTACCTCGACGGCGCTTTATTTTCAACCTACGAATGTAATTTAGTTCAAAATAATCAACAACACCATCCAATTCGTCAGGCAACTCATCTCGTATTGTTCGAAAGTTTTACAAATACTTTACAAACCAAAATAAGAAAAGAAGGGATGTGAAAAATTTTGTGCAAGTTCTAACCAAAAATTTTAACATCTCTAAGTTTTTGAAACAATTGCCGTCAAATTCTAACTGTGTCGATTAATTATTGCATAATTTTTTTAAAAACTTTGAAATAAAATAAAGAAATTTATATCACCATCAAATTAAACATAAAATACTTGACTATATTTTTTTGGAAAATTTGGATTTTGGGAAAAACGGCATAGGAAAAAATGGACTTTGGGAAAAACGGCCTTGGGAAAAATGTTTTGGAATAACTGTCCCCCTACCAAAATAAGAAACGAAGGGATGTGAAAAATTTTGTGCAAGTTCTAACCAAAAATTTTAACATCTCTAAGTTTTTGAAACAATTGCCGTCAAATTCTAACTGTGTCGATTAATTATTGCATAATTTTTTTAAAAACTTTGAAATAAAATAAAGAAATTTATATCACCATCAAATCAAACATAAAATACATGACTATATTTTTTTGGAAAATTTGGATTTTGGGAAAAACGGCATAGGAAAAAATGGACTTTGGGAAAAACGGCCTTGGGAAAAATGTTTTGGAATAACTGTCCCCCTACCCTCGAATATAACAAATTTAAGTTCAATCTATTTTATTCCTTACACCCAGTAACAGTCTCTTTGTGTATCCAACGTTTCATTAATTAAAAGTACAGTTTGCTCAAAATATCTCGTCTCATTTCAAAACTCTTTCACCGGAGTTCCTAATACATATAAGGTAATACTTACATTTATTAACTTAATTTTCTTTTAGATTTACTCAAGCCTCTGGTCAATTGGCGCAAGCCAAAACCTAAAAACACGGTCAAGAGCCAGGGCCTCTCTTTCAATGTTGATACAGTGTTGTTTACTGTACATTTCAATAATTTTCTTTATTTTATTTTACACGTTCCTAGTAGAACGTGACAGATTTTGGGGGTTCGTCTAAAAAAAAATTGTCAGAGGCTTGGAAAATTCGAAATGTCTAATAAAGATTACAATGACGCATATTATGAAGCTAAAAAAATTCTATATGAATTTGCAAATTCTGTAGTTGAAGAAAAATTCGGTCCGATTGAATCTGTAAAAATTGAAGAACTCGTAGATGTTTTCGCAAATAGATATTGTGGCGATGAAATCGCGGAATTTAATCCAAATATAAAAAGTATTCAAACGCTATGTAAAGTTTTCGAAAGATTTGTGGATAAAAATAAAGTCGAAGCAGTTACTCGTGATCCAGTTTTTCTTAAAGTATTGTACAGTTTTTTTTTATAAGAACATAAATCCAGATACGGTTATCGAATATATTATAGATTAAAATCCTCAGGAAACGATAAAAGAATAGTATATTCCTGTACAAGTAAGGGAAACGCGTCGTTTCCACGAGAGTTGGATGTTTCAGCACGAGACGAAGTCGAGTGCCGAAAAAATCCAACTCGAGTGTGAACGACAAGTTTCCCTTACTTGTACAGGACTGTGCTTTCTCAAATTTGATGGATAATCATTATTACATGTTTAAAATATTTTCACAGTCAGTGCTGTGTTTTTTGTTTTTAATTTTGTTGGTTATAAGTTCGAATGTTTCGGTCTGCTTTGCTCGGTGTGTTGTTTACTTGATTGAACCTGAATCCTCCGTGTTTTTAACAAATAATAATTATTAAAATTTTGGTTGTTTTTATCATTTTTATTGCGTTAGCGTAGTACGCAGTGTGTTTTTATTTTACGCGCGCAATGGTTAAATTATTTCCCCGCACGCGCTTTATTAATGTATAATTATTAATAAAGTTTTAGTATTTATTCCACTCGCGTATCGCCCACTGTGCTAGTTTTTTTAATAATCACCCACAGAACACTTGAGTTGCTGCAAGTAAATTTTTAGATTTTCATGTATCTCTAACCCAAGGCAAACTATTGCTGGCAGGATTTCATGTGCTTTTAAACCTAAGAAATTCGATTGTTTGTTAGAAAGTAAATGAATTACACTTCTGAATAATTATTTTGGTCAATTTTTAACATTGAGTGAGTTTCAATAAATATTTTGTCAACAACAGTATTGCTATTTATTTTTATAAAACTCAACCTCCACATTAAAAAAAATTAATTTTTTATTCAAAAACTCTTGTTTTATTTTACAAAAAATTGTTTATTTATATTATTATTTGGTAATTTAATATATATTTTTTATCGGAAGCATTAAGAAACATTATTTTATGAAAATTGTTCAGTTTTTAATTCATATATTTTTGAGGTTTTGATTAGAAAAGCTAATCGTGTATATTTTTTCTATGGAAACAAAAACTGTGACGGAAACAAAAACTGTGGTGGAAAAGGCCCGTTTCCAACCGTGTTTTGAGGCATGGAAACGGGCTGTTTCCAGGATCAGATTTGAGAAATTAATACTATTATACCGGAAATTACAGATGATGAAAGTCAACGCTGTCAATTTCCAAATTTAAAAATGCTGAACTCTAGTATCGGGCAGGTAAAAAATTTGTCAATTAAAGACGCAATAGGGTTAATTCCATTATATTCAGGATCCAATATTAGTTTAAATTCCTTTCTTGAAGGATGTAAAAATGCGAGAGAAATTTTACCATCCGGGTGCGAAAGTGATCTTGCAAAAATAATTAAGCTGCGGTTATCCGGAGAAGCGTTGAAATGCGTAGAAGGAAGATCATTTAACTCATTAGATGAGGCCGGAAAATTCTTAGAGGGAATGTTCGGTTCAGCCAAGACTTTACTACATTTAAATGGCGAGTTAGCAAATATTAAGCAAGAAAGGAGTGAAAATGTTTTAAAATATTCTAACAGGATTCGCGCGCTGTATCAGGAAATAATTTCAGCAGCAAAAAGAGAAGATAAATATAATATAACTTTTTTAAGAGCACTAGAAATTGATGTGGTTAAATGTTTCGTACGGGGACTAAAATGGGTGATTAAAGCTCGTCTGGTTGCGGTGCAAAATTTGGATCATGCGATTAAAGACGCAATTAAAATTGAACGTGAGTTCAGCTGTTACAAACAGGAAGAAGTGCCAGATTAAAATAAACCAAATGAGTGTAAAGATGTAGTTCCAGTCCCAATAAAATTTTTTGATACAAAAGAACAAGTTATCTGTCAACTTTGTAGAAAAATCGGTCACGAAGCAAATACGTGTTTCTCGCTGGGGAAAAGAGGCATGTCAAACGATAGATGGAGAAACGGCGCGCGCAGGGAAAATTGATTTAATAGCCTTCCAAGGAATAATAATCAGAATTATATTATTCATAAAGCTGGACAGCCAGGAAATAATCAACAACACTATAATAAATTTAATCAAAATTTTGAATCGGATGAATGATATCTGGAGAGACAAAAAAACACGTTTCCGGACGGTCAAAATCCTGTGATATGCAGATATTGCAAAAAGGCAGGTCACATTTTAAAAAACTGTTATAAAAGAATGTGTAATAATAATAAAATCGCGCAGGAAAACGGCGACCATCTCCAGAATATCGGCGCGATTCAAGAGACTTCGGATACTACGCGCCCGTCAAACAACAATTAAAAACGGTTATCGTAAAAAACGTTAAGCTTACGTATAATGAGGAAACGCCTACGATTAAATTATTGAACCCTTTAAATAATGAAAGAATAATTTCTATTCTGGATTCTGGTGCAGCTCCAAATTTAATTAAAATTAGTAACATTCCGAATAATTTTCCAGTCGACTCAAGCTGTATTTTAGAACTGAGAGGTATTTCAAATACCAGCATTTATACGTTGGGGAAAATTATAATTGGTTTTGAAAATTTTTCAATTGAACTTCACTTAATAGAAAATGATTTTCCGATTGAAGAAAATGGACTTTTGGGAGTAGAATTTTTCAAAAACTTTAACGTGAGCATTGATTTTAAAAACAAAAAGATTACTTCCGATCATTTTAATATTCCATTTATTCAAACTAAAGAACTATTAGTTATTACCACAAAACTCAAAACCAATATTAATAAAGATTCTGGAATTAGCAATAAAATTATTGATGAATCTCAGTAGGCCAACGCCCTAGAATTTCTGTTTGAAGGGTTCAAAAATAAAAATATCACGAATAATTTAACCGAAGAAACAGCGCAGTTGAATAAAACGGCGCAGTCTATAAAATCAAGTAAAAATAAAACCGCTCAATATACAAATTCAAGTAAAAATGAAACCACTCAAGAAATTACCGCTAATGAAAAAGAAGTTAAAATTGAAATTAATAATATTGATATAAAAGATGTATCTAAAATAACCAGCGCTGGAAAATCCAGATCGAAACATGGTATAACGGCCGAAAAACATCAATTCAGTGGGGATCGTCTCGGGCGAGAGCAGTGGCAACAGCCAATAGTACCAAAATGCCAGATCTAGATGGCGCGCTCGTAGGATTGTAGAACGGATAGCAAGGGCGCAGGGGCAAATAAACTAATTGGTACCCTGGGCGTCCGATCTCAATAAAAAAAAAACTTATCGGCTAATCGGCTATCCCCTAAGCTGTAAACCTCAAATACCCTGGGCGTCCAAGCTAAATAAAAAAACTGATCAGCTATCTCCCAAGCTGTGAACCTCAAATACCCTGGGTGTCCGAGCTAAATAAAAAAACTTATCGGCTATCCCCCAAGCTGTAAACCCCCAATACCCTGGCCGTCCAAGCTAAATAAAAAACTGATCAATAATCCTTCAAGCTCTAAACCTCCCAAAACTCTGGTTACCAAGTGGAATAATTTTACTGGTTCAGCGTACTTTATAATTGAATATCAAGTCCATAAAAAAGTTTTTTTTTTTTTTTTTTTTTTTTTTTTTTGTTCCACAAAAAGGTTGTGGTGCACTTTTATTAACATCACTTACAAATTAATAAGAAATCAATTTAAAATAATAAAATAAATAAGCAATAAACAAACGAAAATTTTCACACTTTTCTCGACATGTGTCTCATTTGTAGAAGCATTTAATTTATAGCTAAAAAAAAAAAATTTGTTGATAATGTTGCAAACAAAGAGTTAAACAAAAAGTAGAAACTTATAGCGTTTACCTAGTCAACCACCCACGACATTTTGGAGTTCAAAATATCAGATTTACAACTTTATGATTTAATTGCACCAATGCAGCGTAATTAGGTATTGTTACAAAATTTTAAGTTTATTTATTTGACTCGAGCACCCAGGGTATTTGGGGATTTACAGCTTGAGGGATAGCCAATAAGTCTTTTTGTTGAACTCGTGCGCCCAGGGTCTTTGGGGGTTTACAGCTTGGGGGATAGCTGATCAGGTTTTTGTTGAACTCGAGCGCCCAGGGTATTTGGGTGCTCAGAGCTTAGGGGATAGCTGATTAGTTTTTTTGTTGAACTTGGGCGCCCAGGGTTTTGAAGGTTGAAAGCTTGAGATTTCAAATTCCGTGGACACCCCCAAGAAACTGTAGAGGGTGTCGTCTACTAGCCCAGGGGGTGTCTTGACACCTCTGCCCCCCCCCCCCCCCGTTGTTGCGCGCATGTTTTTAATTATTGGTAACAAAATAAAACAAACATTTGTGTCCCCTAATAACTTCTGGCGCAACGACTTCACTAATACATGAATTGATAAATAATTATAGAGACCAAATAAATAGAAAAGTTGCGATTTAGAATTTTCATAATTTTAATAAGTTTTATGATTCTCTTTTGAGCTAAAAAAATGAAATTATTACAATATGCAGATTAAAATATTAGAAACAAATGAAAAAATCACTAATGATAAAAAATATAATGTTCTAGTACTGTCAATGCAAAATATTCTTTTTATACGAAAATTACCCTGAACATCTCGATTAAAAAGAATAGAAATCAAAAAGAATGTCATGATTGCAGTATTTCTGAGGTAAGTGGACTAGGAAAATATAATTTAAAAATGGTATTTTTAAGTTTTTCAGTTTATATTACATTGAAAATATTTATAGGACATAAGTATATATTTTTCACAATACACATTTTTTGATATAATAAAAAGTAATTGATGGTCGTTACGTGGTGAAAATTAATAGTTAAAAAGTCGTTTTTATCTTCCATTTTTTACGCTGGACTAACTGGTCTTGTTGGTGCATCTTGTATAATTGTTAGTTCTCTGTCTATGTGGGAGATTATATGGTCCAAAATAACTTTCACATTTTTAATTAGATTATTGAAGTTATTTGAGTCGGTATTGCGCTCGAGGTCAGTTATCCCGTTTAATAGCCATTCTTTGCTCACACAATCATTTCTAATACTTATTAGTAAGGAAGTTATGTTATCATCAGGATCTTGTCCACTGAGAAGCATGACTTGGGTGTAACTGTGGCATAACCGTTTCCTCATGCTTTGTAAAGCAGCCACCGTAATTTGCGCCATCTAAAAATATATTTCAAACATTTAAAACGCTTGCAGTTTCTTTTATTTTTATATTATCGAGTAAGAAAAGTAGCTTAAAGTAGGTTGATTATTTTTTGATTTTAGAATTAAAAAAACAATAAAATAAAGTGAGATACTCTACTTGCGATCGCCCCCCTCCCCCTTATTTAATATCAAAATAAGCGCTTTTGTTTTTTAAGTTTATTCAAAAATATACTTAAAAAATTATGTGATTTTGTCGTTTAGATTTTTAGATCGGCTCAAACGATTTCGGTCGAAATAAAAATATTGGTGTTTGATACATCGTAATACATAAATAAATAAGCACTCAATCTTTATTTATTTATTGTGATTATTTTGTTTGATTATTGATTTTTAATTATGAATTTATTCAAATTAATTATATTATTAATACAATTATAATTATAGTTATATAAAACTATAATATTATTTAGTCGTATCGATTGTGTGCTTCTGTATTCATATATAGAACACCAAAGCCTTTTATTATTCAGTTTTAATTAATAATGAAAATTTCCTTAAAAAAAACCAATTTTACGTAGCATCCCTTCACTACTAAAAAATTCGTTTTTTATGTCTCGAAAACATACTAAAGCTTTATAGTCCGCGCATCTTAAGTTTACGCCATAAGAACAAAAAAATCTGAAACATGAACAGCTGAGTTTGAAGACTTTTTTTCTTTCAAATAAACTTGCAAAAATTGTTAAGACTCGATTCCCTAGTTTATATCAGCTCCGAACTAAAAAAGGTAGAGAGCAGCCAAAGAGTTAAATGAATTAAAATTACAAATTATGTATGTATCTACAATCTATTTAAGCAACTATATTTGATTTTTGAACTCTGCTCCCTAAACGATTTTTGTTTTTCAGATAATTAAATAAAAATAAAGTCAATCGCGTGATTGGGAGGTTATGTTTCAATCATAATAAAACCGCGTTTAAATACGTACTATTTTCAAGCTTACCTTTATTTTAAGTTCACTGCACAGATGAATAAATATTTTCCGTGGAATGTTGACTAACGAGATTTGTTTTAAACTTTTAAAAACGATAGCGTCTTTTGTTTTCGAACACTGCGGCACTTGGCGGCACTCACGGTCACTCACGGTGCAACACGGTAGAGCATGGTGCAGAACAGTGCAGAATTGTGCAAAATGTGGAAGAACGTTCGACAACAGCTGATTTGGGCAAAGTTAATCATCAGTTTTCACTAACAACAACGCAAACTTTATTGATTTAAAAATTGTTTTTGTTATTTACTGGCTACAACAAGTATCTTCATGAGAGTCTCTTTGTTTCCTTTTAAATAACTTTATTTTATGATTTTTTTTTTGCGTCGTCTGCGGTCATCAGTTCTGTCAACAGTGGTCAAAAACAGTGTTATCAAAATCTGCACGCGTCGTAAAAACTCGCTCCTGGTTTTTTTTTTTTTTCAAACAGTTTTGTGTTTGTTTTTCATATCAGCTGCAGTTAACTGTGTTCTGCTGGCTTCGTTAAAATAGTTCACACAAGCTTAAATCGAATCTACATGATTTTTACTAATGAATACCAATTATTTGTTGGAAAAGTTTTGCTTAAATGCAGTGAAATGAAAAAAACAAATGAAAGTGCTTGCTGCATTATAAGCTGCGACTCAACAACGTCAGATTTAACGTTTCAATTTCCTTCAAAAGAGCATGATGGATTAGAGTGGTTGCGAGTAATTAATAATGATGAATTGAATAAATTGCCGTACGATTCATTAAAAACTGGACGATATGGAGTGTGTTTTAAACATTTTCACAAAAATGCTGTTTTGATTTTAAGTAATGGCAGAAGACTATTAAAAAAAGGTTTTATACCAACACTTCAGTTGAGCTCACCTTCGCCAGTGCAGGTCTCAAATACCTCGGAAACTATAAATCGACCCCCAGGTAATGTGATTCGTTTGAGTAGTCTTTTAATAAATTTTTAATTTTTGTTACTATAAAACTATATAAAATGGAAAAACTTGCGAGTGAAGCTGGTCCCAATAAGTTAAAAATATTACACGAGAACAATATTTTTTTTTTGTTTTTTTTTTTTTTTTTTTCTTTCACGAAATATCACACTAATCTGCGGCCAGTTTTGCTGCATTTTATACGAAATAAAAATTTTTCACTTACAGTTGTAAAAAGTTATAAACGTAAGCTGGACTTCAACCATTCCAATAGATTCAGTCATGATATGCACTCTATCAACTCGAGTATAGATTTACCGCCACGCGAACCCTCGCATACGTATAAAAAGCGGCAGCTGATAGATATTTCTCAAATCTGATCCTGGAAACAGCCCGTTTCCATGCCTCAAAACACGGTTGGAAACGGGCCTTTTCCACCACAGTTTTTGTTTCCGTCACAGTTTTTGTTTCCATAGAAAAAATATACACGATTAGCTTTTCTAATCAAAACCTCAAAAATATATGAATTAAAAACTGAACAATTTTCATAAAATAATGTTTCTTAATGCTTCCGATAAAAAATATATATTAAATTACCAAATAATAATATAAATAAACAATTTTTTGTAAAATAAAACAAGAGTTTTTGAATAAAAAATTAATTTTTTTTAATGTGGAGGTTGAGTTTTATAAAAATAAATAGCAATACTGTTGTTGACAAAATATTTATTGAAACTCACTCAATGTTAAAAATTGACCAAAATAATTATTCAGAAGTGTAATTCATTTACTTTCTAACAAACAATCGAATTTCTTAGGTTTAAAAGCACATGAAATCCTGCCAGCAATAGTTTGCCTTGGGTTAGAGATACATGAAAATCTAAAAATTTACTTGCAGCAACTCAAGTGTTCTGTGGGTGATTATTAAAAAAACTAGCACAGTGGGCGATACGCGAGTGGAATAAATACTAAAACTTTATTAATAATTATACATTAATAAAGCGCGTGCGGGGAAATAATTTAACCATTGCGCGCGTAAAATAAAAACACACTGCGTACTACGCTAACGCAATAAAAATGATAAAAACAACCAAAATTTTAATAATTATTATTTGTTAAAAACACGGAGGATTCAGGTTCAATCAAGTAAACAACACACCGAGCAAAGCAGACCGAAACATTCGAACTTATAACCAACAAAATTAAAAACAAAAAACACAGCACTGACTGTGAAAATATTTTAAACATGTAATAATGATTATCCATCAAATTTGAGAAAGCACAGTCCTGTACAAGTAAGGGAAACTTGTCGTTCACACTCGAGTTGGATTTTTTCGGCACTCGACTTCGTCTCGTGCTGAAACATCCAACTCTCGTGGAAACGACGCGTTTCCCTTACTTGTACAGGAATATACTATTCTAATCGTTACGAGGGAAGCGAACATTATCGCAATTACCTCAATATTAGAGCAATTAAAACATCACCATTCATGACTCACTCTAAGATCATGGAAGGAGCAACTGCTTCAGTATCTCCAAAATCAGTACTATTACCAGGTAAGCTATTCTGCGATTTGGCAATCCCATACAACTTTTTATATTAGGCATACTCGGTTTAAATGTGTTATATCTATTTTTAAAATATGAATCGATTTTTCCAATCAATTTTAAAATTTCTTTTTTCTTTCAATTTTATATTTTGTAAAAATTAATTATCACGTTATGTTTTTTTTATCAGAAATAGTATATATTACACACGTAGGCCGCGAAAATAAGAATGTCTCGGATCACATGTAATTTTCGGCCGAGGCGTACCCGAGGCTGATTAGTGATTTGAGGCTTTCTTATTTCATGGCCTAGGTGTGTATAATTGTATTGAAAAATTGTATTTCAGTTCTACGGCCTCCAAAAGTAAAAAGTTCCAGCCGGGTTCGGTCGAAAAATTCTATACAGTTGGTATACAGTTACGTACTCTCTACGTGATTTTTTGGAATCGATGATATCTTTGTACACAAATCACTGTACATTCATAGAAAACTTTACATTTTTTTAAATATAAATTAGTAGTTATCAGTTAAAAACACATTTATAATATAAAAAATCACGAAAAGCCCTTTTATAAACATTTTGATAGTTTCTGAAGAAAGCATTATTCCTTATTTCTCTAACATTCAAAATCTGGCCACTGCTCCACCAGCAAGTCCCGTAATCAACGAAAATAGTCTATTTTGTGAAAGCGTGGACACTCCTTCATACGAAAGGTTCAAAGTATTTCAAAATATTATTTTATACCTTTTTTTTATTTTATTAAATGCAATGAAAATATTTATATCTCACTTAACTTTAGTTTCAATAGGTCGCTGAATGTTCCAGTACAATTATCTACCAAAGAAAAATGCAAAAAAGAACTTGCGCAACTAAAAAATATCATGGCACTGGAAAGTAATAATTTAAAAATGATTGATAAACTGAAAAATGAAAATATATTATTGAAAACCGAGAATGCATCGTTGAAAACCGAAAATGCTACCTTGAAGAAAAAAATTAAAAACGCAGCACATGCAAAACAAAAACAAAAAAAACGGTTTGTTTATTTAATTTACTCGATATACTACAAGGAAGATGCTCATTTTAAAGAAATAATTTTTTCCGAATTTTTTTGATTTTTAATGAATTTTAAAATTCTTAAATAATTTTTTTGATAAAAATTACCGGAAATATAATTTTTCGAATATATTGTGATTGGGACGTCATCACTACTAATTTACATTGGAAGTATATTTATAGCTATGAAAATTACGATAACTTCAAAAAAAGGTTTCATATTAAATTTTCATTAAAAAATATATATACATCGTTTATTTTTTGATCTACCATCTAATAATGTGAATAAAATTAAACATTTTTTTTAATGTATCTTCCATATTTACAATTTATTTCATTAATCAACAAAAGTAATTTGTTTTTAGAAAAAAGGCTAACGGAAAGAAAAAAAGGCCATTCAACATTGTACAGAAACAGTATGGAAAATTGACCTACTTGCAAAGACTTTCAGTTGACTGCTTACTTAACAACGTAGGGAAAAAAGCGAAAGGACGAAGATTTTCGCATGACCAAAAAGTCCTGTACTTATCAGAATATAAAAAATCTCCTATTAAAAATCTCTTATTAGAATTTATCTAATAAGATAAAACTAGATACTAGTATTAATCCAGCAATTAAAGATCGACTACTCGCAGCTAGAAGTCAAATGACAGATGACTTGGACGCAGTTTGCGTGCTCATATGGGATGAAGTAGCTTTGGATGCACACTTGGACTACGATCACCAAAATGACAGAATTTGTGGATTTGAAAGCTGGAATGGGACAACTTCTGAAAAGATAGCCGATCATGGTCTCACTTTTATGCTAAGAGGATTATTAACAGGATGGAAAATACCAGTTGCGTATGGTTTATACGACGTGACTACTGAAAGTGGAAAGCTACAAGAGCAGATCAAAGAAATCGTTAGACTCTGTGAAGAGTGTAATTTTCGAATTGTTCCTTCCACATGCGATCAAGGCAGTGCCAATAGAGGAGCGATAAAAAGTCTTTTGGAGGAAACATTTTAAATTGAAAGCAAGACTTGGTCTTCAAAATTGTAAGCTTCGATTCGATTTTATACCTAACCGTTTGGTTTAGTTTTTTCCGCGTTCCACTCATTTAAATTTGAGTAAAAAAATTTTAGCGATTTCTGGCTGTAAAAAATCTACCCTTAAAATGCGATTTTTCTTGTTTTGATTGGTTTAATTAAAACTACGCAGTTTTCATTGTTACTCAATTTTAAATGAGCAAAACGCGAAAAAAAGCGAACGGAATTAACTAGCGAACCGAACGGTTCAGGCTAAAATCAAACGCGACTAATTACCCATTTTTTCAAAAATATTTTTGATTTTATCGTTCCATTTAAATACTTATTTCCAAATTATTTTATTTCGTTGCAGATGGAACGATAATTATTAGCTCGACGGAATTAATTCCAGGGTTCGACGTGCCGCACATTATAAAAAATATTCGTAATAACCTGTTGACTAAAAATTTAGTGATAAATTATGAAGACAGTAAGCCCGAATGTGACCGACAGTTCGCGTCTTGGGACGACGTTATCACTGCGTTTGAAATAGATATGTATGCTCGTTTAGAGCGTCGTTTGCCTCATATAACTAACGAACACATCTACAAAGAAAAAATTAGAGAAATGAGTGTCAAGCATGCAGCGCAAGTGTTTAGTGGAAGATTTGCCAATGAAGTTGATGCTTTAGCTGAAAAAGAAGGTAAGCAAATCTGCCGTAATTATTCTATTAAATATTAATTATTAATAGATTTTTTTTACTGAAATTTTATTTTCGATTATTATAAAATTGATTTAAAAAATATATAATTTATTTTCAAAGTTTTATCAATGGAGTCGTATTGATAAAGAAAAAAGAGTCTTAGTACACATCAGCAATTAAAATAATATATTCATATATTTAAAAGTCCAACAGAATCTGTGCTCTCTTGACGTAACAAGCAAATTTTTAACTTCTGTGAAGGTTCCGTAGCCGTACACGGTGCCTAGTACACGGTAGCTCTTTATCTAAAATCCTATAACTTATCCCAAATAACCCATTCAAAAGAGATAGTAGGTTTTACTTTGAATCCACTAGTCCATTCTAATTAACCCACTTAAGATTCATATATAAAGTCCGAATAATTCTTATGAACTATTTACCGTGCATCGTGTACTGTACATGGCGAGAAAACCCTTTATTTCTAAAATGCGACTGATGAGAAATTTCTGTTTATGATTATTATGATGTACTATATACTTTTTTTTTTAAATAATACTAATAAATAGTATAAAATAATAAAATAAAGTAATATAATAATAGTATAAAATAACACTGATAAATTTTTTTTTTAGCAAAATTCCAAACATCAATTGGCGAGCGTCAAATGCCTAAACGTGCAAAAGACACTGCTTACGTTTTAAGATTCTTCAATAAACTTTTCGATACTTTAAACGGCAAAGAACCAATGACTAATTCCACTTATTCCAAGTTACCACATAGGATTTTTGTAGGAGGCAAAGGGGATCGTTAATAAAATGCGATTTGTCCAAAAGGACAATCCGAGCAAAACAGAATTCGTGCCTTCCCTCAAAAACCTCATACTTACCATCGACTCCGTACTGCGTGTTTGGAAAATATTGGAAAGCCTTGGATTTAAATCACTAGACACAAAACGCTTGAATCAAGATGTCTTAGAAAATTACTTTGGGCTTGTGCGAAGCCACGGCATTAAAAATCATAAGCCAACTCCACTACAGTACAAGCAAATTTACAAAGCTTTGCTAATAAACAATTTGACCTCCGATCACTCTCCAGGCGCTAACTGCGCGGCTCATAATGACCGATTCATTCTTTCGTGGGCTGATTACGAAAATAAATCATTTCAAGAACAGCCCGATCTTAGTATTCCTCATGTGAGACACCCCATTTTCTTAGAAAGGTCTACGTCAAATCAAAGTATTAGAGCAGCGGCAAAATCAGTATGCGCTATAGTTCGAAAAGTAAATTGTACCAAATGCACGGAAATGTTCGATAAATGTCCCGAAAAATTGATTGAAAACTTAGTGATAGAGACTATGCCAGTTTTGAAAAATGTTATAGCAAAAATTTTTACGTGAAATAATATAAAAAAAGGGCACGACAGTTTCTAAAACGAGAGATTAATTTTGACATTTTTTCATGCAATTTGCATAAAAACAGTCTTATTGATTCATTTTTAAATAGTGTAATACAAGATTATTTATTTTCAGTTATTTGTGACATAAATAGAATCTTGATTGGAAAAATTAGTATCAAAAATAAAAATAATCATTCAGTTGTTATTGCAGCACACGAAAAGTATGTGAAAAAATTAAGAAAAGCAAACAGGCCTGAACAATTAGATAGTGATTAAATTCATGTGGTGTCCCGAAAAAAATCTACGAATCAAAAATCTACAAATTCGGAATTTTCAAAATTTTGATATTGAAAACAAAAATTTAAAGGTTATTTGTTAAAACAATGCGCACCGTGGGGCTCGAAGAGGCGCGACATAAAGTTTAGTTCCAAGCAAAAGCTATTTTATACCTTTTTTATTGCAGTAGTTATTAATTAGTAAAAAATATAGCTCTTTATCCTAAAGCCCAATCGGGCTTTGACGGCGAGTAGGTTTTTTTAACCTACTACCGTGAAAGCCTGCAGGGCTTTATATACATTGAATTTCGATTTTAGGTTAGGACGATCACGAGAAAAACAATATTAGGATGATTATTTTTTTTAAACCATATAGCCTACGCATAGCCGGTGATTCTCTGAGTAATTTAAAAAAAAAATCATCACGAAATATGGTCGCATTATAAAGTTATCAACGTTTCAATTTTTCAACTCCCCAAATTCTCTTCGCTCAAGATTCAGGCGATTTCCGATTTCAGTGTCGAGCATCCGGTCTCTCTGCAGCATGCTGCCTTGCAAGACGCTGCAGCCGAAACCGGATGTTACGGACTCTCTGTCTCACTCTTGCAGCCTGCTGCTGGCCTGCTGCAGCAAGCTGCGAGAAGCCTGCGCAGGCGAGGTGCGCGGACGCAAGAGGCCCAGCCTGGTCCGCCCGCCGCCCAGGGCATGACAACAGCTGATCAGCTCGAGCTGCTGCAGAAGACAGCGCTCATTATTGTATGATTTAAAAAATTAAGTAATTAGAAAAGTAGTCAAATATATAGTGGCATCACGCTAAATTCATAATTAGCATAGTTTAATTAATAATTATTATTTCTATAATTATTGGTTAGTAATTATAGAAATATTTGACTTTAATTTTTTAAAACAAAATATTGAAAGTCGACGGTTGTCCTATGATATCATCTATAAGTTATTCTAATTTTTGTGTAAGCTGTGAGTTAAAATTGTGAAATATTCTGTTGCAGCTTTGAAAGTTTATTGGCCCTCATTAAAATTGAAGTTTTTTCTGAATGTGTGTGAGTGAATGATTTTTCTCTTGATGTGAAGTGTATGAATATTTTGTATAAACAGTTTTAAGTTGAATGCACTTATTTACTATCAAAGCAAATCTTTTAAATTATTAATGTCAATAAACCAATATGGGAAGTTAGTTTAGCAGCCAAAAGTAAAATTTAACTTGATTGTCAGAAAGGTTCATATTGGAAGTGTGTTTGTGATAATAAAATTTACCAATGCAAGTGTAGCGATTCAGAGTAAACATTTCAATGATGATTCTTCAGAACTACTTCACTTTCTTTGGGGTTGTCAAAGAGGTTTCCATATGCTGACTCTCAACTAATACACTCATAAAGATTAAATTTTTTTAATTACCTTTTGAAGAATTTAACTGAAATAAACTTTTTCAGTTTAATAGTAATTTAAAAATGTTGCAGTGGTTCATGCTTTTTTATCAAGTTAGCTGTTATAATTCATCCAACGTACAGCAAGTTTAAGTTCAGGAGATGTCAATAACCGTGATCAGTTAAAGTTAAATAAATATATATGTATATGGGTCAAAATAATACTTTTTTAAAAAACCGTCCGCACGAGGTTCACCGATTTTATTGCAATTTTTTTGAGCAAAAGTACTATTCAATAGAAGACTTTTGCCGCAAACTAGAGGTCTCTATCTTATTTCTGCTTGGTGCTGGATTTTTTCAAAGATTGAAAAATGGTCTATTCTTAAGCTGTTTTAAGCAATTTTAAGGTATTTTTCGAAAAATTCTAACTTTTGATCAAAATGAGATAGAAACCTCTAGTTTGCGGCAAAAATTTTTTAAAAATAAGTTCTTTTTTGTAAAAATATTTTGACAACATAGTTTGGTTATTTTTATAATAATACAGTCCTACACAGATATTGCTATTTTTGCTCATTTGCAGGAATCTTCAAACGACCGTAGCTTTTTCTAGGCTAAATTTTTGTGCATAATAAAAAATTGTTAAATTTTTTTTATGAAAAAACAAAAATTTTGCGACCAACCGGAACCCTGTACGATCTTCCGCTTCCAAAATACAGCTGTTTAAAGTTGTCAAAAAACACAAAAAACGCGTTTTTTACGATTTTCACACGCATTTTTGAACGGTTTCGACCTTTTTTTTTCTTTCAAAAATATGTGGAATCTTCTCTTCATGTGTTTCCAAATAAGCTCCCATAGTAATTGTAGTGCGGATTTGGGGCTTTAGTTGATTCCAAAGCATACTCTGTTGACACATTTTATGTGCTAAACTAGTGTTTTTTTAACAATATACACGCTACATTTAACTTTTTCGTTCATTATAGATGTTTTGAAGTTATTTTTTGACTTAAAACTATTCCAATTTCAGCCAAAATTAGGTCGACTGCTATGAAAAAATTGATACTCAACGAAATATTGATCTCAATATCAAAATGATATACTAATTTTATTCAGTTTTTTAGTTTTTTGATTCGTTAAAAATCTGTGTTCAAATATTGTAAATAATATACCACTTGTTTATTTATTTTTTTCTATTTTTGAAATTACAAATAATTGATCATAGTTTATCAATTATTCTGATAAAAAAATCATGGATTACTATCGCTGACTCTGAAAAAAATGAGTCCAAATTAAAAATGTTATTTTTTGAACGCTATGAAGCATGCAACAATCTACCAATCTACATTCTACTTATAATTATATCCACTTATAAAAAGGAGAATGAGAGATTCGATTAGAAATTCGAGTCGATATATCGAATCGAAACTTAAACTTCGATTTTAGGAGCAAGAGCGTCGCCTTAAAGGCCTCTCAAAAAAGTGAACCAGCTGGACGCGCCAAATTTGAAATCTTCAGGCATGCCAGATTTGAATTTTGTTTTTGTTTTTTTTTTAATTAATGATGTGTAACGAAATATAAATTTTTAATAGACAAATAAGCGAACAAGCTTACAACTCCATAACCCTAGGCGTAGTGAATAACAAATAATTAACTTTTGTAATAAACAAATAAGCCGATTAGCTACAACTCCAAAACTCTGGGCGTACTTAGTAAAAATAATGAATTTTTTTTAATAAACAAATAAGCCGATTAGCTACAACACCATAACCTTGGGCATGGCTGAAAAAAATGTTAATATTTTTAATAAACAAATAAGCCGATAAGCTACAACACCATAACCTTGGGCATGGCTGAAAAAAATGTTAATATTTTTAATGAACAAATAAGGTGATGAGCTACAACCTCATAAACTTGGGCATGTCTAAAAAAAATGTTGATATTTTTAATAAACAAATAAGGCGATGAGCTACAACCTCATAACCTTGGGCATGACTAAAAAAAATTTTAATATTTTTAATAAACAAATAAGTCGATTAGGTACAACCCCATAACATTGGGCAAGGCTCAAAAATTTTTTTTATCTATGTCCAAGGTTATGGGGTGGTAAACTTGTTTGCTTAGTTGTTTATTTAAATATTCACATGTTTTATATTCGCTGCGCCCAATGTTATGGGGTTGTAGCTCATCGGCTCATTTGTTTATTAAAAAAATTAATTATTTTTCATTCACTATGCCCAATGTTATGGGGTTATCGCTCATCGGCTTATTTGTTTATTAAAAAATATAATTATTTCATTCACTCTGCCCAGTGTTATGGGATTGTAGCTCATTGCCTTATTTGGTTATTAAAAATATTAACATTTTTTTTAGCCATGCCCAAGGTTATGAGGTTGTAGCTCATCGGCTTATTTGTTTAGGAAAAAAATTAAATATTTTTCATTCGCTGCGCCAACCGACATGGTGTTGTAGCTCATCGGTTTATTTGTTTAATAAAAAAATTAATTTTTTTTCATTTGCTACGCCCACCGATTTAGGGTCGTAGCTCATCAGCTTATTTGTTTATTAAAAAATTTAATTATTTTTCATTCACTCTGCCCAGTGTTATGGGATTGTAGCTCATCGCCTTATTGGTTTATTAAAAATATTAACATTTTTATTAGCCATGCCCAAAGTTATGGGGTTGTAGCTTATCGCCTTATTGGTTTATTAAAAATATTAACATTTTTTTCAGCCATGCCCAAGGTTATGGGGTTGTAGCTTATTGGCTTATTTGTTTATTAAAAAAAATTAATTATTTTTACTAAGTACGCCCAGTGTTTTGGAGTTGTAGCTTACCGGCTTATTTGTTTATTACAAAAGTTAATTATTTGTTATTCATTACGCCTAGGGTTATGGGGTTGTAGGCTTGTCCGCATATTTGGCTATTAAAAATTTAAATTTCGTTACTCACTTTATTAATTAAAAGAAAAACAAAAAAAAAATTCAAATCAGGCATGCCTGAAGATTTCAAATTTGGCGCGTCCAGCTGGTTCACACTTTTGAGAGGCCTTTAAGGCGACGCTCTTGCTCCAAGAATCGAAGTTTAAGTTTCGATTCGATATATCGACTTGACTTTCTAATCGAATCTCTCATTCTCCTTTTTATAAGTGGATATAATTATAAGTAGAATGTAGATTGGTAGATTGTTGCATGCTTCATAGCGTTCAAAAAATAACATTTTTAATTTGGACTCATTTTTTTCAGAGTCAGCGATAGTAATCCATGATTTTTTTATCAGAATAATTGATAAACTATGATCAATTATTTGTAATTTCAAAAATAGAAAAAAATAAATAAACAAGTGGTATATTATTTACAATATTTGAACACAGATTTTTAACGAATCAAAAAACTAAAAAACTGAATAAAATTAGTATATCATTTTGATATTGAGATCAATATTTCGTTGAGTATCAATTTTTTCATAGCAGTCGACCTAATTTTGGCTGAAATTGGAATAGTTTTAAGTCAAAAAATAACTTCAAAACATCTATAATGAACGAAAAAGTTAAATGTAGCGTGTATATTGTTAAAAAAACACTAGTGTAGCACATAAAATGTGTCAAAAGTGTATGCTTTGGAATCAACTAAAGCCCCAAAACCGCACTACAATTACTATGGGAGCTTATTTGGAAACATATGAAGAGAAGATTCCACATATTTTTGAGAGAAAAAAAAAAGTCGAAACCGTTCAAAAATGCGTGTGAAAATCGTAAAAAACGCGTTTTTTGTGTTTTTTGACAACTTTAAACAGCTGTATCTTGGAAGCGGAAGATCGTACAGGGTTCCGGTTGGTCGCAAAATTTTTGTTTTTTCATAAAAAAAATTTAACAGTTTTTTATTATGCACTAAAATTTAGCCTAGAAAAAGCTACGGTCGTTTGAAGATTCCTGCAAATGAGCAAAAATAGCAATATCTGTGTAGGACTGTATTATTATAAAAATAACCAAACTATGTTGTCAAAATATTTTTACAAAAAAAAACTTATTTTTAAAAAAATTTTGCCGCAAACTAGAGGTTTCTATCTCATTTTGATCAAAAGTTAGAATTTTTCGAAAAATACCTTAAAATTGCTTAAAACAGCTTAAAAATAGGCCATTTTTCAATCTTTGAAAAAATCTAGCACTGAGCAGAAATAAGATAGAGACCTCTAGTTTGCGGCAAAAGTCTTCTATTGAATAGTTCTTTTGCCCAAAAAAATTGCAATAAAATCGGTGAACCTCGTGCGGACGGTTTTTTAAAAAAGTATTATTTTGACCCATATATACATCATTTAAATCATCATTGGAACTTAGATTCTGAGTCAATACGCTAGCACTGATAAGTTTTATTCTTCTCAGTTTATTTTCCAAGATGAATGTCTGACTATTAAGTTTAATTTATATGTATATAATATAGATGCTAACTCCCTGTGATTGGTCATTGACATTGGCTGCATTTAAATGAGATGGTAATTAATGTCTCATGGGGTTATTGGAATTGTTAGACAAGTACACACATGTTGCAAAAATTTTTAATATAACAAATTTTATCACCAAAAAATTTTATCGGTTCAGACCCTGCAAATTGAAAATAATTAAATAAATACTTTAATTTGTTGTTTGCATAAAAATTCCCAAGGTATTGACTGCATAACGCTGTACAAGCCAATATCTAAAGATAAAGATAAAATTATAAAAAAAATAGATGACACAAAATTATTTATAACTTTTTCATAAAACTGACTGAATTTACATTTTTAGTTGATAATAAATGTAGTGGTGTGGTACCAACTTTTGATGTTATTTGAATTAAATGCGATAGTGATGAATGTCTCATGGGGTTATTCAAATTGTCAGACAAGTAAATACATTTAAATCATCACTGGAATTCATAAATTCTGAGTCAATACACTAACACGGATAAGGTTTATTGTTCTCAGTTTATTTTCCAAGATGAATTTGTTTGTTTATCAAGTTTAATTTTAGTTTCATCCGCTATATACCAACTCCCTGTACTTAGTCATTGATATTAGCTGCATTTAAATGTGATGTTGATCAATGTCTTATGGGGTTATTCAAATTGTCAGAAATGTTGCAAAAATTGTAAATATAATAAATTTTATCACCAAAAATTTTATCGGTACAGTATCTGTTATAACTACAGATTGCAATATTTTTGTGAAACCTTCAAATTGTGTGGGATTTAAGTCAGTTTAGTCATAGTGATGTGTTTTAAGTTTTTTTTTTTTTTTTTTTTTTTTTTTTTTTTTTTTTTTTTACAAATAGATAAAATTTTGAATAAAACTATTACGCTTCAAGCCTGAAAAGTTAAGATTTAGAGTAAGTAAAATGATGAAAAAAATATAAAACAATCTAGTAAGATCAGAGATTTGAAAAAATATTTTTGACTGCGTGATAAAAAAAAAAAAACATCTCAAAAAATTCATTTAAGCATAGTTTGGTTCTTACGCCAAAACTCCTTTTGCAGAGCAATAACAACACATAACTAAAAAAAAAATCTTTTCAATTTATTTTACCCTCATTTTAATTGAGAACTGAAAAATAAAAAATTAAATAATCAAAATAAACTTAAGTTAATAATTATTAAATAGTTTAAAAATAAAAAATTAATAATTAGTAAAATATCATTTTTTTTTTTTTTTTTTAAAGCTTGGAGATAAATAAAATTAAAAAAAAAAAAAAAAAAATGTAAAATACCAACGGCGAGTTGAGTTTTTACTGTATAGTTGCTATAACAGAATTATCAAAATAAAAATTTTTTTTTATACTTTATGTTTAAAAATCAGTAAAAAAGTATACAAGAAAATTAATTCATTTTAATTGTCCTTCAATATCGATAAAATCATTCATCTCAACGGAGTCATAAGTTGTTTGTTCTAGTCAGGAATCAATTGGTAAATTTTACCAATTTTATTTAGTTTCACCTTATATCCAAGCGAAAGAAATGAAATCTTTAAAAAGAAAGACCTTTAAAAAGGTAAGAATTTACGGCGAGTGGTTTTTTTGGACATACTATTTACTTTGTAATTGTAAACATAAATATTTATCATAAACTAGGTATTCCTTGGAACTAGATTTTATTGTTCATTTACATTTGTTTTTTGTCTCATTCAATTGTATTTTATTTATGAAATTAACAAAATTGATTTTTTTCCGTAGATTTTTTATTCGTAGATTTTTGTTTCGTAGATTTTTTCGCGTACTCTCGTCGTAGATTATTTCGTCGTACATTTTTTCATGGGAACAATAAATGTATCTAATTAAAATAATAGAGTTGATAGCCAATTTTTAAATCGAAACTTATCAATAAATTTATAAAGTTAATTTTTTAAAATAATTTTAAGCGTTTGTCTGTATATACATTGAAATTTTAAGTATTTTTAACGTTTAAGTATTTCAAACAATAATAAAATTTCTGTTTGAAAAAACCTTTTCTATTGTGCTCTGAAATCTCCCCGTATGAGTGTTACCCGCGCTACATCGGAATAGTTCCATGATAGCTATAGATGGCGCTAACGTCGTTTTCTGTTGCCACTGCTCTCGTCCGAGACGATCCCCACTGCATCAATTAATATCCTTGTTCGATTTGGATTCTGATATTGTGCACAATAATACAAACTTTCGGAATAAGGATCTCGCAAATCCAAATAACATCTCAAACTCTCGGTATACGGATCTCGAAAATCCAAACAACATCTCGAACTCTCGGTATAAGAATCTCAAAAATTCAAACTCTTGGTATAAGGACCTCGAAATTCTAATGATAGAGAAAATAAGCGGTATAAAAATCAAAATTCACGGTATGAGGACCTCGAAAATCCTAATGATAAAGAAAATCAGCGGTATAAAAATCAAAATTCACGGTATGAGGACCTCGAAAATCCTAATGATAAAAAAATTCAGCGGTATGATAATCAAAATTCACGGTATCAGGACCTCGAAAATCCTAATGATAAAGAAAATCAGCGGTATAAAAATCAAAATTCACGGTATGAGGACCTCGAAAATCCTAATGATAAAGAAAATCAGCGGTATAAAAATCAAAATTCACGGTATGAGGACCTCGAAAATCCTAATGATAAAAAAATTCAGCGGTATGATAATCAAAATTCACGGTATCAGGACCTCGAAAATCCTAACGAAACAGAGCGAAATAAAAATAAAAAGCCTCTCCTTGAGGATCTCGAAAATCTTGTTGACGTCAGAAATTCTAGATATCTAAGGCATGAAGAATTTAATAAAGAAAATATTGAACAAAGAGAAAATATTAATTCTCTATGTTCTGATTTTGAGAATATAGCGAACTCTCAGGATCAGGACCTTGGAATAGAATGTAAATTAGAGAACAATTTTTGTCTAAATCGGGAAAATATAAATTCGTTTAAAGAAAATTATGATAACGATATTATGCGGGACGCCGCTTTTAAAAAACTCTCTGAATAAAAAATTATTCATAGAATATGATGATTCATGTCAATTTTCAGGGGTAAATAAAAATGAATCAACGAGAGAAAATAACGTTTTGAAAAATCAAAGTTCCGATTATAAAAGTCTGATTGAGGATAACAAGAATGAAAAACCCCACTTAGCTAATCAATGCAAGATGAATCCCTCGATAATGAAAGAAAACGCCAGAACAAATAATACGGATATTATGCACCAATATACGATTATAAGTTCACAAAAGGGAAAACTCTCTTCCAGCCGGGAAAACCTACAAGGGGAGACACAGGGGGAACGTCCCCCCAATGTTGACCTTCACCGCGCCCTTAAAAGGGGAAACACCGATCCTATAACAACAAGTGGGTCATGGACAAAGAAGTGGGGTGATGATGAAGATGTCCTCGAGATAATTAATAAATGTATTCAAGTCTTAAAGAGCACGGATTTTAAGCCGGAATCTTTTAGTAATAATTGATTTGCATTAATTAATATTATTGAAAAAGACTTGAAATTAAAAAAATATATAAGTACGCTTAAAACTTTATTCTTGGACCTAATACAGCTACCCGAGGGGAACGAATCAATCATGCAGCAAATAGTAGGGGAACTACTGGCGCAACTTTAAGAAATTAAATTTATTTCCAAGGGAAAAGGTAAAGGGAAGAAAAATTCTTCTCATCACCGCGTTTTATTTTGTCAAAATGAAACTAAATCAAGGTTTGAAAAAATTAAAGAAATGTTAAAACTTGAGCATTTATCGATGGAAGAAAAAAGTGCAATTTTAAAATAAGTCGAAAAATATCAACATATTTTTTATCTGGAAGGGGATGAACTCACGGTTACCCCAATTCTTAAACTAATGATTCATACTACGGATGACATTCCGGTAACTACCAAACCATACCGTTTACCGCCAGCTCATCGTGAGGAAATTAATAGGCAGGTAGACGAACTTTTAAGATTAGGAATAATTGAACCCTCGACGTCTTCTTGGTGCAGTCCGTGTTTTCTAGTTCCTCTTACTTAACCAGATAGTAAAGACGGTTCCAAGAACTATCGTATGGTGATTGATTACAGAGACGTAAATTCGAAATCAATACCAGACTCCATTCCGTTAAGAAGTGTAACTGATGTATTAGATCAATTAGGAAACGCCAAAATCTTTTCAGTGTTTGATCTGAAGTCCTCATATCATCAAATTGAAACTGATGAAAGACACAGGTATAAAACGGCGTTTGCCACAATTAAAGGGCTGTTTGCTTTTGCTAGAGGAGCATTTGGGCTTAGAAATATGCCAGCCACCTTCTCAAGGGCGCTAGCAATCGCATTAGCGGGTTTAATCGATAATGAATGTTTTTGCTATCTTGATGACATTATAAGTCACTCAAAAACATTTGAGGAACATATAAAACGATTAGAACGCTTATTTCAAAGATTACGTGAAACAGTTTTTAAATTACAGCCGGAGAAATGTGAATTCTTAAAAGAAGAAGTAATTTATTTGGTTCACGTAACTACGCCAAATGGGCTCAAACCGAATCCAAAAATTTTGAAGGCAGTTAAACTTTTTCCAGCTCCTAGTACGCCTAAGGGGATTAAAATTTTTTTGGGTTTAGCTGGATTTTATCGTAGATTTATCAAGGATTTATCAAAAATTGGGAAGCCTTTGACAAATTTATAACGAAAAGATATAGAATTCATTTGGGATGATCAAACCCAACAGGCTTTTGATACATTAAAAAATTGTTTGTGTGAAGCACCCTTATTAATATACCCAGATTTTTCGAAATCTTTTAATTTAACTACAGACAGCAGTAGCTATGCAATTGGTGCAATACTTTCACAAGGGATCATTGGTCATGATCAACCTTGTGCATATTACTCGCGGGTTATGACGCCGGTACAGTTAAGGTATGATACCTTTAATCAAGAAAGGTTAGCATTAGTAAGCGCGATTAAACATTTTCGACTTTACCTATTAGATAATCAATTTAATTTATTAACAGATCACCGTGCCTTGGTCTGGATGCAGACTCATAAAGAACCAAATTCGCGAATTATGAGGTGGCGTATTGAGTTAAGCAAATTTAACTTTAAAGTTATTTATCGTCCAGGTGCGCTCAACCCAGCAGACGCCTTATCTCGTTTTCCGGTTGAAAACGATGAGGATATAGTGCAGAACGAGGAAGATGATTTTTATTTTCCGGAACCATTGCAGTTACAGAAGGTAAAAAAAGAAAATGTCTCGTCAGCATCAAGTGTTATGGGGCTACAACCTGTGTATATAATAACAAGAGCTCAAGCAAGGGGAGACATGCGCGAGCAAAAAAAAAACTTCCCACCCTGCACGGGTACCAGTGCCAGGCAGAAAAAGGGGAAGACCGCGCAAACTCCAATCAATTATAGCCCAACCCCCCAACATAACGCAAGTGCAGAGTTCCTCAAGTAAAAATTTGGAAACTGATTTAAACGATGATCAACTGTCCGAAAATAATATATTTGATGACTCTCTAGAAAGGAGATTTAAATTTAAGTAATTTATTCAATGATGAAAATAATGAAACAAATCAAATAGAACCATATGAAGAATTAAATACAAGTTCTACTTTAATTGATCCGACTAAGAAAATAATAATTACTTGCAGAGAAAAATTGTTTATGCGAAAGGATAATTATGTGTATTTTATTGACTCCCTGGGTAATCCCTGTGATGAGGGAGCAAGGCAATTGCAAAAAATGAATAAATTACCATATTTTGAACGTATTGAAATTACTGAACCACTATTAATGACAGTAAATAAGAAACTCCATTTTGCTCTTCCATTAAGAGTTGAAACTCCTATTAGCTTAATTTTTATTAACAAAAATCTTGATATTTTATTGATTAAATTAAAAACGTTAATAATAGAAGCAAACATCGAGTCAGTTAGTATGGCTAAATCGGATCACATAGAACATGTAGAATGGTCGGAAATAATTTTTAAATTCAAAATTTTATTCAGCCAACTATCAACAAAGTTGATTGTCTGTTTAAATCTAATACAATACCCAATCGTAAGCGATAGAGAAAAAATCTTGAAGGAGGCTCATGCTTCCGCAATTGGAGGACATCGTGGTGTTACGCGATGCTACAGACGTTTACGACAAAATTTTTATTGGGAAAATTTGAAAGAAGACGTACAAAACTTTATTAGGAACTGCTTGGATTGTCAACTTAAAGAAATTGAGAAGAGTTAAAACCCGTCAACCAATGCAAATAACCGATACACCGCGGGCAAGTTTTCTAAAAATAAGTATGGATATTGTTGATCCACTAGATCCGACGGAAGATGGTTTTACTTATATCTTAACTTTTCAAGACATATTTTCTAAATACGCAATTGCAGAACCGTTGCGCACAATGACGGCAATCGATGTAGCAGAAGGGCTTATAAAGAAGGTAATTTGCGTTTTCGGGGCGCCGAACATAATTTTAATGGATCAAGGGCGAAACTTTGTATCTAAATTAATGAAACGTGTAGCCAAGCGTTTTCGAATCAAGCAGGTGCAAACGAGTAGTTTTAGGCCCAGCTTGAATGGAAGTTTGGAACGAAGCCATTCCAGCTTGATGGACTTTCTAAAAATGTTTGGGAAGGTAATACAAATAATTGGAATCAGAATCTAGAACTCGCGTGTTTTAACTTCAATATATCGGTTTCGGAAAGTACACTTTTTACTCCTCATAAACTAGTGTTTAGACGTCTGGCCCGGGTACCAGCAAATTATAATATAGAACAAGAAGATTTAAATCCTACTTATCAGGGTTATATGAAAGATTTAATTTCTAAATTATATAGCATGCATCAGTTCGCGAGAAATAACTTAATTAAGTCTAAAGATCAAAATTTTATTACGATTGAAAAGTAAATGAAGAAACTTTAAAAATCGGTAATTGGCGAGGTAATTGGGTTTTTCTTTTTCGTGGGCCTAAACCAAAAAAGTTTCAGAATCACTTTTTGGGTCCGTATAAGGTTGTTGATATATTAGGAAATTCAAATGTCAAAATTCAAATCGCAGAAAATAAATATAAGATAGTGCATGCGGATAGATTAAGAAGATCATACATTGAACCAGAATCAACACAATTCATGTACTCATTACTCAGTGGAATGTAGACTAATAATTTTTCTATATATAATTAAATGTAGTTTTTATGCGCTTACAGAATTACACATGCACCATACCAATCGCACTTACTGTCATTCTACACTAATACATTAGTAGTGACAAAACAATCAATAAAACCTCCAATACATTGCACTTATAAAACAAAAACAAAAAAAAGAAAAATCCATATTAACGCAAATTAATGTTACAGATGGGATCAACTAAAACATTTGCAAAGGAGGATACTGTATCATTGGGCTTGATTGTACACAAGGGGTGTCTAATCTAACGTTTTCTTTGTTACAGGTGGCAGAGTGTGATATTCAAGAACCCGTAATTAACACCAACAAAGTGCACGTACAATTACAAGCGCATGAAATTACTAATATTCATGTAAAATTAGAATCATGTGGCACGCGAGTAGGAACGGCTAGTTTTGGCGTAATTTACAGGTTAATCGCGCGGACGCGTCATATCTTTTAGATAAGTCACGTGAATAATGGAAAAAAATGCACTTGCATAAAACGATCTCGTATCGCAATGAAATAATTAGTAATCTTCAAGCAAATCATTCGGTGTCATATCCAATGACATTTACGGGTAACATTGACGGTAAGGGTAACTTAGGAACCGTGGGTACTGGAAGGGCCCATATTTTACCTATGATGATGTAAGTGTTGAGAAATTATCAAGCCGCAGTAAACTTACTTACAAACGATATAATTCTTAAATCGGGTATACGTTGTAAAATCACTGATATTGAATGCATCGACTTCGAAGACGGTTACGCGTTTTGGAACGCATTAACTATGCATTCATACAAAAAAAACATTAGCTTATACGATGGGAAGGTAAATAAAATAATTGAACATGGCGCACGAGTTAATTTCACAAACAAACGGGGAAATACGGCTTCACTTTGTGCATATAAGGCATGTTTTCTGGATATAGTAATGCCTCTCTTAAAGAACGGTGCAAACATTCAATATTGGCCATACATTAAGCCATTTTTATCGTATTTAATGATGAGCCTGGGTCATGATTTGGAAATGACTAATTTTTTTTTTTTTAGTTTTAAAAAACAAGGGGAAATTTTAGAAGAAATTGATGATAATGTTTTATTTAAAAGAAACGCAGTTTTGTCTGAAATGATTCAGGAACTCAAACTTATGAAAAACACTGTATTTTTTATGAATTTCCCTGTATATGATATTATTGTTAAAGAGTACATTGAGTTCATGAATGTTTTTAGAAATGACGGCCTTGCAACAAAAAAAAGGGCCGAACAATTCAAATTGCATAAAAAAGAAGGAAAAAAAAATTAAATTATAATATAATAAAAAACGCATTGGGTCTTTAATAATACACAAGAACAAGCGTGTGCTTCATGTGTGTTAAAATTATTACTAAAAAAACAAACACATTTTTGTGAAAATTTTTTTTTTCCCTTCTTAAAACTGTGTGTTATACAATCAAAAATATATACAAAAAAACTAATGGTGAACATGTGTGTGTAAAAAAAAAAAATTGGAATAAATTCTTTCTTGAAGGTGGATATTGCGAGAATATATATACTCAAAAAAAAAGACAATAATAAATATGTAAACACGTATCTATGTGAGAATTTGATAAAAATAAAAATAAATTTTCTTTTCGGTGTGTAAAACTATTTAATATATACATATATTCAAAAAAAAAGAAGTAAAAAATATATAATCTCGTGCATTAGATAAAAAATAATAACGAAATAGCTGTGTGGTAATTGATAATACTTGTGTAAAAAAAAACTATAAACATAAACTGTAGTCATTCAGATAGGATACTGGAGTAAATTAATACAATTTCAATGTTGTGTATTTAGTGTCATATTAAAATATAAAATGTACTCATTCAAGGTTTATGAGCCTTTCCAAATTGTCAAGGAAGTTTTGCAAGATCAATTTTTAGTAACCCAACTATACAACGCAATACAAACGGATGCACTGTAACAGCTAACGCGTTGATTAAATTCGAACTCGGCGCTAACTGCTATGGAACGCAGATGCGGATCGGTAAGTCAGGTGATGACGAGATCTACCGATCAGCATTACTCTAAGTTTGGCGCTTGGTGCGATCACACGTGTGTCCGAGAGCAAATATAGAATTTACTTTTTTGTGTTGTTAGATAACTTTATTGGAGTGTGTTAGATAAAGTTATCAGTGAGAAGTTGTGTAGATTTTCCTGTGATCCAGTTGTCATTGGATCGGAGCGGAGAAGACGAACATCTCACGGAAAGTCAGCGTGCGGCCTTGGAAGGCATTGTCGTCTTGTGTAAAGCCATTCGGGCTAGTCGTAATTATTATAATTATTGTTACATCAAGCGAAGGTGCACCTGCTAGAAAAGTAAGTCCGCGTAGCGGTTAAACATTGTATGTTTGCTTGTGTGATGATTAGAGTCAGAGTGTGTGCGAAGTACAGGAAGTACTTAGATTTTTGTATCGGAGTTAGTCCAAGCTTTTGTTCTTTTGGCGCGCTGCAGCAAGCAGACGAGCGCGAGAGTGTGTGTGTGTGCGTCGGTGTGTTAGTAGCGACAACAACACAACCGACGAACTTTATTTTTGTAAAATTAATTTTCGTCGTATCAAGACTTTGAGTCATTCGGGTTGGATTGTTTGTAAATAATCAGATAAAATTAGTTTGGAATATTATGTAAATTTTTGATTCATTTATTTTTCTTGTTAATTAAAATTATTAAAATTTACATTTTATCATTAATTTAATTAACCCGTGTTCCTGCGATCGGTCCACGTAAACTCACGGCAATACCGACGAAGGAGAGCAGCCGCGCAGCGTAATAAAAACATTAGTTCGCGTACGCGTCTTCCCCCTTCTTTTCAGGTATTGAAGAAAAATCGACGGATTGTCGTGTGCACAGAAAGTGCATTTTGTCATCAGGCCGGAGGAGTGCGGACGACGATCGCCGCGGGTTCTCGTGTTCAATCACGATCCTCCGAGGAATTAAATTCCTTAATTCGAGCCCTGTGACAGCACCTAAATTAAACCTTCTTCCGGTACCAACGGCATCGATCGAACAAAAACAGATCTGGGACAAGGAAATAGGAAAAGAAGACATTAATGCCTCAAAAATTGGGCTGGACGTTAATTAATTTTTATTTTTTTTTTCACTTGGGCCGGGCAGATTTTGTTTCTATACATGTAAAAACATGTAAAAAAAATTTTAGTAGAATTTTTTAACTTTTTTTTATCGACCCGCAGAGCACCTGAAGTTTCCCATGGGTTTTGCACGTGAAAAAGAGACAAAACCATTCAATGCGCTAGAACCAGTAAAAAAAAAATTTTTTTTTTTTTCGAAAATACATATTTTCATGTATTTTTTAACGCTGAATCCGAAAAAATTGTTAATTTTCATCCAGACAATGATTAAAAAATTTTACGGGTTAAAAATGACTAAATTTGAAGAAAAGTCGTTAAAAAAAAACCCTTTTTCGACGCTCATGTGATGAAACTTATAATTTTTTTTATCGAAAATACATAATTTTATGCATTTTTTCTTGCTGAATCCAAAAATGTTTTTAGTTTCTATCAAATAGATGATTTAAAAATTTTACGGCCCAAAAATGATCCAATTTGAAGAAAAAATCAATAAAAAAAACACTTTTTCTTCATTTAAACGAGAAAACTTTTCTTTTTAATTCAAAATACAGATTTTTATGTTTTTTTTGTTGTCTTATACGAAAATATCATTAGTCTCTACCAAATAGATGGTTAAAAATTTGTGTTCCCCAATGATAATTAACCATTTTATAGAAAAAATCATGAAAAAAAAAACTTTTTCGGCATTCAAATGGTAAAAATTAAAACTTTTTTTAATCTAAATAGACGTATTAATGTATTTTTTATTGCCGAATAGGAAAATTTTATGAGTTACTATCGGCTTTATGATTAAAAATTTCTACGGATGAAAAAGAAAAAACTCACAGAAAAAATTAAAGAAAGAACGATTAAAAAAAATAAAGTTAAATACTTTTACATGGGTAGGTATAGGTTTTAATAAAAGAGGTAGTTTAATAAAAACGAAATTTTTTCATCTTAAAAATGTAAATAAATACTTATTTTTTCATGCGCTAAAAAAATAATTTAGGCATTTTTAGTTTGCTATTTGTGTTTTGAATTTAACGTTTGTAAAAAAGAGTTCTCACAAATTTATATCATTTTTTAATTCTTTCAACCTACATTTTTCTTTTTAAAGAATAATAATAAAATATAAGAGTCAAAATAAAAAATAAAATTATTATTTAACAAGAAAGTGAACGTTACAAACAAATCAGAGAATAATAATTTTTATTCAAATTTTTGCATTAGCGTTTCCTTTTTACTATTTGGAAATAAACTTCTATACTCCTTTATGACAGGCAGTAAGTACTGTCTTTGTCTTTCGTCTTTGGTTAAAATAGCATTGAATTCAGTCATTAATTTCACTTCTCTCTCCGCTATGTCATTAACTACTTTTAAATTATCGACAATCATTTTAGCTTCAAGATAAGGCTTATATTTATCCCATTCTGATGGGTTTTTTTGTAAAAAGCTTGTGTCGAGCTTGAAACGCTTAAAAAATTCTAACGATGTTTGACAGATATAATCGCTTAAGTTTGATTGTATAATATTATTTACAGTATTTTTATTTACAATAATACGTTTTTGATATGAAAAACTTGATATTTCTAAATTTAATGCTTCACACATTTTTTGTTTTTCTTCGTTTGTTAAGGTTGTATCAAAAAATGATAGAGCTGCCAATTCTGGTGTTAAATACCAAAGATGATTTATAAATTTTTTCACCGTAACTTTTGAAATACTTTCATCGACACTTGCGTAAGAGTTCAAATCTTTTAAAAATTCTAAGTCTTGACGTGGTGCTTGAGAAGCTGAAGGAGATTTAAACCACGCTCGAACGTAAAGTTTAATAATGAAAATACAAACATCTCTACACTTAACCTCATTTTCTTTTTGATTTTTTAAAAACTGTTTTCTAAAAATAAATATTTTTAGACAGTAAATAGCCTTCGACATTCACCTTGCATGGTGCATTGCACCAGGTGGATGAAAAGTGGTTTTTCCAGGTAATTTTTCCCCAAGGAAAATTATCACTAATTTTAAAAATTCCTTATAATCACTTCTGACTATATCTGTTTTTAAGAAGTTGAAACAAAATTGTAAAATTTCCTCTTTTTCATCTTCAAGACATGTTTTGGCAATTTCGTCAGCGATACCAGCTTCATAATTGTTTTGGTCGATTTCAATCCTATAGGATTGAAACGATTTAAATAAAGTAACATCGGGACCATTAGTTTTACCAAACTTCACTTCAAATGCAGCTTTTAAAACTAACTCATATATATGATGTCTGCAAATGAAAAAGAGAAGATCTTTATTTAGTAACTGCTCTAATAAAGTACAAGCACCTTTATTAAGCCCACTGTTACTAGCAGTCGAATCACAACACAGAGCTTCAATATTATCCAAAAGATTCCAGTCTACTAAAGTTTCAAATACAGCTCTAGCCTGATTTTGTCCAGAACTTGAAGAAATAATTGGAGTTCCTAAGAGTTGTTCTAATCCATCACTGGTAACTATAATCGCCAATCGATCTTTTTTTTTATTCCTTAAATAACCTTCCAACAACTTGCTATCAAAGTGAAGAGTCTTCGGTAAGTTCGAAAAAATAGCAGGAGCAAGCTTTTGAATAGCTTCAAATCGTTCTTTTCGAATTGCTTTACGAGCTTCGTGAATAGACGTTGCATTAGTATCTACATTGAATGCTTCTGCAGTTGCCATTAATAAATGCACTGCATTTCTTTTACTCACTTTGCATTTATCTAACACGACCCCTAGTTTTAAATTTATAAACAATTCTGTGGCTCTTTTTTTTGGAGACGGAGAATGTGGAGAAGGTGGCGTTTCCGACTCTGGTCCGACTATGTCATCTAGTTCCTCTAAAAATAAAAATTTAAGGTGATAAATTAACAAGTAAATTAATAAGCACAAATAATTTGAGTACTTGATTTAATATATGCCATAAACTGACATTTTTCCGATCAAAATAAAGTTATAATCTCAAAAAATAGTTTACATATAAATTACCGTATTTCCCGGTGTATAACCCCCCCCCCCTATTTTTTGGGTTCGATTTTTAGATCCTCCAGAGGGGGGTTATACACCGGAAAATACGGTAAGTATAAAAAATAAATTACTTAAAAATTTTTTCTTACTATTATAATTTTAGTTACCCTTCTAAAATTTTGATTTTAAGGCTAAAAAATATTTATTATTAACATTAAAATATTTATGAAACATTGTTTTTTATGACATTCTAGTTATTAATTTCAAGTTATTCCATTTAAGTAATTAAAGTTAAAATGCATAAAAATCTAAAAAGGTTAATAAATGCTAATTAAAGAAAAAAAAAATTAAAGTTAAAAATTCGAATAAAAATTTCTTAACTTTTTCTGAGGTTCTCATTATCGTTTTAGTTTAAATTATGCAAGAGAGAACTGAAAATATTCTGAAAGCTTATTTTAAAATTTTCCACTGATAATAATCTTTAAATAATGCCTAAAAAATTTTTTTTTTTTAAATGGATAAAAATTTTTCGTTGCTAAAACAGTATATCAATTTAGTTGAAAAAAAAACCTTTGGAAGCTGCAGGGAATGAATTAGTTTTTGGGAATTCTTGCACAACTTTATCTGAAGATAAAACTCTGTCTGAAGTTTCGTCGTCTACTTCCATGAACGATGGGTTTGTTGTACTTGCTTCTGACCCAAAAGACATGTCAGTGTTCGAAGTTTCATTTTTTGTTGGCACTGAAAATTGTATTTTTTTATAAGGTAAAGTTTTCATTATTTAAGGAATTAAAAAAAGTTTATATTCATATTTTTTTTATACAGAGTTTAAAATAAATAAGCTTATCTATTTTTTTAGTTCAAAGTTTTAAAAATTAATTTTTTTTACAAACATAGTGTAATAAAAAGCGAAGGTAAAAAAATATTTTGAATGTTAAATATCGCAACAATTAATTATTTTACGTGTAAAATATAATAAACCTTGTTTGCCAATGTGTGGTTGTTCATTCTTCGGCAACAATTCAACGCCTGGTTCAGACAGCTGCAAAGGTGTATTCTTGTTCAAATTTAATTTTTCACTCTTTTCCTCGACTGCTAATGAGGGTGTCAGAACTGTTTTTGATGTAGAAGGCAATGAAGTTAATGATTCATTTTGTAGAATTCCTGAAAATCATAGTTTTAAATAAAATAAATTTAACTTACTGAGTGAAATTTTCTCAAGTGGGCGCACCGTTTTTTGATGAAGTCCTTCGAGCCGGATATTTATGCATGTTTTTCAAGTACTTATACTGTAAGAAATAATTTCAGTAAAATTACCTCGATCATCGATGTAAATTAACCAAAAATCGTAAATTTACATCGTTGAGGTATGTAATTTTACTGAAATTGGTAAATTTACACCGATCATCGATGTAAAAAGTAGGAACATGGACCAGCCGAGTGATTTTACTAAAATTTGTAATTTTACAAATTTTAGTAAGTCTACATCGATCAGCATGGTAATTTTACGTCAGGGTTCACTTCGGTCGCTAAAAGTGAGGTTAGGATAGTCGGACATAAAAATAAATTGGTTGATACTATTATATTACCTCGATTAAACTATTAACAGTTTAATTCATCTAATCTAAAATTCAAATAAAAATATTATATATTTAATGTATATTTATTATTTTTATCATTACTATGTCTCTAATTTAAATTAATGAAAAAAATTATTTGTAGGTTACTTTACGGTTTTAAAATATGCGCGTAAACTTACTACGTTGAACTAAACGCTATATGCCTAGAAAAAAGTGCGGAGGGAGCGGAGAGGAGCGAAAAAAACAGCGTTGGTATCGATATTCTGCTCAGGGGACTAAGCTATAAGTTCAGGGCATACTTTTCGACCAAGCATTAGGTTCAGGTTGTTTGGTGGGCTAGTATAGGAATCCCACAAGTTTGACAACCCAATAACGCTGGGTACAGCGATAAATAAATTATTTTTTATAAACAAATAACTAACCAGCAAGCTTCAAACCCCTGTAACGATGGAAAAAAGGATAAATGAATATTTTTTTATAAACAAATAATTAACCGACCAGCTTTAAACTCCCATAACACTGGAAAAATAGATAAATAAATTATTTTTTATAAACAAATAACTAACCAGGAAGCTTTAAACCCCCATAACGCTAGAAAAATGGATAAATAAATTATTTTTTATAAACAAATAAGTAACCAGCAAGCTTGAAACCCCTGTAACGCTGGAAAAATAGATAAACAAATATTTTTTTATGAACAATTAAATAAACCGCCAAGCTCTAAGCCCCAATGACGCTGGAAAAAGCGATTAATGAATTATTTTTAATAAACAATTAAATAAACCAACAAGCTCTAAGCCCCCATAACGATGGGGACAGTGATAAATAAATAATTTTTTATAAACAATGAAATAAACCGACAAGCTCTAAGCCCCCATAAAGCTGGGGAGAGCGATAATTATATTATTTTTTTTAAACAATTAATGAAACCGACAAGCTCAAAACCCCCAAAACCCTGGGGAGAGCGATAAATAAATTATTTTTTATAAACAATTAAATAAACCGACACGCTCTAAACCCCCAAAACAATGGGGAGAGAGATAAATACATAATTTTTTATGATCAATTAATGAAACCGCCAAGCTGTAAGCCGCAATAACGCTGGGGAAAGCGATAAATTAATTATTTTTTATAAACAATTAATTCAACCGCCAAGCTCTAAGCCCCCATAATGCTGGGGAGAGCGATAAATAAATAATTTTTTATAAACAATTAAATAAACCGACAAGCTCTAAGCCCCCATAAAGCTGGGGAGAGCAATAAATATATTATTTTTTTTAAACAATTAAATAAAAGGACAAGCTCTAAGCCCCAATAATGCTGGGGAGAGTGATAAGTAAATCATTTTTTATAAACAATTCAATAAACCGACAAGCTCAAAACCCCCATAACGCTGGGGAAAAGCGATAAATTAATTATTTTTTATAAACAATTAAATAAACTAACAAGCTCTAAACCCCCCATAACGCTGGGGAAAGCGATAAATTAATGATTTTTTTTAAACAATTTAATAAACCGCCAAGCGCCAAAAATATTAATTTATCAAAAATTATTATAAAAAATAATTAATTTATCGCTTTCCCCAGCGCTTTGGGGGTTTAGAGCTTGGTGGTTTATTTTATTGTTTATAAAAAATAATTTATTTATCGCTCTCCCCAGCGTTTTGGGGGTTTAAAGCTTGTCGGTTTATTTAATTGTTTATAAAAAATAATTAATTTATCGCTTTCCCCAGCGTTTTGGGGGTTTAGAGCTTGGCGGTTTTTTTAATTGTTTATAAAAAATAATTAATTTATCGCTTTCCCCAGCGTTATGGGGGTTAAGAGCTTGCCGGTTTATTGAATTGTTTATAAAAAATGATTTACTTATCGCTCTCCCCAGCATTATTGGGGCTTAGAGCTTGGCGGTTTATTTAATTTTTTATAAAAAATAATTTATTTATCGCTTTCCCCAGCGTTATGGGGGTTTTGAGCTTGTCGGTTTTTTGAATTGTTTATAAAAAATGATTTACTTATCACTCTCCCCAGCATTATTGGGGCTTAGAGCTCGGCGGTTGAATTAATTGTTTATAAAAAATAATTAATTTATCGCTTTCCCCAGCGTTATTGGGGCTTAGAGCTTGGCGGTTTCATTAATTGTTTATAAAAAATTCTGTATTTATCGCTCTCCCCAGCATTATTGGGGCTTAGAGCTTGGCGGTTTATTTAATTGTTTATAAAAAATAATTTATTTATCGCTCTCCCCAGCGTTTTGGGGGTTTCGAGCTTGTCGGTTTATTTAATTGTTTATAAAAAATAATTAATTTATCGCTTTCCCCAGCGTTTTGGGGGTTTCGAGCTTGTCGGTTTATTTAATTGTTTATAAAAAATAATTAATTTATCGCTTTCCCCAGCGTTATGGGGGTTTAGAGCTTGCCGGTTTATTGAATTGTTTATTTTATTTTATTTTATTTTATTTAAATATACGGGTATTACCCATTACAAGGTTTCTCTATAAGAGAATTTAAATACAAATAGTTAACATATAATATAATATATTATAATACATGATTTAAACAATAAATAAGTAGTAGCGAAGATTTAACAGTGGAAATTAGCTTAATATATAATAATTCTGTGATTTACTTATAAATAGTGTAATATATTTGTTTAGTATCTTTTATAAATTTGCTGGTATCCTGTTGCAGTCTAAGGTTATCATATAGGTGGTTCCATTTATCTCTCAGTCTATAAGTTGTACTGTGTTGTATGGTGTTTGATTTAGTGGTAGGGTTTTCTAACAAGTTATTAGACCTTAAGGTATAGTTGCTTGGTTTTATTGTAAATATTGGTGTTTCAGTAAAGTTTAAGGTGTTGTTATGGATGCTGTTGTGTACAAAAAGTATATCCTGATAGTTGTGTAGACTTTTGATGGTAGGTAGAACATATTTAGTTGCAATTTCCGAATAATCATGTGAAAAGGGGTGAAGTGGTGTATTGGATTTAAAAGCTAAGTATCTCAGGAATTTATGCTGTACCTTTTCGAGTCTTTGAACTTTATATGAATATGTTGGTGACCAAATAACAGAACCGAAAAGAAGTAATGGTACGACAAGCGTTTTATATAGGTGAATAATGTTGTTGACGTTCTTGAACGATTTTGTCGCGAATTTGACAAATCCAAGTTTTTTGCTTGCTTTTGCGATGATGTAGTCAAGATGATCATCAAATGTAAATTTATTATTGTAGATAATGCCTAGATCTCTTACAACTAATTTTCTTTCGATGATACTGTGAGCGATAGTGTAATCGTAGTGTATATATTGTTTAGATAGGTTGAATGAGATTAAATTAAATTTTGATAAATTGAAAGGTAGGTGGTTGTCTATTGACCAGGTATGTAGGGAATTTAAGTCAGCTTGTAAAAGTGTGCAGTCAGTGAAATTGTTTATTGATTTAAATATTTTTAAATCATCTGCAAATAATAGTATAGAGCAATGTTTTACAACTTTGATTATGTCGTTAATAAAAATGATAAAAAGAATGGGTCCAAGATGACTCCCTTGAGGTACACCAGAAGTTGAGGTGTAAGGTTTGGATAGGTGATTTTTTATGCGTACTGTGTATTTCCTATTACTAATATATGATGAGATCCAGTTAATTAATGTGCTATCTAATTGTAAGTTTTTTAATTTGTTGATTAAGATGGAATGGTCTACTCTATCGAAAGCTTTAGCAAAATCA